>OZ007497.1:226015468-227215468 GCA_963931805.1 Microdon myrmicae
CAAAATGTTCACTTTTCTCGGGTGCAAGAGTCGGAAAACGAGGCCTGACGCCAACCAAAATTTATGGAAGACAGACCAAAGTTTTCTATTTACAGCATTAGATCTTTGGAAATAGATAACGACCATTTTAATGAAGCTCCTAGCCAAATTTACCCTGAGCCCACATACTCCTATAAACCAAGCCATATAAACGAAGATAACCCTGTCCCTAATATAAAGACTCCGATTCATACTCCCATTCTGGAAAACAATTCAGCAACACAGACTGAAAATCCGAAATTTTCAGCAGTATTAAAGACTGAAATCGCTAATATCTCAGATATCCCTATTGACAACGCAGACACTTCAGCAACCAAGACTGAAAACTCAGCAGTATTAAAGACTGAAAATTCGGATCCTGCAGAAAATATACAAACAGAAACCCCTAATATTCCGGCTATCCCAATAGACAACCACGGCACTTCAGCAACAAAGACTGAAAATTCAGCAGTGTTAAAGACTGAAGACCCAATAGTTGCAATAAAAGTCGAAACCCAAGTCAGTTCAGCAGCTAATACTGATGAACAAATCTTTTCAGCAGCAAAGACTGACGGATTAAATGTTTCTACAGCAGATATAACTGAAGAAATAGTTCAAACAGCAAATAGGACTGGGAACCAAGATGTTCTAACAGCTAATAAGTCTGAAGAACTATTCGAATCAGTAAATGAGACTGAGAAACTAAACGATCCATCAGCAGTGAGTAAGACTGAAAAGGTAGACGTTCCGACAGCAGTTAAAGCTATGGACAATGACAACACTAAGCCGAAAACAATAAATATTTTAAACAACGAAAACAAACACAAACACTTACTCAAACACGATATAATAAATAATGAAAATAATAATTTATCTAAAATAGGTGTGGAAAAGGAAAACCATATAAGGACATTACAAATTTTTGTTTTCAACAATAAACATTTATTCAAACACAAAATACAGAAAAATAAAAAGTTACACAGTCATTTAGGACATTTGAAATCATTTCTTAAGAAGATTTTTGGTATTATGCATTTCTATACAATCATCATAATAATAGGCCCAAAAAGGTTTTGGAAAATTTTCCATAAATTTAAGGAAAAGATAAACATATAACAAATGGCCTTTGTTTTATTATTCAATATATATGAAATAATCTAACAATTGTAGGAAATGACGGAAATGAAAAAAAAAAAAAAAAAAAAAAAAAAAAAAAAAGTTAATGAGGGGGACGAAAGAAAGAAAATTTTAGAGGTAATATATATTGGAAATTTTAGAATTTATATATATTCGAACGGAAAAGGAAAGAAAGGAAATTTTAGAGGTAATATATGTATTGGAAATTTTGGAATTAATATATATATTCGAACGGAAATGAGAATTTTGAATATTAATATTATGTAATATAATATAATTAAGTAATAATAACTTTTGGATTAGAAAACAAAAGGTTCCAAGGAGAAATATTTAAATTTAGTTAGGTAATATGTAATGTAAATAGACTATTTTGACTATTTTTCTAGTGTTAAGAACTTTTTGATTATTGAAAAAATTTAGTTAATATATAATGTAAATAGATTATTTTTCTAGTATTAAGAACTTTTTGATTATTGTAACCTTTGATGAAAGATTAATTTTGAAAACCTTTGTAATGTAATTGAACGAAAATCCAAGTTTTTAATTAATCTTAATTTAATATATAGTTACTAGAAAATTATTCTCTTCAAGGATAATTTTCTTTCTCGAAGAAGGGTGGGATGTTGTATTCCAGAATACTACCCTTATTAAATTTAACACTGAATCTCCTAACACATCCTTAAAAACTTCACTTAACATATATTACATTCTCACTTAATACATACCATTCATAAACATTCACAATATTACCAGTTACAGCACACTTAATAACCTGCACCTTTTTATTTATTGAAAACATAGCAACTTGGATTTTCGTCCGGATTGAATGTGAAAAGTCACAGAAGAAAAAACAGAATAGAGAAAAAATTTGAGTTCATAAAGTTCGTTCGGATTAAGTTGAACGTTTTAAACAAATCTTAGCAATGTATAAGAAATCAATATACATATATATAAAGTATACTTCGTCTTGACCTGTGAAAATAAATGGGTTTTCCAGTTAGTAAATTTCTGGTTGCAACCATCGAAGAAAAATACGTATGAAGAAGATACAGAGAAAAATAGAATCGAGACGGAGTGTGATTTCAATAACAAATGAAAAAAAGGTGAACGTCAAAGGAAAAAAGTGAAAATAAAATGAAACCTGATGAAAATAATGAAAAGAGTTAAATTTTAAACATTTTAATTAAAACTTTCATATGTATACAAATTTAAATAAAACCAGAAAAAAGTTAATATGGAGTGAAAATTGGATCTAGTCATCACTAATTCAGTGCGTTGCAACCGGTTTTGTCGGAGTGATATAGAAAATATTAATAAATCTTCGCCAGTGAAAACGGACTCAACACTGGTGGCAGCGGTGGGATACAACCAAAGGATCCCAAATAAAAAGAAAAAAATAGAAAAAATTCAGTTCATAAAGTTAGTTTGAGAAGGAAGTTTGAGAGTTGAGTTTGTTTTGAGTAGAAGTAGAAGTTACAGTTGGATTTAGCAGTTGTAGTTAGAAGTTTGATTTATAAGTGGAATATTGAAAGAAGACGTTTTAATTAAGAATTGTAAAAGCAGTTAAGTTTGAGTGTTTAAAATAAATACGTAACTAATATCAAGAGAGAAGGAAAAGTTTTTCTTTGACCATTGATTCTATCGGAGCTACTCAACAATGAAACGCGACTTGATGAAAGAAACAGAAGTAAAGATAAAATAAAAGGTCCCCGCTCTTCCCTCAACCGAGGAAGCACGGCGCCGGACCTCAACACCTGTCTCGAACTCGACTAGGGCCGACTAAGACTCAAGTCACCTTACACGCGTGCTAAATTAATTTTTTTTTTCACGTTTGCAACCGAGGTGATATATTTTATTTCTTTTAGTTGAGAATTATATTATTTTTCGCGCTTCACTGCAGTGTTTATACGTTTATTATATGATTTGTTTTGATTGTTTGATTTTTTTTGCTTTGTTTTGACTGTCTTGTCTTTGTTTTTTTTTTTAATAATTTTTTTTTTGTCGAATCACTCAGTGCCGCACTTCAAAACAATTATTTAATACTTTCAATTAGTATCGTGTTCGTTTTTAATGTGCAATAACTGTTAACCTTCCTATTTATTTAAATTTATATATAAACCACTAGTTAGAACACTGTAAACTTGGCGTAGATTCGATTTGGAAAATGATCAATACCCCATAACGTAGAAATCATTCGCAATTGGTTTTTATATTGAATGTTTTTTTTTTCACAGTGCGAAACACATCGTCCGTGTAAATGTGATGTTCATAATTGGAAAACTCGACACTATTTTATTTTTAAAACATTTTTTATTTTTCTTTTTATATTCTTAGTTTCTAAATTAAAGGCTAGACAAAAAATGCTTAAATTCTAGCTTAATTATCTTATATAATAACTTACTGGTCCTTCGCAGACGCTCTAAGCTAACAACTCGACACTATCCTCAAAGAACAATGCTACCGATGTCATTCACAACCAACGATCGACTGAATAGAGGGGCTATTCTCTCGATTCAATCAGCGACAGGGGCCTTAAATCGTGTCCCCTGCTCATTTATTGTGGACACATCTGCCTGGATACTTGTTGCTGTTAGTTCCGACTGGGTACTGATCCGTTCTGTTACTAGAGATGTATTTTGTGCCGTGTTTCTCGCGCCAGACGCTAGTTGGGCGTACGACAGCTAAGGCCTTACGGGCATTGTTGTTGGTGCGCCCTGTGATAGGCGTTCTACTTTTAAGTGTCGCGCTGCGGTTTTCGGCACCGCGGAATTTATGGCAGTCTCGATAGTTATCGGGGTGTCCCTCATTGTTTATCTTCCACCCTTTGATTCCCTAATAAGCATTTTACTCAAGTGTTATTCTGTCCGCACTTCACACAGCGATGCTGCATTTCATAGTTCGTCGCTGAATGTCCGAACCTTTGACAACGAACGCATTGGAATATGTCGTTGCCTTTTTTTAATTTGTCCCATGTAACAATCTGATGGTTCAGGACTGTGATTTTCCGTAGACCAAAAATTTTGCTGTTGGGCTTTAACTGTACCAAAAGGAAGAGTAGTTTTCGATTCTCTCTTTTGGATTTAGGTGTGGAGAAAGGCTTTACCCCATTGAATTCAAGCTCGTCGTGGTCAAGTCCCTGCAATATTTGCAATAGAACTCTCGGCTCCGTTTCAGGATCAATGCCCTTTAACAGAACCATAATGTTCTTTTCTGATTTCGGCGTAGAGGAGAAGAATTCTGCGGAGACACTTTTTAAAATATCCTTTATTTTTAAATGGTCGCGAACCGTTTGGGTTTGAATGGCATGCCTGTTATTGCTACGAGTATATCTTTTAATTAAGAAATTATTCCCTACGGCTTGTTTACATCGACTTACCAGTTCTTTACAGTCCATGTTTGCTGTGTTAATTGATGGCATCTTCGCTTTTTTATTGGGCACAAGACAAATCAAAAGACATATTATGCAATTTAGGCAGTTAATATAAAAAAAAATTAATGTAAATAGGGCTTAGCATTTAGTCCTAAGTAAAATGTGTAAACATTTTTGTATAATAAATGCGTATTGTAAGATAAAAAAAACACTACTGGACTTGTCTGTAAGAAGGCAACCGCCAGAATGAAATACCAGCAATAGTAGGACCGGTACAAGAACGAGCCCGATTACACGATGACGTATTTCTTAAAGTTCGGTCATTATCAAAATACTTGCAGGATGGTCCGCCTGACACAGTCCACCACCAAGATTCGAATGGGATCTAGTTTACTTTCGGAATTCTTTATATCAGAAGGTACCATCATGACTTATCTCCAATTCTGTCCGGGCCATCAGCCACACTTCCACAAACATGGTCGACAATTTCACTGGACGATATCCCGGAATGTACAGTGTGATGCGGTGGTGTCTCACCTCGGGGCCGACTTATCACCTAAATCAACCTCTTCTGGGTGGTGGGCCGCCAATCTCAGAAAACTGTCGTTTCTGGGGCCCCCTACTCTCCACTCTAATGCTTATTTTTATGTATTAACTAATATCTAGGCCATTACTCACAACCCAATTTACTCATTTACACACTAGAAACCAATGCAAGATTCTAGTGGGTCCGAGCCCCATCACTTAACGTGAATTATCTTGTGCTGATAAAGAAAAGTTGATCAATCCATCAAAGAGAATATTCTAAGTCAATAAAACGATATTACTCAGATAAACATCGGAGGTAATTGTTGTTTATGTCCGGAAAACCTCTCCTCGTTGAATAATGTCAAAAGGTGGTGATATCGACTTGTGGAGGTTATGCTTTGTGTTATTAATAATGTTGGCTTACCCCCGAAAACGAAATTTAACGAAAAGCTTTGGAGTGGCTTCGGAATGGGTCGCATTGTTCATAAGTGCGCCTGGAAATTAAAGATGTCTCCGGGAGGTGATGCTCGTCCTATTTGGCCGTGATGGCAACGGCCGTGGCTGCTGGCGTGGAATCAACCAGCAGTTATCACTAGTGATGGGTGGAGATAGCCTCCTTTGCGCCACTCCCAGCGAAATGATACAGCGATTTCAGTCTCACTAGATCCCGCGTGAGTTGCGTGGGTTTAAAGATAAAATACTTCTTAATAATACGTCATAATTTCGCTAATGCAAACGCATTAGCACCTTAAATGCTTTACGCATCTAGGATTATCTAAGGTATACTCTAAAAAGCTTCAGTAAAAGAATTCTTACCTTTTCTTGCATTCCCTTCGCATACAAATTCCTGTAAGAGTTCTTTCTTACCTTACCATAAATTCCCTGTAATAAAATTCATCGGTTCGCATATCATACGACCGCATATCAGGGAATCTTACCCTTGAGTTGGCTAATCCCAGCCTCAATATGTGTACATAAAAACTATCTATGCACAGATCGGCTGCCGACCCTTTTAGCCAGCGATAAATAGTCCAACACCAGCTGCATGTAATTAGCACCATCCACGTTGAGACTATTTCGCTAACTCACACCTTGAGTAAACAAAAGACCGCTGTCCTTCATCAGGCATTCTGGCGATATGCAAATATTTCAATCATCCTAGTATCCTAAATGCACCTACCATCTAATGTTTACTCAGTTGAACTCTCAGGCCATAAATTCCTTTATCCTACATAGTTCTGGATTCGTTTCCCAGTAACCTCTCACATAAACAAAGAACTCCACGATCCCTTTTTCCTTTCTTTGTTTAGAGTCTTTCCCATGGCTTTGATCCATAAAGGAACCAGTGTACACGCATACATGTGTACTGTGGCGATCTTCTGTATGATATCTGTTGGTTACCCCAAAGAGAGATTTTACGTCTCTCTTGGAACATGAAATGCACCTTTAATTTAAGAGAGCCAGTTTCACTGGCTGAATTTCTTTTAACAACGATTGAATATCGTTGAGTCTTTTTACATCCACCGACCGAGCTGGTCGTGGTCGTTGTCGCTCACGCTCTCCGCCACGTGGCGGAGAAGCGCAGATAATTAAGTCGAGTGGAGTAAGCGTGCTTTCAATTAAAGTCAGTTTAACGCCTTTCTGTGTGTCCTTTTAATCGTGTGTGAAGTAAAGTCGATACGCATCGCGTAAGTCTGCTGCGGGAGTTTTAATTGTTAAGTGGAATTATCAATCGCGCAAACGCGAAATAAAAAGCATTAATAGTAACAAACCTGTGCGTCAGTGTTTTATTTGTTCGGGTGGCGACTTTCCAGGCGAACAGTTTTCTGACGGTGTTTGGCGGAACGTTGTCGAAACTTTTAGTGACAGACGGATGGGGATGGGAGTGAACCTTGAAACCATTGCCGTACGCCGGCACACCCAACTCCTACCCCACACCCAACTCCTACCCCACACCCTGGTAATGAGGGAAAGTAGCACACGGCTTAAAAGGCAATTATTCTGGTGCAGAGCGATTGTTACTAATCGCGTGTGGTCTCCTGGAATCATGGGACCGTTGCCGATGATCTCCTAATCGGCAGGTCAGGAATGCAGATACTTCAATCAATACATCACAACACGCCTGTTTTCAGTGTATAATTTGCTCTTTATTTGCATAGTTTTGTAAGTTTGATTTATGAATATTAGGCACAATCACAAAGAGAGGTGGATTTTAATTATATTTATTTATTTTAATGTTGTTTTTGATGTTTTAACACTCTCGCATACTGTTTCTAGATTTTTCCGACCGTGGTTTCGATCCCAACTACTTAATTGTATCGCTCTTTAAAACAACGTTCGCAACACTAGGAAATTTGCACTGCCTCCCGCAGGTATCCTTGCGCAATCGCTGACCGTGTCGGTTAACCTCGGAAAAACAACTCCGACTCTATAGCGATCGTTCGATCGGAGGAAAACTTTTTCCCACCTTAACCAAAGGCGATGTGTTATTTTCCTTTTCTCTTTTCTTCGCTGATGTCACATAAAATCCTTTGTATCCGGATCACTATTGTGAACCAGCGATCTTTTGTTTGATCCTTCGGTAATTTACTTAGGATTGACAATTACCATAAGCCATTAAACGTTGCTTCGGTTTTTTTAGTTATGTTTAGGATTGGTATTTCCCACGCATGTTTTTGGTAATTATATATTTATATTTAATGGACAACGGTGCCAAAGATATTTTATATATCTTAATGGTATTATTGTCCAGCGAATTGGGCAACGGCGCCAAAGATATTTTGTATACTTTAATGGTATTGCAGTCCAGTAAACTTATTTACAGGCACCGCCCTTTGTTCCGATTAGAAAACGTATCCTTACAAGGGATTAAGAGAAACGGTGCCGCCATAGAGTTTTATTCTCAGATGTACGTCTGGAGTCTATAGTTTTATTCTCTAGCGATCTCGGTTGATACATTAATCAATCCGCAGGGGATTCACCTTATGTGATCAGAAATTGAATGGGGCTTTGCCCGGTATGAATGTTCGCATGGGTGGTCTTAGCACGCAACACTAGGTTTTTGTTTAAATCTAAGTCCCAGTTTTCGCAGATGTTTCAAATAAAATTATGTGCCCGGACATGAATTCCTTATGAAACTATTTTACAAATTTTTAATTGGGGTACTTCTCGAGACTTATCGCTTGTTTCACGTTCTACTTCTTACTCATTACTTATTACTTCCGCACGTATCGCTTGCTTCACTGCCTTACTTATGACTCTTTGGCGAGGTAATGTAGCCACTTCGGTGATGCGATTAACTGTCTATGAGAATCCCGAGGAAGTACGTCACACGGTGAATATGATGCACCAGAGCGAATGCCGTCACAAATAAAACATCGGAAATCGGCTTCTACTTTAACTTCACTTTTATTATATTTTTGCACAAATCGTTAAACATACAATAATGTGTCTTAGGGACATACTAGCATTGACATACACGTTCTAACGCTCTACGTTTTAACACCGGTGTAACGCGATTCAATTCCTCCTATTCGTTCCCTCCTATCCGACTGCCCGTCCTCTCCGCTCGGAAGTTCTATCTCGACCCTTTGACGATTCGAATCTAACTAACCATCTCCATCCAAAAACCAAAACCTGATACAGATCGTATCTACGTCTGCCAGAAGAAATCTTTCATTTCATCCGCTAACAGAATTTTCCACTGTATCTGTTAGCGGCATGTTATTAATGCCCATGGGTAATTTAGGTGCCTGAAAAGGAGAAAGTCCCTCGACGCATACATCCTTATATCATCATCACCATCCGTGGTGGTGATTGAAGTTCGGATCGACGATTGTCGATCGTGTGCCGCTTCTATTTGCATAGCACATCTGGCGCGCGGAACGGAGATGATTGTTCGGGCGTACAGCCCGTGGTTGTTGGCCTTTTGTAAACACAACCGAAATCCATTAGATCCTTCTTATGGGTGTAAAATTCAAATAGACACCGTGGGATCGGAGTAGTTTCCTTGTAGGTTTTCAACCTCATACAATTTGAATTATCTCGTTGAGATAATTACGGTTGCCGTTTCTTTTGTTTGCCGATAGATTTGGTGGTCTTTATGGCAGCTACCCGCACGTGCATCGTTGGTCGGCTAATTGATGCTGTACGCAGTGGCCAATAAGTATACATACGATGTTCGTATGTCTATTAGGTTTTCAGCAGCCGCAATAAATTTCCCAGGATCGACCACCAACCGACCATGGAATTGGATACAATCATACCCATGATCGTGTCCCTCGTTATCTTCTTCTAAAACAAACATGCTCACAGATATTCTAGTCCCTAGCCATCGTGGGCAAAGTTCTGTGGACTTAACATTAATAAAAATCGATCCTCTATCGTCCGGTGGCAATACTCCCAGCCCGTACACCGATCATCATATTTGACCAGCTGAATCTTTGTTTTTCCTTTCCTTCGCCCAACGCATGTTCTGTGTGTCTTTCTTCCCAACAAAAAGACATTCAATGTATCTGGACGACGTCTATGAGAACCTTCCAATGGGATGCTAACGGTTTCCCATTGGTCGTTGGGTCGAAGGAAAAATTGCTTTCCCCGCCGATGACATGAGTGTAAACTCATCTCAAGCGCTGAGGCTGGGTCAATGTCGTCCAAACCAGGAGTCAGATTTCATCCCCTGCCTGGACACACGCTTAGAGCCAAGTTCCGTCGCTATTGGAGACGAGTTCTTGTTTTCCTCATACACGGTGGGGCGCGTATCACCGGATCGAATATTAACAACGGATAAGTATCTCATTCGGGTCGTTAGTTTTCCTGATGTTCGGGAATTTCCCTTGCTTGTGTCGTGCTATTTTTGGTTAATCCGATTCGGTGTGCATTCAGCTGGGTGCGATTACTTGTGATTGAGAGCCGTTAATTTCAACTGGAGAAAATTTACGTGAACTAATTAATAAAGAAAACGTTGTTGGTGAACAGACTTTGATCATTTAAAAAATACTACAATAAAAGAACAATTACCATCGCAATAAAAAAACAAATTACTTCAAACCAACCCACCAGTGCGTTTTATTTTTTTCCTAGGTGAATAGCTGCATAAAGCAGTAGGAAGACTGGGGCCATCTGTACGGATTATTTAGTGTGTGGATAGGGGAGTTCTACCAACCGGACCGTCCCTGTGTTTTATTTGTTATTCGTTTTGTTTTCTTTCGACGGAACAATTTCCAGTGTAACATGGGTGGAGTGTTTATCGAACTAGCGTCTGTGTTGACGCATCAAGTAAAAATACGCCACACTTCTACCAATGCTCTATATAAACACAGTAGCTAAATATCATTGTTTTTAAAAATTTGTAGGCATGCAAAGTACGAAGGTTTTGCAAATTTTAAGTACGACTTACTTATTAACGGCGTAATTAAATGTGTTACTTTTGTTTGAAGGAGGAATACGTATAATTTATGAACAAACTTCCACAGAAAAAAAAAACCACAGATAAAACTGAAAGTATCTATTTGATCCATAGCACAGAACGCAGAGTACAAGAATGGTTTGTTGTACGGGGGTGCGAATTCCATCTAAAAGCAATTTCGAAATCACATCAAATAATATTTAATCTATTTTAAAAAGCAGAAGTCTAATCTTATGAAATTAGATATCTCTCCCCATTTACGTCGGTTCGATCAAGAGATGTGTTATCAGTCAGGTCACAACCTTTCACAGAATTTCTATGAGAATCAGTTAAGCGTGCATTCTATCCTCCCTTTTCGTTCAATTATAGAAGGATGAATAGGAAAAATAATATGTGAAACGAGAGGTGGATAAAGGACTTAAATTTAAGCTAGTAAACCCTCTGGTGCCTCAACCTCAATACCAAAACACTACTCATTCATTCATTTTCTGATTCACCTTTCAAGTGGAATAATCGAATACCCTAGAGAGAACGCAGTGCCAAACAAAAACGAAGAGTATCGTTAGGATAGCTCAACACACTTGTATATGTAGCGCACATAGGCGCACACGTATCCCAAGGATAATGAAGTAAATCAACTGGTAATAATAAAATCATAAAGAAAATATCAAATAATCATTTGTTTAGAGATCAATTGAGGCGAGGAAAATGGAAGGCCAAGTTCTGATCGGAGTTCGAGTTTTGATTTTGATGATTTTTCACTCTCAGCTGGTTTCAGAGTAAACAGCTACTGAAGAAGGAAAATGTATACCCTTATCATTGCTTAAAAATAATAAATGTAAGCATGCAAGCAAGCGAGTAGTGGAAATGACAGTATATCCATTTTGCTGAGGATGTCAATGGTGTTCACTTTGAAAAACGGAAAGTCATTTGCATTCGGGGTTGAAGGCAATCAAAGTGGTGAACTCATTAGTATGATGGAAATTGTCACCGTCAAAATGATTAACATACATACGCTTTTTCCATCTTAATATATAGTATTGTATTTTTTTTAAAGAAAAACTGAAATTAAGGGTAAATCTCAGTCTTATGATAATAATTAATATAAATACATTCATGGCCTTTCCGTCTGATCTTTTGAATTGATGGATTATATCCTGAATATCTTATCTCAACTAAGGCGGCTAATACATGTAGCTACCGTAGTTGAGGCACACTACAAATTACGTATTACCCCGGGTCTGTTGTCTCTAATAATAAACCGTTCCGATATAAATCTGCCAGTCTAATTATTTCTTCCTTTATATAGCACACCAAAAGAATAACTACGATTCCTAAAATAGAAACACATAAAGTGGACGGAAAGGCAATGATGAACTGTGGACATAGCAACAAGGAAGGTCTTAATAATGGCATCTCATCATCATCATCGGCACTACAACCGGGAACCGGTCTTGGCCTTATTTAGCAAGTCCTAAGGCTTGTTAAATTTTCCATAATGATTTATTTTTTCTGGGCAAGGTCATTAGTCTTGCGCCAGAGGCTCCCCGACGGGGAATCGAACCGCGGTCTCCCGGGTGACAGGCGGGTATACTAACCACTATACTACCGAGGAGCCAATAATGGCATCTATTAATCCAAAAAAATGTCCGTCTCACTGGCTCAGTTTGTAGGAGTTTTTGACTCATACCTACGTATCTTACAGCATTTCTAATGCCTTCGGGCAATCAGTTCTTCGTGTGCTGAGATGTTGAGTCCTGGTGTTTTGAGGATTTCCATTAAAATTAATCAAGTCTTGTATGTGTTTTCACGTGACTAAACTGTGACTGTGTATAAATGTTAGAACTTTTATTAATTACCCTTCTGGTCTCCTAACTTGGGAAAAATCTAAACATTTCTTTGTGGTGGAAAGTATAGATTTGGTTTCTATACGCATTAATTGGTGAAACCGGAAAACATTTTTTAATCTGAAACAAAATTCTAAGCTCATTTTAAAAATAGTATTTTTTTAAAATAATTTAATCGCTCGACACAAGTACTCTAAATGATCCTAGTGTTAAACTTTTAATGATCGTGTGGGGGACGAGGTAGGTGTGTCGCACGTAGACTAGTTCACTCCTGTTCCCCTCATCACAAAAGGTTCCACCGACGCGTAGTTGTCCGAGCCGACTCCAGTGGCTGCTGCTGGTTGTGCTCCTTGTGTGACCTTCCTTTAGGGAAGGTGACCTGGGATCAATGTTCCTTACCGGACACTACCTCTGTTTGGACTGAACACGAGTTTGCATTAAAGACACCTTTGGTAATTTCTTGGTTCTTTATTTTTCATTTAGCACATGTAGTTCTTAATAGTTCCATTCATATAATTTAACACAAATACTTTTGTTTTAATAATTACTTTAATTAACTTAACGCATGTAGTTCTTTTCTTTTCGGTCCATTCTTAAAATTTAACGCAAATGCTTTTGTTTTAATAATTACTATGGTTAATTTAACACATGTGGTTTTTTTCTTTTCGTACGACAACTGATGCACTCAGACGACAACCACTAACCCCTTCCGCAGATTAAATTCGACTGACTTATTACTGGCGAGGAAAAGTTCGTCGCGTCGTGGCAGTGGAGTCCTAGCTAAAATCAACTCACTGCCATTTACTTTGAAAAGGGTTGCTATGCCTGTATAGGGGATTTAGTTCCGGGGAATCATCGCCGTATAGGCTGAGTCAGATTCTTTGGTTGTGTGTACCGGGAAATTGGTTTCGGCGGCATAGGCAAGTACGGTCAAGGGTCTTGATCGTTGCGATGGTCGTTTCGTGGAAAGGCGACGCATCATGCTGTTGGCTTGCCAGTAAGAGGGAATTGGTGTGGTTCGACATGGTTTAGGTGGAATGGGAACCGAAATGGTTTTCGGGGGAACTAAATGTTGCTTGGTTGCAAGCAAGAGATATGATTTAGATAGGGAATTAACCGAAGCAGGTTCGGGGAAATGTATGCGGCTCGGTGTAGTTGATGGAGATGGTGAGTATTCCGTTGTAAATTTGAATATGCGTTTATTACAGAGTATGCTTTTCAGGGGAATTAAAATTGCTTGTTCGTAAGCAAGGAATATAATTTAAATAGGAAGTTAACCGATGTGGTTTTTGTGAAAAATTATATGTGGGATGATGTAATTGAAGGAGATGATTAATATTCCGTTGTAAATTGGAATTTGCATTTATTACAGCTTGGGAAATGGATTCTTGGTAAGTATGGGGATGTATGCAATTACGGATTTCTGGACGGATGCTAGTGCATATTGGGATGTGTTTTTGCATGTTGGGAAATGGGTTACAGGTTAGGTTAGGGTGACGTGCTGTTAGCGGTCAAAATTGGTTGGCATTGTGGGTTGGTTCTCCATGTGGTATAGAGAACCCCCACAATTGTATTCGTGGAGAGCTTATCAGGTGTATGGAGGCGAACAATTAATCAACAACGCTGTCTCCCCTTCATGAGGCTACCAGGAATTCTACCGACCTTTAATTTTAATTGTTTTCCAAAGACCTCAATGAAGGTTTTTCCGGAAAAAAGATAAATGCTGTCGAATGGCATTAGGTATTTCCTTCGTTCTTCTACAAAAAAAAATTCCGCCAAACTACAAAAAACTCTCTACTTTACGGCAGAGTTGGTGCAAGTCATCACTGAGCCATTTGTCGCACAGTTTGTATCGTTGTAGGATTAAAAAACAAATAAAAAGAAATGTCTGACAGTTGCCTGAATATTAAAATATTTTCATTCCCTCGGGTCGTTGTACCGTAAATTTGGCTGTTAT
The DNA here is from genome assembly GCA_963931805.1 of Microdon myrmicae. Taxonomy (NCBI): domain Eukaryota; kingdom Metazoa; phylum Arthropoda; class Insecta; order Diptera; family Syrphidae; genus Microdon; species Microdon myrmicae. The sequence goes on from OZ007497.1 coordinate 226,029,733, forward strand.
TGGTTACTCGCATTGCTGAAGATAGTGAAGCAACTAAATATAGGATATTTTGCTTCGAGGTATAAAACTCTGATTATAATAATTAATATAATTATTCCCTCCATACAAGTAGTTAGAGAACATCTACACTGACACTGTCCACACTATCCTTGGATACCCCCCCTTTTTTCTTTTCTTTTCAGATATCTCGAGACCGAGCCCAACATCCTCACGAATGTGGGTGATTCTGGTTATCGCAAGATGAGCAGAAGCCAGAGACAAAATGAAGGACACATCTCTTGTCCCGCTAAAATCGGCCCTCTCGCCAACCCATTTTTTTTTTAATATAAATATAAAATAATTAATAATTTCAATACGAGGGTTGCCTCTTATGTTTTGGGATTTGGCAACTCTAGTGTTGCAATCCGGCAATAGACAGCTCTGTCGTAAAGTTGGACATTTTTGAGGTTATACGCACTCAGAACGTTTTGATATACGAGCGCTATCTGTGTTGTTTACAGTAACTTAAAAGATTTAAATCGTCAACATTTTCGTGCGATTATTTTTTACAACTTTCGGCGTGGATTAACTCAGCAACACTGCATGGATGAACTTAATTCAATTTTTGGCGATGAAGCTCCATCAAGGACCAGTGTTTATCGATGGTATGGTGAATTCAATCGTGGTCGTAGTTCACTCCAAGATGAATTTCGTGAAGGTCGTCCAAAATCAGTTGCTGTTCCGAAAACAATTGATGCTGTGCGCGAACTGAATTTGACTGTCAAAAAAATGTGTTCGCGTTGGATCCCACACAATTTGTCAATCGCCCAAAACAAAGGCTCGTGTCAATTGGTCGAAAGAAATGCTCAAAAAATACGGTAGCGGTGCTTCGAAACACGTCTATGACATCGTGACAGGTGATGAATCGTGGATTTACGCGTATGAGCCCGAAAGTAACCAGCAGTCGACTGTCTGGGTGTTTCAAGATGAGCCAAATCCAACAAAAGTTGTTCGCGCACGAAGCACTTCCCAGCAAATGGTCGCCTGTTTTTTCGGAAAAACTGGACATGTCGCAACCGTACCACTAGAACAACGCAGAACAGTCAATTCTGAGTGGTACACAACCATTTGTTTGCCAGTTGTCTTCCAAGAAATCAGGAAAACCAACCGCCGAAGATGGATCACTCTTCACCACGACGATGCGAGCTCTCACACATCGGCTGCGACAACTGCATTTTTGAGCACCCAAAACATCGATTTGATGGGTCATCCGCCGTATAGTCCTGACTTGTCACCGAATGACTTCTTTTTATTCCCGTACGTAAAAAACAAACTGAGAGGTCAACGTTTTTCGACACCTGAAGAAGCAGTTGCTGCATTCAGAATGCATGTGTTGGAGATACCTCAATCAGAGTGGCAAAAGTGCTTCGACAATTGGTTCAAACGCATGCAAAAGTGTATAGATCTTCATGGGGAATATTTTGAAAAACAATAAAGTGATTTTCGATGATCAGTATTTGTTTTTGTTCTCTAATCCCGAAATATAAAAGGCAACCGTCGTAGCCACAAGCGTGGCTTTATTTGAACGGTAATTAAGTTTGAAGATGAATTGAAACGTCAAAATTAAATGCTTGGTCGACACGGGTTCAGATGTGACAATCATGAAGGAGTGCGTGTGCAAACAACTTGAAGATATCAAGTTGCAAAAGAGTTTTTCGTTTGTATCCGGCCTAGGTAACAAAAAGACAAATCCAATCGGACATTTTGAAGCTGAGGTTGCAGTCGACGGAATTCAGACCCTGCAAACGTTCGTCGTGATTCCAGACGACACAGTTGAATGTGAAGGACTTTTCGGATACGACTTCACAAAAAAAGTTTTACTATTCATCAAACACCAACGGGTATCAATTTTCTCCTTTGTCATAGGAGGAAATTGATAGAGAACAAAAAAAAAAAAAAAAAAACAAACAAATATTAACAACATAGTTGAATCAAGTACCGGCACTGGCGCTCCTCTACAGTACAAAGCAGCCGTTCAAAATATGATCAAGAATTCCCAGCAAGTCAAAGCAAGCCCAATAAAGCTAAAGATTGTCCCAGATGGCGAGGTGAAACCATTTCGCCAAGCGCCAAGTTGCCTTCCAACCGATGACGTCGAAGCAGTACAAAAACAAATCGATCAATGGCTTGAGAAAGGCATTATACGCAAATCAACGTCAAATGTTGCCAGCTGAATTGTCGTGGTTAGGAAGAAAGACGGATTGTACCGCGTATGTGTAGACTTTCGAAAGCCTAACATGATGGTGCTCAAAGATTGCTTTCTGCACCACTGATCGACGACGTATTGGAAAAATTGCAGAATGCCAGGTATTTTACAGTCATAGACCTGGAAAGTGGGTTCTTCGATGTGCCAGTTGAGAAATCCATCACGAATTCCCAGGAAAGGCCAGACAAGCGCGAGCACACCATTTCCAGGAAAACAACGATCAGCGCGAACCGATTCCAATGAGCCACTAAGAAATCAGATCCCAAGAAACGAGCGAAGGAGGGGACAACTGTGGGCCTACATAAGGCGGGCACTTCCATGAAGCAGTAGGACTCGTCGAAGGAACTCCTACCCAATCGGTCTTGATCAAGACCAGCTACAGAGAGAATCAGAAAATACAGATCCGATAATACTTATCATAGGAATTTAATAAATAAACTTTAAGCGAATAATTTGGTCGCGTTCTGAATATCTTCTCTCCTTGGTCGTGTTGTTTTCTCTTATTCGTTTCGCAGGTCGTAGTGAATTGTACTGGGCAAGACTCCAGCGCCCACCAATCCAGAGAAGAGTCCGGCTCTGGAGGTCCAATCCTACCAATTAGCAAGGAAATCATAGTTGGCCGGCCAGTACCGAAAAAAATACAGTCCGCTAAGGCGAAACTGTTGGGAGAAGAAGAAAGCTCCGTTCGCGATTAGGTTTAGCCTTTTTGTTGTTGCGTTAACATCAACAGACCACCGTTTGGTATTTGCAAGTCACCAGCCTGTTCACACATTTTATCAACCATGTGTTTCTGAATTTGAACAACTAAAATATAATGAAGCTGTACATGGACGATATTATCATTCCCGCGGTGTCACCTGACGAGTGCCTCTACAAAATGGAGAGAATGCTAACTGAAGCAGCAAACTATGGGCTGAAAATAAAATGGCAAAAGTGCCATTTCCTCCAAAAGACGGTCAAGTTTCTGGGGCACACTGTTGTTAATGGACTTATACGATCAAGTAGAGAAAAAACAACCGCCGCTAGCAGGTTAATAGTGCCCAAGAAGGTGAAATCTGTGCAATCATTTTTAGGCCTAACTGGTTTCTTTAGTAGGTTTATCGCGTTTTGCGAGGTAGTGAACAACCTGTGATTCGAACTGACGCTATGACGGTTAGAATCACTAAAAATGTAACCAATGCTCAACACATCAGGCCACTGCCGCTTGTACGAATTCGATTTCTAAACTCAAGTACACTCAACTGATGTAAAATTGTTATGTTATGGCTATAGTATACGGCTCTCATACATTTTCTTATTCGATTTTCGTTCGGTGTTCTTCACTATTTGCTTGCATATTGTGTGTGTATCTGTTAGAAACGCCACAGGTTCATAGAGAATTATGCATTGCCATTGACAACCTAGCTGCGCAAGGATGTACCATTCCGAATGGGACCAGCCGAGTTCAATTCGATCCGGAAAAAAAAATGGGTGGCGAGATGCCGACTTTGGTGAGACAAGGACAGATATGTCCTTCATCTTGTGTCAGTCATCTGGACATCTTGTGATAACTAGAATCACCCACATCCGTAAAGATGTTGGGCGCGCTCTCGATATATCTGAAAAATAAAAAGGGGGGAGGTACCTAAGGATAGTGGGGACAGGGTTAGTTCAGGTGTTCTCTCAGTACTTGGATGGAGGGATGGTGGCAAAGAAATAGTACAAGACCGGAAGGTCTTGAGTGCAGTAGTAAACGCAGATCACGTCTTTGGTGTCTGATGATCAGCGCTTTTGTCGGTGTGTGAATTCGTTCCGGCAATTGAAAGATGCACTTATAAAGGAACCGGTCTCGAGGATTTACGCAGGAAATATATGCACCGCAATCTACATTGATGCATCAAAACGCGAATTTGGCGCTGCACTGTTGCAGGTATTTGGAGGTCAACTACATCCTGTATTCTTCTGTAGCAAAAAGGCGTGTGTCGCAACGACACAGCTATGTGTTAGAATTAAAAGCCGCATAGCTTGCCTCAAGAAAAATTCGACATTATCCGCTCGGCATTCACTTCAAACTGGTTACAGACTGCATAGCGTTTAAGGAAACAACGAACAAGAAAGATGTCCCGCGAGAAGTAACCAAATAGATCCTGTATCTTCAGAACTTTGACTTTAACGCCGAACACCGACCTGGCATATCAAAGCTGTAGCGGAAATCCTGATCAGTCGACTATATGAAAAGTTCAAAATTAAAGGAGGTATTGCGGGGGTTCTCTATATTACATGGAGAACCAACCCACAATTCCAACCAATTTCGCCCGCTTAAAGCCCGTCACCTTAACCCAACTCTCCCATTCAAAACTTGCAAAGAATACATTCCCCAATCCGCAACAGCATCCATTCCCAAATCTGCAATAACATAGATTCCCAAACTTGCAAAGAATTCATTTCCCAATCTACAATAGCATTTATTTCCCATTTCATTTTCATTTTTAAAACATTTTTTATTTTCTATTTATATTCTTAGTTTCTAAATTAAAGGCTAGACAAAAAATGCTTAAATTCTAGCTTAATTATCTTATATAATAACTTACTGGTCCTTCGCAGACGCTCTAAGCTAAACATTACTTAACGATTATATAATTTGCCTTTCGGCGACAGAATTTTGTGGCAGTACTTAAAATTATTTGAAAGACAAAGAAAAATTTGAAAAACTTCATTTTTTTTTTCTCTTAAAATTTAACTTACTTACATTTATTTCCCAATTTGTAATAGAATGCATTCTTAAAACCTACAACAGAATATACCCCAAATCCTGCAACAGAATACATTTTAAATCATCTCCCTCATCTACACCAAACCGCATTTAGTTTTCCCCGAAAACCATTCCGGCTCACTTCCTACTTAAACTATTTTTCTCGCTTGCAGCCAAGCAGCATTTATTTTTCCCAAAATAACATTTCAGTTCCCATTCTACTTAAACCATTTTTCTCGCTTGTAACCAAGTAGCATTTAGTTTCCCCGAAAACTATCTCGGCTCCTATCCTACCTAAACCATTTGAAATAATACCAATTCTCCTTACTGGTAATCACCAGCACGATGCGTTGCATTTCCACGAAACAACCATCGCAACGATCAAGACCCATGTTCCTTTGTCTAACCGACAACCCATGCCCATACTTGGTTATCCCTCCGAAGCCGATTTCTCATTGTACACAGCAACAGAGAAATCTAATTTAGCTTGTACGGCAGAAATTCCCTGAAACAAATTCCCTATGTACGCATAGCAACCTTTCTTCACATTCCTAGTAAGTGGCAGTGAGTTTATTTAGCTACGACTCCACTGCCACGACACCCTGAATGCCTCCATTTAGTCAGTCGAGTTTGATACATTGCGAAGTACGCACACCCCGGTTAGACGTACTCACATAGAATCTAATATAACTCATTGAACTGTATCGTGAATATACCGGTGCGAGAGATTCTCCTTGCCGTTAAATACGTAATTCTAAATAAACTTTCTGTTAAACGTACTCACATAGAATCTAATATAACCCAATAAACTGTATCGGAAATACACCAAGCTAACGAATGGTGTTTTATTTTTCTGCTTGTGGGCAGTTGCATTAAGAAATAGGACAACTGAGTGCGTCTGTAAGGATTATTTGGTGTGTGATAAGTGTATTACCTCACCAGCGTAACAAGTAAGTAAAAAGATGCCCCCTCCTACCACTGGTAGGAGGAAGCGCATCTTTGGTACCTGAAGATTCTTCTTCCTATCCACTTGAATATTGCTATGGGATTCCTGAAAGCAAGAGAATGAATCTGAATCACTTCCATCTAAATAATACAGAATGTTTTCGTATATTAAGTGGGCTTATTTATAATCGTTAACTAGGTGATAGAGGCCTAAGCGGTCTTTCATTTCCAAAACATAACTAAACTGTTTTACAATTTGTTCCATGACCGATAGGTGCAGTGCGAAGCAGTTTTTCGCGTGGTAGAGACTTTATCTATTCCATCCTTCTAGTCCCGGATGCAGTGTTTGCAGGTCTCTCTCTAGCCAGGTATTTTCAGTTCATGATGTGTTCGGTCGTGATTTTTCCCTTTTTACTTTTGTCTTTCTTGTCAATGATGTCATGTACACTCCATTGGTCACGTTTCTTATTGCATCTCCTGGACTCGTTCTTCGCTATAGTTTATCCAACACCGTCAATATTCTCAAGTGTTTTACTCGGGGTTTTCTTGGCTGTTCCTGGGAATTCTTCTTTTGGTGTACTCCACTTTTTCCACTAGTTTTTCTCGGGAATTTCTTTGGTCCTCTGTCCTGATTTTCGTCCTTGTCCATTTTCTCAATAAATGTGTGTCCTGTTCTTCGATTCCATTATCGGGTTTATCACAATATTAGCATAATTCCATTTAATTTGTCCATGGTACCAAACTGGCACTTCTTTCCCACCTTCTATGATTGATTGTACTTATTGGACCATCGCCCCTTGTGTTGCATACATGAAGGACCGAGCTTAAACTTTTCTTGAAAACGACGGATTCAAATATTGTTCCTTTTTTTATTACCTTATCACTTTAAGCCTTCAATTGTCCTGTCCTAGTAGTAGTTTTGGTTTCTCTTAAACGCAGGATAATAACGCTCCAATGCTCTGTAGTTGTTCGCATCTTCCAACCATCTTCTTCGTTATATCTTGTTTGGAGAGCTTGAAGTAGTTGATCGTTCTTACTTTGATCGACCTTTTATATTCCTGTGGGCCCCTTTGAACACTATTGGAATCGTATGCGAGTCACTCTTGATGACTTTATGCATTGTCTACCGATTCCATGGTGAGCGCTTCTCGTCTGCCTTCTGCGCCGATCTTCTTGGCGATTACTGAATTCAATTCCGAGATGGTGCATTCTTTAATCAGGGGGGCTATAATTCGGTTCGATCTAGGTACTGTTTTAAGTGCGCCTTGCCGCAATTGATGGTCCACCCGGAAGTAGCTATTTTTGCTCTCCGTTCCTTCGCCTTCCTTCTTCCCGCTGTGCCGTCATTGGTGGCGTTTGGTTCAGTGGAGGGTGGTATGGTGGGTTCTTGCCCAGTGCGCTAAGAAGTGTAAGCTCTGGTCGTTTTTTCATTTCTATGACTGATGGTACAAATAACCTGGCTGATAACATCTTGTTAATTATTTCCTTTATGGTCTCCAGTGAGCTCCCTTCCTAGAACTATTATGGTAGCGATGGAGTTATTAAATTAGAGGAGCATCTTCCTGGGAATTAGCATGTTATATTGACGCGGCGTTTTCGTGTAAATGGACACATTGATGCCTAGAGCATAAACAAGATTTAACTCTCTAAGAAACTAGATATTAATGTTGAATTCTGTTCATTGTTCTACAACACTTTCTCTCCCTCATTGGTAAAATTGACCTTCTTTTTTAATTTCATTCAGCCTGTGCAGTTTATGAAGGCCACACGAATAATAATTCTAATATGATGAATCATTTCTACACCCTATAACTTCAGTGATGTGACTTTTTTAACCTGACTTACCTGATTACCTGTACATCCTTTCCTTGTTTCATTGCAGGAAACGTGTTAATTTGCCCTACATAATCATAATGACATAACAACTGCCCTGTGCGGTCTTCAGAAATCCTTAATTACTTGAATCCTTAGCATAATAGCTCGCGTGCAATCTCCGTTACTCAGGAGAATTATTCCAGATGATTGTCCTTATTGTTGCCTTTCCGGCTTCAAACTTGCTTCAACCATTTCCCTATAATTGGATACGAGCATATGAGGGTATTGTTGAACTTCGGAGTATGTCCCTCGGTGATGATATGCATTTTTAATTGATACCTGAACTGTGAACTTAGATGCACATCGGTGGCATGTAATTTTTATGATTACTTTTAAATAGAGTTCATTTCAAAGGGTTACGTGGGAAGGGAGCTCAATAGTTGTTAATAAAGAAGGATAATAAATTGAAAGTAGATTAGTTACTAAATGATTAATTTATGACCATACCCAGGTAATCAAGTCCTTTATAAATGATTTAAGTGCTTTGCTTTATTGTGTCTGTTAGTGGCCATTGTTTTTCTCTACATGCGTTGAGCAAATAGCAAACTTGTTCAGGGGAAAGTGCGGAAGGAGAAGAGTAACTTAAAAACGTAACTGATGGTGCCCCGATGCACTGTGAAAACTAAATTAATTTTACACAATGTCTACCGTGAACAGAAGTTTTTTTTAATACTTCATTCAGTAGAGGACTACAATGCCAAGATTATAATATGTATATGATAGGGAAATTTTAATTTTTTTTATAACAGTTGATACTCGTAGCACTCTGGAAATACTCTTGCTAGAAAGGAGTTTCAGAGTATTCAGGTTCTGTAAAAGTAATAAGGGTGAGGCCTTCTACGAGCCGTAACGTTAATGTCAGTACTGTGTTCTTGGTTAACCACGGTCTTCTTCTTTTTATCTTGTGTTGGTCAATGATGAACGCTGGGGGGCACATGTTCATGGTCGCGTTCGCATTGTCTACTACGCCGAGAAACTTCATCATCATCATCATCATCATCGGCACTACAACCGGGAACCGGTCCTGGCCTTATTTAACAAGTCCTGAGGCTTGTTAAATTTTCCATGATAATTTGTTTTTCTGGGCAAGGTCATTAGTTTTGCGCCAAAGGCTTCCCGACGGGGAATCGAACCCCAATCTCCCGCATGACAGGCGGGGATACTAACCACTATATTATTAAGGAGACCAGTATTTGTTATAATCGTCGTAAATCTTCTTCGCATTGAAATTGACTATGCTCGTTTTTTCATTCAGATCTCGAATTTGTTCGTCTCCCTGGTCATCTTTCAGATAGTGTATTATCAGATCCAACTCCGGTAAAATATTCGCTTCTGGGAAAGTGGTCATAAGAGCTAAAGAATTGAATTTCCGGATGTTTTCAAAGCAAAACCTAGAGAAAAACTGAAGGATTTACAGGAATTCTTGGATGCAGCAGCCGTAAGTGTGTAGCGCTTAAAGTGGTCGCTTTAGTTCACCCGTTACGAACCTCATTCCATTTGTTTTCTGTGCCCAGCCGTTTAAATCTTACAAAGTTCATGACGACCAGTAAAACATTCTTGGTTCAAAACTTCAATGCTCTGTCTGCCAAAAATCTAATCACTGGTCAGTGTTACATGCAACTTCTACCGTCGAATACTTCCAATCGATTAAGGCCGTCTTCTCAATAATGAGATTCATTTAACGTGAGTTACCCTTTGTTTTTGTTTTCGGTAGAAAAGTGTACGTTTTCAAAAGAGATATCTGGAGCGATCCGAATGCATGCCGGATTTTACTGACTAAAACTACCTTGTCCCAGCACCTATTCCCACCGAACTTTGATTTTAGATATTCCATCGCAGGGTCGTAAATTACCCTGCGCTGGTTAATTTGTATACATACACTTAAACTATTTCCGAGCAAACCTGTAAAAAAAGAAAATCAATAAAACATGATAATCATATGCTGGGATTGAAATGACATGCATATGAGAAAAATCTATGACAGCAGAAAATAAAAGACTCTTCACGGAACAAATAGTGCTACCCATAAATAGAGAAACTAACGAGTCAGTAAGATTTACGAACAAATCTTTGAAATCTGTGATCACAAATTGCCACGTGTGTGAACACAACTTGCTTGAGATCATGACGTACACATTTCAATGTAATAGCGCTTGCGATCAATCAATAAGAAATTCCACGTATCATCTTGAGTAAACGAAGAATTTTTAACATGTGCCGTATGCATCTTAAAATATGTTTGTATAAGTTGTAGTAAAAATAAATCCATTATTTATCCAATAGGTGGCTTTATTAGGCTGTATCTCACCTTGGATAAGTGCGATTGGGTTACGCCAGATGGAAGAAAGATACTTTTTCGTACTAAAAAAAACTTGTCCGCAGATTTGTGATTGCTGGGTTTTATGTGAGCGCGCGTGTTAAGTGTGTCGATGACATCATAGTCAAAGATGATGTACAAGAGATCATTGACACACCTAAACCTAAAAACGCCATCCGATTTCAAACTCAGATGACCCCACAAAACGATAATGCAAGTAAGTCCATATTCCGACGCAATTGGCAAATCGTGTAAAAATGATTAGTTTTGTTTTCCATAGCAATTAACTGCATATGCCAAAACCTTTGCCCATTAATGCAAAAGCAATCAATTGCATATTCCGGAACAATTAACAAATCACGGAAAGGCAATTGATTGCATACAAAGCATAAACGAAATTAATTGGGTCAGTTCGCAACAGGGAAGCTTGAACCCGAGTTCAAGTCAATGAGGAAGTATTGACGGGTTCAGCGAAAACACAGTGGTCGCGAACTGAGGGCAATAAGCGGAAATGAGGGCAATTAAAACTGAATTGCACTGTCATAATTGGGAGGTATTGATCCCGAGGTGCGGTGAAAGGTTTAATAAGTAATTAGGAGGCAGTCAGTGGGTGGTCTTGAAAGTCGGTGGTTCGTCTGGAGGGTCGGTAATTGGAGGTCCATCACTAGTGATCGGTAAAAGATATGAGGGGATTCTTTCGGAAGTTGAAGAAATGTAAAAGACAAAATTAAAAGTTGAAATTAATTCTAGTGAATCAAACTTAGTTGAATAAATGTGCATTAAATAAAGTTGAATTATTAACTATATCTAAAGACAAAATTAAAAGTTGAAATTAATCCTAGTGAATCAAACTTAGTTGAATAAATGTGCATTAAATAAAGTTGAATTATTAACTATATCTAAAGACAAAATTAAAAGTTGAAATTAATCCTAGTGAATCAAACTTAGTTGAATAAATGTGCATTAAATAAAGTTGAATTATTAACTATATCTAAAGACAAAATTAAAAGTTGAAATTAATCTTAATACAACTCATCGGAGTTTAGCACATAAGAAAATAAAGAAAAGAAATAAAGGAAAAGAAATGTGAAAAAAAAGGATTTGTTTACTTGTTTTGACTTCTGAGGGTATTTTATTACTGGGGTATACCCAGATCCCATAACTCGCGTGAAATATGGACACCAGCAAATAGGTTTTTATTCGAAAAAGGAAAAAACGCAAGAAAACGCGACTGAAAATGTGAATAGTGTGTATGCCCCTGACACTGTGACAACCAATCATGCGTAATTTTTTCTTCGATTCCGTTGTGGTAATTTTGATGTCAACGATGCACCACGCTCTGGAAGGCCAATTGTCGAAAATTTCAATAAAATCGTGGAAACCGTCGAGTCCGCCTGCCATATAAGCACTGTTTCGACTGTCTAGGAGCTAATCGACACTCGCTCTTCCTCCAAAATCCTCCAGAGGGCCCCGCGTTCCAAGTACAACTGGTCCTAAAAATTCCCTGCCCAAGCCAAATGCCATGCACACTCCGTTCCCCATTCCCAGAAGCACGCGCACTCGCGTCCACGACCCAACCCTAAGTCGACCCACCAAACCCTCTCCCAAGCCTAGGTTCAAACGATCTTCCCCCCCTTTACCTCGCCGTGACCGCATTCCTGATCCCAAACCCACCCCCACACATTCCCGCCATGTCACCCTGCCCAACACCAACCAAACCACCCCCCCCCCCACGTCTCATCCTGCCCCCAACCCCAGCCCCTTTCCGCTCTTTGACCTTAAAACAGGCGCTAAATATACCAATTTCCACAGATCGCACACTCTCAATCCCGTAGGCCCCGCCCACGAAAGCTCAGCCCATTTGTCCTCCGAACCGTGCATAAGATCGAATATCTTACCATCTCGCCCCTCTTCGCCATCTCGCCCCAGCCCCCCCCCCCCCCCCCCCCGCCCCCACGTTTTTGATCCCCTTCTGCCGCCCCCCGTCAAAATTACTCAACAATCCCTTAAGACATCTGAATGCCGCTATGCCCTCTCAAAGCTTCGAAATAACGTCCGCATTTATCTAGCTTGTCTCCATGGTAAGTCTGATGCAGTTTGCTAGGAAGGCAAAACGAAAACGAGCGTCATGATCTCCATTCAACAGGAAGGTCTCCTCACCGATTTCCCTAGCCTTCGTAACCTGTTCATAAAGTTCCACGAACATTTTAATATTCCCCCTCTTAAAGTAACAAGAGACCTCTCGGCTCTCCGACAATACGTTTGCTCGAAAGTGGCATCTGGTTCACCACACAGCGAACCCACTAAAAATAAACTTTTTCGGCCCTAATCGGCTGCCCACCCCACTCTCCATCATCATCATCGGCACTACAACCGGGAACCGGTCTTGGCCTTATTTAGCAAGTCTTGAGGCTTGTTAAATTTTCCATAATGATTTATTTTTTCTGGGCAAGGTCATTAGTCTTGCGCCAGGGGCTCCCCGACGGGGAATCGAACCCCGGTCTCCCGGGTGACAGGCGGGTATACTAACCACTATACTATCGAGGAGCCCAACCCCACTCTCCATGGGTCTCCCAATTCTTGTGCCCTAACCATATACCACCAGAATTGTCAGAGGACTTCGCTCCAAAACCCAGTCGATCTTACGCAATACCCACTCCTTTCCCTTTGATATATACGCCCTGACCGAAACCAACCTCATCCCCAGTGTTACGGCTCCAACCCCGTGCTTCCTCTTTCGAGGGAAGAGCGTGGAGGTTATTATATCTTTTCTTATTTGAAATAATTATCGTTTCTTAGTTATTAAATAATTTATAAAGTTTTATTTATTTTTATATTTTATTGAACTCAGCTATCTCAAGCTGAGCTCTCTTCTTTCTATTTCTTTCATATAAATTTACATGTTTATATAGAACATTTTGTTCTAACTGACTGTGGCGTATAAACTGAACAAAACAATCTAGAAGTCTCTGTGACTTAGAATTTTGAATAAACTTTGAACGAAAATCAAAGTGGCCATGTTTTGAAATGAAAAATGTGCTTGTTATGAAAAGGGGCATATTTATGAAATGTGCTGTAAGTGACTGGATATAGAATATAGTGTCTGTTTATTTATGAAATGTGCTGTAAGTGACTGGATATAGAATATTGTGTCTGTTTATTTATGAATTGTATTAACTGAGAATGTAAGATATGCGAGGATGTAGTTTTAAGGGTTGTGTTTGAAAGGACATGAGTTAGTGTTAAAGCGAATAAGGGTAGTATTCTGGAATAAAACATCCCACCCTTCTTCGAGAAAGAAAATTATCCCTGAAGAGAATAATTTTCTGTTAACTATTGCTTAGATTAGGATTAAATACCGACTTGGATTTTCGTTCAATTACAATGGCGTTCAAAGTTAATCTTATATCAAAAGTTACAAAAATCCAAAAGTTCTTAATACTAGAAAAATAGGTTACAATAATCTAAAAGTTTACTTATAGTCTACTTACATTATCTTTTAACTAACTTTAAATATTTCTAACTAACTTAATATTTCCACTTGGAACCTTTTCTTTTATTATCCAACAACTTTTTTTTTTCTATATATATAATTAATATTATTTCTCAAAATTCTCTTTTTCGTTCGAATTATATCCCAATATATATTTTAAAATGTATTATATCCCAGTATATAATAAAATTTTTTTTCTAAAATTTTCTTTCTTTCTTCCCCTTTTTTGCTTTTTTTTTTTTTTTTTTCGTTTCCGTCATTTCTTACAATTGTTTTATATATTGAATAAAAACAAAGGCCATTTGTTAAGTGTCTATCTTTTCCTTAAATTTATGGAAAATTTTCCAAAACTTTTTTGGGCCTATTATTATGATGACTGCATAGAATTGCATAATACCAAACATTTTCTTAAGAAATGATCTCAGTTGTCCGAAATGACTGTGTACCTTTTTATTTTTTCTTATTTTGTGTTCGAATACATGTTTATTGTTGTAAAATTTAATTTGTAAGGTATTTATAAGGTTTTTCTTTTCAATACCTATTTTAATTGAATTATTATTTTCAATTTTCATAACTTCGTGTTGGTGTTTAGTATCGTTATTTAAAATGTTTAGTGTTTTCGGCTCATTGTCATCATTTTCTATAGCTTTAACTTCTTTAATTGAATTATTATTTTCAATTTTCATTACTTCGTGTTGCTGTTCAGTATCGTTATTTAAAATGTTTAGTGTTTTCGGCTCAATGTCATCATTTTCTATAGCTTTAACTTCTGTCGGAACGTTTACCTTTTCAGTCTTACTCATTGCTGATGGATCGTTTAGTTTCTCAGTCTCACTTACTGATTCGTATAGTTCTTCAGACTTATTTGCTGTTAGAACATCTTGGTTCCCAGTCTTATTTGCTGTTTGAACTATTTCTTCAGTTATATCTGCTGTAGAAACCTTCAATCCTTCAGACTTTGCTGCTGAAACATGGTGTTCTTCAGTGTTAACTACTGAACTCACCTGGGTTTCGATTTTTATTGCACCTTTTGGATCTTCAGTCTTTACCACTGCTTAATTTTCAGTCTTTGTTGCTGAAGTGTCGGGGTTGTCTATAGGGATAGCCGAAATGTGAGGGATTTTTGTTAGTGTATTTTCTGCAAGTTCTGAATTTTCAGTCTTTAATATTGCTGAGTTTTCAGTCTTGGTTGCTGAAGTGTCTGTGTGGTCAATAGGGATATCCGAAATATTAGGGATTTCAGTCTTTACTACTGCTGAAAATTTCGAATTTTCAGTCTGTGTTGCTGAATTATTTTCCAAAATTGGAGTATGAATCGGAATATTTATATTAGTGCTTGTTTTCTCTTCGTTTATCTGTATCGCTTTAGTTATTTGGTTAGGAGCTTCATTAAAACTGTCGTTATCTATTGCCAAAGATCTAATGTTATAAATAGAAAAATTTTGTCTGTCTTCCACAAAATTGGGTTGGCGTCAGGCCTCGTTTTCCGACTCTTGCACCCGAGAAAAGTGAACATTTTGCCTATCGTTTTGTCTATTGGTGATTCTAGGATATTCACTAAAACGATTTTCGGTGTTTGCAGGATTATTACGGAATGGATTACGCGTTGTTGTACCTTGTTGGTAATTTGTTAAGGATGGTCCATTCCTAGATATCTTGTATCTACACTCGTTCTCTGTGTGATTATTCCGTCCACAGAAATTGCATATAATGTTATATTCTCTTTTTATTGGTTGTCTATTCGGAAAATTGTTGGACTGCATGTTCCGATAACAAGTGTCCTGAGAATGACCTGGCTTACCGCAGGTTTGGCAGACTATTCGATTAAATCTGTCATTATAGTTATATGGCCTGGGGGAGTTGTCCATTCGAGCAGCATGTGATTCTACATGTGCAATAGACTGTTTTAAACTACTTCCCCCATGGACTTTGGCTAGGATTTTCAGTTGTTCATTCTTGAGACCATCCTCAAATATTTGCACTGCCAAGAATTCAAGAATTCTCTAACCACCGCGTCTGCTGTTATTTCACACGTAGCAGAGTTCAGCGTCCTCAGAGCATTCGCAACTCTATCTTCGTATTCCCGAACGGTTTCTCTGAAGTTTTGTTTCAGGGATATCAACTCATTGTGTGCCGTTGACCGAGATTGCTCCTCTTTATATTCTGATTCAAGTTTATCCTTTAAATCCTCCCATTTAGCAATTGTGCTATACCTAATTAGATCATAGGCAGGACCCTCTAGTCTATTTTTGACTAGCTCCAAAAATGTTTCATATATCTCCGGGTCTGCCCTTTTTATAGATCTAAATAAAACGTCTCCCCCGGAAATAAATTTATCTAGGTCGCAGGGTTTTCCGTCAAAGGTAGGGACGATTCTGAAAACATCAGAAATTCCGACAGAAAGAGCCATTTCAGGGGGTTTATGGTGTATTTGTAGAGAGTGGATTTGTTCTTCCCCCTGCCTAGCCGCCTGTCTCGTGTAATACGGACTCGTAATCTTGAAAACTCTGAAATCAATGTATGGCAAAATCACTTCTTAAAAATACGGTATATAAAAATGGCCTTTCTTTTTGTTATTCAATATATATGAAAAAGAAAGTTAATTTGGTCTCAAAGCTGTAGAGAAAGAAAATTCGGCGAAAAAGACAAAACGGAAATGTCGTCGAAATACTGGAAAGAGAATATTCGAAATAATTTCTATCGGACAAAATTGTTAGTAAAAAGGAAAAGTTAAAAGTTCCAAGGTAAGAATATTCCTACGGAAAAATGAACAGAAAAATTGATATTTCGCTAACGATTCTTACTACTAATATATGTTGATTGGTGTTTTGTTCTCCTTTTTTATAATATTTTTTTTTTTTTTTGATTAATGTTTTGTTCTTTTTTTTTCTGAGGTGTTGTCTTCTTGTTTTTTTTTTTTTTTCATCTGCTGCCACTGAGGTTAATTTAGATTTCCTCTGGAATCCATCGGCAAAGGAAATTACGAAGTTATTTGCACTCGATACATCGAATGTTCCGCCATCCAAGTCGAAAATGAGGACCTTCCTTCCCTCTTTTGGGTTTTATCTTGCACTAATCTTCCTCTGGGATCGAGTCCTCCTTCGAGGATTAAGTCGTCCTTCGGGGATTGGTCTTCCTTCGAGGATTAAGTCTTCCTTCGAGGATTGAGTCGTCCTTCGGGGATTGGTCTTCCTTCGAGGATTCCACCCGTCTTCGTGGATCGGTCTTCCTTCGAGGATTGGTCTTCCTTCGAGGAGTGGTCTTCCTTCGGAGTCGTCCTCGTCCGTGAGTGGACAGTGGTCACTGTCGTATTCAATTATCCGTAAATAGTTTCTGTTTCGTTTGTTGGTGTTAAGTTGTCTCAGTAGTGAGTCAATTAGCAAAATATCTAAGAACTATTTACCTCTGGGGAACCATGGATATTCCGTAGCTAGCAGGTTAGTTCTATATTCTATATGATACAGATCTAACCAGACAGCCAACTGATTTCTTCTGGCATTCGATATATAATTTCCCCAATTTCTATGCTTGGCGTTCATATCTCCACCTAGGATAAAATAGTTTTTGTCCAAATACAATTGTAAGCATCGAAAGAGTGTCTCGAGCTCTGCTATAAAGAGATTATGTTGGTGCTCCTCAGGTGCATAGACCGCAATCGCATACAATCCCCTTACTTGCTGAACGGGGACGCGTACGATACAGGCTTCCAGCACCCGGAACCTGGGTATTTCTCCACTATATATTACTTGATGGATTCCTTTTCTAATAAAGATTTTAATGGCCGCAAATGTGGCTTTTTTTGAAAAACAATTGCATGCCACTTATGCATGAATATACTTTCTGACATGTGACTGGCTCGTACAAGGCATAATGTCGAGGTCAAATTTTCAAACATTCCTCGGTCCACTTCTGGCCGTATTTTGGCAATAACGGGTTGAATATCGGCTTCCAAGGGTTCAATACGCTCTGGTTTATCAGTACAGACAAGAGGTTTTAAATACCCCAAAGAAACTAACCCAGCGGTGTTAAATCACAGGAATGCGGTGGATAGCTGATGGGGCCAATTCTTGATATCAATCGATCATCAAATTTGTTTTTTTTTTTTCAGTAAAGTATCTCGCACTATATGACATGTGACCTTGTCTTGTTGGAACCTGATCTGATGTCAATACCATCCAATTGAGGCACAAAAAAAAAAAGATCTCCTTTAACTGTAACGTTTTCATCTGCATAATTTTTGGAGAAATATGGTCCGACGATACCTGCAGCCCACAAAATATATCAAACGATCAATTTTTGTGGACGCAATGAATTTTTAACAGTGGAATATATATTCTATTCAAGTGTAATGACTTCTTCCTTTTCACAACGGAAATGTTATTGAACTTTAGTTTTACTTACTTTATTTACCACCCACTTATTAGTCGTTTGTAAAATGGAGGTCAGGTTTGATCTTTAATGCACCAAGGAGAAACAGTAAACTTCACCTTATTGCATTTTATTTTATAATCACGCTTTACATTTTATTATTACAAATACTGAAGTGTTTAATTATCGTTGTTACGGCTCCAACGCCGTGCTTCCTCTTTCGAGGGAAGAGCGAGGGGGTTATTACGTTTATTAAAGAAATAATAAAAGATCTCTTTTATTTAAATATTTATTTTTATTTATTTTTATTTTATCGAACTCAGCTATCTCAAGCTTGTTTATATAGAACATTTTGTTCTAACTGACTGCGGCGTATAAACTGAACAAAACAATCTAGAAGTCTCTGTGACTTAGAATTTTGAATAAACTTTGAACGAAAATCAAAGTGGCCATGTTTTGAAATGAAAAATGTGCTTGTTATGAAAAGGGGCATATTTATGAAATGTGCTGTAAGTGACTGGATATAGAATATTGTGTCTGTTTATTTATGAAATGTGCTGTAAGTGACTGGATATATATATATATATATATATATATATATATATATATATATATATATATATATATATATATATATATATATATACATATACATTGTGTCTGTTTATTTATGAATTGAATTAACTGAGAATGTAGGATATGTGAGGATGTAGTTTTAAGGGTTGTGTGTTGAAAGGACATGAGTTAGTGTTAAAGCGAATAAGGGTAGTATTCTGGAATACAACATCCCACCCTTCTTCGAGAAAGAAAATTATCCTTGAAGAGAATAATTTTCTGTTAACTATTGCTTAGGTTAGGTTTAATTACCGACTTGGATTTTCGATCAATTACAATGGCGTTCAAAGTTAGTCTTATATCAAAAGTTACAAAAATCCAAAAGTTCTTAATACTAGAAAAATAGGTTACAATAATCTAAAAGTTCACTTATAGTCTACTTACATTATCTTTTAACTAACTTTAAATATTTCTAACTAACTTAATATTTCCACTTGGAACCTTTTCTTTTATTATCCAACAACTTTTTTTTTTCTATACATATAATTAATATTATTTCTCAAAATTCTCTTTTTCGTTCGAATCATATCCCAATATATATATACAGTATATAATAAAATTTTTTTTTTTTTAATTTTCTTTCTTTCTCCCCCTTTTTACCTTTTTTTTTCGTTTCCGTCATTTCTCACAATTGTTTTATATATTGAATAAAAACAAAGGCCATTTGTTAAGTGTCAATCTTTTCCTTAAATTTATGGAAAATTTTCCCAAACTTTTTTGGGCCTATTATTATGATGACTGCATAGAATTGCATAATA
The DNA here is from genome assembly GCA_963931805.1 of Microdon myrmicae. Lineage (NCBI taxonomy): Eukaryota > Metazoa > Arthropoda > Insecta > Diptera > Syrphidae > Microdon > Microdon myrmicae. The sequence goes on from OZ007497.1 coordinate 226,049,080, forward strand.
CCAAACATTTTCTTAAGAAATGATCTCAGTTGTCCTAAATGACCGTGTACCTTTTTATTTTTTCTTATTTTGTGTTCGAATACATGTTTATTGTTGTAAAATTTAATTTGTAAGGTATTTATAAGGTTTTTCTTTTCAATACCTATTTTAATTGAATTATTATTTTCAATTTTCATAACTTCGTGTTGGTGTTTAGTATAGTTATTTAAAATATTTAGTGTTTTCGGCTCAATGTCATCATTTTCTATAGCTTTAACTTCTTTCGGAACGTTTACCTTTTCAGTCTTACTCATTGCTGATAGATCGTTTAGTTTCTCAGTCTCATTTACTGATTCGTATAGTTCTTCAGACTTATTTGCTGTTAGAACATCTTGGTTCCCAGTCTTATTTGCTGTTTGAACTATTTCTTCAGTTATATCTGCTGTAGAAACCTTCAATCCTTCAGACTTTGCTGCTGAAACATGGTGTTCTTCAGTGTTAACTACTGAACTGACCTGCGTTTCGATGTTTATTGCACCTTTTGGATCTTCAGTCTTTACCACTGCTGAATTTTCAGTATTTGTTGCTGAAGTGTCGGGGTTGTCTATAGGGATAGCCGAAATGTGAGGGATTTTTGTTAGTGTATTTTCTGCAAGTTCTGAATTTTCAGTCTTTAATATTGCTGAGTTTTCAGTCTTGGTTGCTGAAGTGTCTGTGTGGTCAATAGGGATATCCGAAATATTAGGGTTTTCAGTCTTTACTACTGCTGAAAATTTCGAATTTTCAGTCTGTGTTGCTGAATTATTTTCCAAAATTGGAGTATGAATCGGAATATTTATATTAGTGCTTGTTTTCTCTTCGTTTATCTGTATCGCTTTAGTTATTTGGTTAGGAGCTTCATTAAAATTGTCGTTATCTATTGCCAAAGATCTAATGTTATAAATAGAAAAATTTTGTCTGTCTTCCACAAAATTGGGTTGGCGTCAGGCCTCGTTTTCCGACTCTTGCACCCGAGAAAAGTGAACATTTTGCCTACCGTTTTGTCTATTGGTGATTCTAGGATATTCACAAAAACGATTTTCGGTGTTTGCAGGATTATTACGGAATGGATTACGCGTTGTTGTACCTTGTTGGTAATTTGTTAAGGATGGTCCATTCCTAGATATCTTGTATCTACACTCGTTCTCTGTGTGATTATTCCGTCCACAGAAATTGCATATAATGTTATATTCTCTTTTTATTGGTTGTCTATTCGGAAAATTGTTGGACTGCATGTTCCGATAACAAGTGTCCTGAGAATGACCTGGCTTACCGCAGGTTTGGCAGACTATTCGATTAAATCTGTCATTATAGTTATATGGCCTGGGGGAGTTGTCCATTCGAGCAGCATGTGATACTACATGTGCAATAGACTGTTTTAAACTACTTCCCCCATGGACTTTGGCTAGGATTTTCAGTTGTTCATTCTTGAGACCATCCTCAAATATTTGCACTGCCAAGAATTCAAGAATTCTCTAACCACCGCGTCTGCTGTTATTTCACACGTAGCAGAGTTCAGCGTCCTCAGAGCATTCGCAACTCTATCTTCGTATTCCCGAACGGTTTCTCTGAAGTTTTGTTTCAGGGATATCAACTCATTGTGTGCCGTTGACCGAGATTGCTCCTCTTTATATTCTGATTCAAGTTTATCCTTTAAATCCTCCCATTTAGCAATTGTGCTATACCTAATTAGATCATAGGCAGGACCCTCTAGTCTATTTTTGACTAGCTCCAAAAATGTTTCATATATCTCCGGGTCTGCCCTTTTTATAGATCTAAATAAAACGTCTCCCCCGGAAATAAATTTATCTAGGTCGCAGGGTTTTCCGTCAAAGGTAGGGACGATTCTGAAAACATCAGAAATTCCGACAGAAAGAGCCATTTCAGGGGGTTTATGGTGTATTTGTAGAGAGTGGATTTGTTCTTCCCCCTGCCTAGCCGCCTGTCTCGTGTAATACGGACTCGTAATCTTGAAAACTCTGAAATCAATGTATGGCAAAATCACTTCTTAAAAATACGGTATACAAAAATGGCCTTTCTTTTAGTTATTCAATATATATGAAAAAGAAAGTTAATTTGGTCTCAAAGCTGTAGAGAAAGAAAATTCGGCAAAAAAGACAAAACGGAAATGTCGTCGAAATACTGGAAAGAGAATATTCGAAATAATTTCTATCGGACAAAATTGTTAGTAAAAAGGAAAAGTTAAAAGTTCCAAGGTAAAAATATTCCTACGGAAAAATGAACAGAAAAATTGATATTTCGCTAACGATTCTTACTACTAATATATGTTGATTGATGTTTTGTTCTCCTTTTTTTTTTTCTTAGGTGTTGTCTTCTTGTGTTTTTTTTTTTTTTTTCATCTGCTGCCACTGAGGTTAATTTAGATTTCCTCTAGAACTCATCGGCAAAGGAAATTTCGAAGTTATTTGCACTCGATACATCGAATGTTCCGCCATCCAAGTCGAAAATGTGGACCTTCCTTCCCTCTTTAGGGTTTTATCTTGCACTAATCTTCCTCTGGGATCGAGTCCTCCTTCGAGGATTAAGTCGTCCTTCGGGGATTGGTCTTCTTTCGAGGATTAGTCTTCCTTCGAGGATAGAGTCGTCCTTCGGGGAGTCCACCCGTCTTCGTGGATAGGTCCTCCTTCGAGGATTGGTCTTCCTTCGAGAATTTAGTCGTCCTTCGAGGATTAAGTCGTCCTTCGGGGATTGGTCTTCCTTCGAGGATTAAGTCTTCCTTCGAGGAGTCCACCAGTCTTCGTGGATCGGTCTTCCTTCGAGGATTGTTCTTCCTTCGAGGATAGAGTCGTCCTTCGGGGAGTCCACCAGTCTTCGTGGATCGGTCTTCCTTCGAGGATAGAGTCGTCCTTCGGGGAGTCCACCAGTCTTCGTGGATCGGTCTTCCTTCGAGGATTGATCTGCCTTCGAGGATAGAGTCGTCCTTCGGGGATTCCACCAGTCTTCGTGGATCCCACCGCTGCCACCAGTGTTACGGCTCCAACCCCGTGCTTCCTCTTTCGAGGGAAGAGCGTGGAGGTTATTATATCTTTTCTTATTTGAAATAATTATCGTTTCTTAGTTATTAAATAATTTATGAAGTTTTATTTATTTTCATATTTTATTGAACTCAGCTATCTCAAGCTGAGCTCTCTTCTTTCTATTTCTTTCATATAAATTTACTTGTTTATATAGAACATTTTGTTCTAACTGACTGTGGCGTATAAACTGAACAAACGAATCTAGAAGTCTCTGTGACTTAGAATTTTGAATAAACTTTGAACGAAAATCAAAGTGGCCATGTTTTGAAATGAAAAATGTGCTTGTTATGAAAAGGGGCATATTTATGAAATGTGCTGTAAGTGACTGGATATAGAATATAGTGTCTGTTTATTTATGAAATGTGCTGTAAGTGACTGGATATAGAATATTGTGTCTGTTTATTTATGAATTGTATTAACTGAGAATGTAAGATATGTGAGGATGTAGTTTTAAGGGTTGTGTTTGAAAGGACATGAGTTAGTGTTAAAGCGAATAAGGGTAGTATTCTGGAATACAACACCAGTATCTACAGCTTAGAACTGTTCCCCCCCTCCCTAACAGTTTTTCGTGACGACGATGTCCATCATTCCTTGCCTGACACCCCCTGCCGAGGCGTGTTGCTCGCCATCCAAAACGGACTAACATTTTCTCTTATCACCTTCTCCTCTTCACCCTACCTCGACTATGTCGCTATAAAAGTTGAACACCGCTCAAAGTCCTTGTATATCATTTGCTTCTACATCCCACCTTCGCAAGCTACCGAGACATACGAACTCGCTATTGCTGCAATCGACTGCTTAACGGAACTGAGTTCTTCCCAAGACGACATTGTAGTCCTGGGCGATTTCAATCTCCCCCATCTCCAATGGTCGTTGTCTGACGATGAGTCCCACTATACCTCTAGCCCCTCTACTACCAAGGAGTGTCTCTTAATAGACAACCTCACCGACTCCAGCCATTACCAAGTCAGCAATATCCTAAATCATCTGGGCAGACAACTCGACCTAGTGTTCACGACAGCCCCCTGCAACTCTTCAGTTACCCAGCCCACAGCACACCCACTCCCCTCGCCTACCAATATTCTTTCAATTTCCGAAAAGCCAATTTCCGGCGCATAAATGAGTACCTCAGCAATACCTTACCCGGCTTAAATGATATTAGTGTTGAGGTCGCTACAGCCTCACTCTACACAGTTATCTTCAACGCCATATCCTTATTTGTCCCTTATTCCCGAAACAGGTTATCATTCTCATCGCCCCCTTGGTATAACCGCAGACTCGGCACACTCCGTAACAAGAGAAATAAGTTGTGGAACACTTTCTTAAATACGCGTTCTCCTCTGGACTATTCCAACTATCTCGGTTACTTTTACCAATTCACCGAGCTTTATAGCTCCCTTTACCACAATTACCTTGCCAAAGCCCAACTGAATCTGATCAATGACACCAAATCTTTCTACCACTTTATCAACTATAAACGGAAATCAAATGCCTATCCCAACTCTCTTTTCTACGACTCAACTACTTCATCTGGCTCCCAAACCATAGCCAATATTTTCGTGTCCTTCTTCAAACAATCCTTCACGGACGACTCGTTCGAGCCTAACCCCTCCTACCTTACTGGCATGTCTCAATTCTCCCTTGGCCCACTCATCCCTCTGCACATACAACAACACCAAGTTAAAGAAAAACTTGAACAACTTAAAGACGATTTCAGTCCCAGCCCAGACGGACTCCCTGCTATCTTCTTAAAAAAATGCTCCTCTCCTCTCTCTCTCCCGCTCGCGTCAATCTTCAATCTATCCCTTGCACAAGGTCTATTTCCCGACTTTTGGAAATCCTCCTACATAACCCCCATACATAAAAAGGGGCCAAAAATCGATATATCCAATTATCGTCCCATTGGTAAGCTTTCGCACATTCCTAAACTGTTCGAAGGCCTTCTATACGACGCGTTATGTTTTCGCTGCACCCCCATCATCTCTCCTAACCAGCACGGCTTCCTCTCCGGCAGGTCCACTACTACCAACCTTGTCGAATTCACATCTCACACACTCCTTGCCCTAGAGAACGGCGATGAGGTTGATGTAGTCACTACCGGCTTTAGCAAGGCCTTCGACAAGATTTCCCATAACCTCATTCTCTTTAAATTATCTTCCCTTGGTTTTGAACCGGTGTTGATTAAGTGGATCTCATCCTATCTTAACTCTCGAACCTGTCGGGTGCAATTTAGATCCACCCTCTCCGATCCTTTCTCTCCAACCTCAGCTGTTCCCCAGGGCAGTCATCTCGGCCCCCTACTATTTATCCTTACCATAAACGACATAGGCCCGTGCATCAATCACTCCCTCATTTCGCTTTACGCGGATGATACCAAAATCTTCAAGACAATCCGCATTCCCCCTGACTCCTCACTTCTCCAATCGGATCTTGACAGCTTTTCGACGTGGTGCCAAAATAACTGCCTAGAACTGAATATCGCCAAATGTCACACAATCACCTTCTCTCGGAAACGCTCCCCCTCCCAGCCACGTTCCTATCTCTTGCTAGGCCAACCGATAACATCGGTTGAATCAATTTGCGACCTGGGCGTCCTATGTGACAAGGAATTTAGATTTACCGCACATATCGATAACACAATCCTAAAGGCCAACGCCGCCCTTGGCTTTGTAAAACGCTGGTCGAAGGAATTCACGTCACCCGATCCCTCTACACAACTTTTGTCCGGCCACTACTCAAATATGCCAGTCAGGCCTGGTCCCCGTATCAACAGTCTCACATTCGTAGGATCGAGGACGTTCAACGTCGTTTCTTGCGCTTCGCCCGCCGTGGACTGAACTGGGAAAACCCACTCATTCTCCCACCATACCCAGGCCGGCTCCTTCTAATCAATCTTAACACGCTTGAGGAGCGCAGAATCCATGCTGACATCATCTTTATCCATCGCCTTCTGTCAGGCTCAATCAATTGCCCAAGCTTGCTCAAGCTTGCTCTCCTCTTTATCATTTTATACAAACCCCCGTAATGTGCGGAACCCTCGACTGTTTTACGTGCCCAGTCATCACACGTCTTACGGCGTTAACGAGCCCATCTCGCGTATGCTACGACATGCCAACTCTTTCCCCACCTCCTTTGATTTCAACCTCTCCACTCCTGCCCTTAAACAACGTCTCAGAATAAACCCGTCCTAACCCCACCCCACCTCAATTTCAAACCTCTCCCACCAGATCTCCAACCCCGCCCCATACCACTGTGTAGACGTACCCCCCACTGTCACACCTCAAGCCCTCTTCTCCTTCCTTGTTTTTTTCTTCTTTTTTTTTTAATTATATATATATATATACTTTTTTTTTAATTACTACTTTAGTTTTTAAGTTAGTCTGTAAGTTGTTATATTATATTAACTTAAGCTGCTTGGATTAAGCCTAAATAAATAAATAAATAAATAAATAAACTTTATACAAAAAACTATTTGGAACCACTTGAACAAAGCTGGATACCGAAAATAGCTAGATGTATGGGCCCGACAAGAATTAACACAAAAAACCACTTACGGCAGAACCAAGCGAAAATGGTGGTGGTCGAATCGCAGTGAGCCAGCGCGAACGGTGAAGAAGGTTTTGTTGTGTTTGGTGGAATCGGGAGGGAATCATCTACTATGCTATGCTCCTCCCCTACAACCAAAACGCTTAATTCGGACATCACAGCACATGAGCCCGTCTGAATGAAGCAATCATTCCATCTGGCCAGCTTTGACCAGAAGAGGTATAATGTTCCGTCAAGACCACGCCAGACCACAGTCATCGATAGCAACTTGCCAGAAGATCCGGAGCTCGGTTTCTCAACAGGTAGAAATGGTTTTCTATGCATAAGATATGCGAAAAAGTTTGATAAGAACAGCCGACACATTTGGAACACAGATTTTGAAGGTGTATTGGTGAAATTCCACCCAGTCGTGATGACGGAGAACCGTTGAAGAGCATGTGCTCACTCATTTCTCAACCGCCATTGAAGAGCGCACTGGCCCAATCATGGCTCTAAAAGACCAACAATGAATTCGCGGAATATAAATTGGGAAACACATTGGCTTGCATTTTTAGGTTAGTGACTTGCTATTGGTACCAGCGGGAGGTAAGTAGGAGAAACAAAAGTAATTGTACATTGTCTATACAATTGACCAGAAGGGATGTAAATCAGTTGAGCTCGCAGGGAGCTGGTTACTTTGTCGTTGTGAACCTTTTACCGTGTCTCAGTCCTTTGGTTTCTAGTGTTGGTGACTCCAAAATTTGTTTTACTATTAACGTTCGGGTAGAACGCCATAGCTTAAAAACAATATTTTGAGTCGCTGTTTTTAACAAACCAAAGTTTATCTGACGAGTTTCGCTTGATACAATGTGGAATATGAAGTTTTATATCGAAGAAAAAAAACACAAATTGTGTCAGCTTGTAGCGGCGTATTTCCATTCTGGGCAAGTCTGCATAGGTTGGTTTGTCGTTAGTGATGTAAGTAATCACAAAGCAGATACAGATAGTAGTAGTCCGATTTTCCCAATACCACAGTCGATTATATAGAATAGATGCTTGGCTCAGACTAGAAACCAAAATCCAAGATGTTCACAGAATCACTATGGTTTTCCAATACTCGCGTAGGATCCTCCACTAGTTGAATCAAGTTGGTGCGAATAGGCAACGTCTTTCGGGTTCGCCCGCTCTGTTAGAATGCATTATGTAAGTCACATACGATTCCTAACCGATTCCAGGCGAAGTAATAGATATGTATATCGCGATCTACCGCATTCCATGTATACACAAATATTCATTCGTGATTAACGATTCCAAAAATATTTTTGCATTTACTCATTATCATATCCATATAGCACTATTTGCTCCGTGAAGGGTATTTATTTTTTGGGCATTATTAAATAGTAGGTGTACAAATAAGTTTCCACCGTTTGGCAAAAGATGACCCCACCAGAAAATTATGTAGAAATTGTCAGATGTCAAACGTAATATTGTGAGTTGGAACACGTGATAACAACGTAACCTAAAATGTTAGTAACTTTTTGTCAGTTTTACTTTTTTTTTTTTTCGTGCAGAAATTTCTAGTTTTGTGCCAAATAAGCTTCATTTGCGGCAGCTTTTGACTTACTTTTTTAATTTGAAGAAAACTGCCGCGGAGGCGCGTCGATTCCTTGCAGGTGAGGCTACTATGACTGAGAGAAGTTGTCGTGAATGGTTTCAAAAGTTAAAAAACTGTGAGTTTGACGTGGAAGAAAAAGAACGAAGTGGAAAGCCGAAAGTGTGCGATGACAAGGAATTGGAAGCAATATTGGAGGAAGATCTATCCCAAACGCAAAAAAATCACAACAAGCAATTTCACATCGTTTAAAATTGTTAGGAATGATTCAAAAACAAGGAAATTGGGTTTGAACGCCGACTGCATAAGTCAAATGCTGTTTGCCATGCAAAAAAAAGAAGAGTTTTTTGCATCGTATACTCACTGGAGATGAAAAATATAGCCCCTACGGTTACCCAGAGAAGAGAAAATCACGCGAACCACCTGACCATGCTTCAACATGGACCGAAAAACCGAATATTCATGGGAAAAAATGCATGCTGTTTATTTGGTGGGATCAGATTGGTGTCGTGTGTTACGATAATGCTCGTCTGCATGTCGCGGTGCCGGTGAAAAACTATTTGGAAACACTTCATTGAGGAGTCCGACTCCACCGGCCGCATTCACCAGACCTTGCCCCTCCTGATTATCACTTATTTATGATATTCACTTATTATCACTTATATCCATACCGCATCGTCTGTCCCAGCAGCACTTTACAATATATGAAGATACCAAAAAAATGGGTTGATTTATCGATATCTTCAAAAGATATCTTCCGGATATCTTCCGGATGCTGCCAGAAATATGGGGAAAAGTAGTGTCTAGTAATGGCCATTCATAATCGTCATCATCGGCACTACAACTGGGATCCGGTATTGGCCTTATTTAGCAAGTCTCTACACCGGCATCTGGTCCATATCCGAGACTTGTTAAATTGTCCATAATAATTTGTTATTCCGGGCAAGAATACTAGACTTGCGCCAACCTTTGTCGGGATGTCGCTGCATGCATTGGTTTACTACTTGGCGGTGCCAAAATAGCTATTCAGGATTGTCACGTGGAGACTGCATGTCAACTTGGATTGAACAGGGACAAGGATCGTTCTGGCCTTCGCCGGGTTGAAAGCAGAGGCTTTGCCCTGTATGTTCGCTCCCACGCCCCCAGTAATGCACAAATATGAATAAAACGTAATGTATCGTTCTTTCACAATAACTTCCTAATTTTTTTTTTATAGAAAACGGTGGAAACTTATTTGTACACCTAATACAACGTCAAAAATATCTGAGCACTTTTGTTTATTAATCACCGCTGCAAAGAGTGTTTTGAAAGTTTTTTTTTAATAACAGTTGCGACACTTTCCGGCCTTCTTGTAACACATTCCAAAGGTGTTTTTGTATTTGCTCATTTTATGGATAGCACTGTTTGTTCCGTGAAGGGTATTTATTTTTTTGGGCATAATTATATACAACACCAAAAATATTTGAGCACGTACTTTTGTTTTATAATCACCGCTGCAAAGAGTTTTGAAACCGTTTTTTTTTATAATCGTTGCCACATTTTCCGGCCTTCTTCTAACAGATTAAGTAAAAATTCAAACGGGATTCTATTCATAATTATGATATCATTATAGCAGACATTAAATCAATTAATTTCTTTTTTGTTTTTATTCGAAGGTCGTTGAAATGCTACAATTTTAATACAAACGCATTGCATGCATTTTTGAAGGTCTAAATTTTTTAATAGCGAACCGAACGTTTTTTTGGGTTTCTCAATCGGCGCAGTTTTGGTCACTTTACGATATATGTTTCCACAAATCGATTTATGGGAAGAAAGACTCAGATGTCTTGAATGGACTCAGAAACGCATGGATCAAGATGAGTTAGTCGACGACAGTGAAAATGTGAAGTTTCTTAATGTCATCGAAAACTTTGCAGTTCATAACAATCGTATGAGGAAATGCAAGCTGATATTTTATCGCTCAAAATTATTGAACTCCTTGCATTTCGTCACAATAATGTAAGCGGAAATGCAAAGTTGTATCTGCCCATTCTAAACTGACTAAAGTTATTGAATACCTCGAATTCAGCAATGACCATGAAATGCAAGGTAAAACTATTTGATTGGAACTGCGCATCGTCGGGATCACAAGCTACTGATCTCAAGGCAAGAGAAAGGCGAAAGTGCAGAAAAGAATTGGCTTGAGAATTGTCTATTGATGGTTTTTTATTACGTTCGGAGTTAGTAAATAAATAATTTTGAAATAATATGAGTTTGTGAAAGGAAATTCTGTGCCTAGAATAAGATCTTAAATAATTAATTAAATCAAATTTATGCTTTTCTTTTTTGCTTTTCCGTTTGTTGTAAGTTTATTTTCGGATCCTGTGGTATTCCAAGGTCATAAAACACCCAATGTCATAAGTTCCGTGTAATATTATATTTTGTTACTTATAATAAAGTAGTCGGTTCAGTATTTGCTCCAATATTGCGCAAACAGTTTTTTACCCTGGTATCAAGGTGGGTATAATGAAATGGCCTCTTTGTTATAGCAAATGTTTTCTTGTCCTTGACCAAAGCTGCCTCCATACGTCTGTTAAAATACAGGTACTGATCAAGCCAAATACCAAGGTATTTAACCACACTCTTGGTTTCCAGTTTGTGTTCATGTGGTGCCATGATAACTAACTTCCGCCAGTTTTTTCTTGTGTCGTTCGTGGCTTTATGCAACGGGAATCTAAATAGAATAGCTTCACATTTCTGGAAGTTTATCTTAAGTTTCCAGTCGTCGAAATATCGCTGCACTTTATTGAAGTCGTGTTGTAGTAATCTGTTTACGATTTCAATTTTCGGGGCTGTTTTATAAATTATAAGATCGTCTGCGTACGCAATTGCGTCGATAAGGGCGCTCAATATGTCGCTAACTTAGATGTGAAAAAGAATAGGAGAAAGTATCGCTTCCTGTTGTAAACCATTCTTGATATTATACGTTATACTGGAGTTCACTTTGCCACTTTTGACCACAAACCTCCTGTTATTTAACATATCCTAAAGTATATAGAGTAAAGGTTTACACATGCCTTGTCTGACAATCTTGTAATATAATCCTTCAAGACAAACAGTGTCGAAGGCTTTTTCCAAGTCGATCAGACAGGCCCCCATGCATTGGGTCTAGCATTTATTCCATTGTATGTCAGAAACCAGTTTAGCTGCGGTATGTGTGGTTTCATGACCCGCCATAAAGCTAAACTGTGGTTATTTGATATAATGTTGTTGTCATCAACCCATTTAGGCAAAGGTTTGTTTATGACTTTATCGAATACTTTACTGATGTTTGGAAGTAAACTTAACGAACGCCTGTTCATTGGGTTTGTACAGTCCTTGCCCTTTTTTTGCTTTAGGCTAAATGATTGCTGTTATATTTACCGCGTTATATTTATTTCTTAGGCTTAATTCAAGCTTACATTAATATAATATAATACCTTACAGACTAACTTAAAAACTAAGGAAGTAATTAAAAAATATATATATTTAAAAACAAAAAGAAGGAAAAACAAGGAAGGAGAAGAGTACTTGGAGGTAGGGGAGGTAGGTGGCGAGAGAAGAGCGAGTGTATGTGGGGCTGGCAAATGTGGCATTTGTGAGACAGCGACAGTGAACGGCATATGTGTTGGAATGTGTACGGATTGTGGGGGTATAGACGGCGGGCGGGGCAAGGCCAGGAGGGGAAACAGAGGAGGCGGAGTTTGAGTGCAGTAGATGTAAGGTAGAAATCGAAGGACTTAAGGTAAGAGTTTGCCCTCCTCAGCATTCGTGAAATGGGTTAATTTAGTGCCGTAAGAAGTGTGGTGGGCGGGCAAATAGAAGAAACGAGGGTGTCGCAGGTTACGGGGGTTAGTGTGGAGTGCGATGGTGGAGAGCAAGCTTGGGCAGTTGATTGTGCCTGAGAGGAGACGGTGGATGAAAAGGATATCGGTATGAATTTTGCGCTCTTCAAGTGTATTGAGGTTAATCAGATGGAGTCGGCTTGTGTATGGGGGGAGAATCCGAGGGTTCTCTCAGTTCAGTCCGCGAGGCCAAAACGCAGAAAACGACGCTGCACGCTTTCGCTTCTGTGGATATAGGGCGAGTAGTGTGGAGACCAGGCCTGACTGGCGTATTCCTGGGGGAGGAGGGGGGGGGGGGCTATGTTGAGAGAACGGGAGACGTAAGGATTAGAGTATTTTTTAGACCAGCGTTTCACAAACCCAAGGGCAGAGTTGACCTTAAGAATAATGTCATCAATATGCGGGATTAAGCTGAGTTCCCTGTCAAATAAGATCCCGAGGTCACGATTCGAGGGTACAGATGATATCTTCTGGTTTAGAACAAAGTAGGCACGTGTCTGGTGGGGGGGGGGGGGGGGGGGGGCGTTTGCGGGAGAAGGTGATGGAGTGATATTTAACAACGTTGGGTTCGAGGCAGTTATTTTTGCACCAAGTTGAGAGGCTTTTGAGGTCCGTTTGGAGAACTGAGGAATCGAGAGGAGTGATGATCGTTTTATAGAGTTTGGTGTCGTCAGCATAGAGGGAGATGTGTGAGTATTTGATAATGGAGTCAACGTCATTGATGGTAAGGAGAAATAGGAGGGGACCAAGATGAACCCCTGACGTGGGAAGAACAGGATTGGAAAGGGAGGATCTGAATTTGACACGGTAGGATCGATCTCTCAGATAAGAAGATAAGCACTTAATCAATAGGGGTTCGAAATCCAGGGAGGTCAGCTTAAAAAGGGTGAGATTATGGGAGATTTTGTCAAAGGCCTTGCTGAAATCTGTGGTGATTACATCGACTTCGTTGCCATTCTCTAGGGCAAGGAGAGTATGGAATGAGAACTCGACCAGATTGGTTGTGGTCGGCCTACCCAAAAGGAAACCATGCTGGTTAGGTGAGATATTGGATTTACAGCGGATTCATAACGCGTTGTAAAGAATTCCTTTGAACAGTTTGGGGATATGAGACCGTTTGGCGATGGGACGGTAGTTGCTTATATCGTTTTTAGGTCCCTTTTTATGTATGGAAGTGACATAGGAGGATTTTCAAATACTAGGGAAGATATCTTGTGTAAGGGATAAATAGAAGATTTTGATAGCAGGAGAGAAAGAGATGAGGAACATTTCTTTAAAAGTACAGCCGGCAGTCCACCAGGCCCAGGGCTAAACTCGTCTTTGAGTAAGTTTAGTTTTTGCTCAACTACGTGATGCTGAATAGTTTGAGGGGTGAAGGGGGCCAAGGGAGAATTCGGGCAAGTCTTTAAAGTAAGGCGGGTTAGGCTCGAAGGGGATGTCCGTGACGGATTTATTGAAGAACTAAGAGAATAGATTGGCAATAGTTAGGGGGTCGGTTGTAGTAGTCGCGCCATAAGAAAGGGAGTTAGGATAGGTGTTGGATTTCCGTTTGTAATTTATAAAGTGGAAAAAAGATTTAGGGTCATTGATCAAGTTGGATTGTGTTTTTGTGAGGTAGTTGGAGTAGAGGGAGTTGTAGAGCTCGGTAAATTTATAAAAGAAACCGTGATAGTTGGAGTAGTTTTGGAAGGAACGCGTTTTTAGGAAAATGTTTCACACGTTATTTCTCTTGTTCCGATGAACGCGAAGTGTGCGGTTGTACCATGGGGGCGATGAAACCGATGACCTTGGGGAGAATTGGGGACATATAGGGCGATGGCATAATAGATCTCCGTATAGAGACTCGCAGCAGCTTCTTCTACTCCCAGATGATCAAAGCCAAACGCTGTTTTAGAAGGCGGAAGTTAGTTTTGCGGAAGTTGTAGGAAAAGCTGTCATGAGGTAGAGAAGGCTGGGTTTCATGATCAAGAATCGGGATTTCAGTGATATTATCTCCTGGTCGTGTCTGTCAATAAAACTGTCTGTATAAATGATTTAGCTTTGTGAGCAGTCTGCTTTTTGTGTGAAGTGCTTTTATTGTTGTGTCCTATACAAGTTCATATTGTCCGGTTCTGTTGTTTTGGGAATTGTTTTGTCCATTGTTCGTTGTATAGGTTCGTCCATTTGTTGAATTTATTTGTCGATTTCGTCATTCGCCAGGTTTCTGTTTGTTGGTAGGTCGGTATCCTTCGAACGTAATTCTTTTGTTAACGATCTGGTGAATCGTGGTCATCGCATTGCCCTGTAAATGTAAGGTTATGGGAACACGAATTCCTCCAGTTCTGCCAGTTCGCTCGGAAGATTTATTACGGCCGTGAATGAACAGTGGTCACTGTCGCATTCAATTGTCCGTAAACAGCTTCTGTTATGTCTGTTGATGTTTGATAGTTTCGATCGTGTGTCAATAAGCATGATATCTGAATAGGATCTACCTCTAGGGAACGATAGATATTCCGTAGCTAGAAAGGCAGTTTTATATTCGACGTGATTTTGATCTAACCAGCTAGCTAGTTGATTTCCTCTACTGTTGGACATGCAATTTCCCCCATCTTTATGTTTTTCGTTCATGTCTCCACCTATAATAAAGTAGTTTTTATCCAATTGGAGTTGCAAGCATCGAAAGAGTGTCTCAGGTTCTGATATAAAGAGATTATACTGATGTTCCTCGGGTGGATAAACCGAGATCGCATACAGCCCTCTTCCTTGCTGAAGTGGTATGCGTACGATGCATGCTTCAAGAACCGGGAACCTGCGCACTTCTCCACTATATATGACTTTGTGTTGGAGTCCTTCCTTAATAAATATTGTGACACCTCCCCCTTGTGAGGAATTAGGTCAGTCTCTTCGTATAATATCATAGTTTTTATGCCAAAGTTTACGCCTCTGGTTTAACTTAGTTTCCCCAGCCAGAAGCTCAGGGTTTTCTCGTCTTGCAACAGGTTAAAAAGACTGATTCTCCTCTCGGTCCTTATAAGTGAATTTACATTTACGACAAGAGCTTTAATTGATCTTTTGGTTATAGGGTTTATATCGACTTTTTATTTAGACTGGACAAGTACGAGTAGATCTAGTTTATTTGACTTTCCAGCTGTGTCACCTGTCTCTGTAGATAGAGCAATATTGTGAACACATCTGCTTGTGATATTCTTTCTGTCTATGCCGAAATATCTGTGGGTATCAGTGTTGTGGAGCCTGTGTTGGGATTCCTCCGCCTCTCGCTATTTGTGCGTACGACCGCTGAGGGGTAACAGTCATTGATCTTGTGCGATTCATCTCAGTTTTTATTTGCTGAGTCACACTCTTCGACGTTAATTTTCGGAAGTTAGGAAAACCTCGGTAGTTAGCGGGGGGCTCTCATTCCGACATACTGCACACTTGAAAGGGTTTTGTCTTCCACCCTTTCTTTACCCAAAGGGCACTCCTCTGTATTATGATCCTGACCGTATTTCACGCAACGATGCTGCATTTCACAGTTCGCCACCGAATGCCCAAACCTATGGCAGCGGACGCATTGAAGAATGTTTCTGCCTTTTTTATTTTGTCCCACGTTACTCTTTGGTGATCCAGAACTGTCATTTTCCGTAGACTACCAATTTTATTATATAAGCAGTAACGTACTCGTAAGAGAATGCTTCTTGACTTATATATTTAAACCTGTTGTATGCTATGCTTCACCACCTCATGTATAATATTTGTTTATTCTTTTCAGGCATACAACTTACAAATCAACAAAATATCACTGTAAATCAACAAAACCAACAGCAGTCTCCTGTATCGCCGACTTCAAATATTGGTCTTTCTCCATACGCCCAAGTGCAAAACCCATTATCCACCCATTCAGATGACATAAACTCTATAGAACAAAAGCATCATCGCGATTCATTGCTTGTGACTGAGAGCAATCAGTCATCATCTTGTGCCAAATGCCAAACTAGCGAAGACAGTATAAATGTACAACAAAACCCACAAAAATACGTTGATATTGCTGCTAAGGAGCATATCCAGCCGCAAATACCACCACCACCACCTCCACCTATATCGTCAGAGTACATGCCTTTATTGTCAACAAATCCTTCCAAAAATGTAGTCAATACATCATACCAATCATCATTGCAAGTCTATCTCACTCAACAGGACTCAACTAAAGATGACACAGCTGCAGAATGGTTCGAGCGGCGGCAACTGAAGAATCAATTGAATCACCGAAGGCTGAAACGACAGGCGGCAAAATCTCTTGAGCTATCTCTAGCTAGCAGTGAAGAGATAAATTCCGATGATACAAGTAACAACAGTAATAACAGCAAAAACAACAATTTAGAAAATTCAAGTGATATAAAAAAAAGTGATATTAGAATAGACAAGACGAACGTGTTTTCTTCGGCTTCGTCGACATCCTTAAACTCTCCCTCTTCTTCAGTATCTTCATTTTTCGGCTACTCATCTTCATCACAATCGCCATCATCGTTGCCATCAGTTTCGCCCTCAAAGTCTCCTTCACGACATGCTTCAAAATCTCCTTCAAAAACTCCTTCAAAACCGTCATCGAAATCTTCTTTGAAATCTCCATCGGATTCTTCATTATTGGCTTCCGTTACAGCACTGTCGAAATCCGCACTATTCTATTCACAACACTATCTATTGCAAGAGTCCTTATCGTTATCCTCTGAGGATGACAATACACCGAATACCAGCAGCATCAGCAGTATCAAGTCTAGTAGCATTAGTGGCTCCAGCGATAGTAACACTAGAATAAATAACGGTAATAATAGTATCCTTTCTCCGGTACCGTTGATACAGGCCAACTACACCGACAAGCGTAACAGCCAAAGTAGCCGCTCTAAGCAAAAGGCTCCACGTGCTTTAAAGCGAAAGGAACCGATTATAATAATTGATGATGGCGAAGAATTTGAGAGCGGAGGCATCGATAATGGCGTCGGTGTCGTTAGCAGTTCTGGGATTGCAACATCTGGCGACGACGAAAGCGACTTCTATTCTATCAATAAACCGATAGCGTTGCCGTTGAGACCTATTATACGTGGCCCCTTCGATGAAGATCACGACGAGGAGATGTCCGTGGTGTATGCCGAACAACACACCGAAGTTCGATTGGCCTGCGAGGTAGACCTGGATATTGCTATCAGCTCTTGGTATAGGAATGGCCAGGTATGTTTTGCGTAGTTTATACTTTTATCTTTCGGGGATACGGGATACTTAATCAAATATGTGAGGTCATGCTTTAGTTACGTTAGGTCCTAAATTGGGCCGGTAGGTCTGATTGTCTAAGTAGCTCAAGGTAGCAATGCTAATTAAGTGGAAATTGCATAAGGCTTAGCTGGAATATCTCAATAAAGAGTAAGATGTTTTAAGGGACTTAAAGGGCACGGGATTAAAACGAAAAGAAAAGGACATTGTTTTATCAGTTGTAGTAAAATGTGCATTGACAAAAACTTTAAAATAATTACTACTTTAGATGAACCACTCTTAAACCACATTATACAACTACTCATTATTTGTAACTTGACTCTATAATTACTGTTATTATTAATGTTTAGAACATTTCAATGCTTTTTATCTTATTTGCTAGGATGAAAATCTTACCGCATTGATGGCGCGTAACTTAGTCCTGTACACTCTGTGAGACGAAACATAGTTTACTGTTTTTTTCAGTTCTGTTCGTCTGTTAACTTTTCAACATTTTCCAGCAACAAAATAACCTGCAAATGACCGCATTGGAACTTTAAAATATCCTGATATCCACCGTAATTGACTAGAAACAAATTGGATTCATGTTAAAGCTCACATCACTTAAAACTCATTACAGAATTTTGATAGGTATTTCTAAGAATTCCATTTAAATTCATTTCAAGTCATTAACCGACTTCCAAGTGTAAGCTATCAACTTATTGCCTTGCCCAAGTCAGTAATCGACAGATTAATTTGATTCCAGGCGATACAAAACATACAAAAAATGCATCCGTGAGCAAAGAA
This sequence comes from Microdon myrmicae, assembly GCA_963931805.1. Taxonomy (NCBI): domain Eukaryota; kingdom Metazoa; phylum Arthropoda; class Insecta; order Diptera; family Syrphidae; genus Microdon; species Microdon myrmicae. The sequence goes on from OZ007497.1 coordinate 226,067,163, forward strand.
AAATGAAAAATTCCTTTTTACTTCCGCCGGGTCGACAGTTTGCAGTCGTTTGGTTGATAATCCTAGGACCCACTCCAATCACATCATCAAAGATTAGGCTTCGTTTGCGTTTGGATTTCAAAATCAATTGGAACCGGAAAAATTCTCTACGAGCACTTTCGCTTCTGCCGTTCACATTTTGACATCCCTTTCCGACTTATTTACAATAGAATTACGGAGAGAAAAATTCAATAATACCAGGACGAGGGATTCTAATCGGTTAGACGACTACCAATCGTATTATTGTCAGTAACATCTTAAAGAGGAGATCCAGCAAGGAGGCAATCTTTGCTTGATCTCTTTGGACGTGCTGGCGTTCTTAGATATGTATAAATACCACATGTCAGAACAAATGCAGGATTATATTCCTTTATTTATTTATATACTTTATTCCTTTGCTTTTTCGCAATTGCTCTTGGAATGCGTAGTTCTCCGTTGGTTTGGGAAATGGTGATAGCAGCTTATTTGAAAATTCCAGTGCGAAATTAGACTCGCTCGCCAGAAAGATGAAGGAATGTATCCAATGAATTATCGTATAAAAACAACAATGTAAGAATTTTTTAGATTCTTTTTAAATTAGGATGTTTCCAACTGAAGAGGTTTTTATTTGTTATATAGGTAAGGATTCTACGAAACAATCCCACAAGGATTAATTTGCGATTTCTTTACTTTGAAAAATATTTGGCATTCCGTTTGTTGTCTTATCAAAACGAATCAAACACATGTCTGGTAAATTCAAGGGGGTTATTGAGTTAAGTCGTCCTCGCAGCAGAATGCTGCATTCACCGGAATACCGGTAAATTCTATATTTAGGACGCTTTCGATTGTATCTATACATTTGACATTATATGGGCAATATTCGCGGTTTCAAAATGCCATGATTGGCCGCTTCCGAGTATTTCAAAAACTCCGTCTTTAGGAAATTCTGTAATGCGGCATATAGCGAACAATGCCAAAGATTTCATTACTGGCAATTCGATTGCAAAATATTTTTAAGATTAGTTTTTCAAAGAGTAATTAATATAAACTGGCGCAAGACTAATGACCTTGCCCAGAAAAAAACAAATCGTTATGGAAAATTCAACAAGCCTCAGGGCTTGCTAAATAAGGCCAAGACCGGTTTCCGGTTGTAGTGCCGATGATGATGAATTAATATAAAAGGAGAATAATGTAATTGAAGAAAAACTGGCTACAATCCATTCGGTGACAATATATATTTGTATGACAACGCAGTAATCTATGGAGAAATTACGTCCAAACATTGGTTTGAAGAAAATAAACCCATTATTTTTTCGCCAAATGGCTGTAATGATATACTACAATACATAGTATATTAAACTATTTCAAACCTTTGCTCAGTAAAAAGCGACAGTCCATCCAGGGACTTTTTTGACGGTTTTGTTGTCAGTTGGCAAAAGTAGTACCAAATTGATCACCATCCGGTGTAGGCGTGTCGACAATCGACAGAAGATAGTTAATGAACCGTTCAACGGAACGGCCTTAAAAGTGAAGTTGTTCACTAGACGTTTGAACGGCGAAGACGTTTTATATCGCGCTCCTCCCCACACATCGACTACACAAACAAGCAAAAAACGAAAGAAAGAAAATAAACGCGTACGCGGGTTCTCTGTCAGTTATCACTATTGAATAGTAAATAGAGTAAACAAAGAAAAAAAGGTGTAAAAAAAACCTAACATAATACATAATAATAATAATGGACACTACACCAGGGGGCGGCAACCTTTTTTGGCTCCGGGGCAAAATCAACCACAATGTGAATATTAAAGGGACGTTTGGGTCACTGAGTTTTTCATTTTAAAACAGTCTCTTAATGAATAACAAGATACATTTTAGTAAGAAAATAATTACAATACGCTTTTAAACCTTAATTATAATTAGAAAAAACTAATAAAATTCTAATTATTATAAAAACAAACATATTACTTATACTATTTATTGGCCTGTAGGAACCCAAAAGTTTATGACCTCACCGACTCAAATCCACCATTGTCCCCGTCCCGTGCGCTCTCATTCCACGCTCGACCATCCGATCCGATCTCCTGGAGGTCCAACCTAACATTGTCCTCCCATCTCCGTCGCGGCAGCCCTGTCGGTCTCTTTCCGGTTGGCTTACCGTCAAGAATTCTATGCACGATCCTATCGCTGCCCATTCGCGCCACGTGTCAGACCCATCTTAATCTTCGCGACTTGATTGCTCTCACTATTGTAGGTTTGCGGTATAGCTCTTCCAATTCGTGGTTGTGGAGTTTCCTCCATTGTCCTGCCTCCTCGTCATATTTGCCGCCAAAGATACCCCTTAGAACTTTATTCTCGAATACGCTGAATTTGTTTTCTTCCCGTTTTGTGAGAGCCCATGTTCCTCATACGTATAAAACGATCGGCATGATTATGGTTATATAGACACGGAGCTTTATATTACGTGATAGCAGTTTGGATTCCAGCAGTTTACTGACTGCATGCCAACTAGCATTGCCGGAGTGTAGTCTTTTATTCATTTCTTTCGACATTTCGCTACTGGCCGTCAGTATTGTTCCCAGGCATTTAAATCCTTTGACATATTCAAATATCTTGCCCCTGATGTTTATGTGTGTTCTCTGAGGTCCACCTGCTCTCGCCATAATCATGTACTTTGTTTTGTCTTCATTTATTTCTAGGCCCACCTCTTCAGCCGCTTGCATGATGATTTCACTGTTTTTACTTACAGTTTCTAAATTATCGCCCAAAACGGCGAAGTCATCCGCATATGCGAACACTTGTATTGTGGGGTTCTCTATACCACACGGAGAACCAACCCACAATCCCAACCAATTTTGACCGCTAACAGCGCGTCACCATAACCTCAACCCGTAATCCATGCGCAAACACACAAAAACACATCCTAATATGCAACAGCATCCGTCTCCAAATCTGCAATTGCATACATCGCCAACCTACCAAGAGCCTGTGGGGGTTCTCTACATCACACGGAGAACCAACCCATAGCCCTAACCTGCAAACATGCAAACAACCCACAATAGCACACATCTCCCAACCTGCAATTCCAAACTCCCAACAGAATATAATCCAACCGAATATATTCTAATCATCCCCGCATTCACTTTCCCAAAATTTCGGTCAGTTTTCTCATTGCAACCAAGCAACTACAATTTCCCCTAAATTAATGCGCCTTAACAAACGTATACCCCAAACCTACAACAAACATTAACCACCTCCCCCATTACATCACCCCGCATACATTTTCACAAAACTGCTTCGGTCAATTCTCCACTCAATTCATATGTCGTCTTTGTGACCAAGCAATCTTAATTTCCCCGAAATTCATATGCCGTAACAAACGCATATTCAAATCCACAACGGAACATTAACAACTATACCAAGCCGCATACATTTCCCCGAAATGACTTTGGTTAATATTCTATCTAAACGATATTCCTAGCTTGCAACCAAGCAATTCCAATTTCCCCCGAAAATTCATGTCCATACTAGCTCGCGTTCCCAAGGCCAATTTCCCGGTATACCCAACCAACGAATCCAGCTTAGCTTATACGGCCAGGATTCGCTGGAACTGAATTCTTATGCGAGCATAGCAACTCTTCTCGAAAATCCTCGGAAGTGACAGTAAATTTATTTCTGCTATGCAATTTTCTGCATTTCATTAGTCAGTCGAGATCCAACCGCCACCGACCACACGTCGTTCTTGCAATTGTCACCAGCCGATACCCAACCACCCCGGTCCAAACGCAATTGAGTCGAGGGGAAGTCCGCGCGAGTTACACAACCATTTGTTTGCCAGTTGTCTTCCAAGAAATCAGGAAAACCAACCGCCGAAGACGGATCACTCTTCACCACGACAATGCGAGCTCTCACACATCGGCTGCGACAACTGCATTTTTGAGCACCCAAAACATCGATTTGATGTGTCATCCGCCGTATAGTCCTGACTTGGCACCGAATGACTTCTTTTTATTCCCGTACGTAAAAAACAAACTGAGAGGTCAACGTTTTTCGACACCTGAAGAAGCGGTTGCTGCATTCAGAATGCATGTGTTAGAGATACCTCAATCAGAGTGGCAAAAGTGCTTCGACAATTGGTTCAAACGCATGCAAAAGTGTATAGATCTTCATGGGGAATATTTTGAAAAACAATAAAGTGGTTTTCGGTGATCAATATTTGTTTTTGTTCTCTAATCCCGAAATATAAAAGGCAACCCTCGTATTAGTGCTTAAATAACAACATAGCAGCAGGGAAAGTCCGCGCGAATTATTAGTGCTTAAATAACAACATAGCACCCAGAGGCAGTTTTAAATATTTGCGGGATCTAAAATAGACAGGTTAGTAAAGTATTTAATCAGTAACTTATTGATACGAACACCTTTTAAATTGAGCTCCTTAACGTTGAGTGTTAAAACGAATGTATAATATAAAAATCACCAAGGGCCAACAAAGAACGTTAACATCGAAATAATTAAGTGACTTTTATTCGTCTCTTCATCCGGCGTTCGGTTTGCTTTTGGGAAGGCAATTCTAGTGCAAAAATCGTCGGTGGGTAATAGAGAACCTGCGCTGTACGTCGGCATCTACTAACTGAAACCGCCACAAGCCCATTTCCCAAGCTGTAATAAATGCATATTCAAATTTACAACGGAATCCTCACCATCTCCATCAACTACATCTAGCCGCATACATTGTTCCCAAAAACCGCTCCGGTTAATATCTTATCTTAATTATATTCCTTGCTTGCAACCAAGCAGTTCTAATTTCCCCCGAAAATGATTTCGGCTCCCATCCTACCCAATACCAATTCCCCTTACTGGCAAGTCACCAGCACAATGCGTTGCACTTCCGCGAAACAACCAAGACCCACATCCCTTCGTCTAACCGACAACTCACGCCTATATTTGGTCGTATTTCCAAACCAATTTCCTCGTATATATAGCGCCAGAGGAATTTAACTCAGCTTGTACGGCAATGATTCTCCGGAACTAAATTCCCTATGCAGGCATAGCAACCCTTTTCAAAGTTACTAGTAAATGGCAGTGAGTTGATTTAGCTATGACTCCCCTGCCACGACGCGATGAACTTTTTGTCGCTTGTAATGAGTTAGTCGCTAATCATCCGCCAAGCAACCTGGTCGTTTCACAATCGCCACCGCTGCGCGTACACACACCAGGGCTGGTTTTTACCCCTAGTCGCGCACACGCAACACGAGTCGCGGGTTACCTTCTTCTAAACGCACATGGAGTCAATCCTTACTTTCCGCCGTTTACACACGATAGTAAAGTTGTAATGATGTGGCGCGCCTTCTTCGGAATTCAAGTGTCAAAAATCTAGAAAAACAAATATAAGTATATGTATACAGAATGACAAGGATCTACATAAACTCGAGTGATATCAGATTACAAAATCTTAAATTCCCTATGCTAAAATCGTTGATGTCCAAAGACAATAAGTAGAATAAAACCAAGAAAAAAGACGCAGTTATGAGAATTAGTTTAAGTAAGAAAACGTAGTTATGAAAATTAGTCTAAATAAAAAAAGCATTAACATTAAAACTACAACAATGTGTTTTCTTTCGTGCCCTATCCCTCCCGGTGGCAATTTTTGCGCAGAAATCGTTGGTGGGTGATAGGAACCCGTGTTGTGAGCCGGCACACAAACACCCCTCCCCCACACTATCACCTCGTTTAGGGATGATCCGGCCATGTTGTCGTCTTGTACGATTTTGATAACATACTCGAGCACAAGGTTAAAAAGACAAGGTGAGAGGCCAACCGCCTGTTTTAATCCGTCCCGGATTTCAAATGGTTCTGAGAGGTTGTTTTCTATTCTAACTCGCCCTTTGTTTTCGTTCATAAATTTGAATGAGGGCAGCATATTTTTTCGGGATTCCCAGCTCAACTCCAACATGGTAGAGTCTTTGTCTTGCGACTGAGTCGTAGGCTTTATTGAAGTCAACGAACAGTTGGTGAACCGTCTCTCCGTATTCCCACTTCTTTTCCAGCAGTTGCCTTATTGTGAACATTTGGTCGCTTGTTGACCAGTTCCTACGAAATCCGCATTGGTAGTCACCCAATTTTTCTTTTGCGTACGGTGTGATTCTCGCCAGTATGACATTTGTTAGTATTTTGTATGTGGTTGGGAGTAATGATATTCCTCTGTAATTTTCGCAGTCAGATCTCTCACCTTTTTTGAAAATAGAGACGACTATTGAGGTTTTCCATTCTTCTGGAATGACTTCCTTATCCCATATGGTTTTAATCAGTTGGACGATCTTTCGAGCGGTTGCCTCTCCTCCATACTTCACAACCTCTGTCGGTATGCAGTTGACTCCGGGAGCTTTGTTGTTTTTCAATCGGTTTATTGCGTCTACAACTTCGTCGAAAGAGGGCTCTGGGATCTGAGGGTCGGCTGTATGTACGTCTGGTGCGTTTATTCATGGTTGATGGGTGTGCACATTGAGCAGGTTTTCAAAGTACTGCTCCCATCTTGTCACGATGTTGTTTGTTTCTGTCACCAGACAGCCGTTTGTGTCTCGGATTATTTTCGCTCTCCCTCGGTAGCTATTTCTAATTGAATTTATGCCGGCATACATACCTCTGATATTCTTTGCTCTGGCCTTTTCTAGGATTTTTTTGATCCTAGTCTTCTCCCATTCGCGTTTTTTGCGTTTGAAAAGTCTCGTTGTCTCTTTCCGAATCGTCGTATATATTTCTGCGTTGACTTCATCATATCTTTCTAAGTCGATCACTCTGAGGCGTTTACGTTCTTCGATCTTCGCCCTGCACTCATCGTCAAACCAAGGTTTGGACTTAATTGTTTTCTTAAATCCTAATGCCTTTTGGGCTGTTTGTTTGATTGTGTCTCTGATCGATGCCCATTTAGTGCCCAGATTATTGGTTTCCTCTTCCTCACTACTCACATTCTCTAGGATGCTAAATCTATGTGTTAGTTTCTCTTGATATTCAGCCCTTTTGCGTAGGTCTTTTAGTTTATCAATGTCGAACTTTTTGCTTGTCTCCCATGACTGCCCATGTGGGTTTGCTGCGAGCCGACTTCTAATTTTTCCCATCACTAGAAGGTGATTGGAGTAGCAATCTGCTCCTCTGTATGATCTTACGTCAGGGATATTCGAGTGGTGTCTTTTGTCTATGAGGAAGTGGTCTATTTGGTTACGGGTCACGGCGTCGGGTGATATCCATGTGGCTTTATGAATTTGCTTGTGCTTGAACATCGTGCTTTTCACTACCAGATATTTGGACGGTGGGAACGTGATAATTCGAATTCCATTATCATTGGGAACGTCGTGTAGGCTCTGTTTACCTATAGTTGGTTGGAAGATATCTTCCCTTCCAATTTTTGCATTAAGGTCCCCGAGGAGGATTTTAACATAGAATGATGAGATCCCATCAAATACTTCCTCTAGGGTCTCGTAGAATGTGTCCTTCGTTTTTTCGTCCGCAGATTCTGTTGGGGTGTGTATGTTTAAAAATACATAATTGTACCCTGTATTTTTAGCACCGACATTCGGTCATTAATAAAGTGCACATCTTTTACATAGGGCGTCATCTTCTTGCTTATGATGAAGCCAGTTCCGAGGTTATGTGTATCGGTACCTCCACACACCAGTGTAAACCCGTTGGTTTCGATTACTTGATGTGGGAGTCGAACTTCCTGAAGCGCGACTATGTCCATTTTATATTGTTTCGCGTTTTCTACGACCGTCTGTATCGCGCCTGGTTTATATAACGTTCGAACATTCCACGTGCCGACGCGTATATCCCGCTTTTTCCGTTTTTCCCTATGTCTTCTTTTTGCCGAGACGGTGTTTTCTTGATGATTTGTTCCCGTATGGTAGTGTCGGCTCATCACGCCTACGCCTACCGAGTTTTTCATGGGATTGTTTTTTGTATATTGGTTATTCATTTTTGATCCCACGAGTCTTGGGGTTTCAAATAGTCCGCCACATCAGAGCCCCGTTTTGATATGGTAAGGTCTGCTTACTGCTCTGATTCAACCTGGTATCAGAGAGGCGCCATTATAATGCAACCGGTATACCCCTGGCTGCAAACCATGCAATGTGCACGGTGACGCGTAACACCCTGGATTAGGGGTGGCAGATCTTTGTGTGTTACTCCTTGCTAGCCTGTCTGACATGGGTGGCCCTACTGGAAGCATATGCTTCCGTCAGCATAGCCTGAGTGATTCATTGTAGATTAAGCCCCCGCACCACGTTAACCATGCGCGGAAACTCCGGGGAGTGAATTATGGCAATTACTCTGTATGATTTTATTATTTTAAAGACGACGTAATTTAAAACCGCCTCGAAGTCAACAAACCATCAACTTATAATTAATTCCATTCTTAATTGAACCAGCTTGTTACTTAAAATCGTGAAAAGTGGGTTTAAACGTTTGGGGCTTTGTGGAATTTACCGCTTTTTCCCAGAACGGAATAAAAACTACATAACCAGTTGCCTTAGTCGTTTTTTTATCTCGCACGATTGCGTTTAAATTTCACAGCACGGCATCTATCCCGCCGAAATTTTGTTCACATCCAATTCATCATGGAGCTGTCTAATTAGTAATAAGGCTTATAAGTGATTCGTCTAGTGAATAATGATATTTACTAAAAACAAACCATTTCCGATACTACGAGAATTATCCTTTCGGTGTTCTAAGGACTTATTGAACGACCCGGATACTTCACTGTATTCAAGCTGATCCTAATTTAGAAGCCATGTATTTGTTCTAAAATGGGTCTCGATTCCCATTTAAAATAGCGCTGAACCTTCTGAAGCAGAAAACATCCATAAAACTCATTAGGAACCCAGGTGCAAGAATAAAGACTGTAATATAAGGAATATCAAAACATTTGCTGCTTATACGATCCCTGTATGTATTATCATCTAATCAATAAAACGACGCAACATTAGCTGCTTATACCCTTCCTGTACTTATCATCTAGCCAATACCGCAACCCAACATTCTCTACTTATACCCTTCCTGTACCAATTATCATGGTCGTGGTTGAATTGAACATATAGAAGGCAATTATCCTCTCCAAACATATCTCTTGACGATACACGCAGAAAATGCACATTTGTGCATGCTTAGAGCTAACTTCTTCAAATCGTTCTTCAGCCGAACTACACGAACGCTGAATGCTCTGCCTGTTCATGTATTCCATTTCATTATCCAAGCATTCAAGACAACTTATCGGTTTCTATTCAGCCATCCATCTTTGCCCCTTCATCCCCTCGATGTATTTGACATATTGAAAGCTTATAGTCGGTATAACATTTCATCTTTACCTTCCTGGTAAAGCAATTACACAGATACTGATATGAGTACGTAGAAATTATCAGTCACAGGAAATGCCTGGATACGAGCAGTTGGACTCGGATCATGAGGAAGAAATGTGAAGACCACATCCGAGATGACACGTACAGTTAAGACAGGAACTTCAACCAAAGCATTTCGTCGTTTTTTTTTTAAAGGAAACCTGCCAACAAATTGCTAACCTCAACATTTTTAATCTGCAATACGCCTCAAATCGTCTAGGTGGTCTTCGATCTCACTCTGCTAGGAATGAATATGATTCCGTTTCCGGCATTGGCGTACGATTGTGATCAAGCTCACGTTTTCGTCTTCCATTCTCAATCGTGTACTCCTCCCCACTGTATAATAACTCTTATGGCCTTGTTCATTTACTCGTAGATGCGAAAGTTCTCAAAACACCGTCATATGTGACCTCCACAGAACACAACGTATACATCCATTTGCTGTGTATATACATTTTCCCTCCTTCGTAACGTTAACTTTGTAATTTTCGACGTCGGAAGTATCCTTGGTAAGCATTTCGCTATTTCCTTCGATTATCTCGTCTTCATCCTCCAGCACTTGTTCAGGTGGCAAAATAGAGAAAGGTTTCCTGTCTCGAGTGGCTAACATCTGTAACATGAAGCATCTTGAATTTCCCTTATACCAGAATTGGCAATTTCTCTACCATTGCCACAATAAGATAGATAACCTAACCAGCGCTAGCTGTTGGGGTACCCCATCGCCACTATGCCGCACGTCGTCAATACCTCCCTCAAATTCTTGAATGGTATCATCTTGGTCCTTATCATCGATGTAGGGTGGGTTGTCTAATGTAACTGCCTGTCAATGAAATACACTGCTCATGTGTTCCTGATATTTTTTGTTCTTTATCGAAAGAAATCTCTCCCCAGGGTGTGCTTGTAGAATGTCCCAAGTTACTGGCAACCGAACGCGACATGATTTGTTAAGTTCTATTGGCGGGTAGTGAAAATCCAAAACTATAACTGACAGTTTCCTCTAAACAGAAGTGGAGTCCTTGATTTATTGGAATCGATTATAAGTTTATAGATGCGGGAGATGGTTTGAAATCCCAGAGCGAAAGACTGTTTATGATGTGCAGACCGGAAGAAATGAACCGGCAAAAGTGAGCGACCGTTCGAAACAGGATTTTATCTCTGCTTGCAGTGCAGTTTTCGACATGGAATTCCGAATTTATTGAGGTCGATTTACATTCAATTAGAAATAACGTTGGGTCTCAAGAAGACGTATTGGACAGACGTACAGATATCGTCTCGGTCGATATAGCCCGATGCATTTCAAGCTTTAAATGGATTTTTGGTGTCTTCGTAAATTGGATATACTGACTGGAATTGCCTCAAAACTAAAGTTTTTATAATAACATTTACTTGCTGTTAAGGGTAAATAGTACCTTCATGGTATCGTAAAGTATTTGATTATCTATTTAGCTTTGTCCTTGTATAATTAAATCCAGTTCGAAAGAGTTCCCCAGTTTACATACTCGTATGTTTTCGATACAATTTAAATAATATGGAGTGATAAGGAACCAGTACCACAAACCTTGTTCAACAGGCGCTAACCTCAAACATGGGTGTTAACGATTTTAACTATCCGAACTACACTCTTTACTACAAATCAATTCCCACATGCAAGCAGTAAAGTACTTAAATATATAACAAATTAAACGTATGTCTGATGATAACTGACAACCAGTCACAACTGCCTGCAAGACAACTCGTCCCAAAGTATCCCTAACAAATGTGAAGCCGAAATACGAAAATGAAAAGGTGTTAATCTTCAAGCTGCCATCCCTCATTCCAAAGTCATCCCCGTGAAGAGCCGACCGATGCCTAATTCCAAAGACCTTAACGTATTATTCATAAAAAAGGTATGAGATAAATCAAGCAACAAGATCAACAACAAGACCTTGATGTTACTACACTATGTGTCTTACATTAATTTTTCAGCAGGATGCGCAATTGTTGGGCTCATGTACAGGATCTTCCCCTGAGACAACGGGGTTCTTCCATTCATTTAATAACTCTCTGCGGCCGTCAACGGCGATTATTCTTCTGAGAGTGTTATGCATCATCTTCCAATTTGTTTACTTGGCAGTGCAGACCTATCAAAAACAAGGACTTTCAATCCTGAGGGTGTACGATGCCTGTTGGTATGAAACATCGTATGGCCAACCACATCGCCAACCATTGAGTAGCTTTGCACGAGTTGATAGTAACTCTATATAAATATTTTACTTTTGTTGTTGATGATGAGACCGACGAGCCAGGAAGCTGGTTGAAAATACCGCAGCAAGAGGTAAACAGGCAGAGACTACCGTTCAAGTTACCTGTGGTTACATGGTTATCACAGTGTAAATGCAAATTTTCCTCAACTTCAAGTGGTTTTCGTTTTATTTTACTTAGAATGTAATTTTGTTGAGATACGGCTTCGATGTTTGGGTACTTGTTTGTTGGTGAACATTAACTCGACCCAAAATGCGGTGAAGGTACACGTCGGAAGGGGATGAGTTTGAATTATTTTTCTTCATCGGGTTCGTGAACAAATATGTAAATATACAAGGTATACTTACATGTCGGAAATTATATCTTAATTGACTAAATTAAATCATCGCGTGACGCTCGTTACGGCGTTTTTAGTGACAGTCATATCGTCCGGTATTTAAAAATTCAAATATCACAATACAGGCTGAGGTAGAGGGACTTGATAACTTGGAAAATTAATTTTAAAAAAAGAAAAAAAAACCGGTATTGATTTAATTCTTTTACTACCATCAATCACAACATTTCAAGCTTATATTCATTTATTAAGTGTACACCGTTTGTCAAAAGATGGCCCCACCAGTAAATTATATAGAAATTGTCACATGTCAAACGTAATATTGAACCTCAAAGTATGAGTGACGTTGTATCAGCTTTACGTAATTTTTTCGTGCAAACTGTGCAAAAATGTCTAGTTTTATAATATAATATATATAATAACCCTCATTTGCGGGAACTTTTGATTTACTTTTTTAATTTGAAGAAATCTGCCGCTGCCCATTAGTTGCTTGTAGACGCATATGGTGAGGCTGCTTTGAATGAGAGAAGTTGTGGTGAGTGGCTTCAAAAGTTTAAAAACTGTGAGTTTGACGTGGAAGAAAAAGAACGAAGTGGAAAGCCGAAAGTGTACGAAGACAAGAAATTGGAAGCAATACTGGAGGAAGATCTATCCCAAACGCAAAAAGAACTTGTACCTACATTAGATGTAACTCAACAAGCAATTTCATCAAGGCAGGCATCAAATTGAGTTATTATATGAACCGTACCATATCTCCATCGGATCGGCTTGTCAGCAATTATAATAGATAAATACTTGCTGGCCAGCGTAATTGTTGACACAGTCGTAGCCGATGGGTTTTGCTACCGTTCATAACCATTTATTGCCCCAGTCCCGAGGTTCGCAACACTTGCGACCAATTTCCTTTATCGGTTATCTACCGATTATGGGATTTGGGCACTAATATGATTGACGTTAGACAATCATACCCCAGATCACGCCTAACGATGCTCCGGCCTGTTAAACAAACAAACACACAGTAGCATCACTGTGTTTATCCTATTAATCGGCCGCTGGCTTGCACATCTACAAGGCTAATTCCTCATTATACTCATATACCCGGCACCGTCTTGTAAACAAGACCCAAATTTTCGGCTGTCCTATCTTCACCAGAATGTATAACCTACAATGGCATTACCATGAACGCTTGAGTAAACACGATATGCATATCATCGTGACCCCTGAAATAGCGTTTTTGTGTATCTTAAAGCAAAAACCTATTTTGTTCTCAGGCGCAAGTCATCGAAGTTTTATGGCCTCGAAATAGCGTATCTGTTTATTTAAGACAGAGAAACCTCTAAAACCACCTCCCGCCAGGCTCATATTCCCGTTGATCCCCACGGAACTTTCTTTTAGATATTCCATCGCGGGGCGGGATGGAGATTACCTGTTACTCCGCTCGTCGCGTGGCACCTGCTGCATCATTTCACAGAGAATACCATTAGTTACGGACCATGCCTGTTTTGAACTAAGCATGTATTCTATTACTCCTCCCGGAGTAACTGTCCGTCTCATATGTCTCTCCAAAATCGTTCATGCGGTCTCGAATCTCACGCATTTTCTATTTTGCCTTCGCAATACAAGCAGTATGGGTGATTCACGTGCTTATACTTGTGCAAGTATTGCCGAAAGCATCCATATCCTGATATTAGCTGAGTCAGGTGGTAATTCAGCTCGCCATGTTTTCTTTTCACCCATGTTTCTATATCAGGTATTATGGGCTGGGTCCATCTTCCTTTGGTGGAAGAATCCCACCTTCGTTGCCATTCTCTTAGGCCTGAGAGCTCTAATTGTGACAGCTCTAATTGTGACGGTATTCTCCGACGATTCTCTTGAGAGACCTTATGCAATGCAGCGTTATCTTTAGCTGCAATGTCAGGTGGCGTCTTCCCGGCCAGAATATTTATAGCTTCTTCGGATACCGTTCGGAATGCAAAACATACTCTTAGTGACGCCAGTCTATGTGCGGAGTTCACTCCCCTCATGTACGACTTATACTGTGCGGCTCCTGCCCATATGTGAGCTGCATACATTATAATGGAGGTGTTGACACTGGTTATGAGTTTCCTTATGTGGGGCTGGGGTCTTCCAATATTGGGTAGCAGTCTCGCTAAAACTTTGCATATTCTTGCCGATTTTTCACTCGTTTTCCTCAGGTGTTCTTTGAGGTTCAACCTGTTGTCGAGTATCACAACCAGATATATAATATAAGGATTGGATCTGATTATTTGTCCTTCTATTTCCAAATCAAGTACTGGTAAGACCATAGTCCTGTACAGTAGTAGCTAGGATGTTCTGGATAAATTTCGGGATTTAAAGAGTCTTTACAGACCATAGTAGGCTTTGTTGAATTTGATCAGTCGTTCGCGTATTTTTTCTTCCATATTGTTACCGACTGATACTATTGTCCCAGGATAGTAAAAGGAAATTCGTGCTCCACTACCCTGATAATTTGACCAACGTTAGGTCTTCTCGTCGCAGATGTTGCCACCATGTACTTAGTTTTTCCCTCATTAATGTGTAGTCCCAGTTTTTGTGCCGCCGGCTCGATCTGGATGAAGGAGTCCTGTACAGCCAAATCGGATCTACCGATGATGAGGATGTCATTTGCGTAGGCAAGTATCTGGCTGAACTTGGTGACGATAGTCCCTCTTGTTGTAACGCCAGAGTCACGGATTACTTGGTCCAACGCCAGGTTGAAGAGGAGGCACGTCAGACCGCCCCCTTGTCGGAGTCCATTAAAGATGTTTATTGGTTTGGACAGCAATCTCACTATTTTTACTTGACTAGTTACGTTGGTCATGGTCAACCTACAAAGTCGTATCAATTTGTTTGGAATGCCGAACTCTCTCATGGTATTATATAGTTCTACCCTGGCTATGCTGTCGTAGGCGGCTATAAAGTCATAGATGGTATAATGGAATCTTAAATTCCAGACTTTTTCCATCGCTTGCCTAATGATGAATATCTAATTAATGGCTGATTTGCCTGGGATGAAGCCACACTGATATTGACCAATGATGACTTCAGCGTATGGAGCTATGCGATCTTGTGAAATAGTGGAGAATGTCTAATACGCGGTACTCAGCAATGTTATACCCTTATAGTTGCTGCACAGTGTGATATCTCCCTTCCTCTGTATGGGGCAAATTATTCCACGACGCCAATCTTCCGGCATATCTTGCTCCCATACGTGCACCACGATCTCGTGAATTGCGTGATGTAACTCTGTCCCTCCTTGTTTGATCAGCTCAGCTGGTATGCCATCAGCTCCAGGAGCGTTATTTGATTTGAGCTGTCTAATGGCTTTTAATGTTTCCTCAATGCTTGGTGGCGGCAGCATTTGGTCATGATCTTGCATTGGTGGAGCCTCCAATTCTTCTGTGAGCTGATCATTTAGCAATTCATTGAAGTGGACTTCCCATCACTCCAGAATGCCTTCAGGATCTGTGATCAGATTACCCTCTTTATCCTTGCAGTAAGTGCAGCGTTCTGTGTACCGCGTCATACTGGGGATTATTTGGTAGAACTTGCGCGCCTGGTGCGGACCTCGCTCTCTACTTTTCTCTATTTCATGAACAAGGTTTTTTTCCAGGCACTTTTCTTTTGTCTGTGAAGTCTTTTTTTTTTTAGATCTTCTGAGCTCTTTGTATTTCTTCACGCGTACCCGCGTCCTATGAAACTGCTACATTGGCCGGTATGCAGCATTCTTAGCTTCAGTCGGCAGTTTGCACTCATCATCAAACCGGTCGCTGCAATCTCACGACCACTGCCGAAGATGGAGTTGGCAGTACTAATGACAGTATTCTTAAGGTGTGTCCATTTCTCTTATACGCTCGGCATTTTGACCCCGGGACTTACTCTCCCTTCATCGAGCTCTTCGAAGGCGAGTCCCAACGCTTGATCAAATGTGTTGTTGGTGTTCTCAATGCGTAAGGTAGTCGTGTTGATACGAATCAGATCTGCGGATGCAATACGGGTCCGTAAGACAATCCGCGCTCGGAAAACTGTACCAACATGATAGTGATTCGAGTCGACGTTGGCACCTCGGTACGTTCGTACCGTCATCAAGCTCGAGGAGTGGCGGCGATCTATCGACACGTGGTCAATTTGGTTCCGAGTGGGTCCATCAGGTGATACCCATGTGGGTTTGTGGATATCTTTACGCGGAATCTTGGTAGTCGTAACGACCAAGTTCTTTGATGCTGCCAATTCGATGACTCGTAGGTCCATTTTCATTCGTGTTCTCATGCAAATTATGGGAACCTGTGTAGTGCATGAAAACCGGGTCCCGACCTATTTTAGCATTCATACCACCAAGAACGATTTTCACATCGTATCTTGGACAGGCATTGAGGGCCCGTTCGAGGTTCTCGTAGAATTCTTCTTTTTAGTCGTCAGGGGACTTCTCTTCAGGTCCGTGAACGTTTATGAGACTTATGTTCCTAAACTTGCCTCGTACGCGAAGAGGATGCATTACAACCTTCTTCAAATATCATTCCCTCCGCCATGTAAAAATATCATAAAATTCGTTTCGGGTGGGGACGCTGAACAATTTGAACCATTTTCTTTCGTTCTCTAAGGTTTGGTCTCCGGTATCTGCTTAGTCGTCCATGGGTGATTTTGATGTCTTTTGCAGGATGTGTACGTAGACAGTGCGATAAGTGCGAGCTTACAAGTCGGCAACATTTGCCTGGCTAAACGTCCTAAAAATAAAAATAATGTGCGCGACTTGAATCATTCCGTAATAGTTAACATATAAAACCAATTATCATATTCGTTCGTTTTTACTTTAACAATAAAAACTAATATTCATCTATTTTACACCGTAGTTCTAATTTATTCTGGGATCATTGCTCTCATCAGCTATCCCTTAAATAAATAAATTGACATGGAAATGATTTCTGAATACCCCAAGTCGCCGGAATATCGCTCCGCTGTACAACTTCAATATCCCAATACACTAACTGTTGGTCACATCAGGTAACACTATCGTTCGATTAACCACAATTGTTGACAAGACTGAATTCGAGCATGATCTCCTCACCATCTGAAATCGTAAATCCAGTAAAGTGAAATCAGAAATATCCCTTGTCGATGGTATTCACAATACTTGTAAATGTCTTTGCGGTGAACTTCTACTCTATTATTGAGTATCCTTAATCCTCAAGTGTTCAGTAAACAAGTAGAAAGCCGAAATCATTTACGCTCTATACAACAATCTGACGATTAGCCCTGGCTTGAAAATCGTTGCCTCGCTTGTCGGGTGTAAAATTCAATGTCGAGCTCATCCATCCGGAATATCCGCTTTGAAATTCACCAGAACTCCTGTAACGGGGTGTGCATATTATTTCACCACTCAGATCGAATGAAGATTCGCTTAACGTGGTTGGCTTGTCTGCCAACTGTGAGAAAATAAAAAAAGCAAACTCACACACGCAAACAAACGCCGCGTAAGCTTGCTAACCGCAACCAAGCGTTAACATCTCTCGTCAAAATAGCAACCATGAGTAAAAGCCATTTCGTCAAAATTGACATATTATACAGGATATCCTGCGGATACGCGGCCGACCGTCATCAGATAAAAGGAGGTATTTTCGGCGGACGCCCGAAACTTCAACCCATGAGTTCGCTTCGATATGCATTTATGTTATTCAGGGTGTAACAATCAACAGTCTGCGTGTCCTTGTGCTGTGGTATTTTTGCTTCACTTGTAAAGGATTCACAGAAGCATTAAAAACAGAAACAAAAAAGCAGAAAGTATTAACGAAGAGCTTCCTCGCTATCAAGTATATACACATTAAAAAATCCATTTGAATACCGAGTTAAGTGCAGTATTGTGAGAGGCAGAGATTACGTGATAAGCTCTCGAATAGGGATACATAGATGACAATTTAGCTGGGGTTTATGTCAATGACGGTGAGAGTCTTGCGAAGTAGCTGTTTTGTTTTACTTATAATCGTTCCCTTCTTCATTTTTCGGACATATTTGTCTTAACTTTTTCACAATCCCATTTGTTTTCATAATAATGCGCAACATCTATTTGATGTACGAATCAGTTAAGCTAAGCTGCACCTTTATGTGAAGGCAGGCATTGTTCTGCATTTTTAAAGTCCACTTGTCAATTTGTTATTTACGACAGCTAGAAAAAGCGTTATACTATATAAGTGTCACCTTTGGAAACCACATCGAATTTTATGTCAAGCGATTTCTAATATCCAGGGATTTTATTAGTCTGGGCGATGTCCACCCCTCTCGGTCTCCCATAACAATTGTTCCCCTGAATCGTATCTCTAAAACGATGTAAGTCATATCAATCGAGCAAATCGAGAGGAACACTGGCTCGCCTCTTCCGGAGTAGCATCCCGCCCTTCATTAGATCGCATTTTACCAGCCGTTTGCGCCGCAGACACGATCTCAACCACACGCCACGTCAAAATTTACAACTGTCGACTTCGGTAGATCAGAAAGTGATCTGTCTAACCCCTACACACCCGCGCAGACAATTAGTTAGACGGAGGAACCTTCGAAGGGGAGAGAACGCATGTTGCCCGTGCAAAAATCGACGCATTATGTACGAATCGGGCTCTGTCAATCCAACGGGAACATCACGGAGATTCGGCATACGCTTCGTTCAATCTACAAAAATTAAAACTAGGGCCACAGCAAAAATTGTGGTCGACACACGAGGATTAGAATCGCTAAGGATGTTAAAGATTATTTTAACAATTAATATTTCTTCACAAAACTCAACCCTTTTTTGTGGAACGTCGCATCCCAGTACTTAATGGAGTTTTTCCTTAGCCGAGGACGAGTCTGAGTGGCCGAAAAGAGGAGTAGATCGAACACGGCACTAGCTTATTGTTTATTCTTTTAATTTATTTTTAGTTGGTAAGTAATACTGTGACGATTCTAACAGATACACACAATGCACAAGCAAAATTGTGAAGAACACGAACGAAAAATCGAATAAGAAAAATACATCAGAACCGTATACCAAGCGATAACAAAAAAATAATTCACATCAGTGGAGTATAGTCGAGTTTGGAAATCGAATTCTAAACACGGTCAGTAGCCTGATGTGTAACGCTTAGGTAAATTTTTTTTCGTGATTCGAGCTGTCATAGCGTCAGTTCGAATCACACGATCTTCCTCACTATTATTTCAAACGCTATAATACTACTTATTAATATTCATCACTAACAATAAGATATAAAATTCATTAATGTTTACTAAATAATCCTTTTCATCCGTTCAAACTTATTGAGGTTCTTCAATTTTTGATGTTCACCAAATGATATATAAAATTCACTAATTTTCACTAAATAATCCTTTTCATCCGTTTCAAACTTATTGATGTTCATCAAATAATATACAATAATACAATTCTTTAATTGAGATTATTTCTCACAGAGACCTCACCGCACACGACTTAATTCAGAAGAGATACATTTTTTTCTTTATCTTTTGCGGAGCGACGACCACGCTAGCTCAACGCGTACGTAACAAGAAGGAATCTCGTGTCTTTCGTTTTCATATCCTTTTGTGTTCCGCTTCCACGATTGTTATTTCTAGGAAGCGAAATTGGCTAATAGGGGGCTGGGCTATGGACGGTAGGGAGACTATGTCTAAATAGGGAGAAAATGGCTATGTACAATAGGATTGAGATTTTAAAATAGGGGTTTTACTTTATTTAAATTATTCAACTATTCTGTTTGGGGATATTCTATTGTAATGGGAAATTGGTGATTTGGAGGGAAAGGAAGGATATGCACGTGAAGACACGAGCTGTTAATTATTCATAGGGGGGGTGATAATTAATTGAACTTAATTATATAACAAGGCGAGCATAAGAGCGCCACAAATAGAGCTTCATTTGTTGCAAGCGAATGCAAAGATGGAGGAAATTTCTCGCTCAAGCAACCTCAATTTTGGCTTAAGGGGGTAACCTGGTGTAGCGGCTTCAAAAAATTAATGTTTTTTCGTCTTAATCGATAGTATCATCATCATCATCATCGGCACTACAACCGGGAACCGGTCTTGGCCTTATTTAGCAAGTCCTGAGGCTTGTTAAATTTTCCATAATGATTTATTTTGTCTGGGCAAGGTCATTAGTCTTGCGCCAGGGGCTCCCCGACGGGGAATCGAACCCCGGTCTCCCGGGTGACAGGCGGGTATACTAACCACTATACTAATCGATAGTATGCTACATGTAGAATATACTCTTTGTATTTCAGCGGGTCAAAATGAGCTCGAAAAGTACGTATGCATGTGTAATACCCCTTTTTTCTGTTTACTGTCTTTAAACGCCACTTCACCCTCCGTTTAAATGAAACACTCTTTCTTTATTTAATTAACTTTTATTTAAAGCGTACTTATTAGTGCTATGGTTCTTCAATTAATTAAAGTTATCCTCAAAAACTATATTTTATTAAAATCTTTTAGTTTATGACACTATTCCTCATTACACTATACTTATTTTCAAACTTTATTATATTAAGGATTACACTATCGTTCCTTACGCTCTATTTAATGTGAAGACTTTATTCTATTAAGCCGTTTTAGTATATTGCATTGTCGATTTATTCCACTATACTTCCTTTCAAAACTTTATCTTATTAGAAGGTTTTTTTAGTTTCTTACACTATCGTTCATTACACTATCGTTCATTACACTATTCGATGTGAAACTTTATTCTCTTAAGACGTTTTAGTATATTACATTGTAGAATTATTCCACTATACTTATTGGCGAAACTTTATATTATTAAAAGGTTTAGTAGCTTATTACACTTTTGACCAACACACTCTATTTGAAATCAAAACCCCGTGACCACCTTGAACAAGGGACTAGAACCAACTCATCGTCCTTTCTCGACTCGATCCTAAAAAAAAACTTACCTTCCACAATGGCCTCGAATCCACTGGATCCCCGTCTCATTGTTTTTGCCCGAACAACAACTCTCATCCCACTATCGTTGTTCGTTTCCCATTGTACTTTTTCCTAGGTGTGAAACCTGGTTTCTTTCACCAGATCAAAGGATATCTCCTTTTTTGCCTGGTCCTTTTTTCGGTGTTAAACTGCCTATTGTTTTTCTTTAGCCGAATGGAAGTGGGAAACTCATGGAAGGAGGTTGAATCGCGCCGAGGCGAATGTTTATTTTGCTTTATTGCCTTTTCGTTTGTTCTAACTTAATTTGGTTAGAACGAAAACTGGCGCTGGTTGTTTTTATGGTTTTAGGTAACCACTTTTATGATTCCCATCGATTTTGGTTCGGACGACGGCATCTGGCTCGCACATTTGCCTTTTAGGGTTTTTTTTTTGGTGAACCCTTGGTTCAATGATTACCTTTTCGGCTTTTATGTGAGTAAATTTAGCGTTCAGCCCAATTTACTTGGCATTTAATTGATTAGCGCAAATTGCACGTTTAGTTTGATTTGCTTGCTATCAATTTATGTGGGACCATTGGGTGTATGGGGTAATCTTTTGTTTTAGGCAAAGATGAAAGATGAATTAATTTGCCATTTGATGGATGTATTTTTAGAAGCAAAAATGATGTTCATAAAAAGTTATAAACAAAGTTGAAAATGTTCGCAAAAAAATGACTTTTTTCTAAAATCAGGTTTTATATAATTTTTTTAAATACCTTAAATACACATCAATTGACTACACTCATCCATCCGACGAGGCTCTACACTGCACACCGCAAACATTTTTTTTTTAGCGCTGATGTCTTTTATTTATAACTTATTTGTGCGATGAATCTCGATGCCGCACGAGGAATGTCGTCGGCCGAGATCGTTGCTGATGGTGTTCCGCCGAACGATAAATGTCGTTAGGGAATAGCGACCGATTTTGCTGATGGGTTGACGCAATGCCGTCTGAACCAACGTTGCCTGCAACAAGGTTTGGATTAAAAAACGAACAGCAATACCTTTGTGGTCGAGAAATCCAGTCCAGGATCTTCGAGGCAATCTGGTTGAAGTTCCCGCGCTGGTGGATGTATTTGTTGGAATTTGTGTTTAAGTAGGAAAGTTAAAACTTCATTCACTAAATTTGAAGTAAAGCCGATGCGACTGGCGAATGCCTTTAAATGAATAGAGATAATGTTCGACTGAGTTCTCGATGGAGACAACTTTTATTTGTTAACCACTAAAAGGCCACATGGTGGCGTGCGACACATCGTCCAAAGCACCAAAACAGTATGTATTCACAGTTGCAGCTTAATCCCATTGTACATCGATCATCGACACCAAAACAGATAGTACTTTTCAGTAAATTGCCAGTCGAGCACCAAAAACAGTAAACAAACGTTGAATTGACAGTTTCTCCACTGTCATCGTGTTGCTGGCATGTGTGGTGAATATTTGTCGGGGAGAGTACTAGACGATGTACTAGATTCTCCGCGAGCATATAGTTATGAATCCGAAACATCCATAAAATTTAATAAAAACATTAATTTAATCACTTCTATGCTTACATTTTCAAAAATATACAAAATTGTTTTTTTTTTTCGATTTTACACCAGAATATCCCCTTAACAAGCCGGCTCCTGTCTATGGAGAAGAGGGCATGCTGTATCATGCGGAAGATAAAGGTATCGCGTATTGCGACGATAGTGAAGAATGTGTGATTCGAACTGATGCTATGACAGTTATAATCACTAAAAATGTAACCAATGCTCAACACATCTGGCCACTGCCGCGTTTACGAATTCGATTTTTAAACTCAAGTGCACTTAACTGATGTGGAATTAATATGTTATCGCTATGGTATACGGCTCTGATACATTTTCGTATTAGATTTTTGTTTGGTGTTCTTCACTATTTGCTTGTGTATTGTGTGTGGATCTGTTAGAAACGCCACAAAGGTTACCTCAACCAAGAGCATGTGCGTTGAGTCTGCTTTTTAGATTCCGTACTTCAATGGTGTTATCGCGCAAATCCTTTTTATAAGCCTTGCTTCCGTTCCTCTGCTGTTTTATTCCCATGTGTTTGTGTCGATGTCAGAAATGCTACACTGCTCATTGATGAGTACTACGCATACGCCGCATTCCTTAACCGTTTGTCCTGTGCGACTTGACAATGGTTGTAGTTAATTTAAATATACTTAATCCTGTACTGCTCCTTGACGACTACCGCGTCGTCAACATATTTCTTACCTGTTTGGGAAAGGGTATCATGTGCGTCTCCACAATGGTTTAGATTAATTTAAACACACTTAAACCAGTCCATCTTTATTAAGAAGATGGCCCATTCAATTTTTGTATGCTTGGTTTTGTAACTTCCTGTAGAGTGAAGTTTATGTCTTCGCACTCTAATTCGCAAAACTTGCATTTAAGTTGTGCTTGACAGTCCTCCGTTTTAAAGTATTTTCAAATCTTATGTACAATTCAACAATAAGTTTTTACACAGTTACATTTTCAAAAATTTGTTGTACGTCCGCCGCCGTGCTTTCTCGGTTGACGGAAGAGCGGGGACCTTTTATTTATTGAGATTTCGAAACACTTAGAACAATTTTTCTTTATAAATTTTATTTAATTATTTTCTTCTACATTTCGACTTTCACAACTAAACTTGAATTGAACTGATTCCTTTCTATTCATCTATTCTTCTTCTTATTTGTATCTTTTTCTATGAACTGTATATTCTTTTCTGAACTTCCTTTTTTCTCTGAACTGAACTGTCCGAACTGAATATTTTCTATTTCTTTTTTTTCTCTCCGTGGCTTTTCACATGAATCAATTTGGACGAAAATCCAAGTTACTATGTTTTGAATAAATAAAAAGGTGCAGGTTATTAAGTGTGCTGTAACTGGTAATATTGTGAATGCTTATGAATGGTATGTATTAAGTGAGAATGTAATATATGTTAAGTGAAGTTTTTAAGGATGTGTTAGGAGATTCAGTGTTAAATTTAATAAGGGTAGTATTCTGGAATACAACATCCCACCCTTCTTCGAGAAAGAAAATTATCCTTGAAGAGAATAATTTTCTAGTAACTATAGGTTAGATTAAGATTAATTAAAGGCTTGGATTTTCGTTCAATTACATTACAATGGTTTTCAAAATAAATCTTTCATCAAAGGTTACAATAATCAAAAAGTTCTTAATACTAGAAAATTAATCTATTTACATTATATATTAACTAAATTTTTCCAATAATCAAAAAGTTCTTAACACTAGAAAAATAGTCCAAAATAGTCTATTTACATTATATATTAACTAAATTTAAATATTTCTCCTTGGAACCTTTTCTTTTCTTATCCAAAAATTATTATTACTTATTATATTAATTATATAATATTAATATTATGTTTCAAAATTCTTATTTCCGTTCGAATATATATATTAATTCTAAAATTTCCATTATACATATTAACTCTAAAATTTTCTTTCTTTCGTCCCCCTCATTAATTTGTTTTTTTTTTTTTTTTTTTTTTTTTTTTCATTACCGTCATTTCCTACAATTGTTAGATTATTTCATATATATTGAATAAAAAACAAAGGCCATTTGTTTTGTGTTTATCTTTTCCTTAAATTTATGGAAAATTTTCCAAAACCTTTCTGGGCCTATTATTATGATGATTCTATAGAAATGCATAATACCAAAAATCTTCTTAAGAAATGATTTCAAATGTCCTAAATGACTGTGTAACTTTTTATTTTTTTGTATTTTGTGTTTGAATAAATGTTTATCGTTGAAAAAGAAAATTTGTAATGTACTTATATGGTTTTCCTTTTTCGTACCTATTTTAGATAAATTATTATTTTCATTATTTATTATATCGTGTTTGAGCAAGTGTTTGTGTTTGTTTTCGTTGTTTAAAATATTTATTGTTTTCGGCTTAGTGTTGTCATTGTCCATAGCTTTAACCGCTGTCGGAACGTCTACCTTTTCAGTCTTACTCACTGCTGATGAATCGTTTAGTTTCTCAGTCTCATTTACTGATTCGTATAGTTCTTCAGACTTATTAGCTGTTAGAACATCTTGGTTCCCAGTCCTATTTGCTGTTTGAACTATTTCTTCAGTTATATCTGCTGTAGAAACATTTAATCCGTCAGTCTTTGCTGCTGAAAAGATTTGTTCATCAGTATTAGCTGCTGAACTGACTTGGGTTTCGAATTTTATTGCAACTATTGGGTCTTCAGTCTTTAACACTGCTGAATTTTCAGTCTTTGTTGCTGAAGTGTCGGGGTTGTCTATTGGGATAGCCGAAATATAAGGGATTTTTGGTTGTATATTTTCTGAAATTTCCGAATTTTCAGTCTTTATTACTGCTGTGTCTTGGTTGCTGAAGTGTCTGGGTAATCAATTGGGATAGCTGAAATATTAAGGATATCAGTCTTTAATACTGCTGAAAATTTCGAATTTTCAGTCTTAGTTGCTGAATTATTTTCCAGAATTGCAGTCTGAAACGGAGTCATTATATTAGGGTTTGGTTTAACTTCTTTTATATTTGTAGTTATAGCTTTATTGGAATTAGTCATACGGTTAGGATAATCATAAGCTGGTTCAAGGTAAATTTGGGTAGGAGTTTCATTAAATTTGTCGTTATCTATTTCCGAAGATCTAATGCTGTAAATAGAAAAATTTTGTTTGTCTTCCATAAATTTTGGTTGGCGTCAGGCCTCGTTTTCCGACTCTTGCACCCGAGAAAAGTGAACATTTCGCCGATCGTTTTGTCTATTGGTGGTCCTAGAATTTTCACCAAAACGATTTTCAGAGTTTGTAGGATTGTTTCGGAATGGGTTACGCGTTGTGGTACCTTGTTGGTAATTTGTTGAAGACGCTCCATTCCTAGATATCTTGTATCTACACTCATTCTCTGTGTGATTATTCCGACCACAGAAATTGCATAAAATGTTATATTCCCTTTTTATGGGTTGTCTATTCGGAAAAGTGGACTGCATGTTTCGATAACATGTGTCCTGTGTATGCCCTGACTTACCACAGGTTTGGCAGACTATACGATTGAATGTAGGTTTTTCGTTATATTGATATGACCTGGGAGAGTTGTCGATGCGAGCCGCATGTGACACTACACGTGCAATCGCCTGTTTTAAATTGTTTCCCCCATGGACTTTAGCTAGTATCTTTAGCTGTTCGTTGTTTAGTCCATCCTCAAATGTTTGTACGGCCAATTTTTTGTTTTCTTCCATTAAGAATTCCCTAACCACCGCGTCTGCTGTTATTTCACACGTGGCAGAGTTTAGAGTCCTTAGAGCATTCGCGACTCTATCGCCGTATTCCCGGACGGTTTCTCTGTAGCGTTGTTGCAGAGAAATCAACTCATTGTGTGCCGTCGACCGAGATTGCTCCTCTTTATATTCCGATTCTAATTTTTCTTTTAAATCCTCCCACTTAGCGAATTGGCTATACCTAATCAGATCGTAAGCATGACCCTCTAGTCTATTTTTGACTAGCTCTAAAAATGTCTCGTATATATCCGGGTCCGCCTTCTTTATGGATCTAAATAAAACGTCTCCCCCGGAAATAAATTTACCTAAGTCGCAGGGTTTCCAGTCAAAGGTAGGAACGATTCTGAAAACATCAGAAATTCCGACAGAAAGAGCCATTTCAGGGGGTTTAATGTGTATCGGTTGATAGTGGATTTGTTCTTCCCCCTGCCTAGCTACCTGTCTCGTGTAATATGGACTCGTAATAGTGAAAGT
Source organism: Microdon myrmicae (assembly GCA_963931805.1). Taxonomy (NCBI): domain Eukaryota; kingdom Metazoa; phylum Arthropoda; class Insecta; order Diptera; family Syrphidae; genus Microdon; species Microdon myrmicae. The sequence goes on from OZ007497.1 coordinate 226,093,852, forward strand.
TTAAAATACTGTATGGCGAAAATTCAATTCTTAAAATATGGTTATGAAAAAAAGAAAAGGCCTTTATTTAGTTATTCAATATATATGCAGGAAAATAATGATAAATTGGACCCAAAACTGAAAAGAAAGAAAATTTTCGACGCGAAAGAAAAGAAACGGAAATGTCGTCGAAAAAACTGAAAAGAGAATTTTCAAAATTTCTATCGAGAAAACCCTTTTTTTTTTTTGAAAAAAGGAAAATTCCAAGAAAAATATTCCTACAAAAAGGAAGAGAGAAAAATCAAAATATTGAAAAAAAAATTTCTTACTACTACTAAATGTTGATTGCTGTCTTGATTCCGGGATTCCGATAGTATTTCTTATCTTGAATTAGTGTCTCCTTTTATTTTTCTTTTATTTTATTCTTATTTTATTACCGCCAGGCAGACTTCACGCCCTATAGTTGATTTGATTATCCTGGTCTTTTTTTTTCGTTGTTTTATGTCTGTTTTTAGTTTTTCGTTGTATTATTCTGTTTTAGTTTCTCATTCTGTTTTTTGTTTCTTTCATTCTTGTCTTCAGCTTTGTTGTTTCCCTTGTGTTTTTTTTTCTCCTTTTTTTTTTTGAAACAAAAAAATTTTTTTTTCTTCAAAAATTTTTTTTTCTTCTTTTTTTTTTTGTTTTTTTTTGTTTTATTTTTTCTTCTTATTTTGTTTTTATTTCTTCATGGGATCCTTTGGTTGGATCATCCCACCAGTCTTCGAGGATATCACCAGTCTTATTTATCCGTTCCATGCAAATAAGATCCGTATTCACAAATAGAGAAAACTAAGTCTTCATGGTCATCATCATCATCATCGGTATCCCACCGCTGCCACCAGTGTTGAAGTCCGCCGCCGTGCTTCCTCGGTTGAGGGAAGAGCGGGGACCTTTTATTTATTGAGATTTCGAAACACTAAGAACAATTTTTCTTTATAAATTTTATTTAATTATTTTCTTCTACATTTCGACTTTCACAACTAAACTTGAATTGAACTGATTCCTTTCTATTCATCTATTCTTCTTCTTATTTGTATCTTTTTCTATGAACTGTATATTCTTTTCTGAACTTCCTTTTTTCTCTGAACTGAACTGTCCGAACTGAATTTTTTCTATTTCTTTTTTTTCTCTCCGTGACTTTTCACATGAATCAATTTGGACGAAAATCCAAGTTACTATGTTTTGAATAAATAAAAAGGTGCAGGTTATTAAGTGTGCTGTAACTGGTAATATTGTGAATGTTTATGAATGGTATGTATTAAGTGAGAATGTAATATATGTTAAGTGAAGTTTTTAAGGATGTGTTAGGAGATTCAGTGTTAAATTTAATAAGGGTAGTATTCTGGAATACAACAAATTTAACACTGTGACAAAATAATAAATTGGTGTTTTTTTTTTATAAATAAATTAAGACTGGTTGCGATTTTTCACTGTAGCTCATGATTCGCTCCGTATGACACTCTGATAACTTAACTGACTTCTATCCAACTGACTGATGTCTGTATCTTTTCTTATTCCTTATCTTTCAAAGTCCGGACGCGTCGCCCCTTATCACCGATCCTTTTTGGGGTTTTGTTTGTGTTATCCATCTGGCTAATCCAAATAAGAGTTTGCATGCACTTCAGATGGGTAATACAAAATCCGTGGGAATTGGGTGTGGAATTAGGATCTGGGAATCTATGTCTATTTGCAAGTCATAAAACATCTGGTTACAATGCGTATGAATGTTTGGTTCCGTTTACTTGACATTGAATTCAGTGTTGCTTTGGGGATATGGATGGGATTTTTGTAGGGGGGTACATGTGTATGCGGGAGGGAAATGGTAGGGCTTCTTGGAGCACTACAATTGTGCCAAACTGTCGAAGTGTCGTCAGTTGAACATAGGTATGTCGTACGGCATGTGACGACATTACGCAGCAATTTCTGATAAATTCTTGTCATTTGATTAACTACAACGTATCAAATCTGGTAGCTCTGCTAAGAATGTCGTATGTAGAGGGAAATAATTAAATGCTGTTTACTTTACTACATGAAAATTCAATTCGACAACACACTTCTTCCCCATTTGCACACGTGTATTTTTCGTGTACTTCTGTCGGATGATTAAAAGTTTATCACCACAGCCCCAACCTATTTCGGATTATTTAATATAAACAACTTCCATACCAAATTCAAAAATTCAAAAACGATGTAATGTTTACAGTGGAAGTTTTGAATAGTCGATTTGCTGTAGTAGCAATTATTTAACGAGATAACCATCACGCTGGGTGAAATGAAACATTAAACAATGTTATAGCTGCTTATAGTCGTGGTCTTGTCTATGGTAAAGAACTGTCTCTGCAATTGCCATAAAAGTTAGCAACCTGTTTACACACGTATATTATAACCATTATTGAAGTCCATTTACTTCAACGAATTGTAAACTTACAAGAACTTCCATGTTCAGGATAATCAGAACCATTGCTATGCAAACTGTGTCCTGCACGTACTATTAAAATGTAATTACACCGGTTTTATGGATTCCATTGTTGAAATGTGTTCCTATGCCTTTTACAAAAGTCTTCAATTGAAGTGAGCGCCGATCCGAATCCCAAGTGGATCAAGTTGTACGACCATTTGTACCTTCCGTTCACAAAAAACAATGAAGACGAAAAAAAAAAAAAAACACTAAACCAAGAACAGCAATAAAATTGAGAGAAAAAGAAAGTGAAAAGTCGTTGTTAGCAGGATGTCGAACTGAACTGGATCCATTCTATCGCACAGTTTCCGGAAGGCATCTATTAAAAAACATTATCGTCCTGTAGTCAGTAGGGAAACTTTAGTCCATGGATCGTTTGGCTTCTACCATTTCGCCAGGCGCCCGGAGAGGTCCCTCCATGCCCTCACACCGCAACCACTTATAATTGCTTTTGCTTAAATTTTTGTTTGTTAGGTTTTTGTTGGGTAAAAGTGTTCACCATTTGGAGAAGTTCCTTCAGCAGAAGGATGAACAAACCAAAAAAATACGCTGTAGCGAAACTAAAGTGGCAACCGTGGCCGGTAACGGCTGTTAAATAATATTTGGGTTTTGGAAAGTTATTGGCGGACCGGACGCATCAATTTGCATATCATTTCAGCGGAAAGGTCGTGTTACTGTAGATGAGGATGTCGAATATCTAGTTCTACATTTGGGTAGAGGGTTCATATTAATTAATGATAAACGATTTGGTAGGAAGGATTTGAAAACTATTCCGATCATGATTTTCACAAAAAAAGTGAAAATATACATTCCGGGAAGAGTAAGAGTAAGTAAGAGTTGAAAATAATAAACGAGTACAAAAAATTGAACTCAACTTCTCCTGTTATGAAAAAATCCAAATAATAATCAAGGCGCATTTTTGTTATATTGTAATGTATTCTAATTTAAAATTAGTGGTAATGGTAAAAGAATTCTTGCTTTGAGCAGAGGATATGCTGATCCAAGTAATTATTTTCGTTCAGCAATAGAAAACCACCTGTTTAACGTGCCGCAGTATCTTTTTTTTTTTAATTTCATTTTCATTGATCTAAAAAATAATTGTTTGTGAATCTGCTACACGGCTAATAGTTTTTTATTACAGTAAAATGTACAAATTAAAGAATTATTAAAAAACAACACAATCTTCAACCACCGCAACATAAATAAGGCTGGCGTGGGTGTTTTGGACACCGTCGCCATGGTTATCAATACATATACACAAATACATTTGAATTCAGAACATAATTAAAATCAAAACTAAACCAAAAAGGATTAAAGGGTTCGTTGGACATGACCCTCTGTGGTGACGGCTATTGTGGTTCTTTGTGACCGTGAATATGATTTTTTGTCTATTCAGATCCTCTCGAACTTGTCGCGCTTTAAGTTGCGTTTTGCCAAGACCAGTTGATCTCGCTGGTGAACTTGGATCAGTGTTGACGGTGCACCAATTGAATTTTGTTTGGTTACTGCAGCCCGTATGATGGCAGGGGCTGGGGGAGCCATTGGAGTTCTAATTTTTGTTGATTCATGAATGGGAAAAGTGTTTCTTTATTTTTGCAGAATTTAGGGTCCTAGTGATTTTAAGTTCAATTTTAGCACTTTCGGGAGTTTTTAGAACAGCAGGTGCCTTGGCAGAATCTCATTCGTTATTGGCGAGCATTTTTTCCTTTAGTCCTGTCTAGCGTAGTTTCTTGTCCGAAGGTCACTGGAGCTGCATTCTCCAATGGTGATTTTGGTTTTATGTCGGCCTGGGAGAGTTCGACCGTAGTTAAGTAATGGTTCCATTTGTTATTGTATAATATCTTTTGGCGCACCACCGTGCTTCCGGTTTCCCGGGAAGAGTGGGCTACTGTTGTTGTCCTGTTTGGGTAGTCTCGAACCCGTGTGTATTTGCTTTCCGTGCATTATCGAAAATGTTGCCGCACGATTATACTGATGTTTCTGCACTAAAAAGTGAAAACTTCCCACTAAACAGTCACAAAAACAAACACTTTCGTTTCTTTCAAAAACTCATTTTTTATTTTAAGTTTAAAAACTGATTTCATTTTACGTTTAATCTGTATTGTTTTTGAGGAGTTCTTCTCCCCACGCGCCCTACACACAGACTCTTTCAACCGACTCCCGTCAAGTCACACTTCCAAGGGGTTCACCTTCTCACTTCAAAGTTCTAATTCTCAAATATCCATATCCTCTTTCGAAGGTCAAGACGCATCGCCACTTATCGTTTGATCCTTTCTTGAGGTTTTGTTTGTGTTAGCCATCTGGCTAATGCAAACAAGAGTTTTCGTGCATTTCAAATGGGTACCACAAGATCCATGGAAATTGGTTGTTAGTTTTAAAATTGGTGCATCTGCAAGCCATAAAATATCTGGTAGGTGAAAATATGCGTTTGGATGTTTATGATTGCAAGAATTCTGTGTCGGCGTATCGAATAGATATGCCTTTGTTTGGACACGTGCATTTTTAGGTTTTGGATCTTGTAGGAAATTGAGGTGTTAATTGCTGATAGCATACATGGGAAAATAATGCAGTATGCTGTTTGATTTTAGGAAATTGAATCGAACAAATGCATTGAATTGAATTCAATAAATGAGAATTTGAATGTTTAGTTCGATTTGGTTTGACATTGAATTCAATGTTATGTTGGGGATATGAAATGCATTTTGTTATAGGTGGGATTTGTGTATATGTGGGAGGAAAATGGCTTCTTGGAGCACTACAATTGATCGTGGCCCCGAATTCTGAGATTGTGTGACGCCTGCCGGGAATAAATTTTGGTTTTGTCATTGTATCAGAATTACTTGAATTTTTCTGTTTTAGAGGCGTTACCGCTACTCGTCGTTTTGTACTCTACACTTCGAACAAAGGGGAGTCGATTCTCCATTGGATCTGGAGTGGAATTTCTGAAGTTCTTCTGCTACACAAGATGGCCGTAGTCGTGGCATTGTGACCTCCGATGTTTCCACCATCACCTTCGTTCTTGACGGCTCCTTGGATTTTTGGGCGTTCATTTCAAGTAGAAAAATTAATGCTAGGCGGTTCGGAATATCGGTAAACCTTCTTTTTGCTTTACAATTTGTGTCCCTTAATATATTGTTCTTTGGTGACGGTTGTTCAGTTGTGTTCTCTGTATCAAATATTGAAACAGGTTGTCGTTGCTCCTCGGTACTGCGTTGGCTACTCATGCTACCATTGCGAGAATTTAGTATGGATTTCATAACCTCAAGACTTTGGACGGTAGGCGACTCCCAATGGTCAGAGCGCTCGATGATCGGCGTTGGCTTAAATTTTCCTACGCCGGTTGACTATTTTGGGGGATGGGAGCGAACATACAGGGCGAAGTCACTGATTGCTTTCAACCCGTCGAAGGCCAGGGTGACCTTTGTTCAATCCAAGTTGACAAGCAGTCTCCACATGACACTCCTGGATAGCTACTTTGGATATGTCGCAAAGTAGCTATCCAGTGTCGTACGTCTCAGGATGATTGAAAACAATAAGACGTACATGCCATGTTAAGAGATTTATCAAGCATACCCGCTTTACGTAAATGGTTTTGACAAATCATGCAGGAATATAGACAAAGCAAAGTAACTCCAAGTACGGCAACTAATCAAGATGATTATTGAACTCATTGATCAATTCCCTCAATGCCACAGTAATCAATTGAGCCCCTGAAGTTATGCGTGTGAATTTCCATATTGTACTGACCCCCACCAGAAACCAAATCATTCTAGGGCAGGTCAATAAGTCTTTAGGAAAAGATAGAAAAACAACTTTTTTTTAGGTACATTTATTTTTATTTTTCAACATAATCTCCTAGTTCAATACGTTTTGAAAGACGTCCCCCCAATTTGTTTAAGCCTTCAGAAAAGTATGATTGTCCTAGTTCCTTATAATAATCGATTGTGTATGCGACAACCCGCGCGTGGTGTTTTAACAGTGTCGCATATGGTTTTGATGGGGGATGGGAGCGAACATACAGGCAAAGTATCTGATTGCTTTCAACCCGGTGGAGGCCAGGATGATCCTTGTCCCTGGTCAATCCAAGTTGACATCCACGTGACACCCCTGGATAGCTACTTAGGCACCCGCCAAGTAGTGAACCAATGCATGCAGCGACATCCTGAGAAAGGTTGGCGCAAGGCTAATAATCTTGCCCGGAAAAACAATTAATTATGGAAAATTTAATAACCCTTGGATATGGACCGGATACACGACGACGACCACGGAAACGAAAATGACTCAACGATTTAAGAATTATCTCATGGAACGTCCGCTCACTATACAGAGCTCGAGCCGCACAGCAGCTAGCCGATGTCTTATCCGAATATAAGGCTGGCATAACAGCAGTACACGAAGTCAGATAGACGGGGAGTGGTGTTATTCAAAAAAAACGAGTGTGACATTTATTATAGCTGTCATACAAAACACCATGTGCTCGGGGTAGGCTATCTAGTCAGCTGAAAACTGAAGCCTGCCATTATCGGCTTTAAAAATAACCGCCCTAATGTCGAATTAGCTGGATTCAATTTAATATCAAATCCGTCGTCGATCGAAGTAGTTGTTTATATATCTGAATTTTCCGGAGCTAGTGGAGGGCGGGGAGGTTGAACTGCGATTCAAAATTCTTTCGGATACATTATCATTGTTTGTGATCTGGGGTGTGGAAGGATCTGGTGTTGAGTGGTTCGTAAAAGAACGATGTAATGCCACTTGCTGTGGAGCTTTAGCTCTAGTCTATTCGTCGTCGTCCTTCGATCCTCGACGATAAATAAATGTCTTACGATCCAGTTTGGTCTCTTCGCGAACATACCAAGTTCTGCGCGACGTATCCCCAAAGGACGTAGCTTTATTCATTCCTTCGACGTAGCTGTTGCTAATGATTTTTGGAACTTCTGGACTATAGCCACAACAATCTCGTGCATGCCTTTTTTCCTTTTTTCCTCATAACTCCGCATTTCTTGTCCTTTTCGATTAGGCTCGATTCGTTCAACCAGGATTCGACCTAGTTGTGGTCAAATTATTCTTTACCAGCCTTTTCGCCCATTGCGGAGCTCAAACTCTGTTTGTGGCGCAGCCACGCCCTTGCTTTAGCTATCACGAGTTTCCGCTTATAGACCACCATGGCTGCTGCGGACATTCGCTCTTAATCTTTGACGGGGAATCGGACTCATGCAGAAACGGTTGACAAGCGAAATATCAACATATCAGTTGGGCCACTATTCACCGTTATAGTAGGAATGCTAAGGTATATGGCTCTGATTATTTATAATTACGATTTTTCTTTAGATCCTGTTGTTAACTCTGGTTTGCGTGCTGTTGTGTGTGTTTGCTCTGAGTTGTTGCCTTAAGATACTGTTTGTTTTCGACCGGGTCTAACACTTGAGCTCCGAAATATGATTACATGTTTTCTGTCAACTGTTTGACGGAGTCTATAGCTTAATGGAGTGGTATTTCACCAGCGAGTTGGGCATTGCGATCAACTCACCAGACGTACCGAAATATCGCAATAGCAAGTGGCGTCAGTTCAATCTGCGTATAAATAATCAAACGCATGACACAACCTCCCTACCGACTCTGCCATTGAGGCGACCAGCCCCGTTTGTCGTTGGGCTTCTTTTGCCTTGGGAGCGGAAGACGCAAATCGTGTATCGGAGCCCGCACGGCCGAATGCGTTCATTTTTCTTCAATCACACGGACCAACAGCTCTTCTTGCTAGTGTATTGTGTTGATTGTCGGCAATAAGGTATAGGGGGCAAGTGAAGTTCCCTTCTGATTGGATATTAACACCTAGCGGTTCCTCTCAATCGGTATACACAGCAGAAGGTGCGGTGTGATCTCTCAATACGCATGTACGAGACACTTCTGTGATGGTGATAGGTATTGTGTAATCTACCACTCACTGATTTTGCCGACCAATTGTAGCTCAAGGCATATTTTTAATACCAAGATCCGATTGTTAGGATTAATATAAAAGTTGTAAGCAGGCGGCGCTTCGTAACGTCAACCTACTTCTTTAGTGGAATGCACTCTGAAAAAAAGAAAAAATCCACGGCTGGATGGCCAAAGAGGGATTGCCTGAAAAGAAACCAAAGGAACAACCTCGAAACCTTTTCCCAATAATGTATCGAATTATTGTTAATTGCAGTTTGTATTTCAGGTTTTATTTAAAATAAACAATTAAACTCAATCCAAACAAGGGATTTTTTTTAATCAAAAGCTACTACTATTACTACTCGTATTATTATTTATTGGCCTGTAAAAACCCGAAAGTTCATGATCGCACTGACTCATCTCCGCCATTGTTCCCTGTCCCGTCCGCTCACCTTCCACGTTCAATCAGCGATCCGATCTCCTCGAGGTCCAACCTAACATTGTCCTCCCATCTCCGTCGCGGCCGCCCTGTCGGTCTCTTTCCCGTTGGCTTACCGTCAAGAATGTTATGCACGGTCCGAACAAAGTCTGAATGCACGAGTATGTCTACTCTCTGCATTAAAAAAATTATATTTCCGATCTTTCACTCTGCCATAACATTAATTTGCAGATGTGTTTGCTATTATGTGCACGTCTGTAAGTGTATTTTTCGGGCGTCGCTATAATGTTGGATTCCTAACTCCGTCAGAACTAATAAATTGTTGTTTGTTGGCCGTAATTTAAGTGTTGTCATTTATTTCCCATTGCTTTGCAAAAAAAGGATTAACATAATAGAGTAGCTATAGTAAGCTATTAAGAATACATCACTAACTCGATTAACTACATTGTGGCAATACTGGCTTTATCTCGAATGATATGAGCCCAATCCTTTTTCGACTTCCCACGCCTGATGAAAACCCACCCTCTTATCTTTCGTTACCGCACAGTGTTCACACATACTCATACTCGGGCCCCTGTTTCAGTTTGGGTGGCCGTCAAGCCGATAAAGATCGCAAGCATGGGCTTCCATGTGGCGGGTTAGCAGTTTTATAGTCTGGGTTTTGGAACGTACATATGTAAGGACACCACATGGATTTGCTTGGACTCTTTTCGTCTGAATTTCGCCGGAAAGAAAAACTAATAGCACGGCATACTGTTAAGATCGTACTTCTATATTCTATTGTAGAATTAATGTACGATCTTGTTAATTGTTTTCAAACGAAAGCAAATTAAGGAACGCCTTGACAACGTGGATTGCTTGGTGTGAATCCACTAGTTCTTTGACCCAGGACTATGGTGTCGTGACAGGATTATGTGATACAGCAAGGAGTAATTTGTCAGGTTGCGCAGATTTTTCAGTATAGCCCTCGAACTTTGTGTATTTGGTCTAACAGTGGTTAGGGGAGAAAAGGAAACCATCTCTGCAAAGGTATAGTGGAAGTACTAAAGGGAACAACCTATTTTTTAATACTGATTTCTTCGAGTACTTAGGCAACAGAACTTGAACCATGATGTCCTTCTTGTGTTCAAGTTAAGGTGGAGTTGATGTGATATCAGGGAAAAATGAGTTAGCTGCGAAATGTACAGCAAGTTATTTTAATGCCAGCTAGACTAGTATTGCATTCAAGCGAAAGAGTGAATGAGGTGATATAGTTTCTGATCTTGCTCACAAATGGCCAGAAATTTCTACTACATACGTATGAGTGCAGAATTTTTTGACTCACTGTCTAGTCATGTATAAAGTTTGCTTGTTGAATGAGGGCTTTCTACTCATTTCTTGTCCTCTCTAATCTTCTCCGAGTTTCCTCTGAATGTTCTTCTAATACTCTTGGAATTTGTACCCTTTAACCTGAACAGTCTTTCTGTAATCAAAATAGAACCACAAATTCGATTCGGATTGGATACTCTTTACGCTGTGGGGTAAGACCATCCTAGGTAGCTTTCTTGTAAAGACATTCCTATCTTTTGTGGACTTTTTCCTTAATATTTGTTAAAGGAAATTCAGCTGATAATGTATCAACCCGTAAAACTTCTTTACTTCTGGGGTTGCTTCACCAATGTGCTGTGTCAGATCGATTTCCGCGAACCACAGAACATATTAAAGCAAAATCTCTCAGAAGTACGGTGGTACCTTATTTATAGGTAATCCATGTGGAAACACAAGAAAACGATTGACAGTTGATAATCAAAGATACCAACTGAGCTGGTTTACGGTCAACATGCGCATTTTTTCGACAATGCTGTGAACATACATTCTACTAGAAATAATTATTGAAGTTCCAACACTACAACGGATTTTGGTATTGTCAGTTCAGAATGTCTTGTAATCGCCCGCACTGGAAGCGCTCGAGTTCAGAAAAAGGAAGGATCGCACCATAAATGTCAAGAAATCAATTACGTTTATTCTTGCTTTTTGCACCGAATTCATTCAATCATCTGAACCATAGAAACTCCAAATTCGATGTCGTAAATTGAATTCTGTTGCCTCAGCGTAATGTCAAAGGAAAACAAAAGTGTTCGTTATCTTCATTTTACAAGCACTTGTATACTACTGAAGTTACTGAAGCTACATCTTCATGATACTATTGAGTCCCTGAACTGGACTCTCATATTCATCGCCAAGAACCAATTTATTGACTATCTAAATACTTTTATCTTAGGACGTGTTTGCTTCGTTTCTCTATCTCTATACCGATTCGTTAGAATCGTTAGCTCGGAAAGGCAGATGTGTCTTCACGTCTGATACCGTGAAATACTGAACTATGTACCGCGTAGACCGACATGTCTGTCCAGTAAACTAAGACTAAAATTCCCAATCCACTGAAGACAGGCGTCACTTTGAGCAGAATAGTTGTACGTGAACATAATGCAATTCAGGATAACCCTGCATGAATATGAGTACCATAGCACGTATCTAATTTAAGAGCATGCGAGCAGAGGAGAGAACAGTGGCAGATATGGAATTCCCAACTGCTATAAAACAGGTCGACCGTTTGTCACGTCCTTTCATATCACGAAATGAATATGACGGAGTCGACATATATCTCCGCGAAAATCTTGAATATATTGAATGACCAAACACACAACTCGGAAAGTCCCAAGCATTCATGGGAAATAACTTAGAAGCGTGAAGGTTATGACGAATTTCATAAAATTTCAAAGCGTCTCCTTAGAAATTGTCACCGTGCATGTGGTTCTGCTCACATATAATTAAATAATTCTGCCGTTGTTAATAACACAAATAATGGAGAAGCCAATTAACTGGAAACTCCGACACAATGACAGTGAGTAATCTCATAACTGGTATCAGTTGTGAGAATTTTCGATACTATAAATCAACTTTGTTTATATATCCCATCCACCAAAGCAATATTCATTATCATCTATAAGAACCTATAAGGATTTAGCATATGTACATGGATGGCTTGAAAAGTTTCCGACCTCAACGTGAAAAAAGCAGCACTCGTCAATGTGCATCTTTTGACAGTTACTCACCAACATTTCAGTCATTTTGGACGCGTAGTTTTTATTTGACAGTCATTTGAATGAGCCAATGTGAGTGTTTTTGTGAAAATGGACAAAATTGAGATCGAGCTGTCATTAACTTTTTGTTTTTGAAAGGCAATACGCCTACGCAGATTAACGACGAGTTGGACTCTGTGTAGGGGACTCTGCACCATCATTTACCATAGTGAAATTTTGGGCAGCTGAATTTACACGAGGCCGTGAGAGCTCGGGAGACAATAAACCTTCGGGACGTCCAAAAACTGCAACAACTTACGACAACATCCCTAAAGTTCACCAAATGGTGCTAGACGACCGCTGAATTAAAGACAGAGAGAGAGATAGCAGAAGTTATAAAATGTCCAAGGAAGGTGTTTGTCACATATTGAATCAAGATTTGGGCATGAGAAAGCTGTCCGCGCGTTGGGTGCCGCGTTTGCTCACGTTAGACCAAGAACATTTCCAACGCGCTCTGTTGGCGCAGTTTAGGCGCAATAAATCCGAGTTTTGGCGCCGATTAATTACTGCCGATGAAACTTAGATATACCATTATACGCCCGAAACAAAAAGACAGTTAAAACAGTAGTCTGCAAAAGGGGAATCGGCTCTAAAAGCAAAAAAAAAAAAAACATCGACTCACGCAAACGACTGCCAAATGAAAACTACCCGTCCAAAATGGCTGAAATTTTGGCGAGTAACTGTCAAAAGATGCACTACATTCACTAGCTTTTATTGGTGAGTGCCGCTATACTTTCAGACCACCGCAACATAAAAACGAAAACTTTTCAATTTCCGGGAATTTAAAGAATCCACGAGACAACAATAAGTTTCAAAAAAATCGACCATATACTCGTGCTTTTGCTCAGGGTTGATGAATGAATGAATGAATAGAGGGCGGAACCCTCAGTTTATTTCGCTTAGTACAAGTCGTATAAACATATGAACCTAAAAACTGAGTTACGAACTACCTTAAAAACTAAGGCATGCGGATTGGGGGTGCTGGACTACCTTTAAAGTAATTTGAAAAAAGGAATGGGGAACTGAACAAAGATGGATAGAATAATAGTCTAAGTGGATGGACAGCGAAGGCCGCCGATAAGCCGGATGCTGGGGTGTGAGTATGGGTGCAGGAGAGTGTAGACGGTGAGCGGGTGGGGTCAGGAGGGGTAAGGGAGGAGACGACGTTTGAGAGCGGGAGAGGTGAGATTGAAGTCAAAGAAGGTGGGGTAAGAGTTTGCCCACCCCTGCATTCGAGAAGTGGGTTCATTAGACCCGTAAGACGTGTGATGGGCGGACAAATAGAGGAGACGAAGGTTTCGCGGGATTCGGGGATTAGTGGAAAATGTGATGGGGGAGAGCAGGTTTGGGCAGTTGATTGAACCTGAGAGTACACGGTGGATGAAGAGAATGTCGGCATGAATTCTGCGCTCTTCAAGTGTGTTAAGGTTAATTAGGCGAAGACGGCACGTGTATGGGGGTAGAATCAGAGGACTTCCCCAATTCAATCTTCGGAGGGAAAATCGCAAAAACTGACGTTGCACGCTTTCGATCTTGCGAATTTGGGACGAGTAGTGAAGAAACCAAACCTGACTAGCATATTCAAGAAGGGGGCGGATAAATGATATATAGAGAGACCTGGAAACGTATGTGAATTAAAACTCCTTTTTTTGGTATCATTTGCACCGTGTATTGCCTTGTAAAATTAGTTGTGTTAAAAAAAGGAATCCTGCGTTCAAGCACTAGATAATGTTATCTTGAAGAAGTGTACACTATTTGAATAAAATCGGTTCATAACTTTTTGAGAAATCATGACAACCGACTACATTAATAGAATTTGGAGAAAAACGATATTGAAGTTTTAAACTGATTCCGCCACCATAATAATCTGCTGCAGTGGCAATATCCGGGCATCCTTTTGCTCTTGCCTGTGACGAATTCTTGCTTGCTTCTCGAGTCCCAACGTTCTACATCTCTATGGCTTTTGACCGCGTCTGGAATGGGGCATTGCTGGGCAAGCTTTGTTCATACGAACTTTCCCAGCTGCTCAACGACTGGACGAAGAGCTTCCTCGTGGATCGATCGAAACAGGTCGTTGTATACGGCGAGTGTTCGGGTCTGTATCCTGTTAATTCTGGGGTGCCTCAAGGATCCAACCTTGTTTTTGCTTCACATAAATGATTTGTTGGAGTCAACGGATAACAAAGTGTTCTGTTTTGCGGGTGATAGTGTGGCGGCTCTCTGGAGCGCCCCAATTAAACACCCCATTACCCCATTTTGAGCTCCCACGTAGGGCATATCAAACCTGAAAATAAGTACTTACCTGTTCAAAGTGCAACATAAAACATAATATTTCCTTAGTCTGAATTATCTGCACCTAAATCAGGCAAATCCATAGAGACAGATTGGTCGCATCAACATGCAACCAACAAGTACTGAACCAATCCCTGATACACGTTTCGGTTCGATATCCATGAATTAATCGGCATCGACCACATTAAAAGCAATTTGGTTGCATCAAGTAGCAACCAACATTGCTTGAACTATATCAATGAGATATACTTTCACGCGCCAGCCGCACACATGAAACATATTGTATCTTACCTTTTGCATGCATGCCCACATCCAAAGGTCATCCGACCGGCAAATACATGGGGGTATCTGGCTGATTAGGTAGAGACGCCAACAAAAACATGCACACGATCAGCAATCACGCTACACGTAGTCGATGATTGTTTATTTAATTTCAAGTTCATGGTTCGCATGCTGGGCGACACACCGCACGAAAGAAGATGTGATCATCGTGTGTGTGTTAAGTATCAACCCTTTCTTTGAGATACAAATTCAAATGACATTATGACCAAATATGGTCATCGAAGCGATAATTGAATATGTGGTATTCTAGCGCTTCGATGAACTTCTTTAATCGCGATATTGATTCCGTGAAGGCAGGTTTTGCCTTCACTTTAATTAAAATACATCTCTCGTGGGGCGTCCCAAGAGATACCAACAGTCGAATTCCGAAAGTGTACAAGTGTAAATAATGGAACCCTTATTCTCAGTGAATACTTAATTTTAATTTGTAATTTATATAACCATCTATTTGTGTGAATATACAAATGTAAATAATGGAACCCTTATTCTCAGTGAATACTTAATTTTAATTTGTGAACTATATAACTATTTATTTGTGTGAATATACAAATGTAAATAATGGAACCCTTATTCTCAGTGAATACTTAATTTTAATTTGTAATTTATATAACCATCTATTTGTGTGAATATACAAATGTAAATAATGGAACCCTAATTCTCTGTGAATACTTGAATTCAAATTATTAACCTCATAATTACTTATTCCTGGTAAACAATTAGTTTTCAATTAATCGATAATAAATATAGTGTACCTTTATGTTTTTACTAATTACTGGGGTTGTTAGTCAATACCCAGAAAATAAAAGAGCCAAACCCAGGACAAGCTCACAGTGACTTTTATTTGACTTGTTTTGTGAGTGTCGTTTTACTTGAGTGTTCGTTCATCACCACACAACTAGTGTTCGGCGGAACTCATTACCACCATCACACCCAAAAACCGCCAAAATAATACGCTTGTTTCCTCTTTTCGAGTGATCGGATGATTCGTGAAGTGACGTCGCACTGGAGATTTGGCCAGATCGACTTTTTGAATCGGGGTTTGTATAAGGTCCTGCAGTGGAGGAAAGCCAATCTCGTCGACTTCAATGCAATGAAGAGACAATATACAACATTCACAAGGAAAAGTGGATCATCGGTTCCACAGCTGATGATCGAATATGGGGAAAGCATGAAAGTGCTCAGCGTCACGGTCTGTGGGATGTAAGGTGGCAAAAACACGTGTCGAACATCGCCAGGTCCGCCCCAGGTAAACTGAGTTATTGGGTTGTTACCACATGAAATGTCCGATTTTATAATAAAAATTTAAAAACCTATTATTTCTCCATATATTTTTATTTAATCAAAATGAGATCTGTTGACATCTATGACATTCTTCTAACGTGATACCAGGTCAAATATTCCTTTTTCGTAGAAAGTCAGCACTTTTTGAGGGGTTGAAATCTTCAAATGTTTTTATGACCTCTATTCGGTTCCCGAAAACTTTCTGCCGGCAAAATGAATCGAGATTGCGGAAAAGATGGTAATCCGTTGGACAAATGTCAGGAGAGTACGGTGGATGCGGAAGAATTTCAAATCTTCGATTGCAACGATTTTTGCACCGTTACTTGTGAGGTATGGGGTCTAGCATTGGCATGCAAATCGGGCCGTGCCTATTGACCAACGCAAGTTGCTTTTCAGCCAATCTGCCATACAAATGTCGATTTCTTCACAATGAATTTAAAAGTGGATTGGTCCTTTCGATGTCCACTAAATTGTCATCATCATCATCATCATCGGCACTACAACCGGGAACCGGTCTTGGCCTTATTTAGCAAGTCCTGAGGATTGTTAAATTTTCCATAATGATTTGTTTTTTCCGGGGAAGGTCATTAGTTTTGCACCAAATTGTCACCATAACCTTTTTTGGGTGAAAATCGGGCGTGGAAATGTGTTTTGGTTTTTCATCTGCATCCAACCACTGCCTAGGTATTTTATGGCTATCATAAAGAATACATTTTTCATCACAGGTGAGTATCCGGTACAAAAACGGTTCAGTTTGGTTTCTTAATCTAGGCGATGCGCAGATGTCAAGGCGCTGTCGTTTTTGGGACTCGTTTAGTTCATGGGGTACCCACTTATCGAGTTTCTTTACCTTTCCTATGAGAAAAAGGTGTTGACTTATTGTCATTAGGGATAATCCCATGCTTTGTGCAATCTCACGCACCGATTTCGTTGGATCCCCATCCACCGTTGCTCTTAAAACATCGTCGTCAACTAACGTTTTCGGCTTCCCACGTGGTTCATGTTCGAGGCTGAAATCTCCCGAACGGAACTTTCCAAACCAACGTCGTATAGTGCGCGTTCGTAATTTCGTTAAAACCAATCGAATTGTCGTTTAAGTTTGTGAAATTTTATATTGAATTAAAGTTCGATGGTGATAAACATTGCGTTTAATTTATATGTCGTCGTCGTTCGCTCCCGGTAAACGCACCGGGACTCAACATATATGGTATAATATTAAAAAAAAAAAAAAAAAAAAAAAAAAACGATTATTACCAATTTATTTTGTGTGAGAAAATACAGCGACCTAAAAAAGGAAAAGAGAGATAGATTCTTTCAATACACATAACTTAATATGGTCATTAGCAATTATATCTTACAATATAATCATTGTTGGTGAAACAATGTACCTCAATAGAGCCAAGAGAAACTAGCGCACTTTGGACTTAAGCTAAGCGGAAACTATAACTTTGCTGTAGTAATATTAAATTACCAACTGCAAAAGACTGGCTACAACTCTTCATTCTTCCCCAACTCTGCTACACTATCACTGCATGCTCTCGTAAAATATCCAAATGTTACTTATACTCCCACACTTTTGATGGTCAACATTAATACAATTCGCCCTTCCTACTTTTAAATGTAAAACACTGTTGCCACTCAGACCGTTGAATGTCTCCTCTGTACAGCAATTTTACTTATATTACGCATTGTAGTCTTTATACCATACCCGCAAATCTAATTTCGAAACATCTTTTTATTCATAACCCTTCAAATACAATCTAGTAACATAGTCTGTAGTCGGAGCTCCTCATGGCGCGTAAAAAGTTTATGGTTTTTCTTTAAACATAAACATAGTAAAGGAGTACCGAGCTCTAAGTGCAGCAAATACTGAGACAAAGAGATAGCTCCACCACCTTTGGCTAACCTGCATAAAATGCAATTCCGAAGCATGTGCTGAAATTCTTAATTAAGTTTTCTGACAGCACATCCAACCTGTCCGACAAAAGTTCGTCCATGATAATGTGTCTATGATGTGAAACAAAATTTCGCCAGCATTTCGCCAACACCTATGCTGCAAGGATCTAAATGAGCATTTCCCGTATGGATCCGTGAGACGAGGTAACTTTTAATGGTTTAATTTTAGTTCGGATCATCTTCTATTAAAGGGAAGGGCGACGGTTAAAAAGAGGAGATATGCATAGCACGGATGGCAATGATTGGAGTATTACTAGTGAGTTTTGCGTACCATTTTCGAGCTTGAACGTTTGCTTATGTGAATCTAAGCGACAGGATGCTTTTGCAAATTATTTAATTTGCGCAAAACTTGCACGAAGACATAACTACAAAAGTTGTGTTACGTTCATTTTCGGTCCTTTTGTGTATTTTTGTTCATCGATGTGTCGTGTTTTTTTTTCTATTCCTCAAAATACGAGAAAACTGCGCTAATATGAACATACAGAAATGAATTCAGTCCCTAGATGTGTGACGAATAATAATGTGCACCGGGTTGCAGAAATGTTCACTAATTGGATGTCTTAACCCACTTTCCTCGTTGAATTCAAATAACGCTATGTGACAACAGTAACCAAGCAGGTTAGATGGGTCTGCAGCGCCACGTGTTTTTGAAAAGAAATAATTTTCAATAGCTTCATATGTTCTGAGACACAAGCGGATAGTGGCAAATATCGTTGTAAGGCAACGCGGACATGGTTATTTCAAATGGAAATGACTAAATGTAACTAGTTTGCGGCAATTGCAGTACTCGTCTGCATTTCATAAAACTTCTTCTGGTTAGTTTATGCTAGACAAAGTTCATTGGCACATCAAATTATTTCAGTTATTCCTCAAAATGTCTTTATAGCGTTTGAAATAATAGTGAAGAAGATCGTGTGATTCGAACTGACGCTATGACAGCTCGAATCACGAAAAAAATTTTACCTAAGCGTTACTCATCAGGCTACTGACCGTGTTTAGAATTTGATTTCCAAACTCGACTATATTCCACTGATGTGCATTATTTTAATTTATCGCTTGGTATACGGTTCTGATGTATTTTTCTTATTCGATTTTTCGTTCGTGTTCTTCACTATTTTTGACTGTGAATTGTGTCTATCTGTTAGAGTTGCCACACCACCCCCATCCCAGAAACTTCGTTACGATCAGATTCGGTGCGAGCGAGGCGAGCGAACGAGAGAATGTCGGAGCAAGCCAAGCGAGTGTGCCTTGGTGCTCTATGCAGAAGTCATGATTGCGTGTGTGAAGTTCTGTTTACTACGGGGAGTGTGTGTGTTCTGCGTCGTGTACAGATCACGTCGTAGTCACCAATTATTGCGTTTTGAAATAATAGTGAAGAAGATCGTGTGGTTCGAACTGACGCCATGACAGCTCGAATCACGAAAAAAATTTTACCTAAGCGTTACACAACAAGCTACTGACCGTGTTTAGAATTTGATTTCCAAACTCGACTATACTCCACTGATGTGAATTATTTTTTTTGTTATCGCTTGGTATACGGTTCTGATGTATTTTTCTTATTCGATTTTTCGTTCGTGTTCTTCACTATTTCGCTTGTGAATCGTGTGTATCTGTTAGAATCGCTACACCACCCCAGCCGCAGTAACTTCGTTACGATCAGATTCGTATGCGGATGACGGACGAACGAGAGACAGAAACGAGAAAACGTCGGAGGCTGTGCTCTATGCGGAAGTCGTGACCGTGTGTGAAGTTCTGCTTTACTATGGGAAGTGTATGCTATGCTGTTGTGTACAGATCACGTCGTAGTCACCAATTATAGCGTTTGAAATAATAGGTAACATTTTTTTCCTGATTCGAGCTGTCATAGCGTCAGTTCGAATCACACGATCTTCTTCACTATTATTTCAAACGCTATATCTTCATTATAGTTAATGCGAATCTATCTATTAACACAGTCACACAGAACGAGGTACCCATTATTACAAGATCACCCGTAAAATCAACCGATCTTCAACAATTTACCATGAAAAAGGCCATTAAAAGCATCACTGTAGATTCCGTGCTCTTTTTTCCTCCTCTTCTTTGTTCCATAAAAATGTAGAAGTATACTGGACTGTCAAAATATAGTTTTCAGATTTGAATTACGACATTCGTCGGGAACTTTATTCGTATCGGTTAAAAGGGTGAAGTTTTTGTAAATGTATTCGACACTATCGCCTTTGCACTCTTTAACAAGACATTCAATCAATTTCCACCGAAATACATTTTCGATCACAGGCGCTGCTATTGTGTTTAAGTTTTCAAGCAACATAATTACCTACAACAAAAGTATATATAAGTTACCAACTAGAGAACTGAAGAACAATCTTAACTAGGATTAACCTGAGGTAACCAAGGCAAATTAAGAAGGCAGGAGTACAGGCGAGAGGGGGACAGGTTATAGTAAAGTGTAGAGGCGCCGCTTAAGATTGGTGGTGGTTTAGGAGGCGGCGCTTGAGAGTATATGTACAGGGGTCGAATTGGAGTTGACATTTCTCAGCATCCGCGAAAGGGTTCGTTGATACGATAAGATGTCCGGTGAAGGCGAATGTAGAGAAGGCGGGGATTACACGTATTTCGAGGGTTTGTGTTTAGAGGAATTAATTTAAGGAGTTAGGCGCAGTCGACCGAGCCGGAGAGGACCCGATGTATTGACATTATGTCAGCCACGACCCTGCGCTCCTCAAGGGTTCTGAGGTTGATTAACTTGAGGCGGTTAATGTACGGGGGTTTTCCCATCCTAGCCCTCGAAGAGCGAATCGAAGGAAGCGACGTTGAATACTTTCTATTCTACAGATATGGATCTTGTGATGTGGGTGTTATGTGATATTTAATAACAATTTAAATATCATTTAAATATGGGAATGAAAACACTTTAATTGGAAACAACAAACAGCGGTTGTTGTTGCTAGACTCTGGTATTCAGGGTGCAGGATCCGTTGCGTTCTTGAATCCACCTGTTCAGCTTGCTGGTCGTCGAATGTTTTCACTCGCGCTGTTTAATATATTTCACTCACGGAGGTTGTCGCTTAATCTTCTTATAGAACTGGGAATGCGTCCGTCCTATATCCTATCTGAATTTCTATTAATTTTTTTTTTTTGCCGTTGACGTTTTTATTTTTTATTCGGCGCCAACGCGTTTTATTATTGTTGAATTATATAAACCAACAGTTTGTGATTGACTCACTGTACATACGTGAGATTGGACAGTAAGCAGCTTATGCGCCATTTTCTTGTATAAGATAGTTCAGCCTTGTTCCATACTTCATCGTCGAAATCACAAATAAAATGTAGCATACAACGAAATCTTTTTTACATTGAATTATCTCAACATGGTAGCAGTGCGTAGTTGAATTAAATCCGTAGTTGAACAAAATCCGTAGTTGAATAAAATCCGTAGTTGAATAAAATCCGTAGTTGAATTAAAAGAAAAACCTAATGAAAATTATGAAGAAATGACATACAAAGTAGAAGCAGACTACCACGCGTCCGGGGTTGTGCTAGTGTTATTATGAACGGAATAAAAATTAATCAGAATGAAGAATTAAAAAGAATAAGAAAATTGTTTGCAGACCAACTTGTGAAAGTGCAAGAAATTAAAAGTTTTATTGAAAACTCTGAGAATCTAAAGAGTGAAAAAGAAGAAATGGCTTCATATGTTAAGCTGGATGATGTCATGATTCCCATTTTTGATGGATTCGAATATGTAAGTCGGAAAAGGAGAATACTAAAACTATTGGAGTTCAAAGAGTGTAAGGAGCAGACAACACGACCAAGATCAGAAACAAACAATGAAGCGGCATGGAGTAAGAATGACATAAAGGCTACGAATTATATATATATAGCTCAATATCAAACCGTCAATTAGAATACATCAGTAACCTGAACACAAGTTTCGAAATAATGCAAAAATTCGACCAAATGTATTCAAAAGAATCTACCGCATTACACTTAATTTGTCGTAGCAATCTAGAAAACGTTAAATTGAGCAACTATGAAAATGTGAATTTAGTTTTCGATGATTTTGAAAAGGCCGCGAACGGGCGGTAAATTAGATGAGCAAGAGAAGCTGCGCTATTTGTTGAAAGCCCGACGTACACCTTTTCTTTCAAATAACCCCAAAGAAAGAAGTCCAACGGTGTCAAATCACATGATCTTGGCGGCCAATTGACATCGCCACCACGTGAGATAACACGGCCATTGAATTTGTCGCGCAAAAGAGCCATTGTTTCGTTAGCTGTGTGGCAAGTGGCACCGTCCTGTTGAAACCACTTATCGTCCGCATCCATATCTTCCAATTCGGGCCATAAAAAATTCGTTATCATCTCACGATAGCGAACACCATTCACAGTAACTGCCTGATCGGCCTCATTTTGGAAAAAATACGGCCCGATGATGCCGCCAGCCCATAAACCACACCAAACAGTCACTCTTTGTCGGTGCATTGGTTTTTCGACAATCACTCTTGGATTATCATTCGCCCAAATGCGGCAATTCTGCTTATTGACGAATCCACTGAGGTGAAAATGTGCCACATCACTAAAGATGATTTTCTTCGAAAATTGATCATCCGCTGTTGCCATTTCTTGCTGCCACCATTCTGACCATTGATGACGCTTGAAATGGTTTTGTTTGTTTGTTTGCAGACGCATTTATTCACAAAGTCTTTTTTATGTTTTACAATTTTAGTCTAAATGCTAAACCTGTCTTAATAATTTTACTACATAATGTAATTTACTGGCTCTTCACAAGCACTCTAAATTATACAATATTATATGCTTAATTTATGCCTTTCAGCTTACATTTTCTTTTATTTATTCTTAATATAATACACATACATTATAAAAAAAATAAATTATTATCTTAGAGGTCTACCTCTTCTTCTTTTCGAAGCATTATGACAAAAAAAAATAAAGATTTTTTTTTTTTTTTTTTTTTGAGGATGCAAACATTTTAAAAACAAAATAATAAGTGCTTAATGAAAACAAAAAAGGTAAAATAACAGGAGTTAACGGGAAGGAGGGCAAAGGAAAAGGAAAGGAGGAAGCTGCGCCAGAGCTGAATATTATATCTGAGGACGTGAAGTCCTTTCTTCGTTTTGGAGCCACCACCAGTTGGGGTTGGTTTGGTCTTTTATTGATTTATCTCTTTCGCTTATCACCATACTGAATCGAAGTCGGTCTGGCCTATTAGAGATATCACTATTGTGGACAATTCGTTTATCCCTAGCACCACGGAAAGCGTGGTATATAATAGGTATTCCACCCTCATCTTGGATTAGACCGTTTCCGTCCAAGAAGAGGAACGCCTCTGGGGGAATGAACCCGTTCTGGAGGGTACTCTCCAGATACATATCGTTCAGATAATATGCTCCCGCGATAAGATTATTCACACTGCACATTGCCCTTGCAATGTGGCCACGAATAATTTTTATAATGAAGTTGTCTATCCTAGTTAGTCCTGATTTATCATACAGGGTTTTATTAGGGTAAAATTTCTGGTATCGTGACTCTGGTGTTCTATTAAGTCCGAGGCAGGAACGCAAACACTGTCTCTCGAACACGCGAATCTTTTCCATGTAGAATGGGGATATATTGTACCATATTGGACAGCCATAGACCAACACTGGTCGGATGAATGCCGAATATGAAATTATTTTAACTTTTGGATTGAGAATGCTGCTTCGGAATAGACTTTTTGTGGCAACAAATGCGTTTCTTGCTGCAGAGAGAGTGACTGCTATATGCTTGTCAAAGTATAAATACTGATCAAGCCAAATACCGAGATATCTTACTACAGTTTTCACTTGTAGTGGGAGATTATTATTCCCTACGATAGAGAAGTTTTTCCAATTGTACTTTGTATCCTGAGAGGCCCTGGAGAGAGGTGTTCTGAAAAGGATAGTCTCGGTTTTGTGGAAATTAATTTTTAGTTTCCAGTCATTGCAAAAACGTTTTATTTTATTGAAGTCGTCCTGGAGAAGTCTATTGATGACATCTATTTTCTCTCCTGTTCCGTATACCACAATGTCGTCTGCGTATGCAATGGCATTGTTAAGCTTACCCACTAAATCACTGGTGTAAATATTAAACAGAATGGGAGAATTCACCGCCCCTTGTTGTAAACCGTTTGTAATTTTGAAGGTCTTGCTTGAGAATATATCTCCGCATTTTACCACAAATTGCTTGTCCGTTATCATTTCGTAAATGTTGTACAATAGATAATGAGGCATTCTCAGGTTTTCTAACTTATGAAGAAGTCCTTCTAACCACACGGTGTCGAAAGCCTTTTCAAAGTCAACTAAGCAGGCACCTGTGCATTGGCGTTTTGTCTTGTTCCATTGTATGTCGGAAACAAGCTTTGACGCGGCATGCACCGTACTATGTCCCGCTTTAAAGCCAAACTGGTTGTTGGGGATGATTTCATTTTCATCACACCAGTTCATCAGTGCTTTGTTTATGATCTTCTCGTAAACCTTGCTGATATTTGGCAGCAAGCTAATCGCGCGAAGGTTGGTTGGATTGGTCCTGTCTTTACCCTTTTCAGGGATGGGGTGGACTATTGCAGTTTTCCAGTGGGTTGGATAGTATGCCTTATTTAAGGCGTTGTTGAATAGCGTAGTGTAGATTTTTACTGCTTCAGGAGGCAGATGTTTTAAAACTACATTTGGGATGCTATCTATCCCAGAAGACTTTTTGCTTTTGATTGACTTAAGGATGTTCGTAAGTTCATCCTTACTCACAAACATATTCATATTCTGGTTACTCCTGGGGGAGTCCGCTCTGTTATTTTCACTGAATGTGGTAAAACTACGGTTTTGGTTCCTCCAGGTACAAAGTTGATTTCTCAGTGAGCTGTAGGTCTGGAATGCGTTGTTTTCGAGAATCGTATTGGAGTGAGTGGATTCGTTCACTCTGTATACTGCTTCGAAACATGCACCAATTGAGTTCACTTTGTCTTGCGGGTCTTCGACTAATATTACTTCTTCGTTGGAGTTGATATGCTCGAGATGGAGTCCTGAGTTCCGCATTGCTTGACAATTCTCAGGAGTCCGTGGGACTCGCAAATATGGAATGACATTGTGATCTTTCTTTCGAAAAGTTTTATTGATTTGTGAGAACATATTCGATCCGCTAGCTTGAATGGCTTGAATCTTGTTCTTCCACTCTTCATTTATACTTGAACGGTAATTATCACGGATCAATTTTTGGATATTTTTGATTAGGGACTTAAGTGTTCTTATTTCCTGACTATTTGGGTCGCTGAACTGTCTATAAAGTCTTTTCAGCTTTGAGAGTATAATGCTCTTTTGCTTATACAAAGCGTCAATTGCTGATGTCCTGTAACTATTAGTACAACCGCCGGTATGGGGAACTTTAGGTATAGAGCGATTCATTGCATTGGTAATAATATCGTCCAATGTTGTTAAGTAATGATCGATTTCGTCGTTATGGAGGTTTCTAATAGTCGGCACTGTTACGAAGTTCTTGTTTTATTAATCGATCAAAGCGTGACCAGTGAGCTTTTCGAAAATTGAAAGAGTGGATCTGGTCGAACTGCTCTAGTGAATATTGTTCATTTGGGACTTCAATTATGGCTCCAAATCCGTAGTGATCGCTATCGTAATCGATTGTGCGAAGACAGTTTCGCGTAGTTAGATCTGTGCCTGGCAAGTTTATTCGATCGTCTATCATAAGTAAATCCAGAAATGAATTTCCTTTAGGATAAGACGGTGTACTTGTGGCGTACAGTTCTAATCTGCGCTCGATAGCATTCATTTGCCACCAATCATATAAAGCATTGCCTCTTGTGTTTGTGGTTAAGTTACCCCAAGCACTATGCTTGGCGTTGAAATCACCCGCTATTAGGAAATAGTTGTTTTCCGAGTCTAATTTCAGGTGTCGAAATAGCATATCAATTTCATTGATAAATTGCTTACACTGGGTAGCTTGAGGGGCATAAATGGAGACCACATACAGGTGCTTTTGACTTCTCAACGGAATATCTATTGCGCAAGCTGCCAGCACCTGAAATTTGTGTACTTCTGTACTATAAATTACCTTATGATAAAGACCTTTTTTAATTAAAACTGCAACCCCACCCCCTTGAGTAGAATGTGGCCTGTCACGTCTGATTACCTTATAGTTTTTATAGACAATTTTGTGCCTTTGGTTTAGCTTAGTGCCACTAGCCAAAAGTACATCAGGGGATTCGACTTCAAGCATGTTGCCTAGATTATCTCTTCTGTCTATGTGTATTAGTGATTTACGTTCACCGAAATAATTTTTAGTTTTAGTTCAGTTAGAAGGTCGAAGATTTTGATGGAAGGAGTTATTTGAAAACACAGCCGAACAGAGCATATCTATTCGGGCCATTTGTTCCGTCAGTATTTTTTGAAAATTAGCAAATTGTGTTTGCATGGCCGATATCATATTTAATATCTCAGGTTGCGCATCTACTGCCGGTATTTGCCCATTGGTATGTGAGGATTCCACGGGGACTCGTTGCATAGAATTGCCCGTGATTTGTGCATATGTTACACGCGGGTCAACGAAATTATTATAAGAACGAGTTTTAATTTTTTTCTCTTCTGCCACTTGCTTTTGTTTTGATTCCCACTTTAACTTCATATCTTGAAATTTGGGACAACCTCTAAAATTTGCCGTGTGTCCTGTATTTTTACATAGGACACATGACAGTGTTTCCCTATCCGGAAGCTGTTCCTTTCTCAGCGGACATTCGCCCATGTTATGGTCGGCGAGGCATTTTACGCATCTAAATTTCATATTGCAGTTTGATGCAACGTGTCCAAGTCTTTGACAGCGCATACATTGCAGTACGCGCTCAGATTTTCTAATTTTTTCCCAACTTATAATTTGGTGGCTTAGACATTTTATATGTCTAAGCGCATCAACTTTACTATTAGGACTTAGAGATACAATGTAGAAAGGCAATTTGCGGTTGCACTTTCTAGAATTCGCAGTTGAAAACGGTTTTACACCTGTAAATTTTAAACTAGCTGTTTCAACCGTTTTTAATTCCTCGAGTATCTCCTCTGGGGAGAACGAAGGATCAACTCCTTTTAAGAGTATGGAAATTGATTTTTCTGATTTTGGGGTGTACGTGTAGTACTCGGTTTTTGCCCTCCCCAACGCAGACTTTACTTTATTGTAACCTTCTAGGTCGTCGCACAAAATTCTAGTTTTTTCAGCACTAATTCTTTTTGTTTTAAAATCTTTACAAGTCAACTCACCCAACTTCATTAAATCTTTCGCTTCAATGTAACTGATGACAATTGGAGGTATTTTTTCCTTTTTTGGTTGCTGTTGTTGCTCGTCCTTGGCTGTCTTTGTCTGCTGCAGTTGTTTCTGATTCTGTTGTTGGGCGTCCTTTGATTCACTTATTTGTAGCGAATGTTGTTGCTGCCGCTGGTGATTTGTTTTTTGCTCTCTTTTTGCTTCGGTTTCATTCCGTCTTTTGTTTCGCTCTTCCAGGGCTGCTCGTACTTGTTTGGAAAGTTCTTCGCGTTTTTTGATGAGATCAGCAATTAAGCTGTTTAGGTCATCGTCTCCTTCTGGAATGTTTGACTCCAGTATCTCCAATTCCTTAAGTTTGTTCCCTCCTCCTGAGTAACAAGTATCCTTGGCATGTACATTTTCTTCTGTGACGGTTTTTTTCATCACATTTGATTTTTGTGGTTCCATTGACAGGTTTGAGCGGACTTTATTTGCCACTGGGCTGTCATCTATAATTGCTACTTCGTTCTTCCTTTTGATTATTTTTTTAATTGTTTTTGAATTAGCAACTACACATGAGTGTGCCATTTTTAATTCGAAGCTCTTCGTCTTGCCCATTTTGTTTTCGAGACACACACACACTCGTTTTTTTTTTCTTTTTTCGCCGTGCCACGCCGGCCGAACTGCGAAAAACACAGTTTATTCACGAATTCACGCACACACGCACTCGATATTCTTTGTTTTAGAGCTGCTCACCGTCTTACGATGTTTGTCGCTTGACGAACGACGAGCGAATGTGACGCTTGAAATGGTCAAGAGGCTTTAGTTCTTGAGTCAATTGCACCCTGTAAGCATGTAAATGCAAGTATATATGCATAATGTTCATCAACGACGAGCGTGAGAGGTGCAATTGTTGGGCACGACGACGAGTTGAGGTGGACGGCTCTTCAGCCACACTATCGCGAACAGCAGCAATATTTTCTGCTGTACGAGCTGTACCAGCATGCACTGGTGTTTTCACATCTCCTACAGACCCGGTTTGCTCAAGTTTTTTGCACGATTTTTCCGATTTACGCACATTTGGACGATTAAATTGACCGAAAAAATCACGAAGTGCACGATATGCATTTTGAGTGGAACGCCCATTTTCATAATAAGCCTGAATAACTTTAACACGTTGCTCGATTGTGTATCTTTCCATGGTTCAAATTGAGTTAGTCTGAAATTGAGAAATGTCAAATGAAAACTTGACATTTAGGAGTGGTTCACATTCAACATCGGCCCTTAAAATTTAACCAACAATATTGCAAGCAGCAAGGTGGAACACAATCCAGTCGAGGCAGAGGGTATTCAAATTCAAAATCAGGACATCGTGGTGGCTACAACCGAGGGTGTCAGCGGGGGAGTTACGGCAGAGGCTTTCATCGAGGTGGCTATGGTAGAAACAACAACCAGGGATCACAAGTGTCATCGCACGGCGAAGGTTATGGTCATGAAAATGTGTTCACGGTCGAATAAAGCAACGCAAAATCAAATGTTTATTGCAACAACAATGATGTTATGACAAAAGGTAATGAAATAATTTGGATTCTTGATAGTGGTTGTACCACCATATTGTAAATAGCGATGAGTTTTTTGATGAATTTATGGTTTTAAAAGAACCCGTTAGTGTCAAGCTAGGTGATGGTAATATTTTGAAAGCTACAAAAATTGACAATATAAAAACTGTATTTAGAAAACATGCATACGATTCCGAAATAACTTTAAAGAATGTTTACTTTATAAAAGATATGAAAAGGAATTTAATTAGTTATGCCAAAGTCACAGAAAAACACAAAATAGTATCTACATATAATGTATCAAAAATTCTTAACAAACAAAGAAATTTAATTGCAACGGCTAAAAGAGAAAATAATCTATATTTTATGAAAAGTTTTGTTAAATAAAGCAAGAAATAAAGAAATTACTGTAAATATTGCAAAAACAAATCAAATGTCAGAAAAAGAAAAATGGCACAGGACGTTAGGACACGTACATTTTCAATATTTAAATAAACTATGTAAAAATGAACTGTTAATTGGTTTGCCAAAAGATTTAAAAAAACTAAAAAACGATTTGAATATATTAAGTGCGCTACTTGCATTGAAAGTAAAATGACAAATTTACCTTTTCGTAATAAGAGAACTAAAGCTAACAAAGTGTTAGAAATTATTCATACAGATTTGAATGGGCCACATCAAACTACGGGTTGTCGCGGTGAAACATATTTTCTAACATTCATTGATGAATATAGCAAATGTGCTAAAGTTTATTGTATAAAATCTAAATCTGAAACATACAAATATTTTGTAGAATATGTAAATTTAGTAGGACAGAATATAAAAATACTACAATGTGACAACGGAACAGAATATTTAAACCAAGATATTTTTGAGTTTGCAAGAAATAAGGGTATCATGATAAATCCATGTCCTCCATATGTTCACGAATTAAATGGTACAGCTGAACGTTATAATAAATCAATTATGGATACCGCGAGTTGTTTATTAAGAGGCTAATTTGAATAGAACCTTTTGGCCTGAAGTAATATTGGCCTCAGCTTACTTGAAAAATCGAACAATTGCTAATACCTATGAGTTTGAAACTCCATTTGAAATAATGTTTAATAAAAGGCCAAGTGTAGAGCATTTGAGAATGTACGGAAGTAGAGTCTTCATGAGAACCCCTGAACAAATTGAGAAATAGTAAATGGGATGATAAATCGAAATTAGGAACTCTGGTAAGCTACAATGAGAACAGTTATAGAGTACTGATAAATAATAAAATTGTAAATGCACGACATGTTGATGTTATTGAAGAAGGGACAAAAATTATATGTTTAGATGAAAACAAAGGTAATGTAAATAGAATAGAAATTAAAGAAAATAGTGATTCAAAAATTGAAGTAAATGGTAAAATAAATAGTAATGAGGAAAATAATAATGAAGAAAATAATAGCCAAGAAAGTGAAAATAATGAACAGTTAGAAGTAAGGAGATCAAATAGAAAGAAAAGCCCAATAGTAAGATACGGTGTTGATGAGCATGCAACAAATTATATATATGTAAATTATTGTGTTGTCCCTAATAGTTTTGATGAAGCAATTTGCAGTAAAGAATCGGAAAAGTGCTATGGATTCAGAGTTTCAAAGTTTAACTAAGAATCAAACCTGGCAATTAGTCGATAAACCGAAAGATAAAGATATTATTGATGTAAAATGTGGGTATATAAGAAAAAGAATAAGAATACCTCTAAAGCAAGATTAGTTGTACGTGGATTTCAACAAAAGGAATATATTGATAACGTTTATTCACCGGTAGTAAAAATGCAAACCTTAAAATTATTATTGCCATACTGTTGCCAAAATGGATTTAAAATAGAACAAATGGATGTTGAGACAGCGTTTTTAAATGGCAAACTAGACTCTGAAGTATATATTAAGCAGCCTGAAGGTTATCAACAGGATTTTTTTTTTTTTTTTTCAAAACTGTATTTATTTGACCAAAAATGAATAGTTACAATAAGTAATACAGCTAACTTATAATAGATTTGTTACATATTAAGTGTTTACATGTTATTTGTTAACATTTTTCAAACAATTCTTTTTATATGTGCTTAAGATTTACTGGGAATTATATATATTGGTAATTTTGTTTTTCCTGGAAAAGGTCAGAAATAAAACCAGGAACTCTGTTTATTTTAACTTAGCCTACTTAAAATTACTTAACATAACTTAATCTAACTTAATCTAACTTAATCTAATCTTATATACAATTTACAATATTTGATATTGCAATGATAGTGACAATTCGGATTTGACTTAAAAATAATATTTACAATTTTTAGTTATGGATGTGGGATTTCTTGTTGTGATTGAGAGTAGTAAGGGATAGGATCAGGTATGTTCTTGAAGGAGGGGAGAGCCATTCGGTTCTGTGTTAAAGGTAAGGATCTTGGAGAATGGTTGGATGTTGCTGTATTTGAAATGATTGGGTGCCATTTCGGTGTTGTGGTACACGATCTGGTTGAGATCGTTAACCAGTCTGCCTGAGGTGAAGAGAGTCCTGATTTGGAGACAATTACGGTAGTGAGTTCCCGTATTGGAGGAGGGTGATGGTAGGTCCGTTATTATCGGGTTGGGATGGTTAGGAAGGTTTTCTATGAAATTTATCGACAGTTCTAGGATCCGTCTATCCAGTCGTTCGATGCCTGCGGTGTTGTAAAAGTCGTTGTTACAATGGTATCTATATGAGTTGGTTTTGCGGTGTAAGCCAGTGATAAACCGGAATCATTTTCGTTCAAACACTCGTAATTTCTCCATTTGAGATCGTGAGATGTGGTACCATAATGGGCAGGCGTATGTAAAAGTGTTTTTTTTTTGGTTTCGGTAGGAAGGTGGAAATCTTCAAAAGATACCTCTAGACCGATCCAGGGGCATGGCGCGTTTTTACCGACTAAAACCACCTCCCGCCAGGCTCATATTCCCGTTGATCCCCGCGGAACTTTCTTTTAGATATTCCATCGCGGGGCGGGACGGAGTTTACCTGTTACTCCGCTCGTCACGTCGCAACTGCTGCATCATTTCACAGAGAATAACACTGGTTACGGACCATGCCTGTTTTGAACTAAGCATGTATTCTATTACTCCAGCCGGAGTAACTGTTCGTCTCGTGTGTCTCTCCAAAATCGTTCGTGCGATCTCGAATCTCACGCACTCTGTGAGTACGTGTAATTATCTGTTTGTAGATGAGCTGTTTGACCTTGAGAGAGAGGCCTTTAGGCTTCCACAGCACTCGTCTGCAGAGGTTAAGTTGTATTGAGGCTTTATGAAGGGAATTTTGATGTGGGTTGAGAATGACCAGTCGTTGGAATGGGTTACTCCCAAATATTTCAGAGTTTTGGAAGGTTTTATGAGGGTGTTATTCAGCTTGAGTTTAATTTTGCTGTGGCAACGTTTAGTGTTGTTTGAGCAGTGAGCGTTTTTGCCCTTAAACACTGTTAGCTGGGTTTTGGTTGGGTTGAGGCGAATTTTCCATTTGTTAAAGTATGCTGAGATGAGCGGGAGGAAGTTGTTAACGCGCTTTGACAAATCTACTGCTAGAGTAGATTAAAGTATCGTCAGCATAGTTTAGCATTACAACACTAGGTGGAGGTTGGGGAATATCAGATGTGTATAGAAGATATAAAAGTGGTCCAAGAATGGATCCTTGGGGAACTCCAGCGGTTATGTTGTGAGTTTGTGAGAGGGAAGAATTTATTCTGATCATGAATTTCCTACCAGAAAGATAAGATGCTAGGAGCTTTGTGATGTTGGAATTCAGACCAAATAAGCAGTGCAGCTTATAAAGAAGTCCTGAGATCCAGACACAATCAAATGCTTTGGAAATATCGAGAGATATGCATGCGGTAGGGCATTGGTTTTCTAGACCAGTTGTGACATCGTGTGTAAGTTTTAGTAGCGCATGGCAAGTAGAGTGTCGCTCACGAAAGACCAAACTGAGAATTAGGGATGTGAGCGTTATCACAGGCAAACGATAGAAGGTTTTGGTAGATCTTACATTCCAATATTGTGCTTAGGGTGTTCAATAAAGATATCAGACGATAGTTGGAGGTGTTATTGGAACTGCCGGACTTTTTAATGGGAATTACTACCGCAATTTTCCAGTTCTCTGGGAAATGTGAAGCATTTATGATATGGTTAATGGGGACTAGAATGGGAAGTAGATTTGGCGGGTGAAGTCTTTTAAATAGAAGGTGTGGTATTCCATCTATACCGGTAGATTTTTTGTTGGGTCGTGATTTTATGAACTTGATGAGTTCATCTGTGGTTAAAAATGTGGTGGTGTCTGAAGGATGTGACGCCTTGTTTGTGTTGTTAAATTCTCCGATGAAAGGAGTATAAGATGCGGGTAACCTGTGTGAAATATATTCGTTGACAGTATTTCGCAAATTAGGGACTGAGAGGGAATCATTTTGTTGATGGATTTTTGAGAAATGATCAGCCAGGCAATTGGCTATGTCCGTGTCGGATTGGATAAGATTATTGATGAATGGGTTGATGAGGTGATCGATTCGCGGTTTAAACTTCCGACCAGTTAGTCGGGAAAAAAAATTATCAACAGGACAGGCATAAAGTGTGTAAATTGTTGAAATCGTTATATGGCTTAAGAGAGAGCCCAAGGTTGTGGTATAATTGCTTTAATGAATTTATAACAAAATTAAGTTTTGTGAGAAGTAATTATGATTATTGTCTATACGTCAGTCAAATGACATATATACTTCTTCTGTTTGTTGATGATTTGTTAATATGTAGTAAAAATCAATGGGAAATTAATGATGTAAAACAAAAATTAATAAATAGATTTAAAATGAAAGATATGGGCAAAGTAAAGATTTATATTGGCATTGAAATAAATAATAATTTGGAAAAAAACGAACTAACGTTAAGTCAGGAAAAATATATTGAAACTCTTGCAGAAAAATACAATTTAAAAAACTCTAAATTGCATGATACTCCTATGGAAACAAACTTAAAAATAGATCCTACATCAAAAATAGATACAAGAATTAAATACAGAAATTTAATTGGTGAACTATTATACATAAAATCCGGTACAAGGCCTGATATAGCGAATAGCGTTAATTACTTAAGTAGATTTCAGAATTGTTACACTGAAACGCATTATAAATACGCTTTAAGAATCTTAAAATATTTGTATAAAACTAAAAACTAAAATTAACATTTAAGAAAAATGATGAATATAAAATCCTGGATTGTATGGTAGATTCCGATTGGGCAGGCGACAATATAGACAGAAAGTCGACTACTGGAAATGTAATTAGAATGTACAACAATGTAATCTTTTGGAAAACGCATAAGCAAAACTTTGTAACTAAGTCTTCCACTTTTGCAGAATATATAGCATTGTCACAAGCAGTAGCAGATGTAATTTTTATAAAAAATATGTTAAATGAATCTTTTGGTATAAAAATAAACTAACCAATTAAGTTGTATGATGGCAATTTAGGAGCCTTAATAATTGGAAAATATGGAAATTACACAAAAAAATCGAAGCATATAGTACAATATCATTATGTAAACGAAAATTATGAAAAAGATATTATTGATTTAATTAAGGCAAATTCAGAAGATAATATTGCAGATATACTAACGAAAAGTCTATGTAAAAATAAGTTTATAACTATTAGAAGTTTATTGAAATTAATTTAAGATAAAGTTCCAAAAAAACTTATAATCAAAAATGAAATGTAATGTAAAATAACATTGTTAAAGTCACAAACTGTAGATTTAAGGAGGAGTGTTGAATTATATAAACCAACAGTTTGTGATTGACTCACTGTACATACGTGAGATTAGATAGTAAGCAGCTTATGTGCCATTTTCTTGTGTAAGATAGTTCAGTCTTGTTCCATACTTCAAGTCGAAATCACAAACAAAATGTAGCATACAACGGAATCTTTTTTACATTGAATTATCTCAACAATTATTATTTTTTTTGCCAAGTAGAATTTGCGTAAAGTAGTTTATGCAAATTAGCTCAATTTACCGGTAGAGAAGGAAAATTTGTGGCTTATAGTGTGTTGGGCGAGGGCATGGAAACGAGGTCCGTAACAAGGAGACCATACCTGGCTAGCTTATTCAAGCTGTGGATGAACGAGTTTAATGTGGTCATGAAGTTCGAGTAAATCATTCGTATATTAATCTTATAATAATATTAAAAATCAGCCACCATCAAACTATTGCAGGTGTTCCCCAATATTATGTATCCACTCTCTCCTCATCTTTATAAATGATCTTCTGTCCATTGCTCACAATCCAATTCACTCCTTTGCTAATGATAGCAGGTTGAGTTTCTCGTATTCATATGAACGTTCCCGACTAAACTCTTCGATTACAAATCAGCAGGTTATGCTTGATACATTCAATTTCGAGCACAAGATATATCAATGGTGATTATCTAACCGAGTAGAATTCAATGCCTTAAAAACTCAGTCCTGCTTCTTGTCGTCAAAGGTGTCGATGAACTGAACTTCCATCAACGAAGCAAATGAACTATCAATCCTCGGCACTC
Source organism: Microdon myrmicae (assembly GCA_963931805.1). Lineage (NCBI taxonomy): Eukaryota > Metazoa > Arthropoda > Insecta > Diptera > Syrphidae > Microdon > Microdon myrmicae. Next base: position 226,129,080 of record OZ007497.1, read on the forward strand.
GAATTAATTCGACTCATCATCGGAACGATCACATATTTGAAGCTGGTAAAAATTCCGGCCAATTGCATGAGGTTTCTTAAGAGCTGCTAAATTGAGTTCAACTCCCATATTTGGTCAGGCACATTCAAAACTGCGAAACCCGTGCTTGATAGGATACAAAAACGAACAGTGAAATTTATTGGGGATCCAGCTGTAAGTCGTTCAATTCCGTCGTTAGAACACAGGTGTATCGAAAATCCGAGCCTTCTCCAATACATGTGGACCTACATTAAACCACACTGGGCATCCATAGGTTTGATGAGAGCTATTTAGCACATGACTTTAACTCGATTGTCAAGTTGGCTACTGTGAAATTGCCTTCTTGTCATAGGAAAAGTTCTCTTTTTTTTTTTTTTTTTTTATAGATATCATTTTTTATTTCTTCCTATTTTTATAATTTACTTATTTGCTAGACAAAAATGATTAAACTCTAGCTTATGTTATCTTATTTCTTAACTTACTGGTCCCTTGCGGACTCTCTAAGTTACATTCATACGCTTAAAACATGAAAATTTGTCTTTCGACATTATGGTTATTTTGTTTACATGAATTTTTAGGGAACATAATTGGATACAAAGAAAATGAAGAAAAGAAAAAACTTTGTTCTTGTTATTGTTTTTACCTTATATCTAACTTAAATACTAAACTGTCTATAGATTTTTTTTTTTTTTTTTTTTAAACTTAACTCTATTCTAAACCTAACATCAAAACTAAATTTTCGAAATGCTAAATCTATGTAAGCTTTCCGTTGTTTGTCGGGTTTTTTTTTTTTTTTTTTTTTTTTTTTTTTTTTTTTTAAATTATTATTCTTATTATTTCTTTAGTTTTATAAGGAAACAGGGTTTTAATTGCCACTCAGCCACCAAAATCTCAGGTGTTGCTTATTCGCGTCTTTTCGGTCTCTCTGTGCTACTGCCGTACTGAACTGCAGGCTCTCTTCATTAGTGTGCGCAACCTCTCGATTAAAACATATTCGTTTATCTATACCCGACGGACGCACGTGATAAATCAACGGTATAGCGGATTCATTTTGTATGAGGCCGTTCATGTCAAGACTAAGGAATGCTTCTGGTGGAATAAAGCCATTGCGACGTACCACCTCATAATACATATTGTTTGGGTAATATGCACCAAAAATCAAATCGTTCTGTGGGCTCATTGATCTCGCAATATGCCCTCGGATCATCTTGATCATAAAGTTATCCACTCTGTTTATATTGGCCCCACTGTACAGCGCTTCATTGGGATAATATTTTTTGTGATCGGATTCAGGAGTCCGATGTAACTTAAGGCACGTCCTGAGGCATTGCCTCTCAAAAAATCCGAATCTTTTCCATTAAGCTAGGTCCCACATTAAACCACACTGGGCATCCATATATGATCATCGGTCTGATGAGAGTCGTGTAGCATATCACTTTAACTCTGCTGTCAAGTTGACTACTATGAAACAGTCTTCTTGTCATAGCGTAAGCTTTCTTTGCCCTGACTAGGGCAGCTTCCACACGTTTGTTAAAATATAGATACTGATCCAGCCAGATGCCTAAGTATTTGACTACGGTTTTGGTTTCCAGTGTTTGTTGGTGTGGTCCCATAATAGCTAACTTTCGCCAGTTTATCCTGGTGTCTCTGGTAGCTTGAGCCAGTGGTGTTCTAAAGAGGATGGTTTCACACTTCTGGATAGTGATTTTGAGTTTCCAGTTGTTGCAGTATCGCTGAACATCATTGAAATCCCCTTGTAATAATCCGTTAATGATTTCAATTTTTGGTGCTGTTCTATATATTATCAGATCGTCTGCATACGCAATAGCCTGATGAAGAGACCTTACCAGGTCGCTAGTGTAAATATTAAAAAGGATCGGAGATAACACCGCTCCCTGTTGCAGACCGTTTTCTATATTGTAAGTAATGTTGGAGGTCACATTGCCACTTTTGACGATGAATTTCCTTTCATTCAACATGTCGTATAGTATATACAGTAGTGGTCTATGAATGCCTAGTCTCATTAGCTTGTAATATAACCCTTCTAACCAAACGGTGTCGAAGGCCCTCTCCAAGTCAATCAAACAGGCACCTGTACACTGTTTCAGATTTTTATTCCACTGAATGTCTGAAACCAGTTTAGCTGCGGCATGTGTGGTTTCATGACCAGCTTTAAAACCAAACTGGTTATTTGGAATAATATTATTGTCCTCAACCCATTTAAGTAGAGCCTTGTTTAGAACCTTTTCGAATACTTTACTGACACTCGGTAACAAACTGATCGATCGCAGATTTTTTGGGTTTGTTCTATCTTTCCCTTTTTTTGGTACCGGTTGGATGATGGCCGTTTTCCAACGTACTGGATAGTGTGCGTTGTTCAGAGCGTTGTTAAACAATACTGCATATATGTCCATTGCGATTGGAGGAAGATGTTTTAGTACGATATTGGGTACTCCATCGATTCCAACTGATTTTTTGTTTCTTAATGATGTAAAGACGCCATGGATGTCTTCACTAGTGATCAAAAGACTGTTGGCGCTTTCGACAGTAATCTCGGCGTTTGTCGTATTTTCATTACTGAATTCGTTAAAACCATGGTTTTCTAATCGCCACTGTGAAATATCATTTCGAAGATGACCATAATTCAGTAAAACTCTATCTTCCAAGCCATGGTTGCGACGAATTACTTCATTTGCCTTGTACAGTTCTTGAAAGACGGCCCCTACAACATTCACTTTTTCCAAAGGATCTTCAAACACAAAAACTTCGTCATTTGAGGATGGCGTTGTTTGTGTCTATGCCTATATTTGCCAGCATTCGTTGGTTTTCGTCAGTTCGTGGTATTTGGTGACACTGAATCTCGTTTTCATTACTCCGTCTAAATATTTTATTAATTTGCGGAAACATACTAGGGTTGTTGGATTTTACCGCCCGAACTTTGTTGTTCCAATACAAATTTGCTGATAGCCTATAGTTGGCTTTTATCAGCTGTTGGAGATTTTTTAATCTGGACTTCAGTGATATTATCTCCTGGTCGTGCCTATCAATAAATCGTCTGTACCGTAGTTTTAGTTGCGACAGAAGTCTACTTTTTTTTCTGTGGAGTGCGTTGATTGTGGCGTTTCGGTACATGTTCATGTTGTCCGTAGGTGTGGTTTTTGGTATTGTTTTGTCCATGGTTTGTTTTATGGTTTCGTCCATTTTTTGTATGTATTTGTCGATGTCATCGTTGGGTATGTTTCTGTTGGTAGGAGGGTTAATGTCTTTTAAGCGAATTTCTCTTGTTAAGGTTCTCGTGAAACGCGTCCATCGCATACCCCAATAGTTATAGGGTTGCGTTATCATACATTCACCGAGTTCCACAACTTCGCTTGGTGTTTTTATCAATATTGATAATGCACAATGGGCGCTGTCATACTCAATTGTGCGTAGGCAGTTTATATTTTGTCTGTTAGTATGTGTATGTTTAAGTCGTGTGTCAATAAGCATAATATCGAGGAACGAGCCCCCTCTGGGGAAAGAAGGATATTCTGTAGCTAGCAGGTCAACTTTATATTCAATGTGATGTTGATCTAGCCAACTAGCTAGTTGATTTCCTCTCGTGTTGGATAAGCTATTTCCCCAATTTGGGTGTTTAGCATTCAAATCGCCACCCACGATGTAATAGTTCCCTTCCGAGTAAAGTTGTAAGCATTGGAAAAGTGTCTCTAGCTCCACTATAAATTGATTTTGTTGATGTGCTTCTGGTGCGTAGGCAGATATCACATACATCCCCCTACCTTGTCGGAGGGGTATGCGGATAATGCACGCTTCAAGCACCTGAAATCTGCGAATCTCACCACTATATATTACCTTATGTTGAAGTTGTTTTTTAATAAAGATTGCCACCCCTCCTCCTTGTGTGGAGTTGGGTCGGTCTCTTCGTATAATGTCGTAGTTTGTGTGACATAGTTTATGCCTCTGATTCAGCTTAGTTTCGCTAGCCAGAAGCACGTCAGGACTTTCGTCTTGCAACAGTTTAAAGAGAGCGGCTCTTCTCTCGATTCTGATAAGTGAATTTACATTCACGACTAAAGCCTTAATTGTGTTTTCTGTTGGGGGGTTTATATTGACGGCTGGCTAGACAACTGCGAATAGACCCAGTCTAGTCTAGTGCCCTGTTCTTTTATTTGTTTTTGCATTTGTGTCATCTGCGTCTGAATAGCGAGCAAGGTTGTGAGCACATCTGCTAGTGTTACTGTTTCTGGAGGCACAGTATGTTGCGTCGGTACCCGTGTGGTGGCTTGTGGCGTGTTTCTCCTACCAGCTGTTACTCGAGCATACGAGAACTGGGGTGTTACATTTAGTGCTGGTCGGCCTTGAACTATCGGGCGTTCTGATTTTCGTTGCTGTGAAAACTTTTTTTCCTGTAGTTCGCGGAACTTAGGACAGCCTCGATAATTAGCGGGGTGTCCCTCACTCTTACAAACTGCACACTTTAGAAGAGATCTGTCGTCTACCCTTTCTTTACCTAACGTGCATTGTTCTGCGCTGTGGTCCTGTCCGCATCTTACGCATCGATACTGCATTTCGCAGTTTGCTGCTGAGTGCCCGAACCTTTGGCAGCGAAGACATTGGATTATATCTCTGCTTTTTTTCAATTTGTCCCATGTGACAATTTGATGGTTCAGGATAGTGATTTTCCTAAGTCCACCAATTTTGCTCCCAGGGCCCAGCTGCACCAGGAAGAATGGTAATTTTCTATTCTCCCGTCTAGCCCTAGCTGTATTGAAAGGTTTTACTGCGATAAACTCAATATCATTACAGTTAAGCTCTCGCAACGTTTGTAATAGAACTTCTGGTTCTGTTTCAGGGTCAACACCTTTTAGTAGAACCGTTATATTCTTTATTTCTTTCGGGGTGTACGTGTAAAATTCCGCGGTGGCCCGTTTTAGCACATTTTTCATTTTTTCGAAATCCTTAACCGAATTTGTCTGTATGGCCAACCTGTTCCCTGTCAGTCTTTTAATTGAAAAATCTTCCCCAATAGAAAGCTTACATAGACTTACCAGTTCGTTACAGTCCGTATCTGTAATGTTGATGGGTGGCATCTTCGTTTTCCTTTTTGCTGCCTGTTGCTCTTGTTGTGGTTGTTGTTGCGTCATCTGTTGTGGTGGACATTCTTTTTGTTGGCTTGGCTTCTGTTGTGCACATTGTTGCTGATTCTGCTGTTGTTTCACTATTAGCTGCTCCTTTTCAGCAAATTCCTTTTTCCTGCGACGCTTCTCTGCTAATTGCGCCCTTGCTCGGGCTAGCCTTGTTTCAAGATCGCTGATTTCATCTTCTTCGTCCTCAGTGTCGGTAGTCGCTAAACATGCAAACATGTTATTGGTGAGATGGCCGTCATTATATGGAACCGGGGGGAATAGATTGTCCTCTTCCATTTTGTGCGCCTTTTCGAGCAAGTCTGCTATTGCCTCGTTTGGCTTGTTTATTTTTGTTGCAGCTCGTGTTAGTGGGGAGCTCGCCGGGCGTTTTATTAACGCGGACTTCGGTTTTAATTTTTTAATATTTTGTTTTTTGTCTGCCATTCTGCATGCTGAGGGTCCATACACCGAGCTTGATGCATCCAAGATAGCAGGCCAGTCTTTGTTTGAAACCAGTTCTTAGGTTGGCTTCACTTTGTAATTTCACTGTATATTTTAGTTCCTTTTGTTTCTTTTTTATTTATATTTATTGTTTTTGTTTTGTTTTTCTCTTACTTCAATTTTTTTTTTTCGCTAAACATGTGCTCACATACACTCTCACAGTTGATTAGTATTAAACGGTGTTTGTTTTGACTGTCAAACCACGTGGCTTCGTTCTCTTTTATTTGTTTATATTTATGTATAATAACTTTGTTTTGACTGTTGACTTGTCACTAGAATTAATTTATTTATAAATAGTCTTATTATTTCAAATTTCACTCGCGACTCATAAAAGTAACTTTTACATTTATCTCGATCGGCGAATTGAAAACACGTCCGCACGCGGTCAGTGTGTATCGTTGTATCAGGAAAAGTTCTCTTTGCTTTGGCCAATGCAGCCTTTATGGGTTTGTTAAAGTATTTGAACTTGGTTCAGACAAATGCCTAGGTATTTGACTAAATTTTTAGTCTCTATTGTCTGTTGGTAAGGCCCCATGAGACCAGATGGGAAGGAAGAGGGATGCGAGGTTGGGGGGTGAAGAGGCTCCAAAGAGTGATACTGGGAAGGCCAACATAATGAAAAAAAGAAGATCACGCCTGAATGGTATAATAATATCCAAAACCGGGGAAAAAACATATGCGGATATATTGAAGTTCATGAAGGCCAATCCCGAGCTAAGACAGTAAGTGGGGAATTGGTGCTAGAACTGAAACGCCGACCAAAGGCCACCACTAAGGCACTGAAAGCAAAAGTACAACAAGTATTAAAGGAAGATGCTAGTGTGAAAACAGTGTCACAGGAAATCACGGCCGAGTGTCGTGATTTAGATGACGTTACCGCGGTGGAGAAAATCTTGACAGCGATCGCTATAGAGTTCCCTGCACCGAGCGCGATCCCAAAGGAAGCGGTAAAGAGTTTAAGAAGGAAATCAGATGGCACACAGGCTGCCATGATGCGCTTACCAAGAGAAAAGGCTAGCATGTTGCTGGCTACAGGTTTCCTACGGAGTGGATGGGTGAAATGCAGACTTCGAGAACACATCGCACAGAGACGATATTTCAGATGTTGGCAATAGGGTTGTGGCGGTCCTACGAACCACACAATCTACTGCGGACAGCAATGTTCGCGTCTGTGTGTGTGGGGTAGATCCCCACGGTATTCCTAGGAAAAATACGAAATCGTAGGACAACTGAGGGTGCGGTCTCAGGGAAAGGAGAAATCCTTTGGTAAAGAGAGGACTGCAAAGGATAAGAGAGAGGACAAACGGGGAAGAACAACCGGGTGAGTTTCCATCCCTTGAAGAAAGTTTTTAAATTAGTCAAGTGATAACATCCGACGTGGAGGGTTCCCGACTGTGAAATAAACTAAGAGTGTGTCGCCGCGAGTCGTTCAGAAATATAACAAATAAAGACATCTCGCTAGGTTCCGAAAGGTTGTGAAAAAAACGGATATTAAAAAAATAATAAAAGTAATAAAAATAAAATTCACAAGCGACTTTGATTTTGTGCATCGACAGTGTTCAGTGGAACACAATCAAGCGATTAAAATCCGCCAAACGGTCATGTGGCGTAATCCTGCAAATCCGAAGGAGATCGTTCGGAAAACTGTTTGGCATGCGGTGAAAAAGGCCACAAAGCAATGGACTGTAAAGCACAACCCAAATGCATGTTCTGCGAGTGGGGATGCGAAGACGGTAACCACCACTCAACAGGGAGTTGCAAATGCCGAGCATTTGAATAAAAATGGACAGGTTTAAGTGCATTCAAATTAACTTTAACCATTGTGGAGCCGCACAAAATCTCCGTCCCCAAACGGTTAAGGAATATAATGCCGACGTGGTATTCATTAATGAGCAGTACAGGATGCCTGGCACTGGTACTATTACATGGAAGGAAGATAGCAGCGGAACAGTGGCCGTGGAATGCAGAAGTGTCCAGAGGCTGGGAGGATTCGCCTATGCGAAGATCAGAGGAATGCATTTCTACTGTTGTTACGCTCCGCCAAGATGGGAAATAGAAGATTTCAAATGCTTTTTAGATAGGGTAGCACAAGAAGCTAGAGATAATAGACGCCTTATAGTTGTTGGAGATTTAAACGCTTGGGCAGTAGAATGGGGAAGCACAAGGACCAACAGTAGAGGCCTTCACAGTCTTAGATGTGGTGTTACTTAATGATGGTGCTGATGACACCTTCATAAACGAGAGAGGCCGATTCTAAATCGAGATCACATTTGCCAGCTCAAGTAGCGAGTTTTGAACACCTACACCCATAGTAACTACCAAGCCGTGATGTGCGAAATATTACCACATATGGGATTCAATCACTGGCAAATTGGCGAAGAAAGCCCAAAAAATGGGTGGAAAGAGAAGAACCTTGATGCGGAACTGCTCGATTATATACTAAAAGACCAAATCGGACAGTTTGACGCAGAGGCCGATGCGAACAGGCAAGCTGGAAAAGTCATGAAGTGGCTAATTACCGCATGTGATGCTTCTATGCCACGACAAAGACAACCACTAGGGATTATCAAACCAGTGTATTGATGGAACTCAGAAATCGCCCATATTCGATCGGGGTGCAACAGGTTACGACGCTTGCAACAAAAAGTCCTCTTCCCACAGTGTAATAAGGTGTTGTGAGTGCAAGAGAAGTGGAGTATCACTGAAGGAGAGATACCTCCCGTGACCACCGAAGAGGTGATCTTGGCTGCAAGGGTTGTCAAAAAAAACAAGACACCGGGACTGGGTGGTATCCCTAACACTGTAGTGAAGACTACTTTAACAAAAAAGCCGGAAGTCTTCAGCAGTCTCGTCACAACCTGTCTTCAAACAGCACCATTTCCTAAACGATGGAAAAACAGCGGCTTGTGCTTATACCAAAAGGAGTCAAGAATCCAAAAGCGCCATCGTCCTATCGCTCGTTGTGCATGCTGGAAAGAAGACGAAAACTCGCCTGGAACAATTCACTGAGATGACATCGGGTCTCTCTGAAAGGCAGTATGGGTTCCGGAAAGGTAGATAAACCGATAAAGCACTATCTGTGGTGTGCCACATCGCTCGCAATGCGTGACCTACAAGACCCACCCCACTTGTCGCATACACTAGCAAACTATCTCTCGGATAGAAGACTGCTCTATGACACAGATGAGGGACCACATGAATATAAAATAACAGCGGGTGTACCTCAGGGATCTGTATTAGGTCCGGTGTTATGGAATATCATGTATGATGGTGTGCTCAGGGTCAATGTACCAGAAGGGGTTTAATCATTGGGCACGCAGATAATTTGGCAATAGTGGCTGTAGCTAAATATCTAGTGACCTGGGGAATATTTGCTCCCAAGCAATCCAGAGGATTAAATGCTAGTTAGAAATGGTCGGACTGAAACTAGCTGGACATAAGACAGAGGCTGTTTTAATAACCAGCCGCAAGAAAGTTGTACACCTTGATTTGGAAATAGAAGGACAAACAATCAGATCCTGCCCTTATATTAAGTATCTTGGTGTTATACTCGACAACAGGTTGACCTTCAAGGAACACCTGAGGAAAGCGAATGAAAAAACGGCAAGAGTATGTCAAGTTTTGGCGAGACTGCTACCCAATGTTGGTGGGCGCCGGCCCTACATAAGGAAACTCATAACCAGTGTCAACACCTCCATTATAATGTATGCAGCTCACATATGGGTAGGAGCCCCACAGTATAAGACGTACATGAGGGGAGTGAACTCAGCACATAGGCTGGCATCGTTAAGAGTATGCTGTGCATTCCGAAGGGTATCCGCAGATAGCATAAATGTTTTGGCCGGCAGGAGACCACTTGATTCTCCCAAGAGAATCGTCGGAGAATGCGGTAACAATTAGAGATCTCAAGCATAAGGGAATGGCGACGAAGATGGGATTCTTCCACCAAAGGAAGATGGGCCCACACCATGATACCTGATGTAGAAACATGGATGAAAAGAAAACGTGGCGAGCTGAATTACCACTTGAGTCAGCTTATATCAGGACATGGATGGTTTCGGCAATACTCGCAGAGGTATAACTATATGAATCACCCATACTGCTTGTATTGCGAAGGCACTGCATGAACGATTTTGCAGAAACAAATGAGACGGACAGATACCCCGGCAGGAGTAATAGAATACATGCTGAGTTCAAAACAGGCATGGTTCGTAGCAAATGACATTCTATGTGACATGATGCAGCAGTTGCGACGCGACGAGCGAAAGGAAAACTCCGTCCCGCCCCGCGATGGAATATCTTAAAGAAAGTTCCGCGGGGATCAACGGGAATATGTGCCTGGCTGGAGGTGGAGGTTTTAGTCGGTAAAAATCCGGCATGCCTCTGAATCGGGCCAAAAGTATCTTTTGAGGATTTTTACCTTCCAACCGAAAAAAAAAAACAAAACCAAAGAAAAATCCTGTCAGCCAACTGAATACCTTTCTGGAAAGATTTACGTACTTCTCCAGTTCGTTTGCCGCATTTAGCCCTTCATCCCTCCAAAATTCGGCATCGCCCTTGCGACCAAATATCTTCTAGATTTACCGCGCTAATAAAAAATGGGAGTGGATGCCACTGGTGCGGGTTCTGGTTTTTTTAGGTGACTAGAGTCTGGGTAGGACTTGTCAGAACTTCTAATTTTTTTACATGAATTTTGTTCTACTACATTTCTAGATAACTTTTTTTTTCTTTGAACAGGTACTTAATTGTAATTTACTTCTTATTATTTTATTAAAAAAAAAAAGAGTAACGTTTATTGGCCTAGTGTTATCGTGGTATGATAATGTGCAAGTACAAAAACCCTTACTAATAGAAACTAATGGCGTAAGCCATAACCGCCAGACCTTCAATTCGTACGGGAACCAATTTCTTTGCCTCTGATTCATTATCTTGGTATTAAGTGATTTTCGAAATGATTTTTCCAGTCACTTCGATTGATCACCAATGCCTTAAATTCTGTGTATTCAAAAACTGTGTAAAAAAAACTTTCAACGATTCTTCCAAATCACTCCTCTACCTACGACTTGTCCTTTCGCTAATAGTGGCTTCTCCGCAAATCTTTGAACCTTAGCCGCAAACTTTTTGAATGTTAAAATTTGGATCGTACACACACATTTTCAATCAAAAAAACTTTTATTATTCAGGCACAAATCGGCTCCCCCGCTTGGTAGAAACCTTGACGTGGTGCGGAGGCTTAAACTACAATGAATCACTCAGGCTATGCTGACGGAAGTATACGGTTCCAGTAGGGCTGTGGCGGTTCCGCCAACCCCACTGCCTACTTACCTGAAAAACCCCCATAACCAGAACCAAGCCTGCATAAGCTTTCGCTAATGCAATTCGCATTAGCATCTTAAATGCTTCATGCATTATATAGATCAAATCTACAACCTAAAAGTACCTGCAAAAGAATTCTTACCTTTTCAAGCATTCCTTCGCTTTCAAATCCCCTGTAAGAATTCTTGCTTTCCTTATTCTAAATTCCCTGTAATAAAATTCATCGGTTCGCATATCATACGACCGCATATCAAGGAATCTTACCCTTGAGTTGGCTATTCCCAGCCTCAATATGTGTACATAAAAACTATCTATGCACACATCAGCTGTCGAACCTTTTAGCCAGCGATAAACAACCAGCAGCTACATACAATTAGCGCAATCGACGCTGAAGCCTATTTTCCTAACTCACACCATGAGTAAACAAAGACCCCGCTCATCAGGCATTCTGGCGATACGCAAATAATTTAATCATCCTAGTATCCCGAATGCACCTACCATCTAATGTTTACTCTGTCGAAATCGCAGGCCATAAATTCCTTTATCTTCTTATATTTGTGGATCTGTTTTTCATGACTAGCGGCACTGAACAAACAGAAACCCATTAGTGTCCCACGTAATTCGTTTTGTTTGTTTCAACGAACACACATCTCCTGGATGCATATTATGCCCCTTCATGGCTTCGACCCCTGAAAAGAACAGACGTACACATATAAATGTGTACAATGACGATCTGCTATAATGAGATCCGGTTATCACCACAGTGAAAGCAAATGCACCCAGAATTTCCTTAGCCAGCGAATTGAATTTATGAGTCGTAATATAACCATCAGCTCCTCGATAGTATAGTGGTTAGTACACCCGCCTGTCACCCGGGAGACCGGGGTTCGATTCCCCGTCGGGGAGCCCCTGGCGCAAGACTAATGAACTTGCCCAGACAAAATAAATCATTATGGAAAATTTAACAAGCCTCAGGACTTGCTAAATAAGGCCAAGACCGGTCCCCGGTTGTAGTGCCGATGATGATGATGATGATGAATATAACCATCAAGGCGGGCGGGTCTCGTACACGAACCATGTGTTTCTTTTACCGTGCCACAGCTTCCCCGGGTGTTCCAATGTTCTGTCATTGTTTCTGATGTACTTGTTTTGTTTCTTTCGGTGGACAGTGTACGGTGACAATTTCGTGACGGTGGGACGAAGTAGAACCCCGTGCCGTACCCCCACAGGGCCACCCATGTCAGACAGGCTAGCGAGGAGTAGCACAAAGATATACCACCCCTAATCCAAGATGTTACGCGTCACCGTGCCCATTCGATGGTTTGGTCTCTGTCACCGGGTCGAATCAGAGCAGTAAGCAGACCTTACCATATCAAAGAGGGGCACAGATGTGGCGGACTATTTAAAACCCAAGACTCGTGGGAACAAAAATGAATAATCAATATACAAAAAACAATCTCACGAAAAACCCGGTAGGCGTAGGTGTGATGAGCCGACACTACCACAAGGGAACAAATCATCAAGAAAACACCGACTCGGCAAAAAAAGACGACGTAGGGAAAAACGAAAAAGGCGAGATATACGCGTCGGTACGTGGAATGTTCGAACAATATATAAACCAGGCGCGATACAGACGGTCGTAGAAAACGCGAAACAATATAAAATGGACATCGTCGCGCTTCAGGAAGTCCGACGCCCACATCAAGTAATCGAAACCAACGGGTTTACACTGGCGTGTAGATGTACCGATACACATAACCTCGGGACTGGCTTCATCATAAGCAAGAAAATTACGCCCCATGTTAAAGTTGTAGAATTTATTAATGACCGAATGTCGGTGCTAAAAATACAGGGTCCATGGTACAATTATGTATTTATAAACGTACACGCCCCAACAGAATCTACCGACGAAAAAACGAAGGACACATTCTACGAGACCCTAGAGGAAGTATTCGATAGGTTCTCATCATTCGATGTTAAAATCCTCCTCGGGGACGTCAATGCGAAAATTGGAAAGGAAGACATCTTCCAACTAACTATAGGTAAAGAGAGCCTACATGACATTTCAAATGATAATGGTATTCGAATTATCACGTTCGCAGCATCAATATCTGGTAGTGAAAAGCTCGATGTTCCAGCACAAGAAAATCCATAAAACCATATGGATATCACCCGAAGGCGTAACGCGTGACCAAATAGACCACTTCCTCATAGACAAAAGACACCACTCGAATATCCTTGACGAAAGATCATATAGAGGAGCAGATTGTGACTCCGATCATCTTCTAGTGATAGGCAAAATTAGGAGTCGCCTCGCAACAAACACATTTCCGCACTCACGGGAGACGAAGAAAAAGTTCGACATTGATAAACTAAAGACCCATGCAGAAGGGCTGAATATCAAGACGAACTAACGATTAGATTTAGCATCCTAGAGAATGGGAGCACTGAGGAAGAGGAAGCCAATAGTGTGGACACTAAATGGGCATCGATCAGAGATACAATCAAAAAAACAGCCCAAAAGGGCTTAGGATTTAAGAAAACCATTAAGTCCAAACCTTAGTTTGACGATGAGCGCAGGGCGAAGATTGAAGAACGTAAACACCTCAGAGTGATCCACTTAGAAAGATATAATGAAGTCAACGCAGAAAGATGCGCGACAATTCGGAAAGAGACAACGAGACTTTTCAACGCGAATGGGAGAAGACTGGGATCGAAAAAATTCTAGAAAATGCCAGAGCAAAGAATATCAGAGGTATGTATGCCGGCATAAATTCAATTAGAAATGGCTACCGAGGGAGAGCCAAAATAATCCGAGACACAAACGGCTGTCTGGTGACAGAAACAAACAATATCGTGACAAGATGGAAGCAGTACTTTGTAAACCTGCTCAATGTGCGCACCCATCAAACACAAATAAACGCACCAGACGTACATACAGCTGAGCCTCACATCCCAGAGCCCTATTTCGACGAAGTTGTAGACGCAATAAATCGATTGAAAAACAACAAGGCTCCCGGAGACGACTGCATACGGGCAGAGTTTGTGAAGCATGGAGGAGGGGCAACCGCTCGAAAGATCATCCAACTGATTAAAACAATATGGGATAAGGAAGTCATTCCGGAAGAATGGAAAACCTCAATAGTCGTCCCCATTTTCAAAAAAGGCGACAGATATGACTGCGAAAATTACAGAGGAATATCATTGCTCCCAACCACATACATAATACTAACAAATATCATACTGGCGAGAATCACGCCGTTACGTATAAAAAATATGCCGCCCTCATTCAAATCTGCATGAACGAAAATAAAGGTCGAGTCAGAATAGGAAACCACCTCTCAGAACCATTTGAAATCCGGGACGGACTAAAACATGGCCTTTCACGATGTCTCTTTAACCTTGTCCTCGAGTATGTCATCAGAAACGGGGTCACACAAGTGCTCGCATATGCGGATGACATCGTCGTTTTGGGCGATAATCTAGAAACTGTACGTAAAAACAGTGAAATCATCATGCAAGCGGCAGAAGAGGTGGACCTAGAAATAAATGAAGACAAAACGAAGTACATGACTATGGCGAGAGCAGGTGCACATCAGAGAACACACATAAACATCAGGGGCAAGATATTTGAAAATGTCAAAGAATTTAAATACCTTGGAACAATACTGACGGCCAGTAACGAAATGTCGAAGGAAATTAACGAAAGATTACACTCCGGCAACACTAGTTGGCATGCAGTCAGTAAACAGCTGAAATCCAAACTGCTATCACACAATATACAGCTCCGTGTCTATAGAACCATAATCATGTCGATTGTTCTATATGGATGCGAAAAATAGGCTCTCACAAAACGGGAAGAAAACAAATTCCGCGTATTCGAGAATAAAGTTTTGATGGGTATCTTTGGCGGTAAATATGACGAGGAGGCAGGACAATGGAGGAAACTCCACAACCACGAATTGGAAGAGCTATACCGCAAACCTACAATAGTGAGAGTAATAAAGTCGCGAAGATTAAGATTGGCCGGGCAATTGGAGCGAATGGGCAACGATAGGACCGCGCATAGAATTCTTGACGGTAAGCCAACGGGAAAGAGATCGACAGACGGTCGCGACGGAGATAGGAGGACAATGTTAGGCTGGACCTCGAGGTGATCGGATTGGTTGGTTGAACGTGGAATGAGAGCGGACGGGGCAGGGAACAATGGCGGAGACGAGTCAGTGTGGTCATGAACTTTCTGGTTCCTACAAGCCAATAAATAGTAAATAGGCACAAATCGGTTAATGTTGTCGTTGCAAATGTCCAAATTTATTGATGTCAATGATGTATCTATTTCGACCACCACATTCCGCCTAAACTATCTCTGGGAAAATGCCGGTAGCAAACCTGTACTCCTTATATGTATTATAGGTGGTACGCATGAGTAATTCAAGGGTATGAAGTTTTTGTTCCGCATGGTTTTGTTACCATCATGCAATGGTTTAAAACAGAACGCGCGTTTGCAGTCGAGTTCACTTCTTTGAGTAGAGATCTGCAGTCAATAACGGACGCAATCTTATTAAAAAAGGTGCAAATTAAATAATATTAATAAATGAAGAAAATTTAAATATTTTAATTGCTAGCGAAAATAAAAATGTGTATTACTATTTCTCAATTGAATTTCTAACTTAGGAAGTTCCTCTGTGTCATTCTATATTAAAGTTACATAACATATATGTTAATATTGTCTATCGATTACAATAGCACAGAGTCGTTAGTTAAACTTACATATATGTAAGTAGTACGCCTGGAAGATCAGTCAATCCTTTTTATGAATTTTTGGATGGTTTTCGGCAGAATGGCTCGCCTTTCAACACTCCACACCGGTTGTGGTACTTGCTTGAATAATTGTAGTACAAGCTTGTTTTTAGCGGCTTTTTACGTTCCTTGAATTAATGACAACTCCATGGTTAACCATTGATGCATATCCACAATGCTTTATCTCCCCATCATCGCAACACACTACGCCCTTCATATTTCCCACTTTTTTGTTTGGATTTCACCACTTAAAAGTTATTCAGAGCTAGTACATATTTTATAGCGAGAAGTGAATACAATTTTGTGTTGCGAATTAAATTAAAGTTAAAAACTTTGCCCAGCGATGCATTATAAAAGGTTTCCAAATAAGCAATAAAAATTAAATAAAAAAAAAAAGGGGGCGAATAACATCGAAAATAAATACGGAGCAATTGTAATAATCCCCTTCCCTAGACTAGGTATGGATATTCAGGAGCTCCGTGGTATTATGTATGCAGTTGTTTATTCGATTTTTCTCCCCTTCTTACCGTTTCCGACCGTAATTGTCTTTCGTTCGTCGAGTCCATGCATTGATAAGCACACCATTCCGCGAATAAATGTTTTTCCTATTCAATTCAGTCCAGTCTTATTTTGCAATCGTGGATTGAATTCACGGTTCCAGTTTAATCCTTTGATGTCCTTATAAAAGCCACTCGCTCCGGGGCACTAGTAAGTGGTATTGCAATTTCATGTACTATCCTTCTGCGTCGTCTGCTCATGGAAATATGCTTAACGTCTGTGTATGAGTTCGATGATGATATCGATTAAAAAATCCTTATTTATGTTTCTCTATTTTGCCGGAATAATGTCCTGCAAATAAACCAGGATATGGGGTGACGAAAGGCGGATATTTCTCGTAATTGAGTTAATAAAGCGATTTTTTGCTTTGATTTCCTGTCTAAATGAATGGTTTAGTGAAGCGATAGAAATAGTAGACTGCTGGTCCTGGGAGTAGTCTTTCAATTATGTAAATGAGTCTCCTGCAGAATATTGTAAGCCACCAATATACCAGAGTGCGGGGAGCCGATTATAGGAGATTTTATGATTGCATGACTGAATGATTTTGTCCTGATCACTTAGTTGATTTGATTGATTTTGTTTTGCTCATTTCAGAGTGTTCATGCTATTGAGAGGTCGTCAAGGATAACCGACTATAGGTTTATTAAGGAAGTCAATGGAGCACTCACCATTACAAACGTTATGCTGGAGGATGATGGCAAGTGGCAGTGTGAGGCAGAGAATGCAAATGCGTACGTTGAAAATGCGCGCCCTGTAAAATTAGTAGTATTAGGTAAGTCAAAGAAATGTTATTGTACTAACTTTACAATATAAGTGTTGTTGATCCGCCCACGGAATATGAATTTCGAATTACCTAAAACCACTTTTGATGAAGGACATCGTGGAAAATTTTGTGTAAAAGGAACTTTTAGGAAACTCACAAAATTAATCCTAGAACATCGCCATACAAAGTTATAACGCATTTCATGGAAATCAAATTTATGTCCTTGGTTGTCACCGAAATTCTTAGATCGTTGTGTACCTCAACCAAAGTTTCCCATTTCACGTGTTCAATTATGGCAACCAATCAGCGACCCTGCCAGTGGCACTTCTTAGATTGACAAACTTTTCCAATTAGGTCGTTCGATAAATCCATGCTTAAATATACCGAGGATTAATAATCCTTATTATGATAAGATGAATACACTAGGTGTCTAAGATTCGCTTACAATACATTAATGTTTTGTCGTTTTCATTTACTTTTCTCATTACAGACCGTCCAAAACCCCCTTACTTATTAATAGACTCACGTCGCTTAGATGCGGGTAATATTTTTGTACCTGTTAAAGAAAACTCTGAACTAAATTTGGCATGTATCAGCGAGGGCGGTAATCCAAGGCCGACCCTTACGTGGGAAGTACTTCTTAGTCCTGGTGTTGATCGACATGCACAGAAAGTGGCTGCTGAAGTTTTGGAGCTCGAAGAAATCAAAGATAAGGTAAGTCAATTAAAAAAGTAAATTTTGGGCAGAATCTAAAATACTTTTCACATAATTTTAGATTTACGGGGGTTGTATAGTCGTTACTCGTTGTTCCAGTTGTGGGCGCCGTTTTACGTTTTAATGTATTATTTTAGTGGTACTGGTGGCGTTCACGTATGAAATCATTTCACTATCACATCTCAGCGTTATCCTTTTTTTAAACATTCTTTAAGTAATTATGATTTAATTTTGTATGTTATTAGAAATTTAAAAACTATTTTTAATTTGCACACGATATTGATCATGTGGTCCGCTCCTCGGTGTAGAGAGACCACTAAGACAAAAGAGTTGAGTTTTTCCTAATGTTTTTATTGTGATTTCGCCAAAGGAAGCGTTATCTTCCAAAAATACCATTGGCCCAAGTCTCTGTCATGTACGATTCGCAGCATGCAACAACGCTACGCATACGTTTTAAAAGACACCCCAAGCATCTCCTACCATCCTACCCAAGGAACTGATTTTTTTTTCAATTTTCCTTCGTGGGGCTGGTTAACTCTTTCAGCTGGTCTAATATTGCTCCTTCAAGTTTCCGTAACTTTTTCTGTACTAGGGTTATTAAAGTGCAGATTTCGTTCCAGCACTCCTGTCCGTATCATGTAGTCTACGAGGGGCCTCGAGCTCGGGAGGATGTTTCTCCATCGGGCGAAACGGCTGCATTGCAGTGTGGACAGATATTGTCGTGGTGGGGAAAATCATGCATTCGCTTCTCTTGCATTATCCGAGTCTATGGATGAAGAAGAGGGGGCAAGCGAATTGGAAACGAAACTTGCGGTGGCAAGAGCACGGCTAGAAAAGAGACGCGAGAGGAAAAATATAGCTGCGCTCGAACAACAAAAAGCAATCTAACAGCAACAAAACCCGAAGCCAAAAGTCGGCCAACAGCAGCAATTTCAACAGCAACATCAATATCAACAGCAACTACCAACACAAAATTGCCCACAGGAACAGCAACCAGAACAACAGAAAAATAAAGATGCCTCCGATCAACACCATAGATATTGAGTGTAAGGAATTGGTAAGTCTGTGTAAGCCAGCCGTGGGAAACAATTTTGTAATTAAAAGACTGGCAGGTAACAGGCATGCCATTCAAACCAACCAGCACAACCGAAAATAAAGATGCCTCCAGTCAACACCATAGATATTGAGTGTAAGGAATTGGTAAGTCTGTGTAAGCTAGCCGTGGGAAACAATTTTGTAATTAAAAGACTGGCAGGTAACAAGCTTGCCATTCAAACCTATGCGGTGGCAGACCACGACAAAATTAAAGAGGTCTTAAAAAGAGCCACCGCGGAATTTTACTCGTTTACGCAGAAACAAACAAAGACCGTAGCAGGTCTATTAAACGGCGTCCACCCTGAAATGGAACCGGAGGCTCTGATCGAAATGCTTCAAAAGCTGAAGCGTGAAGATCTCGAGTTTATCGCGGTAAAACCGTTCACCACAACCAAGGTAAGAAGGGAAAACCGGAAGCTACCCTTATTTTTTGTCCAATTATCACCACGCAGCAAAATTGGTGGTCTAAGGAGAATTAAAGTCCTGTATCATCATTGTTACATGGTTAAAAAAAAGCAGAGACATTGTACAATGTGTGCGCTGCCAAAGGTTTTGACACGCACCGGCGAACTGTCAAATGCAGCATCGTTGCGTAAAATGTGGACTTGACCATAAGGCAGAAGAATGGCCACTGGGAAAAGAAAGAGCAGAAGACATATCCACGTCGTTTATGATCATAAAGTGTATGGGACCTAAATGACTGCCCTGAGAGATACCAGTGGTGTCGAGGAAAGGATTTGAAAGAGCGAATCGAAAGCGAACTCTTAGAGCCGATTACTCAGATATGAAGAAATCCACTTGGTCAGTGTGAGTTTGAAGCCTAGGGAGGATAATTTAAAAAGAATAGGCTTGTGCGACATTTTGTCGAAAGTTGAAATCGGTTGAAATAACGTCAACTTCATTGCCGTTCTCTATAGCCAGGAGTGTGCGGAGGGTAAATTCAACTAAATTTGTGGTAGTAAATCTACCAGGATGAAAACCGCATTGCTTGGGTGAGACAAGAGCGTTGCAGCAGATAACGCTTCATAAGCAAGGCTTTCGAAAAGTTGGGGAATATATAATAGAAAATTTTAGCAATAGAACAATACTTCAAACCACCGCCTTTGGGCCTCTTTTTATTTATAGGAGAGATAAAAGAAGTTTTCAATTTATTAGACAAGCCCTGAGAAAGCGACGGATTGAAGATTAACGAAAGGGGGCATGAAGAACATTGTTTGCAGGTAGATACGAATTGAAAAAAATGACCATAAAATATATGATGATGGTAATAATGCAGGTCCGACGAGTCACTAATGCTCCAGCTCAGAGCACCATAGAGTGTGTGTTGATTGGATACCAAATCCTAAGTCAATAGAAAGATCTTCTCTTTTTTTTTAGCTCTAAAGCGCGCACAAGAGGGGATTTGTGAACATGAACAGGTAGAACAATCCACATTCGTGTAGTTCGGCAGTTCAGTTGAGCAACGACCGTGGTAATACCTATAGAAACGAGATAGGCATGATAAGTTGCGCCTGTGTTCTAACGACGGAATTGATCGACTTACGGCTGGGTCCCCAATACGTTCCACTGCTCGTTTTTGCATCTTTTCGAGCATGTGTAGTGCAGTTTTGGATACGCCTGACCAAATATGGGAGTTGAACTCCATTTTGGGACGAATATAAGCCTTGTACATAGTGGCAGGTTGGATGATGATGTACTTTTTGCATCTCTTACGGAACCGCATACATTTGGCTGCACTTTTCGCAGCTTCAAATATGTGGTCATTCCAATTAAGAGTCGAATTAATTGCAGTGTCGAGGATTGATAGTTCCTTGGCTTCGTCGATGCAAGTGCCCTTCATCGACAGTATATTTACTTTGGAGTTCGCCTTTGACGACAAGAGGCAGCGCTGAGTTTTTAAGGCATTGAATTCTACTCGGTTAGATAATCCCCGTTGATATATGTTTTTGAGGTCGGAATTCAGTGTATTAAGCATTACCTGCTGATTGGTATTGACGTTCGAAGAGTTTGGTCGGTAATGTTCGTATGAGTATGAGACCCTTAACGTTCTATCATCAGCAAACGAGCGAATTGGGTTGTGGGTAATTGACAAGAGATCATTTATAAAAATCAGGAAGAGAATGGGTGAGAGTACCGAACCATATGGAATACCTGCATTAATTTGATGGGAGACAGATTTGACAGCATCAACAACCGCTTGAATTGAACGGCCAGAGAGATAGCCTCTTGTCCATTGGATCAGGGAATGGTTCACTCCATAGGAATGTAATTTTGACAAAAGGGCTGGATGCCAAACTCTGTCGAAGGCTTTTGAAATATCCAATGCGAATCTTGCTCTCGCCGAGGTAGTGGATGGAATGGCTCCACTTTTCGGTAATGTACGCCATCAGATCTCCTGTGCACATGTTGCTACGAAAACCATATTGGCAGTCATTGAGGAGGTAATTTGATGCCAGATATTTCGACAGTTGACGGTTCATGAGGCGCAAGGCTAATAACCTTGCCCGTAAAAATAGATTATCATGGAAGTTTAACAAGCCTCGAGACTTGCTAAATAAGGCCAAGACCCTCACCCGTTTTGGGAATTGGCTGAATGTTCGCTGACTTCCATCTATTTGGGAAACGGCCAGTAGAATAAAACAATTGGAAAAGTTTTCGCAGTGGTTTAAAGAGAGAAGAGGAACATTTCTTCAAGAGAATTGCGGATTTCCATCAGGACCAGTGTTTGCGTTTAGCTCCTTGAGTACGTGGGGAACAGATGTGATATCAGGTGGCGTGGAGTTGATTGCAAAATTTGCAGCAATTAGATTCGCCTTCTCTGTTGCACTGGTGACTGGTTTGTCATCGACTATAAGCGATGGAATGGATGAAAAGACTGAATTTTGAATGTTTTACACGAATGCCCAGAAGTTTCTACTACCCGTGGGAGAGTGTAGTATTTTTTGTCTCACTCTTTGGTCATGCAAGAACTTTGCGCGTTGAATATACGCATTGCAGTAATTTCTAGCTCTCTTAAATCTTTTCCGCTTTTCCTCAGTATTGTTTGATTTATACAACCGGAAGCACAACTCTTTAGCCTTAATGGTTTCTCTGCAGCCGGAATCGAGCCACAAATTTCTCTTGGGTTTGATACTCTTTACCCTGTGTGGAATAAAGGTTCGCATGCCAAGAAGAATTGTGTCTGTCAATGTGTCCGCTATAGGGTTAACATCATTATTGAGGAAAAATAACGACCAATTTATCCTGCCATAAAAGTCGTTGAGACCTTCCCAGTTGGCTTTCCGCTAGAACCATACTGTTCTCTTGAGAGCTTTCTCATTAACGTTGCTGGTGGTTAGAGCAAACTTAGCTGACACGACACAGTGGTCTGAAGTGTCAAAGGGCGAAGAAACTTCAATTGTGTATTTGTTTGTGTAGGAGGTGAGAAACAGGCCCAGTGTGTTAGCGAAATGACCATATATGTCTGGTACCCGTGTTGACTAATTGACGATTTGAGGTAAACTATTTGAATCAGCAAATAAGTGTTAGATACTGATCTTCAGGCATTGTGTGACGATGCCACTGATATTTCAAAAGCTTTCGACAAGGTATGGCACCTAGCTCTGCTGTCGAAATAGCATCGCTATGGAATCGACCATATTTGGTATATAGTTCAATGTATAATAGACCGTGTTTTTGACCACATACGAATACCATACATGGGAAGGCAAGCTGTTGCAAACATTTGCGCTCTTAGAAATTGGTATAGCAAATACGAGCACAAAGAACAGATATCTCAAAGTAAGAAGGAAGTCCCTAATAGACATTCACCTTTATCTGCAATCAACTCATAAAGAATGGCAGGTTAGTGAAAGATACACCCATAATAACTACAAGGCCAAAATAGTGGAATTAAGCGAAATTAATGACAACCTTCACACCACAACGGATCCTAAGTGACACAACAGCTCGTTCGACGAAGGTTTCTTCGAAGTAATAATGAGGACCTATAACATAACAACATAAAGAAGGAAACTGTCCGCAAGGTAAGAGAGATGGTGAATACATGGTATAACTCAGCCCTGCTAAAAAAGATACCAACGGAAGGAAGAAAACCATGCTACTGATGGACCGACGAAATTAAAGCAGTAAGAAGCCAGTTCTTATAATCAAGTCGCAGCATGCAAAGAGTAACAAGAAAAGCGGGCTTTCCAGAACGATTTGATAACCTAGAAAATGGAAGACGCAACTTAAAATATACCATAAAAAACAACAAGGCGAGATGTTTTATAAATATTGTGGGGCAGCAGACATATATCCTTGAAGCACCGCTTACAGATTCGTCACTACAAAATAGAAGTGACATAAAGCACCACACACAACTTGTCCCAAAACATTGTGTTTAATAGGGGCTCCTTGACTCAACTCATGGAGGAAACTATGCGAACGCCGGCTACATGGGGCGATTTTGCAAACACCCTGGATTTGTTTCTAACATTTGAGCACGGCATTTATGCCATGAAAACGGCTGCGCAATTGGCAAACTCGGATCATTGTTTGATCTCGGTTGCGCTGCTATTAACATTTCAATCGAATAACCAACCTAAGCAGCTTCCTCAAGTATGGACGTCTGGGGCTGCCTAAATAATGCCGAGCATCTTCCACAATTTTAAGCGGAGTCATGTCATCATCGTAAACATACGCGTGCTCCTTTCAAGTCTCCTCCCAGTATTTTAACATTTTTCTAAAAGCTAGACATATCTGGCAATTAATTTAAGTCCTGCTGCAGTATACTCTGGCATTTAAGGGTTCAATGAAATCCCCCTTTTAAGTGCGCGCTTTACACAAACACAAAAAGTGCCACTACTTGTTATCATCTTTCGCTCGCCATAGGGCTCAAAACTAGGTGTATGTGAAATCGGTCTTATTTTAATGGAATGTGTAATGACTGTTCTAGACGTTTGTAGCCTTGTTCGTCTTACAATCTCCACATCCTCAGTACTGACGAGCACCGACACATTTACCCTCCGTTTTTCTCTTTTCACTTTTCGATTTCACCACATTTTGTTCTCCTAAGAGTGCTAATAATAGAAAATAATGAAAAGGGAGATGTCTTTTTAAAACAAATCTGGAAATTTTCACTGTCGGCAGGGTTAAGAATTTTCGACTTTTCTAATGATTTATACGCATCCTCTTTGGAATAACACTATTATCAGACCGTTCCCAAATTATCCTCCAACAGATATCACCACTGTCTGACTTCAACCAACCCATGTTGAGACTCAACTGTCTTAGCCGTTTCCATACTACTTGATGGACATTGCTCCGATTCGTCAATGCAGCTGCAGTTTGTACACTTGTATAGTTTTCATATGATAAAATAAATCCGCAATGTGCCTTGGGTTCGACAACCAGAGTTTCATGTCAAGATACAAATTTTCCAACAAATATTTATGCAGTACAACCACGAGATGTGTACACATTTGACGATATTGTTGTTAATATCGAGGTAATTCAAAACCTCAACATCGCAAATGTTTACTTTTCCTTCGACAGCTTATATTATATCATGTTGTTGTCGCACTGGTATTCTGATACACTTCTGTATCCACACTGTACTCGTCGGTGCATTCACGCGGCACGATTGCAGATTTAAGTTTCATTGCATAAACTCTAATTGCCCAGAAGGAATGTGCCAAGGATGTTCCACATTCTATCAGCTTGCCAGCCCACATGCCCTTATCTGCACAATTAACCCAATAAATTGCAGCAAAATGTTGGTCGTGTATCCTTAGCAGGAGCGAAATGTATGCGTCAGGACATGCTACAGATGTGACGTATCTGGGTTGGACTGGTAGTTTTAGTGGTATAGCAACGACCTTAATATAACTTATGTGTTGTCGTCAAATAGATTTCCGTGGATAAATGGGGAAACAGGAATCTGTTTTTATATCAACGGGATCATGCAAAATCCTGATTTTTCTCCTCTTGCTTTTTCGTTACAGGATAAACTTCCTTATAAAATGAGTAGCGGAGCAAAGACTGAAGCACGACTGCCGGCTGTCTATAGAGCACATCACAATGCAAGGATTCTTTGCGTTATGGAACATCCAACATTAAAAATTCGACAGAACGCATCTCTGCTGTTAGACGTTCAATGTAAGTAGAACTTTCTTTTACTTTGTTCTCCGTTGTTGTTTGTGTTTTGTTGTAATGTAACTATGTAAAGAGAGATCATGTTACGGGGAAATCAAACTATGAGATTTTTGGTAAACAGACAAATGGATGAATTGAATTATATTAGTGGCTCTTGTAGAAAGATAAATGTATATACAAACACTTGTGTCGCCAATCCATGACATATACAGATATAACGTTGATGGATAAACTTTATATTTCTCGATGATGCAACAAGTCTCCCCATCACTCTTCTACCGAAAAATTTAAAGTTCTTTGTTTATTTAAGCAATATCATCGCGAAGCACTTGAGATAGCAAGGTGTCTTTCGTATTCCCAATCGTTTACTATTCCCGAAGGAATAAATTAATGACCTAAACAAAAAGTAACCTAAGCGCCCAAAATGATTATGCAGTGTCATCCCTAAAAAATCCCAGTTGAAAACACTTAAAATCTATCTTTTAACTAAAGACCTTTCATTTTATTGTTGCCTAAAAAAAAACAACAAAAAATTCTCTCTCTTTTATGCAAATGCTGAATGACCCTGCACCATAAGTAAGTCCTAACTGTCCTTAAAATAAATTCAGAGCACTTCTTTCTATAATATGCTGAAAACATTTCTAGTGACACTTACTTTTATATGAAAAAATATGAGTCCTTTACAGCAAGCAATGTGCCACATAATCTCTCGCAAGTGGTACTCATACACTCGGAGCTGAACTTATGGGCCGCTGTCGCCTTGCTCTCCTTGTTTCTACAACACTTTGCGTAGCACATACTTTTAAGGCAAACAAAAACTAAAGTTAAGCGATTATGAAATCATACAAGTCCTTGCATAAAATACATTTTAAAGGGTACGTTAAGATCGAGAAGAGTGGACAAAGAAAGAACTAGATTGAAGCACAAGTCCTGTTTACATTTGCATCAAGACGCCTTAAAATCGAGGACAAAAGGCAATAGGAGGGCGAACATATCCTTTTGGCTGCATAAAAAGGAAATTGATGCAAGTAAGAGAACACTGTAATTCAAATTGAGGACATTTTGGAGGTGGGTGTGAGGAGACAAAGATAGTCACAATTAAAAGTAAAAGTCACCGAAAACAATTTAAATGAAATGGATGGGCTAGAGATTGCTAAGAATAAAATGGACTGTTTCAAGTAGGCATGTGTTGAACGCAGGGCTAGTTAGGTGCACAAACGTACGAGTATAAAGACTTTAAATGAATATTTATTAGCAACTATTGTATTAAAGTGAAGTGAATTGGCATTTTTCGGATTTAAGACAGAAAACGTCAAAAATATGAAACACCATTGAGTAAATACATAGTTACACATCGTTGCCCTTACACCTTATTGTGATTAATTTCTCCAATCTCATTACTCTCCAGAGAACCGAATGCGCGAAGGTATAACACTACATCCCGAAGCGACCATGACAAATCCGCGTCCACTTTAAATAGAATGGAGCCCAACTACAGACTGAGGCTGTGCTCCATGCTATCGACAAAATGACGGATTAGGTGTGTTACACGCAACGTCTACCCCCTCCTAATACTCACCCTTTTTGGGGGCCATCCCCTACCAGTAACGGGATTCACCTTCATGTGAAGCCCAATATGGTGATTAATCCAAATCAACATATCCAATCCAATGAGTACCTGTAAAAGTGCATTAGATACAAAATGCATATACGGGCGAATCATGGAATCTATATACCACATCTGGGAAAAATCCATGACGGCACAAAGAAAATAATGTGCTACTCAAAACAAAGAGCAATTCTATGGTAACGAGGCAATAAGGTATACAAAATATCTTTGCCATCGTTGACCATAAATGAACACTTGTTTAAATACAAGGTTCTAAGAATTGTATACACGCATCCATACAATCAGATCTCGCAGATCATAAACATTTTCAATTTGTATGATTATCAGGAAATGTACTGCGAAGCATACCTCATGTGTATCAAAAAAGATCTATTGTGGGTAAACAATGGATGCATCTCTCGGTCTGCAAGACCGAAAGAGAGCTGAGGGTTTGTGTGTATGAACATCGTCCAAAACGGACAACAGATATAAAACTCGTGACGTTGTAAATTTGATTTAAAAAAAAGAGTCTGGTACAAATCGTTGTGCTGGACGGACACTGCGACAAAGCCCGTCGCACTAACAATTTAGTTTTAAAAGACTCTGATTCAAATCATCGTCCTGGCCGCACACAGTGATAAAGGCGATCGCGCTTAAAATTAAAATTTCGGGTGCCGTGAATATTACCCATTATCGAATTCGGAAGTAAGATGAGTGTTAGAGTCATGCAATGCATGTATATTTCAGTAATTGCTTAGAGGCGAGTGTGTGTATAAAAGGGTTAAGACGACGGCTCTTCTGGATTCTTGACACCTTTTGGTATACGCATAAGTCGCTGTTTTTTCTATCGTTTAGGAAATTGTCCTGTTTGAAAGCAGGTTGTAAAGTGACTGCTGAAGACTTCCGGCTTTTTTGTTAAAGCAGTCTTCACTACAGCGTTAGGGATAACATCCAGTCCCAGGGTCTTGTTTTTTTTTATAACCCTTGCAGCCAAGAGTACCTCTTCGGTGGTCACAGGAGGTATCTCTCCTTCAATGATGCTCCACTGCTCTTGCACTCTCAATACCTCATCACGCTGCGGGAAGAGGACACCAACGATTCTGGCCATGTCACTTTTCCTTTTTTCCAGTTGACCACTTTTGCTCTGTAGTCTTTTCATGACTATCCTGTAAGCGCTGCCCCATGGGTTGTTATTTAATTCATCCCTTAGGGAGCAGAACGCGTCATATTTACTTTTGTGGATAACATTCCTCAAATCTTTCCGTTTGTTGACGAATTCCGCATGCAACTGGGGGTAGGTGTTATGGTTTTTTGCTCTTTGTTGCAAGCGTCTTAACCTGTTGCACTCGGATCGCACATGGGCGATTTCTGAGTCCACCAATACACTGGTTTGATAGCCCCTGCTGGTTGTCTTTTTCGTGGCATAGAAGCATCACATGCGGTAGTTGGCCACTTCATGACTTTTCCAGCCCGCCTGTTCGCACCGGCCTCTGCGTCAAACTGTTCGATTTGGTCTTCCAGTATATAATCGAGCAGTTCCGCATCGATGTCTTTCTCTTCCCACCCATTTTTTTTGGGCTTTCTTCGCAAATTTGCCAGTGATGAATCCCCTGAATTTCGTACATTACAGCTTGGTGGTCGCTATGGGTGCAGGTGTCCAAAACTCGCCACTCCATACTTCTTGCCAACATGGAGCTGTGATGTCGATTTTGGACCGGCCTCTCTCGTTTATGAATGTGTCATCGATACCATCATTAAGTAACACCACATCTAGGAATGCGAAGGCTTCAAGTAGTGCCTGGCCTCTACTGTTGGTCCTTGTACTTCCCCATTCTACTGCCCAAGCGTTGAAATCTCCAGCAACAATAAGAGGGCTCTTATCTCTAGCTTCTTGTGTTATTCTGTCCAAAAAGCATTTGAAATAATCTATTTCCCACCTTGGCGGAGCGTAACAACAGTAGAAATGAATTCCTCTGATCTTAGCATAGGCAATTTCTTCCTGACGCTGGACACTTCTGCATTCCACGGGGGAACTACCAGTTGTCCAGATGGCGGCTGTTCCGCTGCTGTCTTCGTCCCATGTAACAATACCAGTACCAGGCATCCTGTACTGCTCATTGATGAGCACCACGTCGGCACCATATTCCTTAACCGTTTGGGAAAGGAAATCTTGTGCGGCTCCACAATGGTTTAAGTTGATTTTAATGCACTCAAACCTCTCCATTTTTATTCAGAAGATTGGACATCGCGTTTTTAAATGCTCGGCATTTGTAACTCCCTGTTGAGTCGTGGTTACCGCCTTCGCATCCTAATTAGCAAAGCATTCGTTTGGGTCGTGCTTTACAACACATTGCTTTGTGCCCTTTTTCTCCGCATTTCAAACAGTTTTCCGAAAGATGTCTTTCGGATTTGCAGGATTTCGCCACATGGCCGTATCGCCAACATCTGAAACATCGTGTGGGTGCGATGTGTTCTCGAAGTCTGCATCTCACCCATCCAACCCGTAGGAAATCTGTAGCCAGCAACGTGCTAGCCTTCTCTCTTGGTAAGCGGATCATGGCAGCCTTCGTGCCTGTTTTAACATTAGCATATTCGTGTAGTACTTGTTGTACCTTTGCTTTCAGTGTCTCGGTGGTGGCCTCTGGACGGTTGTGAAGATTTGTGTGTGTTAAGTGCAATTGCTATATGCAAAATATATAACAATTGGCGCAGCCGAAGAGTTTAAGGAAGCCTGAGTTTATGAACTCATAAGAGCTTGAAAACCCTTGACTCAAAAAGAGCTTACAGAGCTCCCAAACAAAAACAAAAACTGTTTCAAGAAAACACAAACAAAAATGAACCATTAAAAAACACGAGAAGTGAAAAAACAAATTAAAAGTTACATGAGCTACATAAAAAGTGAAACACCGAAAACCACACATCAAAATAAAGTGACGAAAAATACAAAAGATTATTTAAAATAACGCGCAGATTCAAACCCTTTGAAACATCCAACAGCAATTCATAGAAAAAATGTGAAAAAAAAACTTAAACTACAAAAAAGTGATTAAAGCAAAACAAAATAATAAAATTAAAAGGTGTTTAATTCAAAAACAAAAGAGAAAGGAACAAATTTAAAAGTGGACACATAAAAACACCTGCAAGAAACAAAACACATACACGCTCCCAAAACTATTAGAAAATCAATACAGTGGCAATCAATAAAAAATAAAATAAAACATAATATAATGACAGAAGGCAACAACGAGGAGCAACACCACCACCAATAACAGCACCCGAGCACACCAAGGACACGAGAGGACGCCAAGCAAGTCTTGAATGCCTGGAGACCAACGCGAGGTCGGGCCCCATTCGCCGTTCCCGACGAATAAAGAAAATTGCAGCGGCAGGAACTGCAGCATCGGTGGTAAATACCTTAAAGTAGAAAAAATAAATTAAAAAAATAAAAATATTAATAAAATTAACAAAAATAATAAAATGGAACAGAATAAAATAAATACAAATAAGATAGAAGTTCTGCTTGGGACAAGTCTCACCCAAACCCTGACCCCAAAACCTAATTTTGAAACCCCAGGTGTCGCGGCCACCCCCGCCCCCTCGTTTCCTGGTAGTTCGGTGAATCTGGGAGGTATTTTGGATTTGCTGGCAAGGGCGTTGTCAAGACTCCAAATGCAGCAAGCGAACTTAAGGCGTTCGTAAGTAGCTGCAGGATAGCAATAAGTTGTTTTCTAACTGAGGAACAACGGGTGTTTCTCGAACTACTGCCCACGCGATTGGTGGACGATGCCTATGAGTTGGACATCGCTAAGTCAGTAGAGTCTATTGAAGACTTCGAGACACTCTTTGAGAGCACACAAGAGCCACAAGAGTCGTTCGAGGACTTGCTGAACCAGCTACGAGCAACACGGCGGCCCCTAGAGAAGAAATGAATGCTTTCGTCTCAAGAGTAAGGCAAACCCTGTTCCGGTGCCAAAATGCAGCAAATAAAATATACGGCCTGGTGAATGGCGCTACGTTCAAGCTGCAGGTGACTCAGCAGCGAAATCCGCTCTGAGGGGTGGCACGGCAGATCCTTTTCTGAGGCAATTCATGGTACTGGTAGGAGATAACTCATTTGACGGTTTGGCCCAGATATTAATCCAGATGGAGAAGTCACAACAGGAAATGATACAGTTGTATAACTCCTCCCAAGCTAGGTCCACAATCCCTAACCAGTCTGAAAATGTTACACAGTTGGACTACCCACAGTTCAATAACTATCCCCATGTGCAATATAGCACATATCCTCAGGGGACAAATAATAGGCATCAGTTAAGTTCTCCCAACGCACCTGTGCGATTTGCTCCACAGTCACAGGCAAAATACATAGGATCTTACGACCTGTCTGCCGCTGTGCGACAAACTACATATCCACAGCCTGTATCAAACCGTGTACCGATCAACGCTCCTTCTGCCTCAGTTTCATACCCACAGGTGGTAGTAAGCCAAACACCAGTCGATTCTCCACTTGCCCCTGGATGGAATTCTGTATACCCGCAGGCGGCTATCCAAAAATTATCGGCTCCAGTTGCATACCCTGGGGAAAGTTAGCCAATACCGGCTCATTTCAGCAGCACCCGCTCTTTTCCCCCACAGGTTGCACGCTTAACTTGTAATTTCTGCAAGAAGAAGAGGCACCTTTATGACGAGTGTCTAAAACGCAGAAATACGCCTTTCTGCGTGGGTTGTCGGCAGTATGGACATGATATTAGGGATTGTCGTATACCCACAAACCAACCAATATTTAGAAACTATGGGCCTTCAAAAAGCGGTCGCCCACAATCAAATCTAATAGGACCCCAGGAACAATCACCACAGGGTCCCCAACTATCAACATCCACTCAGGTGCGCCCCACCCAAAACTACAAAGTTTACAGCGTAGGAGTTGTGAATTCTGTGGCAGACGAGGCCATAAGTGGACAGAATGCCGGCACAAATTGAATTGGGAACAGGCAGGTCATTCGACTTCCCCTTCCAATAATAATAGCCAATTAAATCCGAAAAATAATCAACGTCGGTTAAATCCACAGAAGCGCACGGTCACATTGACTGTCAACGTGGATCCGGGCTTCGTATCTGAGACAGAAAAACAGATGAGGCAGCCCAGTTCTAATCGTGACACTCCAAGGAGTCGGTCTCAACGACGACCCCGTCGAACAAAGCTAACGCAAAAGTCCCACCCACCTGAGCCCAGCAATGCGCGCTCAAATCCCAACCCTCCCTCCCAAAGCTGGAGAAAGTCCTGCGTATTTTGCAATGGGCGAAATCACACGCTGGCAGAATGCCGTCAAAAACAGAAATGGGAGAATAGTTCAGGAAACTCAGTACGGTCGGGTTCGAATACCCCAACCCGACCGAATTAAAACCACATAACACGACCTGTTCTCAGGCGCCACTAACCCGTGTCCGCATAGTCCAACTTCCTTTGGACATAGGGCGACACAAAGAAATAAAATTAGTAGTAGATACTGGCGCCGATATCCGTATAATCAAACAAAAAGCACTCCGCTCCAATTGCCAAATAGATAGCCAAGACTCATGCACCCTGCAGACGCCCTTTGATTCAGGGAAAACTAGAGGCAGCAGTTTGGGGCATTTCGAGTTGGCACAGAGCGTGCCATGCTGATTCCAAGTGGTACACTCTCTGCCTGCCTGGGTTCAAAGAAGATGGGTTCTTGGGCAACGATTTTCTGTCCAGGAATTGCAAAGTGGATGGACCGGGACATTGTCTAGAATTCCCTCGCATGGGTACCAACTCCGAACACTTTACCATCCCCTTCGCGAAGAATCGACGAAAAAAAGGACGAACACGGGCAGCCGATGAGAATAGAACTATTGACGAAATGGGACCCAAAGAGGTACGAGGGTTGCCTCTTATGTTTCGGGATTTGGCAACCCTAGTGTTGCAATCCGGCAATTGACAGCTCTGTCATAAAGTTGGACATTTTTGAGGTTATACCCACTCAGAACGTTTTGACATACGAGCACTATTTGTGTTGTTCACAGTAACTTAAGAGATTCATCTCGGCCCAAAAATGGAATTAAATCGTCAACATTTTCGTGCGATTATGTTTTCCAACTTTCGGCGTGAATTAACTCAGCAACAGTGCATGGATGAACTTAATTCAATTTTTGGCGATGAAGCTCCATCAAGGACCAGTGTTTATCGATGGTATGGTGAATTCAATCGTGGTCGTAGTTCACTCCAAGATGAATTTCGTGAAGGTCGTCCAAAATCAGTTGTTGTTCCGAAAACCATTGATGCTGTGCGCGAACTGATATTGGAAGATCGTCATGTGACCTATCGTGAGATTGAGACAACCTTAGGCGTTAGTGGGGCCAGCATACATTCAATATTGCATAAACATTTGACTGTCAAAAAAATTTGTTCGCGTTGGATCCCACACAATTTGTCACTCGCCCAAAAAAAGGCTCGTGTCAATTGGTCGAAATAAATGCTCAAAAAATACGGTCGCGGTGCTTCGAAACACGTCTATGACATCGTGACAGGTGATGAATCGTGGATTTACGCGTATGAGCCCGAAAGTAAACAGCAGTCGACTGTCTGGGTGTTTCAAGATGAGCCAAATCCAACAAAAGTTGTTCGCGCTGCATTCAGAATGCATGTGCTGGAGATACCTCAATCAGAGTGGCAAAAGTGCTTCGACAATTCGTTCAAACGCATACAAAAGTGTATAGATCTTCATGGGGAATATTTTGAAAAACAATAAAGTGATTTTTGATGATCAATATTTGTTTTTGTTCTCTAATCCCGAAATATAAAAGGGAACCGTCGTATATATATATATATATATATATATATATATATATATATATATATATATATGTATATATATATATATATATATATATATGTATATATATATATATATATATATATATATATATATATATGTATATATATATATATTTATATATATATATATATATATATATGTATATATATATATTTATATATATGTATATATATATATATATATATATATATATATATATATATATAAGAAACAAAAAAAAAAGATGTACGCCGAAAGGCATATATAAAAATCAAGTTGTAATGTGTAATTTAGAGAGCTCGCATAGAGCCAGTAAGTTAATTTAAGGACTGTGATTGTAGAAAAGGGTTTAACATTTACCCCTAATATTATACATGTAAAAAGAATTAGGAAATTAAATGTGGCTTAAAAACAAAACAAAAAAAAAACAAAAAAAAAACGGCGACATTCGTGTACAACAGTAGTGTACACGAAGGTACGAAACTCACACCTATGGATTGTCTCTATGGTTTCACTCCGGAAGTACCCTCGAACTTAAAATGAGCACCGGAACCAGTGTACAACCACGAGAGTTATCACAAGCTATTAAAGTACAAATTACAGAAAATATACGAAATAGCTAGGCGAAACTTATTGACCAGCAAACAGCAGTCAAAACAGTACCACAGTAGTGTATTATGGCCGGTTCTGGGCCACTTGTTACGGGGTTTTTTACGCGGTGGGTGGTTGTCTCGGCGGGGGTTGGCGCCCCGGATTGGGGTTGGTGTCTCGGCCAGGGGTGTGCGCGTGTGTGTGTGTGTCAGCTGGGGTTTGGTGTCTCCCTTGTGGTGTGTGTCTCGGCTATGTGGGGTTGGTGTGTCGCCCGGGGGTCGGTATAAATCAAACAATACTGAGGAAAACCGGAAAAGATTTAAGAGAGCTCGGAATGACTGCAGTGCGTATATTCAACGCGCCAAGTTCTTGCATGACCAGAGAGTGAGACCAAATACTACACTCTCCCACAGGTAGTAGGAACTTCTGGGCATTCGTGAAAAACATTCAAAACTCAGTCTCTTCATCCGTTCCATCACTTATAGTCGATGACAAACCAGTCATCACTGCAATAGAGAAGGCGAATCTACTTGGAGCACATTTTGCAGCCAACTCAACGCCGCCTGATACCACATCAGTTCTGTGGTGTTATACTTTCCTGGGCTCTACCACTATGATTGGTTTTGCCCTCATCTCGATACTGTGTCCGTCCGACACTGGTTCACCGAGACGTTTCAACTGCTTGTTCAAAGTAAACCACTGGTGATTCCTTAAGTCTATTTTTTGTTTAAGAGAAACTTAATCTAGGTGAACATACGATCTTAATTAAGGTTGTACAAATTGTTAATTAATTTGGGAAACACTTATTTAATTCAAAATTTACAATCTTAATGGTGAAAACTTATTTTGTTTAAAATAGACAAGCTTAATGGTGAAACTTATTTTGTTTAAAATAGACAAGCTTAATGGTGAAAACCTATTTTATTCAAAATATACAATCTTAATGGTGTAAACTTATTTTATTTAACATATACGATCTTAATTAAGGTTGTGCAAATTGTTAATTAATTTGCGAAACACTTATTTAATTCAAAATTTACAATCTTAATGGTGAAAACTTATTTTGTTTAACATATACGATCTTAATTAAGGTTGTGCCAATTGTTAATTAATTTGCGAAACACTTATTTAATTCAAAATTTACAATCTTAATGGTGAAAACTTATTGTATTTGATTTTAAATGTTCAATCTAAATGGTGTTGTACACAGGACTTTTATTTAAAACATTCAATCTTAATGGTGTTGTACACATTGTATTTGATTCAAATGTTCAATCTAAATGGTGTGGTACACAGGATTTTAATTTAAAATATTCACTCTTAATGGTGTTGTACACATTGTATTTGATTTTAAATGTTCAATCTAAATGGTGTTGTACACAGGACTTTTATTTAAAACATTCAATCTTAATGGTGTTGTACACATTGTATTTGATTTAAAATGTTCAATCTAAATGGTGTGGTACACAGGATTTTAATTTAAAATATTCACTCTTAATGGCGTTGTACACATTGTATTTGATTTAAAATGTTCAATCTAAATGGTGTGGTACACAGGATTTTAATTTAAAATATTCACTCTTAATGGCGTTGTACACATTGTATTTGATTTAAAATGTTCAATCTAAATGGTGTGGTACACATTGTATTTGATTTAAATGTTCAATCTAAATGGTGTGGTACACATTGTATTTGATTTAAATGTTCAATCTTAATGGTGTGGCACACTGGATTTAGCGCTCGACTTTAACTCGCTGTGTCCGAAACGTTACTGACTTTTCTCTCGAGGCGACAGGATACCAAAAACCTATCTATCGCCTCGATGACCATATTTGGTCATTTTTTCCTTCTTACTTATTTCCCTACCCTCTAAGGGTTGAACACACAGCGTGATCCCTGGTTAGTGTTCATCGCTTGTGTCGCCCAGCATGCGGTCCATATACATAGAGTAAACATAAAAATAACACGTTCGCAGCTGGGGCGAGTTGTTCTGAAAAGGTTATTGTATTTGCACGATCAGCGCCTACATTGTAGCATGATTGCCGATCGTGCGCATGGTGGCTGTTGGCATTGACAATGTCGCGCCGGTGTGCGTGTATTTACGCTGGTGAGTTCTATATTGCCTGTGTGTGGCTCGAGTTAGCGGCTGATGTAGGCATTAATGTACGAATCAAGAGAAATATAAACATCTCTTGTTGCATTGTCGCCGCTTCTTATGACCAATTTCTTGGTAGGAAATAATGCAATGTTGGTTGCTAGATGTGCGACCAATTTGCACTTCCTATGGCGTGCTTGGGTTTGGTAATATTTAAACAGCGCAGTTAAATATTGCAGCTGGTGGTTGGTCGTATGGGCAGGTAGGTCATGCTTTTCAGGTTTTAATATGCCCATGTTATACTCTTATATATTTTTTTAAGCGTTTCTATTTAGGGGGAATGCCTGTTATTGCTGATACACTTTTCGTATCAGCAGACATTGCGGTTATTCGAAATGATAGTGCAGGTAAGTACACGATTTATTGGCGCCGAAGGCTTATAAACGAGGGTTTACCTGGTGGCAGGCAAGCAGGTGAGTAGTGGCGTTCACAAGATCCGCCACAGTTCCATCTCAACTTGGGCATAAGCAGCACACCATGAGCCAGATTCGCTTGCGAACGCGTACTGTTGCCCGCGCACTCAAAGAGCTAAACGCTCACAAATCCGCTGGTCCGGATGGCATTCCCCTAATCCTCTTGAAGAGATGGTCCTCTTCATTCGCCAAACCACTACGGAAACTCTTCCATTTCTCTTATTCTACTGGTCGTTTCCCAAATAGATGGAAGTCAGCGAACATTCAGCCAATTCCCAAAAAGGCTGACAAACCATCCCTTTCTTCTTATCGACCCATAGCACTAACTTCTATTCTCTCCAAGATAATGGAATCACTTATCAACCGTCACCTTTCGAAATATCTGGAATCAAATGACCTCCTCCATGACCGCCAATATGGCTTTCGTAGCAACAGGTCCACAGGAGATCTGATGGCGTAGCTTACCGAAAAGTGGAGCCATTCCATCCACTACCTTGGTGAAAGCAAGGTAGTCGCATTGGATATTTCAAAAGGCTTCAACAGAGTTTGGCATCCGGCCCTTTTGTCAAAATTGCATTCATATGGAGTGGACAATTCCTTGATCCAATGGATAAGAGACTATCTTTCTGGCCGTTCAATCCAAGTGGTTCTTGATGCTGTCAAATCTGTCTCCCATCAAATTAATTCAGGTGTTCCCCGAGGTTCGGTACTCTCATCCACTCTCTCCCTCATCTTTATAAATGATCTCTTGTCAATTACTCACAACCCAATTCACTCGTTTGCTGATGATAGCACGTTGAGTTTCTCATACCCATACGAACACTCCCGTCCAAACTATTCGAACGTCACCACCAACCAGCAAATTATGTTTGATACACTTAATTCAGACCTCAACAAGATATATCAGTGGGGATTATCTAACCGAGTAGAATTCAATGCCCTAAAAACTCTTGTCGTCAAAGGCGAACCCCAAAATAAATATACTGTCGATGAACTTGCATCGACGAAGCCAAGGAACTATCAATACTCGGCACTGGAATTAATTCGACTCTTAACTGAAATTACCACATATTTGAAGCTGCGAAAAGTGCAGCCAAATGTATGGGGTTCCTCAAGAGATGCAAAAATACTTCACTCCATCCAACCTGGCCACTATTTACAAGGTGTATATTCGTCCAAAAATGGAGTTCAAATTCCATATTTGGTCAGGCGCATCCAAAACTGCACTACACGTGCTCGATAGGATGATAAAACGAGCAGCGAAACTTATTGGGGACTCAGCCGTAAGTCGATCAATTCCATCGTTAGAACACAGGTGCAACCTATCATGCCTATCTCTTTTCTATAGGTATTACCACGATCGTTGCTCAACTGAACTTGCCGAATGTGTTCCGCCCCTTGAGACATTTTAACGCGATACCCGTCAGAATGTGAATGCGCATCAGTTCATGTTGGAAGTGGACTTTGGGCGCACAAATAATCATAGAGTCATTCTTTAGCCGAACCACACGAATGTGGAATGTTCTGCCTGATCAAGTGTTTCCAGGCCGTTGTGATGTCCAGACATTCAGGATCAATATACATTGGCAACTCCTTTCCCTATCCACTTCCTCTCCTTCCGCTCGCACTGTGCTCTGAAATTTGAGGGTACTTCAAAATCGCGTTTTGTGCGCGCGTTAGTGTGAAAAAAATATATATAATTATCTCAAGACTGATAACTTAAAATTTACTTGTATATATCCTAATGAATATAAGAATTAAACCAAACTGGATGACATCGGCTCGAAATCGGGACCGGTGAAGAGATTTGTTAACCCAGGCCAAGACCGGATCCCGGTTGTAGTGCCGATGATGATGATGATAAGAATTAAAACTTTTTATATGAAAACCCGAACAAAAACAAAAACAATGAAAGAATAAAACCTTAAGAGCACTCTACAATAAGCTACGAATTAAACATACACTTTCAATACTATTATATACAAATATTTAAAAATTCCAATTTATGTAACGAAATTACGACGACATCGCCCTTTGTCTTTTATCGCGCCCCTTCCCGAAAATTAATCTCTTATAGATTAATTCTCTTTCTTGAAGGAGGGGAGGATGTAGTGCTGCACGAAGCCCTACTATTTCCCTCCCCCATACATTTTGCACCTTCGTCAATAATTCCATCCATATCCCCAAATCAACATTGAATCAAATGTTGAACAAACTCAATCAAATCAATTGTCGCACTGATTCAATTTCCAGAAATTCTTAAAGCATATGCAATCATATGCACTCTATATTCAATTATCATCATCATCATCGGCACTACAACCGGGAACCGGTCTGGGCCTTATTTAGTAAGTCCTGAAGCTTGTTAAATTTTCCATAATGATTTGTTTTTTCCAGGCAAGGTCATTAGTCTTGCGCCAGAGGCTCCCCGACGGGGAATCAAACCCCGGTCTCCCGTGTGACATGCGGGTATACTAACCACTATACTAGCGGGGAGCCATATATCCAATTATAAATTTCCAAAATTCCTAAACTAAATGTGCGGACCAGATGCCGCATTTTCGAATAAAATATTATTGAGAATCATAAAATGCGCGTCTGCAATTTTATGATCCTTTAAGAATTGCTTTGCACAAATTTGGTCCCACAAAACTGAATATCCATTCACATCTTTCAAATTCAAATACAAACAAATTGCGCCATAAAACGAACCACATGTTCATTTTATCGCGCATCAAGATCGAGGATAATAAATGCGCATCCGCAAGATCCTTTATCTATTGTTTCCTGCCGAAGTGCATTTATGACCTTTGTTCCTTTCTTTTCCCGTTTGTGATCTTATTTCCAAAAGTAAAACAAAACAATTGAATGGCGGGCGGCAATTGAGGCAGTCTAGATTTGATATTGTGCGACTCAAGACCCAAGACGAGTTCGTGGTTTCGGGTTAGTGTCTGCGATATATAAATTTAATAGTTAAAAGTGTTTAATGAAATAGAAGAACAATGGATTAAAAATTAAAAGATGAATTTTTACTAAAAACAAAACGTAGCCCACTCTTCCCGGGGAACCGGAAGCTCGGTGGTGCACCAGGACAAATTTTATTACACGGCGACTTGTTCCTTCAAGGCATGGGTAGGCGTGGGAAGGTTACCACAATCCCCGGATCCTTCTGAAACCTCGAAAGAAAAAATTCCAACCACCTTCCATGGTAGGATCTGGGTGTTAAATCTGGTTAACAAAACCGGAGAATTAGACGACCAGAAAATGACTCGTGCAGTAAATATGTCAATCTTTCTTGCAGGACTCCATTCTTAAGAAACTTAAATCTTACGATGTCTTTTTTTTCATTGGCAATTTTACCACAATTGTATGTTATTGGCCAAATTCAAATTTTGAATTTTGGGATGTCGTAATAAAGTGAATCAGCATTTTCAGTATGACGGTTTTGAAACTACTAGTTACTCTTACCTCCATCAATGTCACGTGCTGCATGCTCTCTGATTGCTAACAAACCTTCAGTGGAGTACTCGCCACTTTTTTAATACAGTGGGGTATCAGCACTCAAAGCTTCCGAACTAATTTGTTGTTGTTGTACAAAATCGATTCGAAAATAAACCCTGCAATGTGTTGTCGATTCTCAAATGTTGCACAACCTGCGCCATGATAGCTATGCAGTAATTTCAAATGTCGTGTCTTCCACAGTCTGGATTACCGTTTGCCCAATCGTGAATAACCGCCCGCATCTCCAGATTGTGGACAAATGATCTGAAGGATGTAATTGGACTGCAACATATGTTTGCGATTTCGTCTGCTGCGGGAATGTTGAAGGACAGGAGGATATTTTGCTTTCTTCATGTTATCAAGAAAGCGCGATTCGTAGCGGAAGACGTCGCTTTGCGACCAAATAGTTGGGAAAAACGGACGTGTCGGTCGACGCACAACCAGTATCAGAATCAGGAACAGATAAAGCTGAAAACACGAAAATAATATCAAATTGGAAAACTTGCGAAAAACGAAATCACAGCTTGCGCATTGAATATGAAAGTAACAAGCCTCTCCAGGGCCATGATAAAGTTTGACTGTTGATTCTGGCAAAATATTTGCACCCTTTCCGTCTGAATGTGTTTTGGATTGCAGATGATGTTCTGGAAGTGGGGCTATGTGAAACTTTGCACACATAAATGTAGCGCCTTGAATTCCGGGACCAGTAACATCTCCCACTTCATGAAAAGCAAAAAGAATATGCAAGTCCTAGACGTTCCAGATATGAGGTAGAGGGGCTGTGTCATACTGATGCGCTGAACATGTCCAATAGAGTATCCAAAAAACATAACATCGAATAAGAGTCATGCACATATGCAGAGATTTGGCCTTCTTGCGTTGATTTTCGTCGTATGGTGTCTCCCTCTGTATTTGCACAGCGACAATATTCAGACGCCGTGCTCAGAGATGACTATGCAGGCTTTGAACTATGTGCTTAAATGAACGACGATGACCGGCTTTTTTTTCCTTTTTCCCTTTTATGCCACTCGTCCAAGTCCCTATATCATGTGTACTACATTTCGCTGAGGGCGACCATAGGGTGAATTACGTGATTCTGTGGCAAGGATTTTGGTTGGTTTTTTTCTCTTGCCTTCATTTGTAATTTCACCCTCGGATAGAGCCACCGGATAGTTAGCAATCGCATCTTCTTCCCTCCTCGACCTCAACTACCGTCCACCCACATGCCACCAAGGCTGAGTAGGAATCTAAATCCGAAATCTAACTTGACTTTGCTTGTATCATTGCTCGTAGCGATGGAAAAACGTGATTTGTTAGTTTAAAAGGATGGCCTGCAGGAATAGGGACGGGCTGGTCATGCCTCTCGGGCGTGGAACCGCACATCTCCTTTTTTTTCTCGTTTGCTTTCCTTGGTTTATCAGGCGTTAGTAGATACGATACGTTGTCCTTAACGTGTACAAAGACGTCTGAGATCGCTGTAGGGATATTTGAAGATTTATCAAGGACTATAAATGAAATCCCTATTTATCTTAACGACACTTTAATGATTCTTTAAGTCGCATATAGAGAGGATGAGATTTGAGTCTAAGGTATTCAACCGGAAATGTTGTTTTCGAAAACGAATGCAAATCTTGGATAAGGATGGGGGATGTGGATGTGGATGCTGATATGATATGAACAGTCACTCCGCTACACGTGAAGTCACGATGTTTATTATACACATGATGGCGTAACTTGAAGGAAAATAAACAAGCGAGTCCTGAAAGCAAAGTTAGAACTTGTCAGATGCTTATCAGACGGAGTTAAGCGAGGTAAAACTTAGTTCAGTCCTCATTGTTTACATGTTAGCTGGGCAGTGCTTTTAAATTAACGCAGTCACCTGAAGTTTTTAATAGGTGAAGTTGCTTCAGTTCGCGTATGATGCAGAAAACGTGTGTGCATACATTCAGAGATACATTCTATAGCGGAGTTGTGCACTTTGCACAGAACTTAAGTGCATAATCGATTTGCATCACACTAATGTCTAGGAAATGGTGTTGCCTGATGCATTACTGTGCGAGGGTTTATTTTACTTGCATGTTAAGAATTCTACTATTGAAATGTTCAAAAGTAAATCATTTTTACTCGAGTGTTATTATACTAAACTTACAACTAAGCCGAGTACACAAACTGCGATTGCCAATTAACTATGCTCTGTATAGCTTGTGTAAATATTGAAGCCTTTAACTAGTTTATTTTCTTATTTATGTTTATGTTCTACATTATTGGGTCGCTTGCGACGTTCATGAAAAAAAAAATTCAAATCTGATTTGACTACCACTGTTTAAGACATTTAATTTATCAAATTATTGATAGAATGTCGTTGAATCAAACTTGTAGCTGTAAGTGTTCGGGGGAGGCTCGCATTTTATCTACTTGCTATATCGAACCTTTCTCCACAGGTAAATGCGTTCATTCAAGTCAGTCTACGCTTACTGTGATGATTGAACATGGAAACGTAATCTAGCATTAAGTGCAGGCTAACTGCAATGCGGCTATTTACCCGGCTGCATTCTACCCGACCTATGATCCTTTCATCCAACCGACAAGCCGTCGTCGCTTCTCGCGCTTTGCCACCGAAAATCGAATTCTTCTGCATACACGACATGCAAACAAAAGAAACCGATTCTCTCAGCCCTCAGAAATACCATACACAATTTCCATTGTGTATGTATCTCCTCGCCATTAGCACTCAATGCAGCCTTAATGAGATACAGTTCGTTTACGCAGCTGCACCACTCATCCATGCCGTTTATGACGTCATTGATGGATTTTCTTCCCTTTGTTCTCTTTTCCTTGTTCAGGTTTCGTTTATCCTTGGCCGAAAACACAGACCCCCAGAATCTTCCCAGCAAGATCCTCTTTCTGGTTTCTTACCATAGAGAGACATTCTCTCTCCCTTCCACCAATCTCACCTCGAACTGAGGATTGAATGCAAAGTCGGAATTCAACCCTCGAGGAGTCGTTTACCAACCACCAGACGCGCCAGTTGTACCGTTTTCCGCTCCCCGTATCGCACCGGGCATGCGTACATCTAGGAGTTGCTTTTCCTCTCCAGTTTCCCCATCCTCGTTCGTGATAGGGATGTGTCCTTAAATGTATTTCAGTGATCATCTTGTGTGGCTTTTCAGGGCCCGAAGAACCTCGCATCATTTTTAACCCCATAAAAACCCTATAAACCCCATATCTACTCTTAAGTCGAATCACTGGCAAGATCACACAACCTTGCCATAGTATTCACCACTGTCCTAAAATGGCTGAAAACAATTCGGTTATCCCCTTGGATAACCGTCATAAATATTCCATCATAGCCG
Organism: Microdon myrmicae; assembly: GCA_963931805.1. Taxonomy (NCBI): domain Eukaryota; kingdom Metazoa; phylum Arthropoda; class Insecta; order Diptera; family Syrphidae; genus Microdon; species Microdon myrmicae. Next base: position 226,172,564 of record OZ007497.1, read on the forward strand.
AGGAGCTTTTTTCTCCACATTCGGCATTGTATACTTACCTCGTAGCTACAGACCCATCGACCGATCGTTCTATCGATGATATGCAGAGTAGCCACCGTTGACTACCTGCAACCGACTGTATGTCCTTCAAAAATACCACACACCCGATGGAATGTTACCTTGAGCAGAATAAAAGATTATCAAATGAACACCTGGCTGACTTTCAAACAGACAACTTGTCTCACAGTTTTGCTCGTGCTATTTATCTTAATCAACCGTTATTTTCACAATAATTTTCACAATTTAATTATCATTATCTTGTTTTCTTTGCCTCTTTTTCCGCATACAAAAATTTGAACAAGTGTTATAACCGTTAAGTTATGGCCCCTGGGCCATGTGTGTTAAATAACATTAAGCGCAAACGGTTGCGTTTCGATCCCGTTATTGGAGGCCAAACTCCTCCCGATAAACTTTCAAAAGTGAACAATAACGTTCTAGAAAAATCTAAAATGTGTTCAAACACTAACTTTTTTCAACCACTTCAAAGTCTGATTGAAGACTCTCCTGAAATGGATCCGACCAATGACGAACAGTGCGCAGAACTTCCTAAAGAAACCGTTCCGCCAATTGTGGTATTAAAAAACAACTAGTGCTAAAGTGCGTGATATTTTGAGCAACATTAAGATAGACAAATACTTAATCAAAAACATTTCGCTTGGGCAAAAAATATGTGCCCCAACAATGGACATATACAACAAAATCGGAACCGAACTCTTACGGTTAAAATGTGAGTTTTTCACCCACTCGCGTAAGGAAAACCGCCCATTAAAGGTAGTGTTATCCGGACTAGACTTAATTAGCAACGATGTAGTGAAAAATGAACTAATTACACTCGGGATAAAGTGCCTAGATGTTAAAACCATCAGATTAAATCCGTCAACAAAAGCCCTGTACAAACACTACTTGTACATCGTCTATATTCAACGCGGTACTGTTAAATTAAACGAACTAAAACGGAACTACTCAACCTTGTTCAAAACCATCGTTCGCTGGGACTTTAAAAAACATAATCCAGGTAAGGTCACACAATGTCACAATTGCCAGCTTTACGGTCACGGCTCGATGCATTGTCATATAATAGCTTCTGTGCAATATGTTCGGGAAACCATAAAACATCCGACTGCAAAACGAATGAGGTCATCAAGTGTGCAAAGTGTAGTGGGCCACATAAATCCACCGATCCAGAATGCATACATAGCATGCCGAAAGTAGTACATAGATATTCGCCGCAAATTATCCCCACGCGGACGTGGTACAGGAAATACAACCTTCCTACAGCCTCCGAGTGACAAACAGCAGCCAGTGCCTGACCGATTATCCATTGATAATTTTCCTCCACTACCCCGATCTGTGCGTCAACCTTCACTTCCTTCATCCACCTGGGCTTCTGGCCTCCATCAAACCCAGCAACCTTCCAACAGTGATACGACACACACGAAGAAAAATCCGTCAGAAACTTTAAGAAACTCTCTTCTTAATGAAATTGTAACCAAGCTTAGTGCTTGTCAAACTAAAGCTGACCAATTTAACGTCATTACTTCATTAGCTATTAAGTACATATACTCGGAAAAAACATGTTAAGAAACTCTCTTAACATCATAACTTCGAATGCGAGAAGCATCAAAAACAAAAAGCATGCATTTTTTAGTTTCTTGATAAATTTTAATATTGACATTGCACTTTTTTCAGAAACCTGGCTCAAAGAAGACATTTCTTTCTCACATCAAAATTACATATGTTATCGCCTCGACAGGGTACATGCTAGTGGTGGAGGTGTCGCCATTGTTGTGAAAAAATGTATAGAACATTCCTTGCGTCCTTCATTGCACCTTAAGTTAATTGAGGAAATTAGTATAGATGTAACATTAAGTGACAACTCCAAGGTGAGTCTTTTTTCGGTCTATTTCCCTGGAGGAAATAGAAACATTGAGAAATCTACTTACTTTAAGCGGGATCTGCAAAAATTGTATAGAGTCAACACTCGAAACAAGGTAATTATTGGTGGTGATCTAAACTGCAGACATCAGTCGTGGAATTGTCTTAGGGCAAACAGCTGGGGTAACATTTTACTAGATGTTGCTGAATCCAGCCCAAGTTTTTCCATAGTTTATCCACTTCTCTCCACCTATATCCCAGCGAGTGCTAACAAGAACCCCTCAACTCTTGATCTATATATATCACTACTATTCCAAATTACTGCACAGTACCATTAACTGTAAATGCGTTAAGTTCAGACCACCTTCCGAACAGTCTCACAGTGAATCATACAGTAGTTGTAAATCGTACCAGTTTATACCACAACTATTCCGCCGCCAACTGGAATTGTTATAAATCATATATAAACACGAACTGGGTTCTAGGTGATACCAGCCTAAATTCTATAACCTGCAGCGAGCACATTGATATCCTATGCAACAATTTTGTTTCTGTTATCAATAGAGCGGCCGATCTTGCGATACCTAAATGTTCCACTGCTCCAGTTGATAAGGTACCGCTTCCTGAAAATATCTTACATCTGATTAGGCTACGAAACTCTGAAAGAAGAAAATGGGTGCGTTATAGAATCGATTGTTTTATAGTTAATGTTAAAGTCTTAAATAATATCATTAAAAACGAAATATCAACATATAGGAACAAGTGTTGGAATAAACACCTTTCCTCTCTTGACAAAGCAAGCAAACCGTTCTGGAAAATATCAAAAATTGTGAAAAAGAGAGGGTCAAGTATTCCTCCGTTTAAAGTTCACGACAAATTGTTTATTTCTTCAGTGGAGAAATCGAACCTACTTGCTAACACGTTTAGTAAGAACCACTCCATATCTATGCATCTAAGCGACGCGTATACTGAAGCTGAAGTTGCTAACACTATCCATGTACTTTCTCAAACGCCAGCTGAAAGTACTTACGCAACTAATATCAGCAAAGTTAAAGAATTGATAAAAAAATCGAAATCAAAAAAGGCTGCGGGTCTCGATAATACTAACAACAAATTAATCAAAGCACTTCCACCTGCTCCAAGTAACTATTTAACGTTCATTTTCAACGCTTGTCTTAAGAATTGTTATTTTCCGGACTGTTGGAAAACAGCAAAAGTAATACCTATCCCGAAACCCGGTAAACCGAAGAACAGCCCCGAAAGCTACAGACCTATTAGTCTACTTAGCTGTCTAAGTAAGCTCTTAGAAAAAATCATTAAGGAAAGGATTGATCGTTTTGTGGAAGACAATAACATCTTACCAAACTTTCAGTTCGGTTTCCGTAGTGGTCACAGCACAATCCACCAAGTCTTGCGCATTAAAAACCACATAGCTGGTAAATTCATCGACAAGGAGTCAACGGGACTGGTTCTTCTAGACATCGAAAAAGTCCTTTGATACGGTATGGCACGATGCCTTGATTTATAAGCTACTGAAGCCTAAGCTGCCTCTGCCGCTTATCAAAATTACCCAGAGCTTTCTTCGTTCGAGAAAATATGTTGTGAGTATAGGAACCGACATATCCTCTACTCACCAAATCCACTATGGTGTACCCCAAGGCTCGGTCCTTGGTCCCATATTATTCACATTGTTTGTCGCAGATTTACCATGTCTAGGTGAAAACATTCAGGTAGCTATGTTTGCCGATGATACGGTCATTTTCTCTTCGGGTACCTTATTCACTAATGTCTACAACTCTTTGCAAGCAGCTCTTGACAAACTAGCAGTATATTACACGAAATGGAAAATAAAAATAAATGGTAATAAAACACAAGCTGTCTGGTTTTCGAGATGTAGGAAACACTGCTACCTACCAAATGGCACTAAACTCAGTATGTGTGCAGTTGATATTGATTGGTCCGAAGACTGTAGATATCTAGGTATTACTCTAGATAAAAAACTCATCTTTCAAAAACACATCACTACCACAATTGACAAAATAAACAAAGTCGTAAGAGTTATGTATACATTAGTGTGTAGAAAATCAAAGCTTAGCATCGAAAATAAAATTATAATATTTAAAACCATTTTTCAAGCTATACTCCTGTACGGGGCCCCTGTATGGTGTAATTGTGCTCGCACACACAAAATAAAATTGCAAAGGTGTCAAAATAAAATATTGAAAATGTTGTTGAATTTGCCATGGCATTATTCGACACATGAACTACATGAAAACGCTAACTTTAAACCGGTAGAGTTCCTTATTGACACAATCAATCGAAACTTCTTCGTCAATTGTTCTTTTTCTGACAATGTCCTCGTTTCCCGTCTTGCGTTATCCTAAATCACTACATATGTACTCTGTCTATGAAAATTATATCGAGGTCATTACTATATAAAATAACCGGAAGCTCGTGCAAAATTAGTCTTAAGATTCAAATAAGGGTTTTTTCTTGTAGTTTTCCCTTAATTTATTATTTGTTATTCATTAAAATTGTGCTATTGTCGTTATATAGGTTTAAGATTATAATTGTAAAGGAATTGCTATCCTAAATCTCTTAAGTACTAGTTGTAAAATATACCACAAATGTAATTATCTACCAAAAAGATTACATATCCATCAGTCTCCATGCCCATTAGCGTGCAAAAATACATGCCGGGCTATTTGCTGGCTTGCACATCTGCAAGCCAGATTTCTAATAGCCCTGCAATAGGACATAATGAGCGGGATAACTCAAAGATCGATTAGCCTTTTTTCCTAGTTGCTATGGCGAGCGATCTTCTGTGTTACATCACAGAAGACCTAATTGCCGCCACCAGCATTGTTCCCTTATGCTACACGAAACACTTCTGTCTATCCGATGTAGACAAAAGAAAACGTTTTCGTCCAGGCGGCAATTGCCTACATAAACAATGTAGTCAAAAGATTCATGCTCTCAGGCAGCCTGGGTTTTTGCCGATATTTATCACCATCAGCCTAAATTTCCGTCCCTCTAATCGACCATATGTGTATTGAGATTTCCCTGGTACGCCAGAGGTATCTGATGCTACAAGGGAAGTTGAGGACGATTTCTACGAAGAGTCTGATAATCACCTTTACGGTATTCACTTCTTCTCGGAGTCAGATTTGGTCATCTTAAGAGTGCACACGCACTATACGCGTCTATTTAATTTTTGTAAAATACGGAGTCGTGTCCTAGCGGAGTATCTTTTTACTTTGTGGGTGATCCTGTGCCGAGCTGGTGTTGAAGTCCGTCCTTGCGCGAGTCGTTTGATATAACCGAGTAACTCTTGTTTGTCAAAAGGAACACGTAATTAAGTGAAACGAAAATTAAATTTAAAAGTTTGCTGTTAAACAGAAACACATTTGTACACCAATCCATCGGAGTTACACGAATTAAAATAACATTTTACAAACGAACACTCTTCGTTGTTTTTTTTTTTTGTTCCAGTGTTTTCCTTGTCGTTTTTTCGTTTTACATCGTGGAAGTTCCTAGTGAACCTGCTCCGTAAACGGCGCAACACGAAACATACCCACAATCTAACGTTTTGTGAATTAAGCTCGATTATCATCATCATCGGCACTACAACGGGGGACCGGTCTTGGCCTCATTTAGCAAGTCCTGAGGCTTGTTAACTTTGCCATAATGATTTGTTTTTTCCGGCTCCCCGATGGGGAATCGAACCCCGGTCTCCCGCGAGTTATGAATTTATAGGAAACCACTGAAAACCATAATTCATTTCAATTAAACACTGGGTCTCTCTTTCTCTTTGATTCTGTTTATTAATATTTTTATTCTTTTCACCTTTGTAGTGATCCTAAATCACTACTCTCACCCACTTACCTATAATCCCAATCCAAGTGAATCATATGAGCGACAAATTAGTTTGCCGCACATTGATTCAAATTCCTAATTACCTCACCCATAATCCAATTGAATCATATGCACGACAAAATTAAACCAAAATCCATTTGTCGTACATTGATTCAATTCCTAATAATCCTAACATCATGAAATGCTTAACTCTAAATGCATTTCATGATTTTCCTTCCAAGAATTAATTCAAATAATTCGTATACACTTCCGGGAATCCTATTCCGATTGAAGCACACAAAATTTTGTTTGGACTTCTTGGAATTTTTAAATAATATTTTTAACAAATCTTTGTTGCCACAGAATATAAAAGGGGAGAGCATTTTGGATTCGAGATCAGTTTGGATCCGGAGGCCAGAACGGCCACAACAAATAAAATAATAAAATAAAATTATTAAAATCGCCTCTTAATTTGGCAGGCTTTGGCTCTGAGATAAGAAAAACAAATCTCTACAAAATATAACCCTACATAATTGGCGCAGCCGGTAGGATCAAGGAAGCCAAAGTTAAACACTTGTAAGTGCTCGAAAGCCCTTGATCCCTACAATAACACAACTACAGGCGTACTGGGCACAAGACACCTTCAGCCCTGTGTCCGGAGCTGAGTCTGGCTTCGGAGGTACGACTTGGTAATTAAAATCAAAAACCAACAAAAAAAAAATAATAATCAAACCAATAATAAAAGCGTGCCTGGGGCTAAAACACCAGGAAGTGCTATAAAAAAATAATAAAAAACAAAAAATAATTAAAAGCGTACCTGTGGCTAAATACCAGTGTAAAAACAAAAACAATTATAAAAAAAAACCCAAGAGAAAAAAAAAGGATTAACTCAAAGACGACCTACAACAATCAGCGAAAACAAAAGGAAACAGGCAGTAAACTACCAGCACGCCACTGGCGGCTAGAACAACAAGGAGAAACTATACATAGCAGCAACCGCAGCAGAAACAGCAGCAGTTCCAAGAGTAGCAGACCGACAGGAGCAGCAGTTAACGCACCCACAGTAGAATAAGTAAGCATTTTTTCCTTTTATTAATAATTTCATTATCATCATTCCCACCCCAAAAATAATATTAAAAACAAAACGAAACCAAATTTTAAGACTCTGTCGTCTCCATCTCCGTCCATATTATCAATCACCCTTGAAAAAATTGACTGTTTGTCTGTATTGTGTAGCCATTAAACCTAGGGAAGAATTTCCACCCCTAAATAAATAAATGACAAAAATGAAATTAACACATGGAACAAAAACACTTACGGGATAGCAAGTGTCTTAAACATTAACAACCTTACCCTACATATATAATATATATATATTTATTACTACCATTTTTCCTCCTTGTATCAGCACCCCTTATCACTATTAAAACTGTCGGTCTATGGAACAAGAAACCACCTCAAGCCCTAGCACACCCCACGACCCTGTACCTCCTTCATCCAAGAAACTTCGCAGCGGAACCATAATCGAAGCAAACCCTCCGATCAAAACTCGCGACCCCAGCCCATCCTTATCGGAAATTCCAGTTCTTCAGCACCAAACGGATCTCGCAACCTTTGAAACAATGGCCATTGATTACACAAAGGTTGCGAAGGTCAGCACAGCTAATCCCCATCTTCTCCGGGGAACCGATTCCGCATATAGGTGCAGAATTGGAAACCTTTTTGGATTGCTGCAAGAGGGTTTTAAACTGCCTCAGGACTGAAGAACACGGGGCTTTCTTACAAATATTCCCTACTAGGCTACGGGGTGAAGCTTCTGCTTTATTCGCGTTCACTCCGTTCGCATCTTTTCAGGAAGCCGAGGATGTGCTAAGAAAGGTTTATTTACCAGTAGAAAACTATCAGGACCTGGTAAATAAGCTATTAGCTACTCGGCAAAATCCGGCGGAAGCTATTATCCTATTCCAATTACGACTAAAGAAGTCGTTAAGGGAATGTAAGAAAGCCGCGGAACTAAAATACGGCCCCACATTTTCTGAGGCCGTAAAGGCACAATTAGATGACTTTGCAAAAAGTATCTACAAAAAGGGGTTGATAAATCCGTACCATCGACAATTTTTATTACTAATTGGAGACGCAACGCTGGACTCTCTAATGGAAAGAACATTGGAATTGGAACAAATCCAACAACCTCAGCTGCCATTAATCTCTTCGCAGGTTTCGTTTAACCCTCCTTCGCCATATACGCCAATAGCAACTCCAGAAACTTATAAAGCAATTTTAGGTACCGAATCGGGTCAAACTTTTATGCCCAATACCCCAACTATAGAAGCGTTTTCATACAGACAACCAATTACACAGGGGATTCCGCAACTTCAGGCGCAAATACCGCCAGCCGACCAAACATACAGGGGAACCGAAGCGGTAATGGAATTAAACCCTCCCAACATATCATTGACACACGATGCCCCCCTCAACAGAATAACCTGCAGTTATTGCAATAAAAGGGGGCATGTCTATGAGGATTGTGTCAAAAGGAAAAACACACCCTTTTGCACACACTGCCAGCAATTAAATCACGATATCCGTGATTGCCGGCGATTAAGGGAGGTAAAAAGAGTTCTGCACATAAGGCAGACTTGCGACTTCTGTGGCCAACAAGGTCACAATCTAGGATCCTGTCAGCAAAAGCTGAATTGGGTGTCGCGAGTTCAATGCCAACCTGCAAAGAATTCCCCCACTTCGAGCCCAAAACCAAGAAGGTCAAAACCCTCGGTGGCAAAAAGGACCTACCATGTAAGGACCCCACGCGCCCCGATAACCAGCATCCCCACCGTCCAACTACCAATAGATGTAGTTGTTAAAAACAACACAACACTAGTAGTGGACACCGGTGTGGAAGTAAGCCTGATTAACAAAAATTGCCTTAGAAAATCAGACACCAAAATAAATCAGCAAGAGGCTTGCACCTTAGAGACGCCTTTCGGAAGCATTAGGATCTTGGGAAGCTGCAAGGTCAACTTCCAGTTAAAAGGTAGGTCTAAGCTTCCATGCAAGTTCCAAGTAGTGAGCAGTATGCCCGGTCTACCAGAAAACGGTCTGCTTGGAAATGACGCCCTGTCAAAATATTGTAATGTGGAAGGCCCCAAACAACGCGTCACTTTTCCTCGCACGGAAACAAACCCTAAAGTATTTAGTGTACCAATAAAGTTCTCACACGTCGAGAAAAAGGCACCTGAAAATAAATACACCAAAGGGAAGCAGGAGCAAGCCAAAGATAAGCGCAAAATCTTCAGGTTAAATCTTAACCATAAAAAGAGGAACCCCAAGGAGCTAAGTGGTAATATCAAAAGTATTATTCAAATAACTGACACTTCGTCAGCTAATCCAAAAAACTCGTGCCCCAGCTCCTCTCAAAATACAAACTTTTTGCAAAAGCCCAACACACCCGAAAAAATAATATGGGCTCCTCGATAGTATAGTGGTTAGTATACCCGCCTGTCACCCGGGAGACCGGGGTTCGATTCCCCGTCGGGGAGCCCCTAGCGCAAGACTAATGACCTTGCCCAGACAAAATAAATCATTATGGAAGATTTAACAAGCCTCAGGACTTGCTAAATAAGGCCAAGACCGGTTCCCGGTTGTAGTGCCGATGATGATGATGATTATTCAAATAACTGACACTTCGTCAGCTAATCCAAAACACTCGTGCCCTAGCTCCTCTCAAAATACAAACTTTTTGCAAAAGCCCAACACCTCCGAAAAATAATAAACCTCGATGAGATCGCGACGATACTCAGGGTTTATCATAATTCCCTTTCCGGTGAACATCTGATCATCACCAAGTCGTATAATAAAATACGACAAAGACTCTGGTGGCCGTCCATGCTCTCCGACATTAGGAGATATAAAAAGCAATGCGAAGAATTTCGTTCTTTGAAGGCAACTACATGTTTCGGAAGTGAAACGAAACCACAATCGTTTCAAATGGGAAACAGGGTGTTAGTGAGGTATAAAAACCGCAAGGGCAGAGAAACACCCATCTGGAAGGGCCCTTTCCTCATTACAGGAATAACTGAGCCGAGTAATACAACCATCAAAATTGGTAAAAAATCAATGGTAATAAGCAATAGGAGACTGAAATCGTATTCCAAGGTTGATTAGTTCTGATCTTCACCCTAGTTTCACTTTCCTTTCCACTTTCAACCCCAGACATTTACTATCCCCAAGGTGTATTGTAGTTCAATACTTTATCACTTAAAAATACTAATAGATATACAATATAGACAAAAAGGGCAACAACAAAAAAAAGTGGTAATATTAAAATAAATGGAATGAAATACAAAAAAGAAATCACATACAAATAAAACAAAAAAAACATTGACCCCAATGAGGAAGACAGTTTATTTAACCGGGGACAACAACAAAATAAATATTAATGGCTTAAGTATAGATTAGAAAAATAACAGTAATATACGAACCAAAATGAAAACAATTACTAATTTAAGTAATTTATTTACTTATTCTTATAATACATATGTCTATTTATAAAGTTCACTTTAATTAACATACTTAAACGATAATTGTAAACATGACACCAGCCACAATTATTTGATAAATACCATACCATTCTTTATACAAACTGTTACGTGCGTCCGCCACCCCATCAATTAATCATTTGGTAATTTTAATATAATTTGTTTTAAGGTGGTATGATGGTAAGGTGGTGGAGGAGTTGCACGATCCAGAAGTGAGTTTTCGAACACGCCCCGATTCGGATGTGGATCGTGCAGTTCTTCGAGTTCGAATTCGGTTTTCGAAGTGGACGTGAATGGGGAGCGAGAGAGACAAAGGGTTAATGTTTTTTGATGTGCGGTTTTTTGACGTTCCGTTGTCGAGCATAAAAAAAAAAGCAGAAAAAAGAGAAGGAAAGCGGTAGAAAAGATATTTTTTTGCTGGTCCCGAAGATTTTACAAAGAAAGAAAACAGTTGAAATAAATCTAAATAAAGTTTAAAATTTGTTAAAGTTGGAATTACAAAGAAAGAACAGTTGAAATAAATCTAAATAAAGTTTAAAAGTTGTTAAGGTTGGAATTACAAAGAAAAAACAGTAGAAATAAATCTGATAACTGTCAGACAGAAAAATGAATATGGTGCAGAAATTTTCATAGAGGAAAAAACAAATTTTCGAAATTGTAAATCGAGTCCAAACTGAGGCAGAGTAATTCTCAAGGTGACCCATAGAAAATTCTTGGAGTTCCCGGATCAAAGGTAAAAAATTAAGCATTAATTAATTGTCTGTGGCAAAACCAGCAAAAATACTGTCACAACTGGCGCTGCGGACAGGATTCGAGGAAGCCCGAGGTTGAAAAACTCGTAAGCGCTTGAAAAGCCCGAATCCAGAAACCTGATAAAGTTAATCGAGTTGCAGCTTGTTACTGAAGTGCATTGCATGAACAGAGTAGAACACTGGAATAATACTATACATTGGCGCATAGCATTGGCAGATTGGCGGCAGTTGTGCGACATTGGAGATGACCATGGGAACGTGAGCAGAGAGACCGGCGTATAGGGGAAAAACTACATTTATCTATTTATTTTTTTTTTTTGTGTTTTGATTTGTGTAATATTTTCTTTTGCCATTGTTGAGATTTGCACTCTTTGAATTTGTATATCATTCACAGTAGCTTTGTTTTGGTTTAGTGTTAAGTTTTTTTTAACTGATTTATTTATTCGTCCTATTTGTTCATCCGATGCCAATAGGAAATTTTTTTTTTTCTCTCGGTTACTGTGATATTGATCTCTAAAATATTTTTTTTTTTTAAATTGTGATTATGCTTTCCTTCCTTCTTTTTCGACTGCGCGTTTAGATTTTGTTCTTATACGCGACAAGAGGCACGTTTGATTTTTTTTTTGCTCTTCTTTTCTTGTGCCTACATTTTATTTCCTTCCCCCTTTCGCTCTCTCTTTCTTCTCAGTGAGTGTGGTTGCTGTGTGTGTTGTGAGGTCCTTCGCGCGGTCGGTAGTTTGGTGGCTGCGAGTATAGTGGTTGTCCCCTTTAAGAGTGTTTGTTTGGCTGCTGTGGGGAACGTGTTCCTTGTTGTTTTTCGCGCCCCCTCGATTCGTGAGCGGCCTTTAGCGGTCGGAGATTTAGAAATAAAACACTAATCAGCTCAGACGTTGTGGGTTGGTATCCGATATACAGCCCACCATTAATTTTGTTTTTCCCACCACTAATTTTGTTGTTTGTCCCCGGTTTTACTGTTGGCCATAGGGCTTGTCGTGGTTCCGGGTTTGTTATCGGGAAATCTTGAGTTTAGTTGGACGGCCGGCAGATGCAGACAAGGCAACGTCAAAGAGATGTCCGAGAGGGCACCCCTGCCCGGGCGCAGCCCGAGGCATTTCCGGAGCCGCCGGTTGACGAGGTGGATCCGGAGGCATTCCACGATTCGCGGGATGAATTTGTGGACGAGCGATCGCCAACGAGGCCCCCTCCCACCGTCAGCAGACAGCCTGTTGGGAGCATGGAGGACACGCCGATGCCCTCATATTTTAAACGGGGCCCGCAACCATGTCCTGTACGGACCATGTTGGGCACGGATAGGGTCTTCGACCTCGTGTCGAAGGCGGTCCCCATGTTTTCGGGACAGGAAGGCCCGGATACAGCCGAGAGACTCTCTTCGTTTCTCAAAGGCCGTAGAAGGACCCTGGATGGGCTGGCGGTGGAAGAGGAACATACATTCCTCCGGTGGCTGCCCTCTAGGCTGAGCGGCGAGGCATATCGAATGTTCGAAGAGAGAGAGAGAGAGGGTTGTTGGGAAGGGTGCTTTCTTCAGTTTTCCACTGAAGAAGGAATTGTGGTGATGTTACTTGATGGCCTCCCCTACCGGTAGTGCCCCACCGAGAGGGAGTCGAATTTAAATGGAAACGCTTTGGTATTACATATATTGATTAAATTAGAGGCAGGAACGAATAAATCTAGATTAAATATATGAAGTTAATTGTATAAGGAACATGAATGAACAGGTTCTACAATGCTTGATTGGATGCGAGCAGATGCACGAACCTGCCTCGTTGAGTTGTGGTATTGTCGAAAGTTTCTTTTCAAAGAAGTGGTGACATGGCTGGAGGTAGAGAGAGAGAGAGTGTGTCTTTTAGAATCAAAGAAAGAAGTAAGTCGAAGGAGAGGATGAAGTGACCCTCCGTCCAGGAAGGACGTTATTTTTGTTTTAGAAAAAGTTTAAGTTTAAATTCCACGAAGGAATGTTTGATTGTCTTAATAAATAGTGTTTAATGAATTGTTTTAATTTTAACTAGTTCAAGGAGGACTCCCAATTGTCTTTAAAACGAAATTAAAGTTTTTTTTTGTTAACCAAAGGAGTACATGTGTTTCGTTCGAACGTGTTTCATGTGACGAGGATTTGCATGAGTTTGGTGTCCTCAATGTGGGGAATTTTGGCGCTGGAATTGGGTGTAAGCTTTGGGCCAAAATCAAATTGGTTTTAGCTACAACGGATGTGTTGCAACCCGTTCGGTAACCGTACTTGGGAAATACCCAATGCACTTGCCGCCATTGCAACGAGAAGTGGTTGTTCTACTGGCCCGTGGTCACAGATAACGGCTTTTGGATAAAAAATTGAATACCATTGAAACTGGCAATACAGACTTTCCACTGAATAGGATTCCTAGTGGGCAAGTGTACAACAAAAACAATAGACTACCATTTTCCGACATACCATTGCTGCAGTGACTTATTTAACAAATTAACGCACTGGCATCTAAATTACAAGATTATACTCATGCAACACTGGAAAATGTATGTAATACTCCCAATCCATGTAACCACGGAGCAATTTATAACCAACGGGCAAATTTATATAACACCTGCAAAAAAGTTTATGTAACACTATATATAAAAGACAGAAAATTTTACATTACACTGGCGCTACTAAACATGAAACGCCTCACCTATTCATGTAACACTCACAAAAATTAACGTTACACCAAAAAAATATACGTTACAGTGGTCTGATCCGAAGAGATCGAAAAAGATAAGGGTCGAAAATGCAAGACTTCCGTACAAGTAGGTTCTCGCTGTTCTGAATGCTTTCGAGGTACTTGTATGATAATTGTAGCAAGTACTCGTCGATAGGGATAGTGGAGGCGCTTTCGTATAGACGACAGTTGGGGTAATAGTAACCGTCAGGCCTTCTAGAGTGGTTGGTGCATCTTCTGAGAAATTTTTTTTCGAAAACTCGAAGTCTTTCCATTTGGGCCGAAGATATGCGGGTCCATATGGTAAAGACGTACGATATTCAATATCGGATTAACTGCTTATAGCAGAGAAGTTTAAGTTTGGTTTCAATTTTGTTGCTCCATTTTTCATTTTCATTTTTACATTTTTTATTTTTCTTTTTATATTCTTAATTTCTAAATTAAAGGCTAGACAAAAAATGCTTAAATTCTAGCTTAATTATCTTATATAATAACTTACTGGTCCTTCGCAGACGCTCTAAGCTAAACATTACTTAACATTTGTATAATTTGCCTTTCGGCGACAGAACTTTGTGGCAGTACTGATAATTAGTTGAAATACAAAGAAAAATTTGAAAAACTTTGTCAATTTTTTTTTTGATTTTTTTTATGTAAAAGCACTTAACCTAACTTAACTTAAATCTTATACTACCCTAATTCTAGAAAAGCTAAGTCTATGTAAGCTAGCTGATGATAGTATGATTCTATACCGACTTTGGTACCCAGGTCTTTATATGCCATTCAACCACCAGAACTGTTGACGCTGTCTAATACTATCGTCCCGGTCTCTGTGGGAGATAGCCCTACTGAAGCGCAGGAGCTCTTCTTCGGTGCGCGCTACTTCCCGGTCGTAGCACAATCGCCCGTCTACAGATGATCTACTTACATGATAGATCAGCGGAATTCCGGATCTATCCTGTATAAGCCCTTTCATATCCAAGTCAAGGAACGCCTCTGGTGGAACAAAGCCGTTGCGACGCACGCTCTCATAGTACAAGGTGTTTGGATAATATGCCCCGAAAATTAGGTCATTGGACGAGCTTATTGCTCTCGCAATATGTCCTCTGATTAATTTAATCATAAAATTATCCACCCTATTTATGTACGCTTCATTATATAAAGTCTCATTTGAGTAATACTTTTTATAGTCCGATTCCGGTGTCCGATATAATCTGAGACTACTTCTGAGACACTTTTTTTTCGAACACCCGAATCTTTTCCATCAAATTTGGACCTATGTTGAACCATACTGGGCAACCATATATGAGCATTGGCCTGATTAGCGTCATGTAGCATATGACTTTTACCCTGCTGTCAAGTTGGATACTGTGAAATAGCCTCCTTGTCATAGCAAAAGTTTTCCTCGCTTTGAGCAAAGCAGCCTCTACATGTCTGTTGAAATACAGATATTGATCTAGCCAGATGCCCAGGTATTTAACTAAACTCTTGGTTTCCAGTTTATCTCCATGCGGTCCCACCATAACTAGCTTTCGCCAGTTTTTCCTTGTGTCGTTCGTGGCTTTATATAATGGAGTTCTAAATAGGATGGCTTCACATTTCTGGAAGTTGATCTTAAGTTTCCAGTCATCGCAATAGCGCTGCACTTTGTTGAAATCTCGCTGTATTAAACTATTTATGATCTCAACTTTCGGAGCTGTTCTGTAAATTATGAGATCGTCTGCGTACGCAATAGCCTGCGGAAGTGCATCTAATAAGTCGCTAATGTAAATGTTAAAAAGAATCGGAGAGAGTACCGCACCCTGTTGCAAGCCATTCTTGATATTATACGTTTTATTAGAGGTCACATTACCACTTTTGACCACGAACCTCCTGTCCTTTAACATATCGTAAAGTACATATAGTAAAGGCTTATGTATGCCATGTCTGACCAGTTTGTAATACAACCCTTCGATCCAGACGGTATCAAAGGCTTTCTCCAAGTCGATCAGACAGGGCCCTATGCATTGGTTCCTACATTTATTCCATTGTATGTCGGAGACCAGTTTAGCTGCGGCATGTGTGGTTTCATGGCCCGCCTTAAAGCCAAACTGGTTATTTGGAATAATGCTGTTTTCGTCTACCCATTTTACCAGAGCTTTGTTAATGGTTTTTTCAAATACTTTACTGATGCTTGGGAGTAAACTTATCGAACGCATGTTCATTGGGTTTGTGCAGTCTTTGCCCTTTTTTGCGATGGGCTGAATGATAGCCGTTTTCCAACGCGCGGGATAATATGCATTATTCAACGCGTTGTTAAACAGGACCGTGTATATATCTATTGCCATTGGGGGCAGGTTCTTGAGTAATTTTGTTGCTCCATTTCAAAATGTTATGCAGTTGCTTAGATCGACCAAGGCCTAGGTCACATGTTTGAAGAAATTCATTTTTGGGGTATTCCTGTTGTTCCCGCGCAACTTTCTTTTTAAGTATTCCATTACGGGGCTGGATGGAGTTTATCTGTTACTCCGCTCGTTGCGCCACAACTGCTGCATTATGGCAAACAGAATATCAGTTCATGTGTCGCCCCAATATCATTCGTGTTGTCTCGAATCTCATGCACCCTGTGAATACGTGTTCGACATTTTTATATTGCATTCACAGTAAAACGGTGCGAGTGATTGGTATGCTTGCATTCGTGCAAGTATTGTCGATAGTATCTATGTCCTGATATCAGCTGAATCAGGTGGAAGTTCAGCTCACTATGATTTCTTTTCACCCAAGTTTCTATCTCAGATATGATGGTGTGGGTCCATATTCCTTTTATGGAATATCTCATCTTCGTTGCGATTGTCTTTGGTTGGAGTCTTGTATTTGTATCCGCATTCATCGGCAATTTTTTTTCGCGAACCTCATGCAAAGCAGCGGTTTCCTTAGCTGCCATGTGACGTGGTTCCCGTCCAGCCATCTTCGGGTACGAAGTATATTGTTCATAATGTAGCCTATATGCTAAGTTCAACATTGGCTTGGAGTCTCGCAAACATATTGCAAACATATTGCGCAGGCCTGCTTTGGAGGTCAACGTGTTGTCGATGATAAGACCAAGATATTTCATAAACGGAATACATCTGATCTTGTGACCTTCTATTTCTATATCCAGGTGTTAAACTTTCTTGTTGCTGCATACTGGACCTCCCTGCGTCTTATATGCGGCTAGTTTCAGTCCAGCCATATCTAGCAAGCCTTTAATGCTCTAGATTGTATAGGAACAAATATTCTCCAAGTCATATAGATTTTTAGCTACGGCCACTATCGCCAAATCACCTGCATACTCAAAGATTCTTACTTCTTCTGGCTCATTGACCCTGTGCACACCATCATACATGATATTTCTTTACAGCGGTCCCAGTACAGACTCCCGAGGTACACCTGCTGTTATTATTTTTGTGGTCCCTCATCGGTGTCATACAGGAGTGTTCTATCAGCTTTTATGAGCAGAATGTGGGGCGAGACTTGTAAATCGCAGAATGTTTCTAGTATCTTGTTCTAGCTCTCCGAGATAAATGTATATTTTTAACATCTAGTGTCACCACGGCGCAATATTTTTTCGTGCTTCCTGCCCTTCATGCTCCGGCTATCGCGCTGTGGGCGATGTTGCACTCAAAACATTGGTCCTTACCGGGTAATCTATGCAACTGTCCAATGAATAATGATAGTTACTAGTAGGTTTTCTATCCTACTATGTTTACGAAAAACAACCTATTTACGGTAGTAGAGGCGCCAACTCTTCGATGTTCTAGAACATCTTACGACACTAGTATTATATCATATTATATCATAGTGCGTTTTTTAGAAGGGGTTCTTTTTTCCAATTCAATTCTTTAAAATGACTTCGCGTGATTAAATCAGTCTTTCTCCATTTTTGTATGGCTGTTTTTGTAGACAGTTCCCAATAGCCACCTTCCATCACTTCACAACAGTTTCGACGTGTGGATACTATCATGAATACCCAGTAGTGGCTGGCTATTAGCTCGACAAAATTATGTTCAAGCGATAAGTTTAAGTATCCAAACTAAGCGGAATTGAGCAGAAGAATTTCGAAATATTTGTATAACAATGCTCAACATTTTCCAATGGCCGATCTACGATAAACTGCTTCGTATAACTTTTCCCGCATACGATAACCGTCTTCCTGTTTTCAGTCTGTAAATAAATTCAAATAAAAGTCAATTCAATTACGTTTCGTTTTATTAGTATTTAGCTTTTTATATGTCGACTGTTTTTTTTTTTTTTTTTGTTTTTATAACACTTCAGTTTTATTCGTTTTCCAGACTTGTCAGGAGGTGGAAGCGTAAAATGGCGATGGCGGAAAACTTCCTCTTGCCATGATAAGTCTTTGTAATTCACGTACTTAAACTAAAAGTAGTAGAATAAAAGCAGTATACAAGAAACACCAGTGGTAGAACAATTGGACGGGGAATAGGGAGATAACTTAGCAAAATTAGGAAAATAAAAGCCTTCGTGCGCAGAAGTTTGCCGTCCCAAGTTGAGGTGTCGAGAGTTTGAGTTGCTCCAAAGCGATCGGCTTTTAATCGGAAATTGAATAAAGTTTATAGGTTGCGGGAATTTTTCTCTCACTTCTTTTCAATTAATTTGATTTCAGTCTAGTGGAAGATTTAAATGCGCGAACCAGTCAGGACTGGAGAATACATAAGTGGATTGCAGATACTTTTAAGTCGACTGCCGGTAGACTGAGGAATTTTTTAAATGTATTTGCCGGGAGATAAACGTGATTAAAGTTCAGGAGAATTAATTTAATAATTTTGCAGAGGAGCGAAGTTTTTAGCTGATAGATTTAAGGGGAAAAAAGTTGAATGCAGTTGATTGCAGTAACATTCTTTCACACATAGGTTTACATTTACTTTTTAACTCTGCGGGTGTTGTATGGAGGTATGGGTAAGAATTTTTTCTATGAAATAACTGGGAACTTTGATCGGTAGATGGGCCTTTTATTATCCGCCTTTATGGGGTAGCAACTACTGCAACTCACTTTAAATATTGGAAAAGCCTTAACGTATTGTGGAAGGACGAACTTACGTTTTATTGCGCTTTAAGATTTTTTCCTGGTTGGATGTGGACAGTAAAATTCCTATCTTACTCATACATGAGTAGCAACAAATATGGCTAACTGAAACACACCAACTGTCCTTAGATATCAGGAGCTGCCCTGCAACTTTACCAAATGTGGCTAACATATTTTCGTAGACTAATTTCAAAATGATACAAATTTTACGCATCAGCCGTGAATCGGCATCGATGTGTGAACATCAAAGACTGAAATTCAAGGAAATAATTTTGTGATCAGACGCTACTAACATTTTCTCTACAAACGGGGGACACCCTTTGTGGTAATTTATGAGTCCACCACCCAGTTGTAACATTATTCATTCGAGTGGCTTTGAGCATCCATAAAGAACTAATATAAAATGTGGTCTCATATGAGCATGTGGTGGAATGGGACTGTTCTTCATGCGATGAGTCCTTTTTTGATTGCTTATTGATTTTTTGTTGATATCCCTGGAACCGTAACGTAGGAAGGTCTCCATTTACATATAAAAGCACTCTACTCGATGAGCTTATTAACTCTTGGGTATGCAAATGAAGGACCGTAGGCTTTCCATGGGCCTTACACCATCAGCTGGTGACTCTAAATATGCCTTCAGATGATTGATGCTTTTGCAAATAAGGAGAGGAAGTTTTTAGGTTATATGTGGTTTCGTTAGCAAATGATTTAGATATGACCTGCCTTTCTATTTTAGTGGTATTTCAAAGATGTTTGTCCATTGTAATGTACGAATTTCAATTTGAATAATATCTTAAGTTTATGTATGCAATGCAATCTTGTCCCACTCTAGTGTTCCGGAAGTTAGAGCTCTTTGTAGTATTATAGTTCGCTTTGTTGGGGTTCGAACAAATGGCGTGGTTTCTGACATGGTCAAAAGGGGTGGTGCCGCCTTGGAAAAAGAAGAGGTGTGCGGATATATCTCTCACATTTGTGTATAAAATTGCATATAACTCTCTGAACGCAAAAGGATATGTGTAGCAACCACATTGTTATCGAGTTGCCTGTAAACTTTTTCTTGCGCATGATTAATAAAGCGTGGAAGTTTTAGCAAAAACAAATACTTGCCAGTTAGATCCCATTGGCTTATCGAAATCCGCCCACACTTGGATGCCTTTCTTCTTTTCTAATCAGTGAGTAGGGCGTTAGAATATACTCACAGCTAGGCCGGCTTGTCGTAAGAGGCGACTCAAGACCGAGTGGTAGCCGGGGTCCCAACGCCTTGTGCGCCCGATGGAATACCACCCCATCAAGCTTCGGGCTCCGTGAAATGGTCGAGAGAAATCCCTGGCCATCGTTCGGAGCTTGACTGATGGACCGGTTCGAGAAAAGGTTGGTTAGGTGGTAGTCGGTCCCAAGGTGAGATACCACCCCGTCACGCTGTACAATCCGCGATATCGCCGAAAGAAATCTTCGACGGTGTTTCGGAAGTGCTGCTGATGGCCCGGACTGACACGGAGATAAGTCATGATGGTGCCTTCTGATATAAAGAATTCCGGATCTCCGGGTGGGACTATGTCGGGGGGAACATCACCCAGATATCATGATAAATAATGGAACTTTGAGAGGTTCGTCATCGCATAGCCGGGCTCGGTCTCGAGGCTCTGCCCACGGTCGACTGATGACGGCATTTTGTAACATCAGGGACATCGGTTTCACCTATACGAATGTAAACGCCGTCCACCAATATTTGCAAACAACGAAAGCTGATATCCTTGCCCTAACTGAGACCCTGGTCGATTCGTCAACTGATTCGACATATCTTCGTTGCTCAGGAGACGATTTACATTCGAGATTCCGTTTTAAGAGCGGAGTCTGCGTCTTCGCGCGGTCCGACCTGGCTTGCCAGAGGATGGAGGCGTTGGAACCCAACAACATGGACATCATATGGGTGAGGGTAGTACTGAGGAATTCCGTTAAATTTCTTTATTGTCTTTACCGCTTCCCGAATGACGATCGACCGGCGACATTTTTCGAACATCTTTCACATATCGTCGATTGGGAACAGATCAACCACCCAGCTTCTGAAATTGTTGTCCTTGGCGATTTTAATGTGCCCAATTCCGACTGGTTGTTACATTCTAACAGAACCGACGAGGCTGGGAGGCTGGCGGAGATGTTTGCTGTAAGCTACAACTTCACTCAACTCGTGCGGGAGCCCACGCGGGTGCCGGATGCCCGAGGCGATTACGCGAACACCCTGGATCTGTTTTTGACATCCGAACCGAGTATTTATACCGTAGAGGTTTCTGAGCCACTGGGAAACTCAGATCATTGCTTGGTATCTGTCGCGCAAGCACTTGCCTATCAAGCGAATAAGCGGCCTAGGCAGCTTCGCCATGTATGGAGGTATGGGGCTGCTAACTGGGACGATTTGTGGGATTTGTTCGCATCCTTTCCATGGTCCAAGGTGTGCTTCGGAAACTCCAATGTTAACGCTTGCGCGGAGTCGGTATCAGAGATTATTTTTCTGGGGATGTATATTCCACATTCCATCAAACGAAGTTCGTTTGATAAACCTTGGTTTGATAAAAAAATGCGAGCAAATTACAGCGGCAAAAAATAGAACTTTTAAGCAATGGCGCTCCAATCGCACCGATGTTAACAGAATGAATTTTGTTAGAATCAGAAACGCGTGCAACCAGGCGATTGATGCCGCGAAGAAAGCTCACAATGACAGGGTGATCAATAAGCTCCTTCGGTGCCCAACTGGTTCGCGTTCCTTCTGGTCAATGGCAAAGGCTGTCAGCGGTAACTTCACATCCTCCTCTTTCCCTCCGTTGATGACAGACGGTGGGACGTTAGTAACGAATTCAAAGGATAAAGCTAATGTGTTCGCGAATTTATTTTCCGCGAATTCAAATCACGACCCCGGCCTTTTGGAGCCACCTGTGATCGCGCCGGTACTGTCTTCCACGTGGGATGTGAGATTTCGTCCGCGCACTATTCAACGCATTCTACGTGAACTGGATTGTAGGAAGGCAACCGGCTCGGACGGAATACCAGCAATAGTCCTTAAGAACTGTGCTCCAGAACTATCGCCGTTTCTTGGCAGACTCTTCCGCTTATCTTATGCACGGAGGACCTTTCCTGCCCGCTGGAAAATCGCTCGAGTTCAGCCAATCCCAAACACGGGAAAAAAGTGTCTCCCACAAAATTACCGTCCGATAGCATTACTGTCTATTTTATCTAAAGTAATGGAAAAAGTCATCAATACAGAGTTGGTTAAGTATTTGGAGTGCAACAGTCTTCTGAATGATCGTCAATACGGATTCCGTGGCAGGCGGTCCACAGGAGACCTTTTGACACTTATAACCGATATATGGACATCTGCGATTGAACGGCATGGTGAGTCAAGGGCGGTCGCATTAGATATCTCCAAGGCTTTTGACCGCGTCTGGCCCGGGGCATTGGTGAGCAAGCTTCGTTCATATGGACTTTCCCAACAGCCTTGCGACTGGACGAGGAGCTTCGTCGAGAATCGATCGATCTGGGTTGTTGTGGGCGGCGTGTTCGGATCTGTATCCTGTTAATTCTGGGGTGCCCCAGGGTTCTATTTTGGCTCCAACCTTGTTCTTGCTCCACATAAATTATTTGTTTGGAGACAACGGATAACAAAGTGTTCAGTTTTGCGGATGATAGTATGGTTGTTTCCTCTTTTTCGAGTGTTCCGCCAATTGGTGCATCTGCGTCGCATCAGCTGAGATGTAGAGAAATTGACTTTCTGAATCAGAATCTAGATAGGGTCCTGCAGTGGGGAAGGGCCAATCTCGTCGACTTCAATGCAACGAAGATCCAGTATACAACATTCACAAAGAAAAGTGGTTCATCGGTTCCACAGCTGATGATGGATGGCCAGGCCCTCGAGGCTTGGGAAAGTTTGAAATTGCTCGGCGTCACGGTCTGTGGGAATGTATCGTGGCATAAACACGTGTCGAGTATCGCCAGGTCAGCCCCAGGAAAACTGAGCTATCTTTTTAGAGCCAAGAAATATTTTACTCCGGCCCAACTTCTTCTCCTGTATAAATCCCAATTTATACCCGCGCTCGAATATTGCTCTCACGTTTGAAGCTCGGCTCCTAAACATACCCTCCGCCTACTGGAGAGCATGCAGAGACGGGTGATCCGCCTGATCGGAGTCTCGGCGCTGACGTCGGGACTACAGTCGCTATCACATCGAAGGGGCATAGCCGACCTCTGTCTGTTTTACAGATATTATCACGGGTACTGTTCTTCGGAGATTCTTGGTATTGTTTCGCGCAATTCTTCAAATAATCATACCGATGATCATGTCCCACTATACGTTTTTCCTAAAACATACATGCACCCATGCATTCTAGCCTTTGCCATCGTAAGCGAAGTTCTCTTGACATAACCTCAACAGAAAAACCTATCCCGGATCGTTTATGATGGCAGGGTAGCCAGCCTCTGTACATCGGTCATCACATTTGACCAGCTGCATGTTTGCTTTCGCTTCCTTCACCCAAGCCATGTTTCGTTTGTCTTTCTTTCCTAGGTAAAGACATTCAACCTATGGGGACGATGTCTTAGGGAACCTTCCAATGGGATGCGAATCGGTATTTCATTGGTAATTGGGGGCAAGGAAAGATTGTTTTTCCCGACGATGACATGAGTGGAAACCCACCTCACTCATTGAGGTTGGGTCAGCATAGCGCAGCTTACAGGGAGTCTAATGTCGACGTCACGAAGAGTCCGATTATATCACTTGAAGTGGGCGCAATTACTTTTTCGGAGTCACCTTGCTCAGTTCATTTCGTTTTCCGCGACGAGTGCGATTTACAATCCAATAGTTTGTTGTTTAAACTTCTTGTTAATTTTAGTTAGATTCCACTTACATAACTAATCAAGTGTGTTTGTAAATGTGTTATAATTAAGTGAATAGTTTGTGTGTAAAAGTAAGACTTTAGGTAGATCTCAGCGTTTCACCCTGCCTATTGACTGTTGGTGGCAAGTTTTTCCGTTTATCCTATAACATTGTACCGGATAGGAATAAAATCTTAGATATTAAAATTATCTGTTTAAATGAACTCTTGAACGTTGAAGGTAACTTTGTGTTATTAATAGAATCAATATATCAATAGAGTCACTTACAGAGGGGGGAAGCTGTGGAACTTCCTTCCCACGCGAGTGTTCCCGGAGCGTTACAACCTGCAACTGTTCAAAAAGAACTGCAACAGTTATTTGATGGCATCTCGGGGCGCCCACTCGGCGGTATAGGTTTGCCTCTCCCGAGAGAAATCTAATATAAAAAAAAAAAAAAAAAAAAAAAAAAAAATGCTGTCACACCGTGTACCTTCTGATATTAAAAATGTATTGACAGTCGTTTTAAAAGGTACATGCTGTAAACTTAACGGCGTTATTTTAAATTTAATATAAACATGAAATCAAGCGTTTCATATTATTGAACACTGCTAGAAACTATGACGGTACCAGTAAATTGTGTAGACGCAATAGTAGAGAACAATGAATCGTCAAAAAAAAAATTCATCCGCGCCGTATACCAGAGCATTAACATAGAAATCACAGTTCATGTAATAGGTTGACACTCGTGTAAATACGACTATTATCTGACGCATCTGTGCTTTGGTTCTAACCTTTTCTGGCATGAGTTGACGTTCTTCACTATTTCGCATAAACCAACCATAAATCTAGATACAATTATTTCTTACACTTGTACTTATGTCTTTGATACTATATGATTGTGTTGTTTGTTATCAGACATTTTTTTAGAGATAGCCGCTGACGTTGCAGTTTTTGTTTTTACACTTTCGCACATACAAGCGGGGATTTTTAAAAGCACGATATGAACGGAAGAATAGGTAGGTGGTATGGTTAGAGACTGTTGATGTATATTGGTCTGAACCCTGAGAATGGATATGCTCACAGGTACGCCGGCTTGTCGTAAAAGGCGGCTAAAGGTACAGCGGTGAGTGGCACTATAGCGTTTGTCACTATAATGAAGAACGTGTGATTCGAACTGACGCTATGACGGTTAGAATCACCAAAAGATTGAACCAATGCTCAACACATCAAGCCACTGCCGCGTGTACGAATTTGATTTCTAAGCTCAAGCACACTCAACTGACGTGGAATTGTTATTTTATCGCTGGGGTATACGGCTCCGATGCTTTGCTTATTCGAATTTCCTTTCGGTCTTCTTCACTATTTGCTTGTATATTGTGTGTGTATCTGTTAGTAACGCCCCACTACTCCCTCCTCAGTAATTTTTGCCGATAAACTTCGTGTGCGAACGACGGAGTAAGCGAGAGAACGTCGGAGCATCGAGTGTGCCGGTACTCTATACGGAAGTCTTGATCGAGTACTAAAGTTCTGTATACATATGGGAGATTGTGTGTTGTGTACACAGATCACGTCGGGGTCACCAATTATGGCGGATTCATTTGTGTTCTCGTAGTCCAACTTTCGGAAGTGTCCCGCCGAACACTTTATTCACGACTCAAAATTACTCGACACAAGTCCTAAGAAAACAGGTGACTGTATAAAAAACAACCTCGCTTACCTGGACTGTATAATTCCTTTGAAGAACACACACTGGTGTGGGTGGGCGATGAAATATTGGATATGGTGGCATAAGATGAAGAAACACGCTTTTGTTGGTGGAGACCGGAGTGTTGAGTTAGTGAAGGAGTAACAGCTGATGCCGATGGGGATGGTGATCGGTATTGAGGCGATTGTTAGTTGGAATGGCCAATCAGCTAGACTATCGTGCAAAGGCTGCTCAAATGAGGCTTTGTCTCGTGCAGAGTAGCTGAATTTGTTGTTGCATAACGCATAATTTCTTCGTGAATTCGTAGGTTTGACAATAGTAGATGAACATGTAAGAAAGCAGGTTGGCAGACATGGATTAGTGTGCATAATGAGCGCTGCAGTAACTTACGTGTCTAGTCTGCCGCAGCAGTTAGGCGGGTTACGTCAGGCCGTTCGGGTAAACAAGAAATGCCGAACGGTCTCAATAGGTAGCTCGCCGAGATGATGCTCAACATGGCTGGTAGTGAATGAGGCGGCAGTGGTGTGTATGTTGATAATAACTTTTGCAGGCATCCGTATCCCTCGCTGATGAGTTTGTTGGTCGGGGACCTGATTGTCACGAGGCTCGTAGAGGCACTCTCCGGTGATGTGAGGAATGTTTTGATCATAGTGGCGCCTGATACGGACTTGAGCATTAAACACGTTCAGACGACGGAACGAATTATCAATAGAAAGTCCAAGTATCCTTGTTGTCTATTTTTCTAGCCGCTACCGCAATCACATAATAATGTAGAAACGACAAAACTCGACACTCCAATATACAAATCACTAAACATAGAGCCGAAAATTATCCCCGCAGAACTATTTAACGTATTCCTTTATCAAATCTTCTTTATCTTCCAACACTTACTTCAATTTTTTTTTCCTTAAAAACGGACAAACTTCTCCAAACATGCGTAAACCAACCGAGAAGATTTAGAGAGTGATTGACTCGAGCCCAAATGTGAAGTTTTCTTTCTACAACGTCTATTCATGGCGAGTGTCTGAGCTCAATAGAATTTCACGGCTCTTCATTAGCAGCACTAGGTCCTCTTGAGATTTGATGGACAAGCCCACCAACAAAACGGTTAAGCTGATACTGACTGTAGACAGCTCATATAACACACACATACCCGCGACAGCGTAGCAAGTATCCAACGAATTATTTACTTATGTAAGATATGTATTTTATGAAGGGATGAATGCAAAATCTTATGGTCCGACAATCGTATGGATAATGCGTATGCCTAAGACGAAATACACGCAATTTAACATCACGTTCCTGGACTCATGACCGGGGTTCCACTCCGCTGTGATTCGGAATGTTTATTTGATGGTGCGGATCACGATCACAGCATCTGCAGCTGCTCAAGTTGACTAGATCGTGCGACCGATTGACAAGGATCGCGCAGTCGCTGTCATTATTATGCAGTAGCACGGGTGGACTATATATACGATTGATGTTCGTGGAGGGGCGCGATTTTCTGCATTGCTTTTAACAGTGGCCCTGGTGAAAGCATAGGCTTCCGTCACGTTATGGTTTCTACCACGGGGGGAAATCTTCACAGAGCTTGAAAGTTTTTTCCCCACCCAACAAGGTTACACGTTTGCTTTTTGTGATCTTAGCATCCACTCCACCTACGGACACACCAGATAGAGTCCCTTTCGTGATCTTGCAGCTCTTAGTGATGCATTAGGTGTACTCATTGTGATTAGTAGCTTTTAAGCTCTCTATGCTTCTTTCGCTCTAATTTGTGTTTGGATTATTGTTTATTATCTTATACTTCTGAGTTTTTTTATTTATACCTTTCGATGTTTTACCAGAATCCAATATACACTTCCAAACGAGTTATCTACAGTCTCAGTCATCTACAGCACAAACAACATCCATAAACTCACACTCTGATAAAAAGTACTATAATTATCTTCATACAGCCTCAGCAAAACTCATCATGTAAACACTATAAGCGGCCATTATCAAGCCTAAACAACTCTCCATATACGAATCTTCGTGTCCTTTCTGTTCATCGTTCTCATACCAAAACTAGTCTGCAACTAGATTTTTGTTCTTAAGGATGATTACCAACAAATGCGTATCATAAACGATCATGATATCCCTCTTGGGGAGATGCTTCACTCCAGTGCAGCATAAGAAATAAACAACCTTAAGAATATACGATCCGATTGTTAACAGTGACAACAGCCTGCGACCCCTGTCAATCGACCGCACGATCTACTCAACTTGAGCCAGATGCAGATGCTATGATCTTGGTACGCACCCTTTAATATAAACATTCCTGATCAGCATAAGATAATTATGCGTCGCCCCGTAGACAATTCGTTCCGATTCTAGCTACGTTGTCGCGTGTATGTGTGCGGCTACAGCCAATTAGCAGTGGAAGAGTGCTAGTGTCCGTACCCAGCAATCCCAAGAGAACCAGTCGGTTTTTGAGAGTGGCAGGTTTTGCTTCAAGTTATAGCAATTTTCTCAACTGGATTGTTTGAGTGCTCGAAAAGGAATAATTTTCTCTTCTCCCTTGTTGTTGCACTTATACGGTTACACCTTGACACTGCTTCTTTTTAAAACTAATTCTCGACAGCAATTTTGATACGCGTCCGCAATTGATCACGTCATTCTCTAACAAGCGCATATAAATAAGTTGGCATATTTATTAAACGCAAGTTAATCAACACAGAAAATCCACGTTAAGTGAATCCGATTCTGGTCTGCCAATGGGGCGAGGCGGCAAGTGGTGCGGTGGGATGCGAACAAGTAGCTATTTGAGAGTGCCAGGGTTTGGATCTAACACAAAATCCTGGATATATTATCGAATATCTCCTGGCCATTTCACGAAGTCTGTGGTTTAGGGGGTGATTTTTCACCGATATTACACTGGCCGTGAGAGCCAATCAATCACTTAGCCTTTAGTGGTCATTTACGACAAGCTGACTTGGTTGTGAGTATATTTCCTCTTGTGATTTATTGGAGATCAAAACATGTCTGCGGTAAGAATGTGGGGGCCTTGGTAGGTGCGCCGTCAAGGGCGTGGGGTTCACCAAACTCCCACCGTCTAAGTCGCTGAAGGTCGTTCACCGGGATTTCACAGAAGAATAGTCGCCCGTTCCGTCGATAACCGTTCACCAGGTTAGGGTAGGATGACGCGCTGTTAGCGGTCAAGGTTGGTTGGCATTGTGGGTTGGTAATCCATGTGGCGTAGAGAACCCCCACAAGAAGACCTCGGCCAGCAGTGCCACCAAGGCCCCAATGCTATACTGCTGAAAACCCCGCATAGGGAAGGTGACGAACACTTCGTCCTTCGTAATTCCGCCATTTATCCGGACAAGCGTCCCCATCTCCACGTACTGCACCTGCTTCAGAAGACGGTCGTAGTACTGTCGACAAGTCTCCTTCTTTCAATTTGGAAAGAAGGCAGCAGGAGCGTGATAAACGTTATTCGTTTAATATTTCCAATAAAGAGTTTCCTCTCCGTGACAACCCTGATGATAAAGAAGCCTAAACCATTGTTCCGGCGCCAACGTACAATGCAGCGATGTCAGATAACACCAATGGACATTCTTGTACACGGAAAACCCTATCGAAGCCCAGGACAATGAATTCTAAAGCTCCAACTGGATTTCTGCATCTTTCCAAGACCACTCTAGATAATTTTACTCGGATGAGAATGACAAGATCACACATCTCCAATAGTGACGCCAACAATAATAATAATCCAAACAACACCATCCCCAACGTTGCCCCGCAAAATGCTCCACTGAGTCTTCACCTTGCGGCACTAAACGATCGCGGATAGGAACAGCAAGCCTGATAGAAGTGGGCTGTAATGGAAAGGAAGATATTTTAACAAATTGGCCAATAAGTTTCGAGGATTCCAGTTTGGAGGATGATGAGATACCAGATGACGGGTCCTTTGGAGTCGATGAATCATGGGATAATTCGAAACAAATTAAGAAGGCTGATGATCGTCGCTAAGTGACGGCAATCGACCTTCCATCATCATCATCGGCACTACAACCGGGAACCGGGCTTGGCCTTATTTAACAAATCTCTCCACCGGTCCCGATTTCGAGCCGATGTCATCCAATTTGGCACTCCCAGGCTCTGGGCGTCCTGGTCTACGCCAAACCTTCATCGCAGACAAGGTCTGTCGCGCTGTTTCCTTCCATACATCCTGCCATAAAGGGCTTTCTGGGCAGGCTCCTCTTCGCTCATTCGAGCTAGGTGTCCCGCCCACCGGAGTCTACCGAGCTTTACTTTTCTTACAACATTAGCTTCAAGGTAGATCGCGTGCAACTCATAGTTGTAGCGTCTCCGGAATCGTCCTTCCTCACATACGGGGCCAACAATTCTCCTTAAAGTGGATAAATTTCAAGATTTAAAGAGCCTTAATAGACCATAGTAGGCTTTGTTAGATCTGTTTAGCCGTTCGCGTATTTCTTCTTCCATATTGTTATCGGCTGATACCATTGACCCAAGGTAGATAACGGATTGCACTACTTGATATTCGTGCTCCACTACCCAGATAGTTTGACAAATGCTAGGTTTTCTCTTCGCAGAAGTTGTCACCATGTACTTAGGTTTTCCCTCATTAATGTGCAGTTCCAGTTTTTGTGCCGCCTGTACGATGTGGGTGAAGGAGTCCTGTACAGCCGGATCTACTGACGATGTCGATGTCATCTGCGTAGGCAATTGTCTGGGACGACTTGGTGACAATAGTCCCTCTAGTTGTAATGCCAGAGTCATGGATTGCTTTCTCTAACGGCAGGTTGAAAAGGAGGCAGGCCAGACCGTCCACTTGTCGGAGTCCATTAAAGATGTTTATAAGTTTGGACAGCAATCCCACTATTTTTACTTGACTAGTTACGTTTGTCATGGTCAACCTGCAGAGTCGTATCAATTTGTTTGGAATACCGAACTCTATAGTTCTACCCTGGCTCTGCTGTCGTAGGCGGCCTTAAAGTCTATAAATAGATGATATAATTGAATCTTAAATTCCTGACATTTTTCCATCGTCTGCCTCAGGGTGAATATCTGATCAATCGCTGATTTGCATCGGATGAAGCCACATTGGTATTGAGGGCTATCCGATCTTGTAGGATAGTGGAGAGTATCTTATAGCCGATACTCAGCACTGTTATACCCGTATAGCTGCTGCACAGTGTGGTATCTTCCTCTTTTGTATGGGCAAATTATACCACGACGCCAATCTTGCGGCATCTCCTCTTGCTCCCATGCGTGCAGCACGATCTCATGAATTGCGTGATGTAACGCTGCCACTCCTTGTTTGATCAGCTCAGCTGGTATACCATCAGCCTCGAGGGCATTATTTGAATTGAGTTTTGTTATGGCTTTTGCTGTTTCCCCAATTCATGGTAACGGTAGCATTTGATCTTCATCTTACATTAGTGGTGCCTTCAATTCTTCTGTGAGTTGATCAATTAGCAATTCATTGAAGCGCACTTCCCATCGCTCCAGAATGCCTTCAGGATCGGTAATCAGTTTACCCTCTTTATCCTTGCACGTCATACTGTGGATTATTTGGTAGAACTTCCGCGCCTGGTGCTGCTCACGCTCTCCACTTTTCTCTATTTCACAGGCAAGGATTTTTCCCAGGCACTTTTCTTCTGTCTGTGAAGTCATTTTTCAGATCTTCCGAGCATATGACAGTCCTACATTGTCAGGTATGCAGCGTTCTTACGTTCAGTCGCTAGTTTGCACTCATCATAAAACCAGTCACTCCGATCTCTACGACTATTGCCTAAGATGGAGTTGGCAGTACTAATGACAGTATTCTTAAGGCGTGTCCATTTCTCTTCTACGCCCGGCATTCTAGCCCCAGGACTTACTTTCCCTCCGTCGAGCTCTTCGAGCGCCAGTCCCAACGCATGAGCAAATGTGTTGCTGTTATTCTCATTACGTAAGGCAGCCGCGTTGATTCGATGAAAACCGGTCCCAACCTATTTTCGCATTCAAATCACCAAGAACGATTTGCACATTGTATCTTGAGCAGACATTGAGGGCCTGTTCGACGTTCTCGTAGGATTTCTCAATTTCGTCGTCAGCGGACTCCTCTGTAGGTCGTGAACGTTTATGAGGCTTATGTACTTAAACTTGCCTCGAACGCGAAGAGTGCATAGCCTTTCTTTTATTGCATTAAAGCCGATAATGGCAGGCGTCAGTTTTTGGCTGACTAAAACCCCTACCCCGAGCACATGGTGTTTTGCATGACAGCTGTAATAGATGTCATACTCCCTTCTTTGAATAACATCACTCCCCGTCCATCTTATTTCTAGTAATGCTGTTATGTCAGCTTTTTGTTCGGACAGGGCTTCGGATAGCTGCTGTACAGCTCGAGCTCTATATAGTGAGCGGACGTTCCATGAGAAAATTCTCAAATCGTTTAGCCATTATCGTTTCCGTGGTCGTCGTCGTATATCCGATCCATATCTGAGGGTTGTTAAATTTTCGATAATAGTTTGTTTTTTCCGGGCAGGGTTATTAGCTTGGCGCCAACCTTTCTCAGGATCTGGCTGCATGCGACATCCTGAGACCTACGACACTGGATAGGTACTTTACGACATACGCAAAGTAGCTATCCAGGAGTGTCATGTGGAGACTGCATGTCAACTTGGATTGAACAGGGACAAGGATCGTTCTGAGCCTCACCGGGTTGAAAGCAATCAGACACTTTGCCCTGTGTGTTCGCTCCCATTCCCCCAATCGACTTTCCATCACTGCCAAAAAGTCTAAGTATGAATCAAGCTTTCACGGAGTCATGCGAAGAAATTTTAGCAAAGGATAACGACATCGTATGCACTACGGATGCTGTAGATAACACATTGGGGAAGCAGCTAGCAGTTCTAAGATAACAAATGTACGGGCTGCGTTAAGTGGATGCTCAGCTTGGACCCTGAACGATTCAATTCAGAATTTCTTAACATAGTTGGACGATCGGGATTGCTACTCGCCATCTCCTACGCAATCTCATTCTCCATCGCCGTATGACTCCGTTCCTTCGGATTTCGATGATGATCGCTCACCTTCAATTCAGACGCAAATTCAAAATAACGCGAAGTTCCCAATCATCCACCAGCCCGCTTGTTAGTCCCAAAACTGTTCTAGATTATGAATCTACGCAATCGCCGATAACCGAACAACCGACATTTCGGAGCACCCACCTACGTCAAGCGGTTCAAGGGGCGAACCGCTCACCGTCGCAATAATCCTGATGTTATCCTTCCGACTTTCTTGTATCATTCAAATTAGTTATGTGCAAGGGCCTTAGTACTGATAACAATAATTCGATCGAATGAATTTCTATTGAGAACTCATAGTAGGAACCAAAGTGTTGCTGCAATGAAAAGAGAAAACCGAAACAACAAACGGCGCTTCCTCTAGCGACGCCTCAGTCTCTCCTTTAGTGGACTGTATTCCGGCGCGGGCCGGCCAAACGATGTTTTCTTAATTCGAGGGATTGTACCTCCAGAGCCGGACTCTTCTCTGGATTGGCGGGCGTTTGAGTCTTGCCCAGTACAAATCCTTAATCTACGCGACCAACGAAGAAGACAAGCCAACCGACCAAGGAAAATTTCAACGAAGCGAAAAAACAGGTTGCAATAATATCAAGGGAATACTTTGCTTATTTCCTATAGTTTATTTGCTGAATATTTTATTGTTTATTATTCTGTTCGATCTCTTTATTTCTGCTGGTCTTGAACAAGACCTTTTCATTAGGAGTTCCTTCGACGACTCCTGCTGCTCAAAAAAAAAAAAAAATTGTGGCGAGAAGGCCGAATTTAGCGAGACAAGGACATATGTGTCCTTCATCTTGTCTCTGATTTCTGATCATCTTGCGATAACCAGAATCACCCACATCCGTGAGGATGTTGGGCTCGGTCTCGCGGCATCTGAAAAGAGAAGAAAAAAGGGGGGGTATCCAAGGATAGTGTGGACAGTGTTAGTCCAAGTGTTCTTTAACTACTTTTATAGAGGGATGGTGGGAAAGAAATCATACAAGACCGGTGGGTCTTGGGTGCGGTAGTAAACGCAGATCACGTCTTTGGCGTCTGATAATCTGCTCTTTGGTCGGTGTGTATGTTTGTGTTTGTGCCGTCTTGTACTGTGCGTTCGTGTGTTTGGTTTGTTAATAGTAGACCCTATGGGATGGGTCCAGGAATCCTCTATTATAGAGGGGAATGTTGTTGGGAAGGGTGCTTTCTTCAGTTTTGTACTGAAGAAGAAATTGTGGGGGTTTGATCCGAAGAGATCGAGAGAGAGAAGGGTCAAGAACGCAAGAGTCCCGTACAAGTAGGTTCTCGCTGTTCTGAATGTTTTCGAGGTACTTATATGGTAATTGAAGCAAGTACTCGTCGATAGGGGTAATGGAGGCGCCTTCGTATAGGTGAGAGTTGGGGTAATGACGACCCTCAGGCCTTCTAGAATGATTGGTGCATCTTCTGAGGAGTTTCCTTTCGAAAACCCGAAGTATTTCCATTTGAGCCGAAGATATGCAGGACCATATGGGAAAGGCGTACGATATTCCAGATCGGATTAGCTGCTTATAGCAGAGAAGCTTAACTTTGGTGTCAACTTTGTTCCTCCATTTCAAGATGTTGTGCAGTTGCTTAGACCGACCGATGCCCCTTAGGAGAATGTGGGTCACATGTTTGATGAAATTCATTTTTTGGGTATAATTGACCCCAAGATATTTCATCTTGTCCTGTGGTCTAATCGCAGTATCTCCCATTTTTATTCGAATATTCTGTGAATATCGAGAAGCAGGTTGGGAGTGTTTACTACTCAGAATTATGGCTACTGCTTTGGATGGATTAAGTCGGATTTTCCATCGACTGTAATACTGATACAGTTCGTCCAAGTGACGATTTAGTCGATTTGTTGCGAGGTTAGGGCCTTTGGTTGACGTATACACCAGGACGTCATCCGCGTAGCATATCTGATTTACTCTCCCGTCCACAGGGCGGGGAATATCGGGGGTGTAAATATTGAATAAGATGGGGCCTAGAATGGAGCCTTGTGGTACGCCTGCAGCGGCGTGAAAAGTTCGGGAAAGCTTTCCATTCACTCTAACTTGGAAGGTTCTGTTTCGAACGAACTGGTAGATGATACTACATAGCGTTCTACTGAGGCCAGTATTCAATAATTTAAAAGAGAGACCTTCGATCCAAGTCGTATCAAAAGCTTTTTCAATGTCTAGGCTTACCGCAACGGTGGGTTACTTATTAAAGAGCCGCACGCAGACGTGGTTTTGAAATAAATTGAGAGCCATAGTGGTGCTGTGCGCTCTTCGAAATCCAAATTGGAAATCAGGTATTAGGTGCCTGGCACTGACAAAGTTATTTAGCTTCTCGTATATGAATTTTTCATATATTTTGCTGATGCAAGTGAGAAGCGAGATAGGGCGCAAGCTGGAGGGGTGATACGTTGGTTTCCCAACTTTTACTATTGGACAAATAATAGCGTGCCTCCAAGCTTGGGGAAAGTACCCCATGTTGTAAGCATGGTTGAACAGAATGGAGAGCTTTATAAAGAATAAGGCAGAAAGCCTTCGCAACGAGTGGTATGACATGTTGTCGATAGCAGGTGACTTCTTAGGGTGTCGAGATTCAACCAGACTCTGTAGGGTATTTGGTGTGATGAAACCGTGACCATTATCACGTGTGTCATCGAAGTATGCACTGTTAGTTGGGTTAAAGACAACAATTGGCTCGTTGAAGTCGTCCAACTTACTGTGGACCTCTGAACTAACGATTGCATTAGTATCCGGGTCGCCATCTTGGAGAGTAAATTTGTGATTGTTTTCGAACTCCTGCTGCTCCATCGAAAGTGCCCGCCTTATATAGGCCCGCAGTCGTCCCCTCCTTTGCTCGTTTCCTGGGATCTGCTTTTCTTAGTGGCTTCCCGGAATCGGTGCGCCGCTGATCGTCGTTTCTCCGGAAATGGTATGTTAGCGCTGGCCTTGCATTTCCTGGGAATTCGTGATACATCGCCAACACAAAGGGAAACGAATCAAATCAACGAAGATGAAGCGAATACGTATACAATAAAAATAGGTTTTTGTCCCAAAGACATTTAAAGCGAATACATCATTCCCGCCTAGACTTTGCATAAAATTTCATTACGTTTGCAATTAACTAATTGTTCATTTATTTTAAAGTTATGTCTAAGATTGTCTCTAAATATTCTAAAGCCGTACTCTCAAGGTTGATCAGCAAAAAGCATCCCACTGACCCAAGAGCTCCACAAAAACATGTCTGCTTTCATCTGTTGTTGCAGCGTCAAAAGTGGTCGCTTTTATTTGGGATTTTCTGCCGTTTAGTCCTATCCATCGGTGTTCTTTCATCTCACGGTGTACGTCTGATAAGAATTCCTTACCAAATGAGCAAAGAAGATTTTACCACTGCAAGCGGATGTTGTCTTACAAAATTATGTATTGAAGAGTTCTACAAAATAGCAATATCATTGAACAAAGTGTATTGAACTAAAACCACAGTGAACAATAAATGCGGGCTGTACTAACAAAACAATAAGTAGTTCAAAATTTATTTTACCTATCACTCCATTTACAGATTTGTTGAATTGCTTTCCTTATTGTAATTACAATATAAAATAAATCATTTTTAATGTTAAAGTGCAGCACGGGAAATGCAAACGGTTATTATCCAGATTCGCCTTACTAATTTGTCCATTGATCATCATCATCGGCACTACAACCGGGAACCGGTCTTGGCCTTATTTAGCAAGTCCTGAGCCTTGTTAAATTTTCCATAATGATTTGTTTTTTCCGGGCAAAGTCATCAGTCTTGCGCCAGAGGCTCCCCGATGGGGAATCGAACCTCGGTTTCCCGCCTGACAGGCGGGTATACTAACCACTATACTATCGTGGAGCCGATTTATCCATTGATATCCATTGATAATCACGAAAAACGAATGCCAATGAATTGCTAGCTTTGCCTTTTGCAATACTTACAAAAGAAAACAATATTTTCTTCATTAAAGCCAAAAAGAATCCACCTACGTTGTACTAAACTATTATTACTTCCAAGAGGTGTTACTAACTCCATTAAATATTTCAATCTTTTTCAGATACACCGTCATTTGCCATATCCAGAACACCAGGATTTGGCTATCCTTTGCGAGAGGGCATCGAAGTCTCTTTGAAATGCGATGTTGACTCTAACCCACCGAGCACGCCGAGATGGCAAAAGGACGATGGAGATACTCCTGTAAGTACAAACATGATAAGCACACCAAATGCCAATCCATCTGATACGGTTCAGGTCAATCGACAAAGCTCAGTTATCTATCATAGTCCACCGCCTAAGTAGTCTTAGTTTCTGATTAACAAGATTCGATCGAATCGAAATAGGACGATCCAAGTTTAACTTTTAGAACCTTCGATTTGTCGTCAGGGTGACAAATCGTTATCTGTCACTTGCTGACGTCTCAAGGACATTTTGTTATATCACATTTCGTGTATCAAAGGATATATGAGCCACTACGAGGACCTGATTCTAGAAATTGTATGGAGCAGAATGAAAAGGATCGGAATGTATTATGTACATCTGTGATCCCATCAAATACAATTTAAGTTCGAATACCGAACTTTCGTTCATTTGTATCTATTTACTAGTTGGAAGGTCGGATGGTAGATGACTGAGCTAGTTGGTTGGGTGGAAATTGGTTAGTCAGTTGGATGATTGTGTTTGTCTCTGGGCTTATGCCAGATTCAATTTTCTTATTGAAATCCTTTTTCAGGTACCACAGACAGGTGATGGTTTCCTCAACTTCACATCGATTCGCCGGGAACACTCGGGATGGTATAAGTGTACATCTCGTCATCTAAATTTTCAATACTCCAGCATCGGATACTATTTAAGTGTGAGATGTAAGTAGAATCTGATTCGCTATTTACAGTTGGGGGTTCATTTGTATTCATGAAAGGTGGCGTGTGCGAGGTGTGAAACAATTTGAACCACTGCTTGAAGTTGTATATCGAATTGTGTGTGGGTGTGTGTATATGTAGAAGTTCAATGTTGATGAAAGTGTTTATGCAGGACATTTTAAGTCCTCCGTAAAAAGGGGAGGTAAAGATTTAAAATGTTTAGCAGCGCTCACAGTCTAGGGATGTTTCTGCTTATTTTCGTCGTTCCGCCATTTGGAAAGTCTAATACCACTTAAGTATGCAATTCGGTACTAAATACACTTACAGCTCTTTGGAGGCGAATTTCGAGGGGCACAAGAGTGTAAAGATTGGAATTTTGAATATTTGCATTTGGGGTGGCTTTCGCGCGCGTACACAAAACCACGAGAGCAAGTACAAATAAAAACCGACAGCATAGCAAACGGAGACCGGATGAGGCAATAAGGACACTCTGCAGATTCTTGCAGTAGCTACAAAGTGGTTGGTTGGTTACAGCTTCATGGAATAGAGGTATTGAGTGTTTTGCTTATACGGTACTGGCATCGGCCGAAAGATCTCTGGGAGTTATCTCACAATCGGTTATAGAGCTTTTGAAAACCTTATTTCGTATCTCGTTAAGGTGCTTGAACATTAAATCGAATTTAAATGCGTGACACTGGATTGGGGTACGTGAATTTAACACCTTTGTAGCATTTCCCTTGGGAATGGCTTTGCCTTTGCCTCGTTTTTTTTCTCTATTTTTTTATTCTTATTTTGTTATTTAATGAAAAGGTCGCCGGGGGACCGACGTTAGAATGCTGATAATGGTGGATAGCATGTGGGTGTGTAAATTTGTTTTGCCATTTAAATGGCTCTTGCTTTGTTTTACTGTAGGCATCCGGGGAATTTGCTCATAAGCTGTGGCATTTTAAATTTCGTTAGCGGCACCTAAGGGCTTTATGCCATTTTATGACTGAGGATGATAAGATGTAATAACAAGCAGAAACGAAGAAGACGGGAAACACAAGGTAATTGCAACGATAGCAGTAGCTTTATATCCTCTGAGAGAGAGGATAGCCCCCTTCACACATTCAATTCTTGATAAAAATTATTTTTTTGTTTTATTTATTCAAGTTTCACCCCCTTAGGATGATTTTCAATTATCGCAACTCTGTGTTTACAAACTTATTATGGATTTGGATGCGATAAAAGCTAAATTTGAAAATGTTCCTAAAACGGACGTATGGTAATTGAGCTGTATGCAGTGATAGATCTTACGCATCTACACCAGGCAATAAAAGTTATTTTGTCCCCTATGTGGTATTATACTTTTATCGCACTTTTTTATGCTTTTAATTGGTACCGTATGAAGTGTGGCTATAAAATACAAAAACAATGTTGTAAAACTCTTTCATTTTCTTCATTTTTGCAACAATTTTTAATTTCGTTTTATATTCTTAGATTCTAAATTATAGGCTAGACAAAAGCCCAAAGGTTCTTCGATCATGAAGAGCTGATTATTAAAGAAAGTGTTCTCAGTATCTATGCCAATGTTGATTAGCAGCTCCTTGTTTACTCGCAGTTCGGAACGTGGAATTTAGAGACACTAAATCTCGTTTTGATTATTTCTCCTGTGTATTGTATCGGGTTTTCCAATAGGGACTTGACAACTTTGAATTGAATTTGTGAACGCACCCTTTTACTAATCATCGAACTGTCACTGTCAATTTGTTCAGTAAACTCAACACATGGTTAAGTACATAAACGAACAATGTCTGCAAATTATAAAAATTTACTACCGAAATTTGTTGTCTGTGACCGCAACTTTAAGAGCGTTAACTCCAATTTTCGGTCGTAATTCTCGCCCTAGTAGACAGGCAATAACAAGTTTAGTGCAAAAATTTGAGTCAACGTATTCGTTGTGTGATGTTGCCGTGCCAGTGAGACAGCGGGTTGGTCGAAGTGTCGAAAATATTGCTGCCGCTCAGTCGTCCGTCAATTCCACGGCATTCTCAAGAATTGAGCATAGCCCAGACCACTTTATGGCGAAGATCAAACTGACTCAAGAATTGAAGCCGATGGACCATTTGAAGCGACGTACGTTCTCTGATTGGGCTCTGGAAAAGATGCGCCAAGATGATGAATTTCATCGCAAAATTATCTTCAGTGACGGAGCTCATTTTTGGCTCAATGGGTTCGTCAATAAGCAAAACATGCGTTATTGGTCGGGTGAAAATCCGCATGTGCTTCATGAATCACCACTTCATCCACAAAAAATAAGTGTTTGGTGCGGTTTGCATGCCGGTGGCGTCATTGGGCCATATTTTTTCGTCGACGATAAGGATCGTCACGTTACTGTGAATGGCCAACGTTATCGCGCCATGATTACCCTTTTTTTTTTTTTGCCCGAATTGGAAGATATGGACGTGGGCGACATGTGGTTTCAACAGGACGGTGCCACAAGCCACACAGCACACGATACAATCGATTTATTGAAGAGTAAGTTTGATGAGCGTGTTATCTCAAGAAATGTGCCAGTCGGTTGGCCGCCTCGCTCGTGCGATTTAAGGCCTCTAGACTATTTTCTTTGGGGCTACGTCAAGTTATTATTCTATGCCAACAAGCCGACGACGTTGGAAGAGCTCAGAGCCAACATCGAACGCGAAATAGCGGCCGTTTCGGCCGAAATGTGTGGCCGAGTCATCGAAAATTGGGTCCAAATGATCGACCGCTGCAAATGTGCCCGCGGTGGCCATATGAACGAAAACTGAAAGGCAATAATACATGAAAATATCCACCTAAAGTTTGTTACGTAATAAAGACGCCCCCCCCCCCCCCCCCCCCCCCCCGTAGTCAGTGGTGAGTTGGCAGTAGCAAATGGTGTGACGTCCCTCGAGGATGGTTAAAATTGATACTGCCAAATTAAAAACCACGATATATAAAACTAGTAACTTAAAGTGTTTAGAAAAGCCAAATGTGAATTAATTTTTTTTTTTTTTTTTTTTTTTTTATTAGACTTCTCTCGGGAGAGGCGAACCTATAGCGCCGAGTGGGCACCCCGAGATGCCATCAAATAACTGTTGCAGTTCTTTTTGAACAGTTGCAGGTTGTAACGTTCCGGGAACACTCGCGTGGGAAGGGAGTTCCACAGCTTCGCCGCTCTGTAGCGGAACGAGTTCTGATGTAGGGATGTTCGCGCCGTCGGGAGATGAACGACAAACGGGTGCGATCCGTAGGATTGTCTTGTGGAGCGCATATAAGCCGAATTGCGCGGAACAATACCACGAATCTCCGAAGAACAGCACCCGTGATAATATCTGTAAAACAGACAGAGGTCGGCTACTCGCCTTCGATGTGATAGCGACTGTAGTCCCGACGTCAGCGCCGAGTCCCGATCAGGCGGATCGCTCGTCTCTGTATGCTCTCAAGTATGTCGAGGGTATGTTTAGGAGCCGAGCTCCAAACATGAGAGCAATATTCGAGCGCGGGTCTAATTTGAGATTTATATAGGAGGAGAAGTTGGGCCGGGGTAAAATATTTCTTGGCTCTCAAAAGATAACTCAGTTTTACTGAGGCTGACCTGGCGATGTTCGACACGTGTTTATGCCATGATACATTCCCACAGACCGTGACGCCGAGCAATTTCAAACTTTCCCCTGCCTCGAGGGCCCGGCCATTCATCATCAGGTGTGGAACCGATGATCCAGAAAGTAAAAACTATGATATCGAGAAACTAGCAACCTAAAGTGTTTGGAAAAACCAAATGCGAACGAATTTGAATAAATAAAGTAAAAACTATTATATAGAGAAACTAGCAACCTAAAGTGTTTGAAAAAACCAAATGTGAATAAATTTGAATAAATAAATTGCAAACTATAATCTAGAGAAGCTACCAACTTATAGTGTTTGGAAAATCCAAATGTGAAAACTGAAATAAAATAAAGAAGATTAAAACAACAGCCCTGTGATTACTCCCATTTCTATCCTATACATTATTGTGAAAAAGAACTGTAGCGTCCTACGAACGCACAATTCCGCCCAGGTAAGGTTCCAAACCTTCAAGGAACTTACTTACCTTATCCAGTACACGTGCCCACAGACACGTGTCCCCAAAGCTCTTAATCAGGCCTGTAACAAGGGCATAGGAAGCTGAAACAATGTTGAACCCGACATAAAAAAAACAAGGAACTTAACGTTCAAAAACTTTCAGCATCGAGTCAACGCATCCATTCATAGTATGCAAAAACAATTCCAGATTACAGGCCATAAATCTTCCATCCAAAGCATCTGCACGATGTACCAGGAATTACATTTTCGGTAGATAAATAACAACGGATGCATACGCTGGCAGCTAAACGCAAGAAAGCATATCGCCTATCCGCGGCCAAAATTGTAAACAACCGTAATTATCGCAACAAGATAATTCGGAAGATTTACAAGTCCAACGCCAACAAAGGAAATACTCCGGTCCCACGATTCCTTTGTAAAAATTTCACACCCATTAGAAGGATCTAATGGATTTCGGTTGTGTTTACAAAAGGCAAACAACCACGGGCTGTACGCCCGAAAAAATCATCTCCGTCTTGCACGCCAGATGTTCTGTGCAAACAGAAGGCCGTGGAAAAGGAAATGCTATCACCAACGAATAATGTATGCAAGATGACTTTCCCTTTCTGAGAAAACTATGAAATATCCCCGGGGATACGATAACATGCTGCTAACAGGAATCCGGGAATTCTGTTAGCAGGGGGAATAAGAAAATTTTTCGATAAAGATACAGATACGATCTGTATCAGGGCATTTTGTGAGGAGAATAGATAGTCAGTTAGATTTCGATCGGCAGAGGACTAGGAGAGTCTACTTCGAGCATCCGTCCGAGGAGTACAGTTAGAAAACTCTACCAGGAGGTCGGTCGGATCCGCGCAACACATATAACTAAAACGAACGTATATATCCGACGTTCATCGCCCGACAATCCAACGCGCGCAGTCTGTGTTCCTCGTCAGGGATATAGAAAAAGTCGAATAACAATCGTGCAGTCGAACGGTCCGTGGAAGGAGAAAAATTTGGTCAAGGGTGTCGCGACGTGCAGTGTGTACGAGAAATCTAGGGGATCAGAAATTGTTTAATGAAATAGAAAATCAGTGCTCTTTCCCCGGTATATATAAACAAAAAAGCAGAACGAGAACAATAAAAATTAAAAATAGAAAAACAATTTTCCTGTGTGTCATTTGTGCTGTTCCACTCCGTAGTGTTCTTTGTGTTAGCAGTGTTCGGCGGAACACCGCAGCCAACAACCGTCAATAAAGGACAAAACATCCGTCAAAGAACCAAATAAAAAAGTTTGCTCCCATGGTAGTGAAAGTCGCCTTTAGTGACTTTACCATGACGCCATTTCGTTTACAGCTTCAACGGTCAGAAATCTGCTCCTTTTAATCCTGATTTAATCCGGGG
Source organism: Microdon myrmicae (assembly GCA_963931805.1). NCBI lineage: Eukaryota > Metazoa > Arthropoda > Insecta > Diptera > Syrphidae > Microdon > Microdon myrmicae. The sequence goes on from OZ007497.1 coordinate 226,215,368, forward strand.
AACGAATAAAAATCTCATAGGGTGATATGAATAAGGCCGATAATCTAACACTTTCATTGCGTTATCTATTATGCTTGGTCTAAAAATGCCTAGAGAGATGCATTCACAGACGCTTATTATTCATAACCAAGTTTTCGAGTTATACAGTTACCCTAATGCCTCTCTGATGTGTCTATTCCCTCATTCAAGATTTTTTTTGAACCTTTCAAAATACCCCTTAGCCGATCACCTCTTCGTTGGAGTCAATATCTCTTTCCGCTGAGCATTTTTGAAGACTTTCCAGCAGGTAATATTCTTGAGTTTTATAGATATTTATTCTTATCACACAACAACGTTTCGTCAATGTACGAAACCCGATTTTTTCCACTCTGTTTTGAAAATATCAAGAGGTGTTTTGAACTTATCAAGTTGTGTGCAACGAAAGCTTTACCACCTCCATGATTAGTAATTGAAATATGATGAAGCGTTGATAGATATTGTCTGAGAGTTAGTAATAACAGAACAGATATGAATATGGTATTAGAGTCACCATATGTGTGACAGTCTCGGGATTTTTCTAATTACATCTTACTATAAATCTTCTCTTAAACAATTTTACATTCTTCGAGAACAGATGAAAATGTATTTTTAAATGTTGTAATCTGCAGTAAGTAGTGTTCTGTAGTCAATATCATTTGCAATTGAAAGCAATCTTTGTGAGAGTCGAGAGTGAGGAAAGAGTGTACAATTATATACCAGAACCTTCCACCCTTTTTCACATTTGAACAATTATTCACAAATACATTACATGAATAATTATTGATAACTCGATATTTTCGTTTGTTCATAAGCAAGGATTTCCATACATTTCATTAGATAAAAATAGGGTAAAGGAACGTTCGAGGTAGGTTATTGTAGAGATCGAGGCTTTTCAAGCGCTTACAAGTATTGATCGGCGCAAGGCTAATAACCTTGCCAGTAAAAATAAATTATTATGGAAAATTTAACAAGCCGCGAGACTTGCTAAGTAAGGCCAAGACCGAATCCCGGTTGTAGTGCCGATGATGATGATGATGATGACAAGTATTGAACTTGGGCTTCCTTGATCCTCCGCTAATTGTAAATGTTATATTTATATGTAAAGTTATGTTTTATTATTTTTTCTTACTTACAGTTACTTAAAAGTAAGATGCACAGGGTGGGGCTGTCCGCCCTTGTTGTTGGCTATAGAGGATTATCCTCACCATCGAAAACGGATCTGCCAATTTCTGCTTAGCCGGTTGGGGTAACAAGGTGGATACAGCTTGAATTTAGAACAACCCGCTGACTTTATTAAAACTTCTAGTTCTTATTTTGAAATTATTGTTACCTTATTACTATCCATAGGTACAACTTGAGCTTATTAATTTCCAATATATATAACCGCCACTTGATCTTATTAATTTCTAGTATATAATGAACATTTGGTTCGTTTATCACGTGTTGGTTCTTATAAATTGAATTCAATGTGAGACAATTGAACGTTTAGTTCATTTTGTTTGACATTGGATTCAATATTGATTTGGAGATACCTGCAAAATGTATGGAGACAATGCTAAGGCTAGCAGAATGCTTTATTCTTTAAGGGGACGGCTCTGCGTGTACCGCGATTAATGGTGGAGGCTGACTCTAAAGGGCCAAGTATAAGGGGTGGAATGTTTTGCGTGTAGCACCGCTTTAGTCGACTTTCATAGCTTTCCAGTCACTCTGGAGATTGCCTTTTGTACTCAGTATGATAATGAACCCGACGTGTCATCCATTGTCACAAAATGTCCAAAAATGTCCCCTCGAAAACGCTGCAATAACTCCAAACCGGCAGAGCGGAATCATCAACGCGCTGCTGGTTTTGGTCAACGGTCAGCAAACGCGGCACCCATCGCGACGATAGCTTTTTCATCTGCAAAAGATCGTGCAAATTGTATCCCGCCTTTTCTTTTGAGATGCCCACAGCCCTAGGTAACTCACGCAACTTCCCGTTACGATCGCTCAAAATAGTTCGATACACTTGCTTTATGATTTCCGCATTCGTAGCTTTTTTTGGCTTTCCAGAGCGAGGTGCTTCTTCGGTGCTTGCACGACCCATTTTAAATTCACTTTAAATTCGATAAACTGTTGGAGCAGATATGGCATAACATTTCTGCAACTACTGCAGTGATTATTCAGAGGTGTTTCCCATCAAAAGACAATTTTGATGAAGATGCGATATTCCTGTTTTTCCATTTTTTTTACGAAGGCGAAAGAAACGTTACTTAAACGACAGTAGCTTGGAAAAGAATAGACGAAATGTCGCGAAACTTCGTACATAAACTAGTGACAGATGAGCCTCTTGAAATAAGTCATATTCATTATCTAGTGGCGCCACCTATTGCAAAATTGTATATTTATATACTATAGAAGTTTCAGTGATCTCCGGAGCGAGGTGTTGTTTGTCGCCCAGTGAAAATATTGTATATAGGAGGATTTATTTTTATAATTAATTATCGAAAGGGAGGAACTGTTAATCTGAGGATTGGAGAATATGAAATAAAAATATTAAAAGGTATCTTAAAAAGAAGAGTTTTTCACGCAGGAATTCACCAACGTTTATTAAAAATCAAATAAAATGAAGGTGGGTGTTTGAAAATAGAGTGAAAACATCGATTTTTTGCGCATGTTTTTACTTCGCCAAATGTTTTCGTATTGATTTCTGGTCGAAGTTCTATTGACTTGATGAAACACATCAAATCCCCTTTTAAAATGGCATTTGTGGAAACGTAATTTCTAGAAAACGCGTTTAAAGCTTTTCCGTATTTTGTTGAATGTTTCGGTTATGTTAATTACAACTAATTATATGCTATCCTTGGACGTTATAATATGGATATATGATACAAATGAACCAGTAAATTATCCCTTAGAAAATGTACAAAGGCTGGCAGTGTTATGTGTATACAATAAATCGGGTTTTTGTAAAGGGTATAAACAGCTGCTCGCTTGTGGATCAACCGCTGAGTCGCAGTTAGAATACGTATTCATATTACTAAAAGCTTTTTTTAACTCGTAAAAAATGTAGGTAACTATTTCTGAAAGTTTAAGGGATTGAAAAATAGTAAATATAATAAAGTATGTTTTGGAAAAAGGGATTCGTACTAGCAATGGCACTTTCACACCTTCCCCTACTGTCAAAAGTACCCTTTGGTTGATGTAACTTATAGAAAATTGATGTCAATCTTATGCGGTACTCAATCAAAACTCAAACTCAATAGCAAATAAAATATGTTTAAAACTATTTGCCACTAAACTGAAGGGATATACAAATTACCTCATTAATCTATTTACCAGATATAATATGTGCCGACACCCCTTGTGTTTGCTAAACCCAACAACCATATCAAATTGTTACATTAGTTCGATGATGGGAAGTGAGAATTTTCTGGAGAATTTCCTTTGCCACAAGGCTTCACTGCATATCATGGGGATGCAAATAGCATCCATTTAAGGTTATATTATATTTTGCAACTTTTTCCTTCCTTCTCACGTTTAAAATAACAACCCTTAATCCTATGGCAAAAAATTGTAGACAGATATCAGTTCGAAGTCACAGAATCCGAGTTCAAAAACACACCGAATCCTGTTTATTTACCTTTTCTAAAGGGTTGCGGTGGTCGTGTGATTGGTTTGCCTGTGTAGCGTAGGGAAACTTCATAGCATATGCGCAGGATAGTAAATAAAAAAAAATAAGGAAAGTAATAAAACAGAGGCTCCAATATATGATTAACATATAAAGTGCTAAAATTTAAATATGCATCTGTTATCTATCGCTTTCCAGGAAGCGATTCCTCGGGTTTATGGGGAAGATTCAAACTTATATTGGCCAGTGAAAAATTTCATGGATCCGTGAACTCTCTTGATACATTGGTAATAATTTCTTTTGGTTCTTCAGGGGAAGGAACCGTACGTCAGTTGAATTTTGAATAACTGAGGAGAATTTTGAAAATTTGGAAGCGGTGATTGATCTGTACGTCGGTTGGGATTTGTGCGGGTCCTCTTTTGTAGTTGAGTTATGTTGCAGCATTTTCCTAAAACAGATAATTGGACATTTTGGTTTAAGACAATGTGGAACCATTTGTTACACTTATAGTACAATATAACTACGAGTATATATTACTCTGAATAAACGTAGATAAAAATTTAAATTGCTCGTGTATATCGAATTTTATTTTTTAAACTTAACTGCAGAGCGACAGAGAACTGTGACAAATTTTATGTCATTATCTTCATCTGTGAAAGTTTTACCTTTGTATTTTATGGGTAGCTTAAGTAAAATTGACAATTTATACAAATATTGAACGAACATTTGCTTTAGGCGCTGTATGCATAATGAGATATTACTGCAGAAGGATTGAAATTATTGCAGACAGTCTTCGGCGATCAGACTATGTCGAACACATAGGCATATATTTGGCATACTTCGATGGAGGTCGAGTGCGTGTTAAGTTTGACTTCTTTGAATTTTACAAAAAAAAATATTCTTTTCCGAGCTACAGCCAGAGTTCGCTACTTTATTCCCTAATTTTTCGGTACAAAAGAAAGTGTTTAGGGTAATTTACATGCTATTTATACTAAGTTATTATCAACCAAAGAGAGACACTTGTCATTATACTATGTGGGTTGTAGTTGATGCCAATACAGGGGCACGGATTCACTTGTTCCCCAACACTTGGTTCGTCGATATTAATGGAAGAAAAGAAATGTTGTAATAATAACACGCACTGGAGTTGGTTTGATGTTAGTGTCCTTTTTTTTATTTTTTATTACTATCCCCATTTATTTACATTTGGTACATATAAACTTTATTTACACAAATTAATTTCGCTGTTTCTGCTTTAGTTCTTTATTTACACAAATAAATTTCACTGCATCTGCTTTAGTTCTTGAGTTTATTTTTTCTTGTATATATTAGAATTCTTATCCTGTAGATCTATGATAAATAACGGCAACAAATTATGTCTAGAACATTTCCCTATTACTAAGATTTAAAAAGCACTGTCCTCTGTATGTATATACGAAAGGTAATGAGAAAGGAATAACACGACAATTGTGACTCGACTTTATCTCTTGGACGCTCGACGTAGCGTGACCGACTGCGATCGTGTTTGAGGACTGACTCGGTGCGGCGTGACCGTCACCGGTGGTGGATGTGAAGCGACTTGAATTAGGGATGAAGGTTGGGATTTGTGGTTTACACCACAAGCAACCAATCGAGATCATCCTTACATTCGGTGCTCTCTCATGTTCCCTGCCCATCGAGGTGGATAAACGCTTCGGTTAATTCAACAGTCGACGGACAAGGGAGAATGAGAGAACCGGAACACAATGTGCAATGATCCCGGGGTGGATTTGGTTTTTGTGTGCATGTACCAATACAACTCTGAGCCCACTTACCTAATTCGGTGAATGTGGTGATCTCAGAGTGCATTGAACCATATGAAGATAAAAATGAGAAGGAGAGGATAATGACTGGTGCTATTCACCTGCAAAAAGAGATCATTGAACCCAAACGGATAGTGTGTCTGGGAGAAGTCGAAGTGACGCTATATTGGCTAGGGTAATATTATCGTGGGAACCAAACTCCAAGAATTTGGAATTACCCCGCCAGTGCATGATTATGTAACCGCGTCGTTTGGACAGACTATGCTATTGCCAACCGACATGAAATGCGATTTCCTGTGGAAATCTCATGGGTTAGCGAAATGGAGTTGCCGTATGGCGAAAAGGTAGCTAAACTCAATTATGTATTATCTGCATAGAATAATGAGTTTAGCTATCCATCCATTTGCAACTCGTGTTTTGCAGGTGGAATAGTTTGTAGGGGTAATAAGGGTTGATATGACGCGCTGAAAGCGGTCGAAATAAGGTTTGAAATTTGGTTGAAATTGTGGGTTGGTTCCCCATGTAGTATTGTAGTGATCCTAAATCACCACTCCCATCCAATCCCAAATAACCTTAACCATATCCCATAGTGAATCATTGAGCGACAGATTAAACCAAAAGTTAATTTGTCGCACATTGATCCAATTTCTAATTACCTCACCCTTACCCATAATCCAAATCATGATTCATGAATTGAATCATATGCACGACAAAATTAAACCAAAATCCATTTGTCGTACATTGATTCAATTCCTAATAATCCTAATATCATGAAATACGCAAAATCTTGTTTGTGCTTCTTGGAATTTTTAAATAAAATTTTATACAATCTCTGTTGCCACAGAGTATAAAAGGGCGACACATTTTGGATTCGTGATTAGTCGAAATCCAGGAGGCCGAAGTCACGGCAGATAATCAGCTTTTAAAATAACGGAATTAAATTTTAAAAGCCAAAAGGTAAAATAATAAAGTCAAAAAAAAAGATAGTAGGCTTGTTTTAAATCAATGGACCAGGGGAACTGCGAGGACACACCCTTGCCGCCGAGGAACTCACACTAACAGAACGACCTATCCGGAGGGTCTCACGATGGGCGCCACAAAGGAAATAGTTTTGTTTTAAATCAGTAGACCAGAGGAAGCTGCCAAAGACCACCCTCGCTGCTAAGAACCTCACGACAACAGAGTGTCCCATCCGGAAGCCCCCCACCAAAGGAAGTTGCAAAGGCGTACTTTTCACGCCGTTCGCACTCGGACCCTCATGCCTCAGCGGGAACAGACGCCCACACTAGAGGTAAACCCCCAAACAAGACTATCCGTAACGAGACGACCAAACTACCCTAAAGGAGGTAAGCAAAAGCATTTAACTTAAAAATATAGCCTCCACAGTATAGAGAACCCCCACAATACTACATCGTTATCTTAACATAAAACAAAGAGATACTTATCACACATCATCTTAACATGAATCATCAGATGCGGTTTTAAACATAGACCTGCGGAAAATTACGTATCATTGGGATGAGTAAGGGTGATATGTTAACTCGCACGTTGAATATGACCCACAAGCAGGACGACAACAATCATCAACTGATGCACAACACCTCAATGAAATCTAAGATTTAAAGCTCAAAGGTCGTGGACCAACAATAAGCGACACTGCTGACAGTATTGCATTTCCGGTTGTATCAGTAAGTTGCGGAAGATTTGTTGTGCCTGAATACAGTCAAATTTCGATTGAATATAAAATATTGACTAGTATGGACAAAGTGGGTCTATTCTTTGGTATGCGATTCGACCCCTAGTAGACCCGTCGTTGGGTCAATTATTTTGTAGATTCCTGAATTGAACATTGCAAGAATGTAAGAATTGTCGATTTATCAATAATTCCATAATCTTCACTTGAATGGAAGATAGTGCTACGGCTTTCTTGCTTTATGACCTTTATGCTGACTATAACATTTCATCCATTGCTTAGGTAATTGCCTCTGGCTATCCTCGGTATTGCCTAATTTACTCAACCAGTAAGCTAGTCTGTTTATCCTAAAGTTGGAATCGAACTACATGTTTGGTTGGAGTTTAGTCCTCTTCACTCAGTGTGGAACATATGTGGTATTTTAAGCTTGTCTATAAACAAATTATATTTATGGTTTCAATCATTTCCATTGAGATAATTATTGTGTTTTTTAGAAGGTTTTGAGGTCACATCAGAGCAAGTTATACTCATTTTTTGAAAGCTGTCTTTATTTTTGAACAATTTTTGATATGATAATGATACAGAAATTTACACACTGCCACTCAATGGCTAATGACATTTCTATAATAAGAGTGTATTGTATAGTATAAAAGCAGATGAATCCGTTTTTATAAAATTTATACGAGGGACAAAACACTTGGATTGAGATGGTTTTGGAAAAAAAAACAGTCATTCGAACTGCTTTCAGAAGAGGCATTGATTTAGGCAAAAACAAATTAAATTGTTTTTTTTACGCTATTTTTAACGAGATTGAGATGGTTTTATTCTGAATTGCTTAGTTACTTGTTAGTTTCGACGAAGACCCATCGAATTGTGAGAAAATCGATTCTTTTAAAAGTCGTGGTAATTGATACTAAAAGCCTCATTTAAATTCATAAATTGCCGAATCCTGTTGTAGTGACGCTTTGTCACAATTTAAGAAATTATGCGTCAAATAATTTTATGTTTTCGATTCCAGTTGTAATATGTGGTGGACAGTTTCGCAGGATATCCTATTGTGGACGCCCTGGAGATCACGACAAGACTCCCTCGGAACCAAATATATCTTCCTATACTTGTGTTGGAATCAAGTTTGTGGTTTCTATTTAGCACCCACTCTTATATTACATCGTTGACGTGATGATGCAAGTGTCACGTCACTGACTGAATTGAATTCATTGCATAATGAAATCCCCTTCCCCATTTAATGAACTGAGTGCGAGTTCTCTATTTAGGGTGATGCCCCACAATGTTGAAATACAGGTTGCAAGACCAACCATATTGTGGTAAGTGCAACAAATATGTTGGTATTTCTTCATATGCGGTCTAAGTAGATCCATCCTTGTTGACTCCCTTTCCATCGATACACATTGTAGTTTTAATATTGTAGTTGATGAATGATAATCCATTTTCATTACATTTCATCTCTACTGTTAGGTGCTGCATCACTTATGCCCACGCAGAGATTATTTTAAGGCTTTCTATTTGGAATGGATACATTTAACTTTCGTACGTAGTATCCGGTGCAACAGATAATGAAGTCGTGTTGTTTCAAGAGACTCTGTACGGACATCAAGTTGCTTCCATTTATCCCTCTTTTTATATGGTTTATATCAGGTAATTATCAATCGCAGTTATTATCAAACCCAACGAAATGTATATGGAATGTACTAATTAAACAGTTGGGGGACACAGAGCAGACAAAAATACAATTCCTCGTGTGGATTTGTTTCTCCCCTTGTAACCTTGTTGTGGACTATTTGAAACCCCAAGATTCGTGGGAACAAAAATGAATAATCAATATACAAAAAACAATCTCACTAAAAACCTGGTAGGCGTAGGTGTGATGAGCCGACACTACAATAAGGGAACAAATAATCCAGAAAACACCGACTCAGCAAAAAGAAGGCGTAGGGAAAAACGGAAAAGGCGGCATATACGCTCAGAACGTGGAATGCTCGAACGTTATATAAACCAGGCGCGATACAGGCGGTCGTAGAAAACGCGAAACAATATAAAATGGACATCGTCGCGCTTCAGGAAGTCCGACTCTCACATCAAGTAATCGAAACGAACGGGTTTACACTAGTGTGTGGAGGTACCGATCCACATAACCTCGGAAATGGCTTCATCATAAGCAAGAAGATTACGCCTCATGTAAAATATGTGAAATTTATTAATGACCGAATGTCGGTGCTAAAAAGACAGGGTACATGGTACAATTATTTATTTATAAACGTACAGGCCCCAACAGAATCTACGGACGAAGGAACGAAGGACACGTTCTACGAGACCCTAGAGGAAGTATTTGATAGGATCTCATCGTTCGATGTTAAAATCCTCCTCAGGGACCCCAACGCGAAAATTGGAAAGGAAGATATCTTCCAACCAACTATACGTAAAGAAAGTCTACACGACATTTCAAATGATAATGGAATTCGAATTATTACGTTCGCAACGTCAGTAGATCTGATAGTGAAAAGCACGATGTGCAGGCACAAGCAAATTCATAAAACCACATGGATATCACCCGACGGCGTAACGGTTAACCAAATAGACCACTTCCTCATAGACAAAAGGCACCACTCGAGTATCCTTGACGTAAGATCATATAGAGGAGCAGATTGCGACTCCGATCATCTTCTAGTTATGAGCAAAATTAGATGTCGGCCCACTGCAAACCCAAATGGGCAGTCACGGGAGACGAGCGAAAAGTTCGACATTGATAAACTAAAAGACCTACCCGAAAGGGCTGAGTATCAAGAGGAACTAACGAATAGATTTAGCGTCCTAGAGAATGGGAGCAGTGAGGAAGAGGACACCAATAATGTGGTTACTAAATGGCCATCGATCAGAAACACAATCAAACAAACATCCCAAAAGGCATTAGGATTTAAGAAAACAACTAAAGCCAAACGTTGGTTCGATAATGAGTGCAGGGCGAAGAACGAAGAACGTAAACACCTCAGATTGATCCACTCTCAAAGATATGATGAAGCTAACGCAAAAACATACGCGACGATTCGGGAAGGGACAATGGGACTTTTCAAACGCAAAAAAACCCGAATGGGAAAAGACTCGGATCGAAAAAATGCTAGAAAATCCCAGAGCAAAGAACATCAGAGGTATGTATGCCGGCATAAATTCAATTAGAAATGGCTACCGACGGATAGCCAAAATAATTCGAGACACAAACGGTTGTCTGGTCACAGAAATAAACAATATAGTGACAAGATGGAAGCAGTACGTTGAAAACCTGCTCAATGTGAGCACCCATCAACCACAAATAAACGCCCCAGACGTACATACAGCCGAGCCTGAGATCACAGAGCCCTCTTTTAACGAAGTTGTAGACGCAATAAACCGATTGAAAAACAACAAGGCTCCCAGAGTCGACTGCATACCGACAGACCTTGTGAAGCATGGAGGAGAGTCAACCGCTTGAAAGATCCACCAACTCATCAAAACAATATGGGATAAGGAAGTGACTCCAGAAGAATTGAAAACTTTACTATTCATCAAGCGACCAAATGTTCACAATAATGCTGGAAAAGAAGTGAGAATACGGAGAGACGGTTCACTAACTATTCGTTGACTTCAGAAAAGCCTACGACTCAGTCGCAAGACAAAGACTCTACCATATTGTAGTTGAGTTGGGAATCTCGGCAAAATGTGCCGCCCTCCTTCAAATTTGCATGAACGAAAACAAAGGGCGAGTTAAAATAGATAACCACCTCTCAGAACCATTTGAAATCCGGGACGGACTAAATTAGAGGGATGGCCTCTCACCGTGTCTTTTTAACCTAGTGCTCGAGTATGTCAGCATAAAGTTACAAGACGACAACATGGCCGGATCTTCCCTGAACGGGGTCACACAAGTGCTCGCATATGCGGATGACATCGCCGTTTTGGGCGATAATCTAGAAACTGTTAGTAAAAATAGTGAAATCATCATGCAAGCGGCAGAAGAGGTGGGCCTAGAAATAAACGAAGACAAAACAAAATACATGAGAACGGCGAGAGCGGGTGGACCTCAGAGAACACACATAACCGTCAGAGGCAAGACATTTGAAATAGTAGAATTTTAATATCTGGGCACGATACTGAAGGGCAGTAATGAAATGTCGAAGGAAATTAACAAAAGACTACACTCCGGCAACGCTAGTTGGCACGCAGTCAGTAAACTCCTGAAATTCAAACTGCTATCACGTAACATAAAACTCCATGTCTACAGAACCACTGTCATGCCGATTGTTCTATACGGATGCGAAACATGGCCTCTCACAAAACGGGAAGAAAACAAATTCCATGTATTCGAGAATAAAGTTTTAAGGAGAATCTTTGGCGGTAAATATGACGAAGAGGCAGGACAATGGAGGAAACTCCGCAACCACGAATTGGAAGAGCTATACCGCAAACTCTCAATAGTGAGAGTAATCAAGTCGTGAAGATTAGTATGGGCCGTACCAGTGGCGCGAATGGAGAAAAATAGGACCGTGCATAGAATTCTTGACGGTAGACCAACGGGAAAGAGACCGGCAGGACGGACGGAGATGGGAAGACAATGTAAGGTTTGACCTTGAGAAGATTGGATCAGATGGTCAAGGGTGGAAGAAGAGTGCACAGGACAGGGAACGATGGCGGAGTCGAGTCGGTGAGGTCATGAACTTCCGTGTTCCTACAGGCCAATAAATAGAATAGAATGCTAGTGTAGAGGCCCAAATTTGAATGTTGCTTGGAATTGCGTTTCAAAAAGAAACAAAAAATATTTTTATTAACGGATTTTCACCCAATATTTATTTATAAAATAACAAAACAAAAAAAAAAATTAAATGCCGAAATTTCCAAAATTCCAGGATGGTGTAGTGGGGGGTTGAAACTAAAGCTTGCGTCCTGAATGACATGATTGTGACTCTTCTAATAAAAATAAAAAAAATAAAACAAAAATGAATACTTAATCAGTGAAGGTGTTGTAATCATCCCTACCCAGAAGAAATACAAAAAATATGTTTTCGCAAAATGGCAACCAGTTGAAAAAATTTTAATTTTTCTCATTTTTTTGTTTCCGGTTATTAAATTTTTGAAATAGTATTTTTTTTAAAAGCTTGTTAGGGACTTTAGAGCGTTATATCAAGAAGGTGTGTACCGAACTTCAATTCAATTGGTTAATTAGGACTTGAGATATCGTGTCTATAGACTTGGAAAAGGTGGTTTCGAGAAAAACGTGTTTAAAAATGTCTGGGTATAGTAGTTTCAAATGACATAATATTGCGTTATACTTTCACTTTGCTAGTCGGCAATCCCTCGTCCATACAATGAGCCTTCTTCTTTTTCAAAAACCAAATTCTCCAAACTTGCCTCTGATAGTGGTGTAGAGATATCTGCTAGCGCGTCGACATGGACGCAGGTTCAGGACATTACCCCACACTCTATTGGGTGTACTAAATTGATCCTTCAGGAAAACACAAAAAAGCAATAAACGGATGTATTCAAAAATGAAGAAACAGTTATTTAATTGTATATAATGATTTACTTTATTGATTATAGTTCTTAAGTCTAACACTGCTATGTTACGTCGATTAGTCTTTAAATTGTTCAAAGTTTTTAATTTAGGCTTTAAAATGTAATTATATTTGCCTGTGCGTGCGGCGATGGATTGCAACAGCGAAACATTAGATTAGTAGTTGTACAGAAATTACGCCTCGACTAAAACACTTTATCGGAGGAAGGATTTGTATAAAAAAAAAAACGTTACATAAGGCGACACTTAACATTTCAGGTTCCCGACTAACCTCCTTGCGCGTAGAAATCTGACTACGTCCCCGGTACGTGTGCGCGGTTCCAAGGTTACTATCTGACTCTGGTGACGATTCTAGATGTTGTTTCGCGCGGATATCACTATTCAAGATGCACACAAACAGAAAGAGGGCATGCACATGGGGAAGAACAGTATTTCATATATCGGCTGCAGTCGAATAAGGAAAAATGACAACAAAAACTGACTAACGATATTTGAATTCAAATAGGTCAGCTCTGCAAATAGATAGTCGCTCGTATAGCGGCCGAAAAAGGTTGCTATGTTTAAACAAGCGATTCGTTGATGCAGAATTAGGTTTCTGAGTATTATGTCAACAGAAACGCTATTTCGGTGGTCAAACGCTAAGATACGCGTTTGTTTGCCTTAGCTAATGATACGAGGATTGTTTAGGAGAACGATGCCGTGGGACCTGATCCGGTGATCAGGGTGATTACACAATGAGCGTTGTGTATTTATCCACGTCAATTGTGCATTGCATCCATAGCGAGTCAAGGAGAAAGAATTCGGCTCTTGGCAGTTAGGCGTGAGTTGCGCTATGCTTTCTATTAGAGAACGAAACATGGGACGCGACCATTGCTAGATTGTTTAGGAAAAAAACACGTCCAATTCGATACTAGTTTATCGCTTATGCAACCAATCAGGGATAATCGGCTGCAGCTGTATAAGTAAGCGATTGGCCATGGCGTGTCTTTTGGACCAACGGATTGTTGGACCAAGAACACTCGGGAGGATTGGCTTGTGTTTGATGAGCATGTGGTCTCCCATAGTAACCGATCGGTTCATGACACATGAACCTAGATGGTTTAATTGATGTAATGGTTTTGATGCCATGGCAAGATGGTAATCTTGCCGTGGGCTTATGTTTCAGGTATGAGGCTTTGATCGGTAATTTATTGTAGGTCGGGAAAAAGGAGTTGGGTTAGGACGATGGGTGGTTCTTCGGGTGAGCCTTAAACAACTCCCACAGTGGTGCTGTTCTAGCTGCCTTCGAAGTAGCAGATGCTCATACTTCAGAGCCATCAATTCGTTTTTCATTTCTTTTAAACGCAAGCGTATGGGCTTCAGAACCAATAGTGATACCCATAAGGTCTATTATTTTCAAATAGGCAAAAAGCCTTCATTAAAAATACACACGGCTATATAATTAGTCTTTTCGGTGGTTCCTGTACCTGCATGGATATGCTTTGGAGCGAAAGTCCAGACTAATGAGTTAAATGATTCATTATTATTCTCCGTTTCTGAACCGAAACATCGATTCAATAAACTTTCTTTTGATAAATCATCGTAAATTGGCTTTATCACTTCTAAGACTCCATCATTTAGAGGGGCATTTTCGTGGACAAACTCATCTAATGTACCCTCAGCCTTCGCTTTTTGCCATTTGCATCAGCTTGATGGACCAGGTGGGCAATACATGTGTTGAGGATTTTTATCACTTGAGCTTTTATGATGATAAGGTGCCCATATTTCGTTTTTCATTTCTTCTATTGAATGTGATTGCCGTCGAATAGCCAAACCGTAGTATAAAGTTAAATCATTGATAACTTTATCGGTTAGTGTCCCATCACCTCTGCCACCAAGACCTTTATTGTCTTTTTTTTTTTGCTTTACGTAATCTTGAGCCCATACGTTTCTGCACGTGTCCTACATACTCTTTTTTTTCCACTACAGGATGATCGTTATAAGGATTAACATCAATAATACCTTTAAATGTCCTTGAGTCACCATATCCTATATATTTGACATATTTGACTCCATGTTTCTCCACCGCACGCTCAAACATTTCAACCGCATCAACTTCAATTTTCCCCGCACTTTCATGATGATTTATGGTGCAAAAATCTTTGTGCTCTACATACCACTCTTCGTAGGCCTCGATGTCTGATTGTTTTGTGCTTTTCCATACGTTAGAAGCTTGGCAAACATTTTTTCACCGATTTCACCACTGTATCGATAAATTTTTTGATGTATTTACCGATAAGCGTAGTAACTCCGAAAAGTGAGGTGAATCCTCTTTTTTTCCAAGTATCTCCAGAAACTGTGAAATGTATTGGATTAGCATCAGGATCAGAAGCTAATATTAGTTCTTACTCTTCTTCAACAGCTTTTGAAATGATTTGATTATAAATAGTTGATGCGGCAGAATATAATATGTAATATGTACTAATTGACAAACCTTGACAAATATCCATTATACTGCAGAATATATTGATGCCATCTATTCCGGCTCCTAAAAGTCTCATTGCTGTTACGATTCTTCGATTTAATTCAAATAATTTATATCAATGTGTTTTATATCTTCACAACCGCATTGCAATGCAATTTTAAATCCTAGTCCACGAGGAGCAGTTCGAGAAAATTTAATTTCTTGCTTACATATAGCAATAACACTAATGAAGGGAGTGAAAAAAAAATTCTAAAACATAGAACCCGTAATTAATTTCTACAATAACCTCTTCATCTCCCGATTTCGTTAATTTGGTTGCTGATGCACTAGTAAAACTAGTATCTTCTTCCACAGTATGCTGATTCCCTCTAAATTTTCGTTTTTTTTTGTCTGGCTGCATATTACTTCCTGCTTTACTTTTTCTATCCATTTTAACTGCACAGAGAAAAAAAATCGATTTTCTCAAAATTCTAGACTAGAAGACCGTGAATGAAGTACAACAGTTTTAAAATAATTTATTAAATAGTTAAAACGTACAAGAATTTTTTTTTAAATACAATAGTTTAGTTTAGTTTAATGGGGCTACCAACCTATTTAATAGCTTACTCCAAGCTTACAAAAAGATTCTTATGGGCTAACTTATTTAATCAATTAATATCCTAACTTAACGATGCTAAGGGGTAGAAGAACAGATGGAAAACAGTTTGACATTTAGAGTGCGGTTCATCTTCTAGTGATGGGCAAAATGAGGAGTCGTCTCGCAGCAATCCCACATGGGCAGTCACGGGAGACAAGCAAAAAGTTCGACACTGATAAACTGAAAGACCTACGCAAAAGGACTGAATATCAAGACGAACTAACGAATAGATTTAGCATTTTAGAGAATGTGAGCAGTGAGGAAGACGAAGCTAATAGTGTGGACACTAAATGGACATCGATCAGAGATACAATCAAACTAACAGCCCAAAAGGTATTAGGATTTAAGAAAACAATTAAGTCCAAACCCTGGTTTGACGATGAGTGCGGAGTGAAGATCGAAGAACGTAAACGCCTCAGAGTGATCCACTAAGAAAGATATGATGAAGTCAACGCAGGAAGATACGCGACAATTCGGAGAGAGATAATGAGGCTCTTCAAACGCAAAAAACGCGCATGGGAGAAGACTCGGATCGAAAAAATCCTAGAAAATTCTAGGGCAAAGAACGTCAGAGGTATGTATGTCGGCATAAATTCAATTAGAAATGGCTACCGAGGGAGAGTCAAAATAATTCGAGACGCAAACGGCTGTTTGGTCACAGAAACAAACAATATCGTGACAAGATGGAAGCTGTACTTTGAAAACCTGCTCAATGTACGCACCCATCAACCACAGATAAATGCACCAAGCGTACATACAGCCGAGCCTCAGATCCCAGAGCCGTCTTTCAACGAAGTTGTAGACGCAATAAAGCGATTGGAAAACAACAAGGCTCCCGGAGTCGACTACATACCGGCAGATCTTGTGAAGCGTGGAGGAGAGGCAACCGCTCGAAAGATCTACCAGCTCATCCAAACAATATGGGATAAGGAAGTCAGTCCGGAAGAATGGAAAACCTCAATAGTCATCCCCATTTTCAAAAAAGGCGACAGGTCTGACTGCGAAAACTACAGACGAATGTCATTGCTCCCAACCGCATACAAAATATTAACAAATGTCATTCTGGCGAGAATCACACCGTACGCAGAAAAGAAGTGAGAATACGGAGAGACGGTTCACTAACTATTCGTTGACTTCAAAAAAGCCTACGATTGAGTCGCAACGCAAAGACTCCACCATATTTTAGTTGAGCTGGGAATCTCGGCAAAATATGCCGCCCTCCTTCAAATTTGCATGAACGAAAACAAAGGGCGAATTCGAAGAGAAAACCAACTCTCAGAACCATTTGAAATCCGGGACGGACTAAAACAAGGGGATGACGAGGAGGCAGGACAATGGAGGAAACTCCACAACCACAAATTGGAAGAGCTATACCGCAAATTCTTAATAGTGAGAGTAATCAAGTCGTGAAGATTAATATGGGCCGGACATGTGGCGCGAATGAAGAACGATAGGACCGTGCGTATAATTCTTGACGGTAGACCAACGGGAAAGAGACCGACAGGACGGCCGCGACGGAGATGGGAGAACAATGTAATGTTTAACCTTGAGGAGATTGGATCAGATGGTCAAGGGTGGAAGGAGAGTGCACAGGACAGGGAACGATGGCGGAGTCGAGTCGGTGAGGTCATGAACTTCCGGGTTCCTACAGACCAATAAATAGAATAGAATGCTGGTGTAGAGGCCCAAGTTTGAATGTTACTTGGAATTGCGTTTCAAATAGAAACAAAACATATTTTTACTAACGGATTTTCACCCAATATTTATTTATAACATAACAAAACAGAAATAAAAATTAAATGTCGAAATTTCCTAAATTCCAGGAGGGTGAAGTGGGGGGTTGAAACTAAAGCTTGCGTCCCGAATGACATGATTGTGACTCTTCTAATTAAAATAAAAAAATAAAACAAAAATGAATACTTACCCTGAACGGGGTCACACAAGTGCTCGCATATGCGGATGACATCGCCGTTCTGGGCGATAATCTAAAAACTGTTAGTAAAAACTGTGAAATCATCATGCAAGCGGCAGAAGAGGTGGGCCTAGAAATAAATGAAGACAAAACGAAATACATGATTACCACGAGAGCAGGTGGACCTCAGAGAACACGTATAAACGTCAGAGGTAAGATATTTGAAAAGGTTAAAGAATTTAAATATCTGAGAACGATACTGAAGGGCAGTAATTAAATGTCGAAGGAAATTAACAAAAGACTGCATTCCGGCAACGCTAGTTGGCAGCAGCCAGTAAACTGCTGAAATCCAGACTTGCTATCACGTAACATAAAGCTCCGTGTCTATAGAACCATAATCATGCCGATTGTTCTATATGGATGCGAAACATGGGCTCTCACAAAACGGGAAGAAAACAAATTCCGCGTATTGGAGAATAAAGTTTTAAGGGGCTGTGGGGGGTGGTTGTCCGGGCGCCAACGTATGACACTAGTTCACTACCGCCCTACTTACGAGTTCGTCGGAACCGTCGTTGGAAATTCGTGGTGCCGAGGGAAATGAAAACACTTGTTTTATTTGCTGACGTTCCTTTTAATGTGTTCTTTATTCTGCTCCAGCACAGTCCTGCTTAACTTGGTACAATTAATTCACGCGGAATGCGTTCGTCTTTCGCGCACTTAATCGTAAAGATCGCAACCTTGTCAACTCGAATCTACTTAATTACCACCACTTGGCTACGTCATAAGATCTTATTCTCTCCACACTCTAGATACTAGAAGCACTTAAGAGATAATTTAAATGATTAGTTATTTTGCTTCAGTGCGTGACACTTTTCGCTTAGTCAATTTGTTTTTATTACTCAAAAGCGGTTTAAACCAACGGTGAGAACCGACCCTCCGATCGTATATCTGCACAGCTCGAGGATTCAGAACGAACGCGGACTCTCGATCGACTCGACTTTGGTAAAAGGTAACGCGAGTCTGTGTGCACTCTATGGTAGTTGGATTGCGACTCCTTGTTGCGGACGCCACGGTGGATAAATTGCGACTTTTTGGCTCTGGACGCCATGGCGGATAAATTGCGACTGACTCATAGAATTGAAAATCCATTGCGTTGTGGCAGTGGCGTCGTAAACTCATTGCCACTTCCTAAGAATTTAGTGGAAGAGTTGCTATGCCTATGCGTATGAGTTTAGTTCCAGCGAATCCTTGCCGTATAAGCTAAGTTGGATTCGTTGGTTGTGTATACCAGGAATTGAAATTGCTAGGGTGCAAGCAAGGAATATCGTTTAGATGGTGGTGTTAACCGAAGTCATTTCGGGGAAATGTATGCCGCTTGGTTGGCTGTTAATGTTCCGTTGAGGATTTGGATATACGCTTTGTTAAGGCATATGAACTTCGGGGAAATATGTGCGGCTTGGTATACTTGCTAATGTTCCGTTGAGGATTTGGATATGCGCTTTGTTAAGGCATATGAACTTCGGGGAAATGTGGATTGCTTGGTTGCGTCGAGGAAATATAGATAATTGGCCGAAGCAATTTTGGGGAAATGGATGTCGGGATGATAAGAATATATTCGGTTGAATTATATTCTGTTGGAGTTTTGGAAAATATTTAATGGTAGATTAAATTATAGCGGATACTATTGCGGATTGGATTTTTGCATGTTTGCAGGTTAGGTTTGTGGGTTGGTTCTCCGTGTGATGTAGAGAACCCCCACAGGGCATCTTTGAAGGTAAATATGACGAGGAGGCAGGACAATGGAGGAAACACCATAACCACGAATTGGAAGAGCTATATCGCAAACCTACAATAGTGAGAGTAATCAAGTCGCGAAGATTAAGATGGGCCGGACATGTGGCGCGAATGAAGAACGATAGGGCCGTGCGTAGAATTCTTGACGGTAGACCAACGGGAAAGAGACCGACAGGACGGCCGCGACGGAGATGGGAGAACAATGTAAAGTTTGACCTTGAGGAGATCGGATCAAATGGTCAAGCGTGGAAGAAGAGTGCCCAGGACAGGGAACGATGGCGAAGCCGAGTCGGTGAGGTCATGAACTTCCGGGTTCCTACAGGCCAATAAATAATAAATAAAAATGATAATAATATAATTTGAATTTAGAGTGAATAACTCGAAAAAAGTCTCTGATGGCAAAGTCTCGATCAGACATGTAGAATGAAAATTATACACCGTAATGGCAAGATACTATAAGGTGTTTCTAACACATTTCCATTGTTGCAAAACTACCAACTTTGTGTGACGCCTTCAAATTCCGGAATTACGAGCAGTTCTGTGTTACAAAATTTTCGTTATCAAAAAAAAAAAAATTCTCAAAAAAAAGTTATTTCGTACTTTAATTCTTGTGAAAAGCCGAGGAAGTCGCGAAAGAACTAAAACTGTTCGTCCATTAAGCAAGAGAAGTACAAAAGCTCCCTTCATTTCAGCAAACACTATTTGGGGACTGACGTTACAAGTTAAAAACCAAGAAATTCAGCACGAAACTAAAAGTGATTCGTAGTGCTCCTATTTCATCCAGAACTACTTGTGAAGGGCTTATTCGAGCTTTCTGTTGTTACAAGTCACCCTCTAAAATGAGGGAAGCATTTAGTGTAAAATTAAAATGAATAATTTAAATATGTCTCTTACTTGCAATAGCAGTGAGTGTCGCAAACAACAATCAGATGCAAACCCAGAAGTCGTCACAAATAAACAGGTATTTCCTTTTCGCTAGGTTAACTTCTAGCCGAATGTAATAATAGTAAAAAAAAATTATACAAACTCTCAGAAAAATCGTAGTTTTGTATTTGGTTGTGACTGCAAATCAACACACAAACATCGAACTGCGAAAAATGAACTCACAGCATCCGAATTTTTTGGTAAAAGCAAATATGGGATATTGGATATCTTCAAAGCTTTTTGATCTCAACATAATATAATAAGATACAGAACTCAAAGCTGTCTTCTGTCATCCAATTTAGATCCATTATCTTTGAATGACTCCTGCATTATCAAAGCCAGAGCATTTTCTATACAAGTAACTCGAATTAATTTAACTCTTAAATTGACTCGTCCTCCGAAAGTAATCAACCCCGAAAACCATCAATCAGAGCTCATTCACCCATTCGTACTAAAGATTTACGGGCAAAAAAAAAAAAACATAGGAAATCGTTCTTCAGTCGAATTACACAAGTATGTACTAGGTATCCTTCCTAAATATTCATCTATTTGCGGCCCATTTCGGGACAACTACAACTCATGTGTGATGCGTAGATGAATCTTATACTAACTTCTTTTCGAAGTACTGCATTGAGTTTCGTCCACAAACCAGAGACGCGAAATTGAGAAAAAAAAACCTTGTTCTGGTTCAAATATTGCGGTCGAACACGTATGTGTTCGTGATTTGAACATCGCACATTTGAGGTTGTAGTCGTTCTCATTTATTCATTTTATATTTTGAATGGACTTAATTTGCTCTCATGTAAAAGGTGGTATGGGAAAGAACCTTCGTAATGATTTCAGGCACAATCTTTCATAAGAGCTGTAACAAAGCAACGCGTTACTGATGGATGTTATTAAATTCTCTCACTTGAACATTATTCATCATCTTCGAGTTTCAATCTTCCTATCGTTTATCATTTTTCAAATAATAAGCAAGTAAGGAAAGCAATGCTATTATCCTTTATTCGCCTCTTTCTTTCAACGGCAAGAATAGTCAATATTCTGAAATTGTCTTCGATTGACGCGTAATGGGAAGGGAACACGAAACATCAAATCTGTGAAAAAAAAGTAAAACGGAAAAAACGTAGAAAAATGTGAAAGACTAAAAGCAAGGAAAATGAAAAAAAGTGGGTGAAACTTATCTAATTGCCAATATCCAACCGACATAAATCAATTGGTTCTGATTTAGGAAAGGCCCCTACCAACAAGGTTTGATCGCGCGTGCGAGCTGTGTTGCACAGAGCACTACCTGATTGATAGCAACATTCAATGGGAGGGCAACGAAGAAAAGTGGGCAATCCGATAAGAACAAGTCTTAAGGGGATGTGAAATAAATCGATGTCAGCTTCAAAAGTGAGAAGTTGTCGTCACGAGCAATGAAGCCAGTATAAGTTGTGCCAGTACCATCGGGGAAACATTTCTTTCCTTTCGCTCTCTCAAGGAAAGCCTGTGATTCTCCCTGGTCCAGATTCCATTTTAAGGGCAATTAAATTTGAATTTGTCATCGGTATTTGTTACGTTTGAATCAGCGACTAGCACCACTGTCAGAGTACCTTTTAATACATCATTTTTCACATCGATTACCTACAAAATAATTTGTTGACGTAGTTCATCTCATTGAAATCTATCGAAGTGGGTATTTGAAGAAATTGGACATCGAGTGGTTGGAGAAGAGGATACACAAAGAACTTAATGATTATTGTGGTGGGCTTACCAATCAGCGGTTTTATTTTGACTAGGCTCCTATTTTGTCAATAACCAAAATATAGCGATTATTTTTACCCATTCAGCAATTTTGGACAACGCCGCAAAACTGTTAGGGTATGTGCTTCTAGGATGCACTGATATTGTGAAATTGACAATTTCGCTTAAACAGTAAACATGTTATCATTGTACACTTTGTTGTCGAGTATTTGTAAAAATTAAATACATCCTTTATCCATTGCCTCGGGTTGAACTGTAGATGTTCTAATGTCAAATTTATCCATCTCTATCTAGATTATTTCTCAGAAAACATTTACTATGTCAGATTCTTTCAAAGGTTTGGCTGAATTTCGGTCATAGGTTTTTGTCTAATTTCGACATCGTGCCAAAGCTTCATGTGATCTGCAGCAATGTTTTTTGCCTAAAACGAAGAGAATTTTCAGAATGTTTCTCGCCTCGCTTACTGCGGCCGAATCATACGGAAGATCTCCAACTAGTACTCGGATAGGTGAATATCTGTTTTTGATCTTAGATGCATGTTCTTATTGCGGTGCGGACACAAAGGGTCCTGCATTTATTCCCTTTTGAGTGGGTTCCTTTTTTCTTTTTATTGACATCACAAGGCATCGGAGTTTTTTGTTTGCTCACGCCTCGGAATTACCACTATGGGAGATTATTGGGGACGCCCCTCAATCATAAAAGAAGAACATAAAACTTGGTGTGTGGGGGATCTATGTATGCGCCAGCACGGACGCGGTTTCACTGTACCCCAACACGTCACTGTGGAAATAAAACTGACAACGTTCACCAACGGGGAAGAAAGAAAAGAAATAAAACGCACTGGCTTGTTGTTTGGTTGTTGATGTTTTCCTTCTTTATTTTGTCTTCAATAAGCATCTGAACAATCACGTGGGTTATCCATTAACAATGTTAATTCTTTACACACATATACAAATGTCCTAGATAATCCAATAACTATCCGAAATATTGTTTGTGTGAAGTTTGTACACTGTAAATTAAGTATATCTAGTTAATAATGTAATTCTTTACATGCGTATTCTTTGTACACATATATAAATTTCCTAGATACATCCAATAACTACCCGGAATATTGTTCGTGTGGTATTTGCACAACGCAATAACTATCCAAACATTAGGTGGCAAAAATGCACGTCACGTACTGACAACGGACTCCCGAAATACACCACGTCAGCACCGAGTGAGTGGACCGAATGGAAATATTCGAAACTGTGGTGATTGGATCTCGACTCCGTGTGTGCCCTTTGGTGGTTGCGACTCGACTGACTAATAATTGGAAAGAAAAAGTTCAACGCGTCGTGGCAGTGGAGTCATAGCTAAATAATCTGACTGCCACTTACTAGGAACTTGAAAGAGATTGCTATGCTTGCATAGGGAATTCAGTTCCAGCAAATCCTCGCCGTATAAGCTGAGTCGGATTCGTTGGTTGTGTATACTGGGAAATTGGTTTTGGCGGCATAGCCAAGTATGATCAAGGGACTTGGTTGTTGTGATCGTTTCGTGGAAAATTAGCTGCCGCTTGCTTGCAAGCGAGAAGTATAATTTAAGGAGGAAATGAACCGAAGTGGTTTTCGGGGGGAATTGGAATTGCTTGAGTGCAAGCAAGGAATATCATTTAGATAAGATATCAACCGAAGTAATTTCAGGGAAATATATGCGGCTTGGTATAGTTGGTGGTGATGGTTAATGTTCCGTTGTAAGTTTGAATATGCGTTTTATTACAGCATATGAATTTCGGGGAAATTAAGATTGCTTGGCCGCAAGGAAGGAATATAACTTTAGTAAAGGATTGACCGAAGCAATTTTGGGAAAAATTATATGTGGGGTGATGTAATTGAGGGAGATGATTAATATTCCGTTGTAAATTGGAATATGCATTTATTTCAGCTTGGGAAATGGGTTCCTGGTAAATTGGGGTGGATGCGCTTGCAGGTTTTGCATGGTTGCGAATGTGTATTTGAGGTTGGGATGGGGAGTTGGGTTGAGGTGACGCGCTGTTAGCGGTCAAGATTGGTTGGCATTGTGGGTTGGTTCTCCACGTCGTATAGAGAACCCCCACAGGTGTATTTTCCAAAAGAAAAAAAAAGGTTATACAAATGTTGTAATGTTTTATTTAATTTCGTGTGATACAATTTGTTTTTAGCTGGTTTTATTTAATTTACTTTGGCACAATTCTTCCTTTTTTTTATTGAAAAGCTTTTTTAATTTTTGCGGACTTGTTAAAATATGTGATTTATCTTTTTACTAATTGAAATCTTAACTGACATATGAAAAATTTCATTTTTCAAGAAATCTTCTACTTCTACTACTACTAATTGGTCTGTAGGAACCCGAAAGTTCATGGCCTCACTAACTTGTCTATGCCACCGTCCTTTGTGCTGTACCTTTTCCCTCCACGTTTCGCCAATTAATCCAATTTCTTGAAGATCAGGGTTTACATTATCCTCCGATCTCATAGACATTGGTCTTGCGTTAGGAATCTACGGAATGATCTCTCGTTGCCCATTCCCACTACATGCCTGGCCCTTCTTAATCTTCGGGACCTGATTATTCTCACTATTATTGGTTTGATGAATAGCTCTTTCAATTCACAATTGTGTAAGTTTCTCCACTGTCCCATGTTCAACAAGTACCAAAAATACTTAAAAGTTTTTTCTCGAATACGCTGAAGCTGTCAAGTAAACATTGATAGCCAAAAATGAAATAGCGAGCGTCAGAGCTTGCTACTAAAAGTTAAGTGTTAATTTTCCCAAAAAAAAAAAAAAAAAAAAAAAAAAAACGACGGAATTGACTCCCCTTGCGCGGGTTAGTGGTGTTCTTAATACTACTCCCCAATAAGAACATTTTGCTTCCAAAGACCATTTGAACAATGACCTTGTAAGTGGTTTCGTTGATGCCTGCGAATAGACATTGGTATAAATACAGTTCGCTTAGAATCGCATCAGGTATGGCACGTACTATCTCAGTGAGATATATAAACCGACATTTATCACCATGAGAGTAGGGTGTAGAATATAACCACAGCCAGGTCGTCTTGTCGTGGAGTCATTTGCCTGTGTAATACGACCCCATCAAAATATTGGTACCTATAAATTGTCAAGGTAAAACTAAAAAAAGAGTGAACCCAGTTGAAAAAAGTTTGAACACATGGCCAAATGGTAAGTTGGTATCAAGACGAAATACCACCACGCGTACGTACCGAAATATGATCGGGAGAAATGTATCACTATATTCCGGGCATTGGTTGACGGCCTGGACTAAAGTTAAGGATAAGACATAATGTCATTTTCTGAGAAAAAGCATTTTCAAAGTAAACCAGTTTCCCATTCGGAACTATCTCAAAGGGAACAACATCCCAGTATTTTGATTAGGAACCAAATTGTAAACTATCCATTTCCGGGGAATAAGGTCTGCTCGCGAAACACCGTCAACGTTCAGCACGTTTCACAGAGTTGTACAGTATGTCATAACACTGTGCTTACGTAGACACCCTTGCATCTCTTACCATTCTCCTCGCGGGACTGACTTTGGGTTTTCCTTCGCGGGAATGGTTACCTCTTTAGGCTGGTCTCCTATTGATTTCTGCGACTTCTTGTCTTGCTCTTCCCAGTTCCGTAGTACATATTTCGAAACTCCCCTGACCGCATTATATAGTCAACGAGGTGCCTGGCCCCAGAAGTTTGCTACTCCATTGAGCGAAGTGGCTACATTCCAAAACGGAATGTTCAATACCATCATTAGAAAAGAGTTAATCACGCTTAATAAAAGTCTTGCACAAGTTAATGCAAAACGAAATTATTTGAGATTATTATAACTATAATAAAATTATCGCGAAAATATCTTAAAGATAAAATTAAATAAGTTTAAAACGGAGGAAGTTAAAGTCGCCAATACAGACTAATTTTGTTTTATTTAGTGTTATTGAGAAACATTGTTGTTTAATGTTGTTTTTATTAATTGACTTCTCTTTCAAATTTATTGTCAGAGTAAATTCTATTTATTTAATTTATTTAGTTTAATTTATTTTCAAATTGTTGTGAAACTAATTTATATTATAATTTCCCTGTTTCCATTTTGTTGACCTGATGACGATCAAATACAATGATCGAAACGTCGTTTTTTAGTGTAATGTGAGAAAATTAAACAAAAATAAAAACAAAATTAGTCTGTATTGGCGACTTTAACTTCCTCCGTTTTAAACTGATATAATAACAGACGATTTTAACTTTACAATATATAAAATTAAATAACATTTACACCTTTTGAAACACCGGAAAATAGAGTTAAAGAACAAGTCCGCTTCCAGTAAGCTGAGTTCTGCTTTTAGACCCTAAAAACATTTTACTCCTGGCAAACTTCTTCTCTTCCGCAAGTTTTAAACAGGTGAACCCGAGCATTCTTCGGATATTCTCGCGTGAGCGCTTTATCCAAACTCCAACAGATGGGGTGAGCTTAAAGATCCATCTGTCTTTTAAGCTTATGTTCCATCTGTGCTACCGTAAAATAGTAGAAGTTTATCTTTCTTCTAGCTTTATCGTCGCTATTATGGAGGGCACTTCATCCCTTGTGGCTCTCTTTTTATAGATCCGAAACATCTCTTCAGCCAGGTTGTTTATGGGGAGTAGTCCGGCTATAATCTAGAGCTCATTTTGAAACCACATACTGTATTTAGTGGGCAAAGCCTGTGTGTTGCTCTCTTCATTCTTTTCAGGTGTTTGCTTATAGAGCTTCTACGAACATTGGCGGGGCATAGACTCTTACGGATAGGGCCACCCTTGATAAGAGAATTCTTTTACTAACACATCGTTCAA
Organism: Microdon myrmicae; assembly: GCA_963931805.1. Lineage (NCBI taxonomy): Eukaryota > Metazoa > Arthropoda > Insecta > Diptera > Syrphidae > Microdon > Microdon myrmicae. Next base: position 226,242,375 of record OZ007497.1, read on the forward strand.
TAAGTGCGAAGACTAACTCAGAATGATCGTGATTTGCCGCCTCAATGGCTGAGTTGGAAAGAAGGTTGTGTCTTGCGTTTGATTGTGCAAACCTAGGTTCAACTGACGACTCTTGCTATTGAGCAATTCCAATTACTGAGTGGTAGGTGGGGTCCCAAAGCCCAGCCGCCTGGTGAAATACCACCCCATTAAGCTATAGGTTTCGTGACATGGTTGGGAGAACTTCTTGGGCATCTTTCGGAAGTTGGCTGATGAATCCGGTCAAGAAAAAAAAAGCATCTTGGGAGTAGTCAAATAAAAAAAAAATAAAAAAAAGAGGTGAAATGAAAACCCACGACTTTTAGGAAGTACTAACCTTCAAACGATATGTATGAAAATTTCATGACAATCGGACCACAACATACTGAGTTACGGTAATTTAAGTGGCACTATTGCTTCTTTCGTATGGACTTTCTTAAGAACTTTGCGACTGGATGTAGTGTTGTCTCGAAAATCGATCCGGGTTGCTGTAATAGAGATGTCTTTAGATCTCGTTTCCATTAATTCTGGGATGGCTCGGACCTCTCTCCTGACACCCACCCTATTTCTACGTTAAGGCCTGAAAATATATTACTCCTGTCCAACTTCTTCTGTTCTATAAGTTCCAAATTAGAGGCGTGCACGTGTTTTCGCATGTTTTGAGTTCTGCTCCTCAACCTATTCAATGGCATTCAAAGACGCCTAATCAAAAACACAGCTCTAATATCCGGATTGCAGCCACTGTTACTCTGAAGTGCGTGGCGGACCTTCGCATGTTTTACAAATACTATCAGGGGGCCGTTTCTATATCTGGTATCATTATGTGGGTCTAGCGTCGTTTGGTGGAAGAATCCCACCTTCGTTGCCATTCTCCTTGGCTTGAGATCTCTAATTGTGACCGTATTCGCCGGCGAACCTCTTGCGAGAGTAATACTGTACTTTATATAAAGCAGCGGTAATTTCAAGTGGCTTCCTTCCGGCCAAGATATTTATATACTCTTAATGATGGTAGCTTATGTGCTGAGCTCCCACGCTTTTCAAGCGGTTTTTTTTTCTTTTTGTTTTTTGTTTATTTTAAATTTTGTTTTATTTTTTTTGTTGATATAAATTACCATATCGTACCTCCGAAGCCAGACTCTGCTCCGGACGCAGGGTAAGGGTCTCTTGCCCAGTACGATTGAAAGTAGGTTATTGTAGTGATCAGGGGTTTTCCAGCACTTACAAATCTTTAACTTGGAACCAATTAGCACATTTCCACATCGTATCGTCGTCTCTTCGTTTAGCCGTGACGCACATGTTCCAACAAAGATCCCATTAGCATCCGACAATTTCGATTTTATTTGCTTTACCGAAATCGTATCCTATGAATGCACACACACCATTGCACTGAGAGAGTACATTTTCTACAGCGGCTGCACTCTTAAGAGAAAAGTTTTTCTCTCTCTTCCCTTTTTTCTTAGCCCTAACCTAGGAGAGAATTCATGTCAGAGTTCCATCCTCGGGGAGTCGCAATTCAATCTTTCAAGCGGTCGGGACGCTCGCCATCCGCCGTACCGGCGCCGGTACGGTGGGTTTCCTCGGTGTCGTTGTAGTGTTGTGCCTTTTATTTACGAGACATGTCGTTTAATCCCAGTTTGTGTTAAGAAATAAAATAATAAAGAACTAATTTAACTAATAAACAATATACAGTGCATTTCATTCACTTTTGCTTCGGTGCCATCTGTGTGTTTTGTTTCACAGCCTGGGAACAATGTCAGCGAACAGCTTCTCTTCTCTCGGTTTTGTTTCGGTGGGATTTATAGTGACGGTGGCGGAAGAAGGGAATCAGCGCCGTGCGCCTGTGCAACATACTTGTCCATCCCACAGATTGCATTTCATCCCTTCAACAAGAACTGAAGTATGATTTTCGAGAATGGAATTTTTTTAAGGGAGGTCTCGGTGCTCTCGGGTGCGTTTAAAAGTTTTTGTTTTGCAGTGTACTCTCAATATTCTTTTCATTCGAAATACGTAAAAAAAAAAAACGATTTTTTTTTTTTTAATTTGATGGAGGAGATCGATCTTAATGTAACATGTGTTGTAGTGAAGCCGAAAAATTTAGAGCTAGGCTTAACCTTACCGAACTTCGACCTGGAAAGGGAACCTCTTGCAATGGGCTGGCTCTATAACTTTTAATTATCTAACTATTTATTACTATTTGCAATAATTTGCACCTCTCACAGAACATAAATCCGACTTATAAAGAAACGACGGCAAGTTTTCAGAAGTAAAACAATTAGAAACGCTGGCATCGTCAGGTCATTACCTCCGTCTACACCCAGTATTTTCTTTCAGGTATTACCCGTTCGCATAACCTGCAATAGAGCATCTTTTTGGAATATCTTGACTGGCAGAAATGCCTTTCATAAGTTGAAGAATTCAGCTTATATTAAAACATTATAAATAATTCATTTAATACCAGGAGGTAGAAATTGGAATGTAGACAGGAAAACAGCTCTGAAACCGTTCGTCTTTGATCTTCGAGAACAGACTAGAGTCTGGCGTCGTGCAATTATAGGTTTCATTTATAATAAAGTCAATTCCTTGGGTTAATTAGAGAGCGAGGACCGAACTCCGGTACCCATTGAATATGAATGTGTGGTAATTAAACTATAAAGTATGATAAAGAAATTGCGCCCCGGTTCCAATATGAATATTCGAAATAAACCCATCATTGCTTTTCTATATTATTTCCTGGGAGGGATGTTAGATGCTAAAGAACATCACAAATATGAATAGGAACATACCTAATACTCTATCATTAATCATAATTTGGAAATTTAACCGCTCAAGGATTGAAGTCGTTTCGCATTTGAGGATAGTATACGAGATGCCGGCTCAAAGGATAATTGTTAATCAGAGGACCGAAATCCCTCAAGCGTTTTACGTTATAGCTTGTTATCATTTACTCAAATAAGGGTGAATTTATTCTTGATTTTTAACATTTGGCCGCAGAAATAATGCGAAGACATCTGGTAGGATATTTGAGACTTTCAACACAGAGGAAATCTGCTATTTGTGGCCTTTTGCTTTTCAAATGCCGGAGGTAAATTACTTATTCAGACAAACGCCCCTGATATTGTGTCTTTGAAGATAGTCTGCATAGGGGCTACCATCCGCTGTAAAGTATAATCAGAGGAGTGTAATGAACTGAACTGGATGTACCAGGAACAGAATAAAGTCTTGAGATGTGAACGTTTTGTAACTAATTGTTTTCTAAAGGGTTACTCAGTCGTCAGTCATATTTTGTTTAAGTGTCTGACGTCTTTGATGTTCGAGAGTAGTAATCATCTCGATTTTATTTACTATAAAAAAAATGAATCCGCACAAATGCACAGTTTCTATCTTACCTCGGATGTAAGAGAAAATTTGCTGAAAAGTGACAACAAGGCTTACCTTAAAATCGGTGGGACAAGACTAGAACAATGAATACCAGAAAAGGTTGAAGTTTTAATCGAGATTTTATTATCTTGATATTGACGTGTCATATCCATCGATTGAACTCATAGAGTCGATGTCTCCACTGTTCTGCTTTTGGGGATATAAAGATACAGTAAAACATTTCTCTCTTTTTTTTGCCTTTTTCCAACATTTTTATTTCCGTTTTTTTCTTAGATTCTAACTTTTAGGCTAGACAAAAGATGCTTAAATTTTAGCTTTATTATATTATATTATATTATTAACCTACATAGACAATTTTGTACAATTATTCATCATCATCATCGGCACTATAATCGGGAACCGGTCTTGGCCTTATTTAGCAAGTCTTGAGGGTTGTTAAATTTTCCATACTGATTTGTATTTTTCGGGCAAGGTCATTAAGTCTTGCGCCAGAGGCTCCCCGACGGGGGATCGAATCCCGGTCTCCCGCGTGACAGGCGGGTATACTAACCACTATACTACCGAGGAGCCAATTGAACAATTATTAATTATGTTTATTTGAAAAACTAAAGAAACAACTGTGTGCCAATTTTTTTTTAACTTAAATTTAACTTGCACAATTTTTTTTAATCGCTTAAAAACCATAACTTAACTTAAATCTTATTCTATCCTACTCCTAGAAAAGCTAAATCTGTGTAAGCTGGCTGATGTTGGAGTTATTTTAACGACTTTTGTACCCAGGTCTTTATTTGCCATTCAGTCACTGAAATTGTTGGTGCTGTTTAATACTATCATCCCCGTCTGTATGGGAAATAGCACTATTGAACCACGGAAGCTCTCCTTCGTCTACGGAAGATCTACCTACATGATAAATTACCGGACTCCCGGTTCCATCCTGTATAAGCCCATTCATGTTCAATTCGAGAAAAGCATCTGATGGAACAAAGCCATTGGGACGCACCCTCTTTTTTTTTTTTTTTCTTTTTTTTTTTACATTTCTGTATTTATTGACCATAAATAATTTTTACAATAAGCAATACAGATAACTTATGATACCTTAGCTATAATTGTTTACATATACTTCATCATCATCGGCACTACAACCTGGAACCGGTCGTGGCCTTATTTAGCAAGTCCTGAGGCTTGTTCAATTTTCCATAATGATTTGTTTTTTCCGGGCAAGGTCATTAGTCTTGCGCCAGAGGCTCCCCAACGAGGAAACGAACCCCGGTCTCCCGCGTGACAGGCGGGTATACTAACCACTATGCTATTGAGGTGTTACATATACTTACTACTACATTTTTCAAACAATATGATAAAAGTTATATATTAGTTATGGATTAAGATTTTAGTGAGTAGAGCTTCCTGGAAAAGGTCAGAAAACCAGGATATAGTTATTTAACATACTTAACCTATGCTAATTAACTTAACTTAACTTATCTTAACTTAGTCTAGTTACCTAATTATTATTGAAATAAGTTAGTGTGGTGTGGAAGGGGGTAGCATAGTGATCAATGGGTTAGTGAGGATATTGTCAGTCAGGGATGTGGGTTGGGGAACTACTTTCCGTTTGTTCGTTGAAACGCAAAATATTGGAGAAGGGTTGAATATTACTATATTTAAATTGGTGAGGTGAAAGCTCTGTATTGTGGTATACAATCTCATTAGAGTTATTAACCAACCTGCCAGAGGTGAAGAACGTTCTGATGTGGAGACGATTCGGGTAGGCAGTTCGGTTATCTGACGGAGTCGATGTGAGCGCATTTATTATCGGGGTGGGATTATTGGGAAGATTTTCGATAAATTTGATGGACAGTTCGAGGAAGCGTCGATCTATACGTTCAATATTAGCGGCATAGTAGAGCGAACTACTGTTGTAATATTTGTGAGAGTTGGGATGTCGGTTGAGGCCAGTGATAAATCTGAAGCATTTCCTTTCGAAGAAGCGTAGCTTCTCCATTTGGGCGGGTGTGATATGGTACCATATCGGGCATGCATATGTGAGAGTGGGTCTGATCATCTGTTTGTAGATAAGTGATTTAACTTTGGGAGACAGACCATTCGGCTTGTACATCACTTTTCTGCAGAGATTAAGTTGAATTGCGGCTTTGCGAATCGAGTTTTTGGTGTGGGCGGAGAAGGACGGATTGTTGGAGAAGGTTATTCCCAGGTACTTTAAGGTTTTGGAGGGTTTAATTATATTGTTATTTAACTTGATTCTGATTTTGTTATGGCAGCGTATGGTGTTGTTAGTACAATTCGCATTTCTGCCTTTTAAACACTATGAGTTGAGTTTTGGCTGGGTTGAGTCGGATTTTCCACTTAGAAAAATATGCAGAGAGATTCGGGAGATAGCTGTTAATACAGTTTCTTGCCTCCTTGACAAACTTGTTACTTGAATAAATTAAAGTGTCATCGGCATAAGTCAGCATTACTGTATTAGGTGACAGTGGCTGCGGGGTGTCTGAAGTATAAAGGAGGTATAATAATGGTCCGAGAATGGAACCTTGAGGAACACCCGCGGTTATACTGTATGGTGTCGAAAGAGTTGAATTTATTTTCACCATGAACTTTCTAACAGAAAGGTAGGAAGCGAGAAGTTTTATGGTGTGGGTGTTTAATCCGAAAATTGAATGTAGCTTGTATAGTAGTCGTGCAGTCCAAACGCAATCGAATGCTTTTGCTATATCGAGAGAAACGCTTTTGTTGGGGATTGGTTTTGGAGATTCATTGTCACATCATGTGTCAGTTTTAGCAGAGCATGACAAGTTGAGTGTTGTGTACGAAAGCCAAATTGAGAATTCGGGATAAGGGAGTTATCTCTAGCAAATGAGAGAAGATTTTTGTATATCTTACATTCCAAAACCTTACTAAGCGAATGTAGCTGTGATATGGGACGGAAGTTCGGCTCCTCGATAGTATAGTGGTTAGTATACCCGCCTGTCACCCGGGAGACCGGGGTTCGATTCCCCGTCGGGGAGCCTCTGGCGCAAGACTAATGACCTTGCCCAGAAAAAATAAATCATTATGGAAAGTTTAACAAGCCTCAGAACTTGCTAAATAAGGCCAAGACCGGTTCCTGGTTGTAGTGCCGATGATGATGATGATGGGACGGAAGTTAGCCGGGTTGTTGGAAGAACCGGATTTACTAATAGGGACTATCACCGCTGTTTTCCAACGTTTTGGGAAATGTGAAGCGTTTATTATGTGGTTGAGAAGAACGAGAATGGGGAGTAAGTTTTCCGGGTGAAGCCTTTTAAATAGAAGGTTAGGGATTCTATCCAAGCCTGTAGATTTTTTATTGTTACGCGAAGTAATCAATTCAGATAATTCTGTAAAGTTTAGGAATGTGTCAGTTCCCATGGGATGTGACGCTTTATTGGTTTCGTTGAATTCAGTAATGAATGGTGGGAAGGATGGCTCCAGTGTGCCTGAGATGAATTCATTCACGGTGTCGTGGAAATTAGTGACTGGGAGGGAATCGTTTTGTTTATGAGTTTTACAGAAGTGTTCAGTGAGACAGTTTGCTATATCAGTGTCCGATTGGGCGATGTTACTGTTAGTTGGTTGGATGAGATAGTCTATTCGAGGTTTGAATTTACGACCAGTTAGTCGATTTATATTTTTGAATAGGTCACGGTTTGGTTTGATACTGTTTAGAGTAGACGTGTAGGTCTGATCGGTGAAATTTTTAAGTTGTCCATTTATCAGGGTGGTCAAAAGCTGTATCTGTTGTTTAATAGAGGGTGAGTAGCTAATATGCAATTTACGTCGGAGTTGTTTTTTTTTATGCGCAATAATTTTGTGAGGAGGTTGGGTAATGGTTTTCCTAAGTGGTTATGAGGGACGGTCGTAGGGGTATGGCTGAAGAGAGCATTTCCCAGTATTTGCTCTATTTTTACAGCTGCCTGGTCAATTTCAGTAGGGAATAGGTTTGAAGATCCCGGTAAAGAATAATTTGAAAAACTGGCAGCAATATCGTTATTGACTTTTTTCCAGTCTGTTTTGGAAAAATTTGGGATAGGATTCACTGTGTAGAGTGGTTCGAGTGAAGGGATTTGAACCGTGGAGTGAACGGACCCATGATCGGATGGGAATGTAAAGAACACTGTAGCGGGATTAGATGAATAGATATCTGTGGATTTTAGGAAGAAATCGATTGTTGATTTGGTTGTACTACAAATTCGAGTAGGTTGCAATGGACAGTCTGCGTAAACATATGGGTGAAGTGGGAGGAGATCTAGGAGTTGGTAGCCGTATTTGTTGCACTTGATGTCATTAAATGATGTATGTCGAGCATTCCAGTCTCCCCCTATGATGAAAGGCGCCGGCAGAGACTGCTGGATTATTTGAGAAATGTCTGCACTAGGGAAGTTAGGTTCACGAGAAGGGTGAATGTATATAGACGACAAAACCAGTACTTTATTACTTCTGCAGAAGAGTTTAACTGCCGTGTATTCGGCATTAGTTATGTTAGTGAACCTGATTTCTGTAAATTGGAATTTCTTGTGTATTACAATTCCAGTACCACCATGAGGGCCAGTGGTCCGCGGGTTGGACACAAATGTGTAATTAGGAATGTATACTCGAGAGTTTGATTTAAGCCAAGTTTCTGAGAGAAGAAGAACATCTGGGGAGATCTTTTCAACAAACAAACGGAGGTGTTGTCTACGAGTGTGGGAATATATGGATTCTGTGTTGAGGGAGACTAGGGTTAAACTATTCATTAAGGGAAAGAATGTGGGAAGTTATTAAATCTAAAATCTGACCTTTTTTTTCTATTTCCGAGCTGTGTTTCAGGGTGGGTAGCAGCGTATGCAGGCTTCTAACATAACCCATGATGTCCAGGTTGAGAACGTTGGAATTGGGTTGATGAGGTTTAGTCCAGTTTCGGGAATCTTTCGTAACTTCTGCATAGGATATTTCTGATCCCGCGAGATGAGATGGTTGAGGTGATGAGGGTTTAGTTTCAGTTACTTTGGTTGGTGCTGGTTTATTTGTTGTCGTGTGTGCCGATCGTCTCTCGAGGATTCGCAGCTTTTCGGGACATTGGGAAAAGTTCGCTGGATGTGGGCCTCCGCAGTTACAGCACGTTACTGTGATTTTATTTGTGCTTGTTGATCCATCAGCGTTTGTTTTTTGAATTGTTGTTGGTTCAGTACCAGGCGGGTTTACCTTGCATTCTCCAGGTGTATGCTGTTCGGCACATTTCCCGCATTGTGCACTTAAATGGCACGCAGCTGCTAAGTGACCTGAACCTTGACATCTTTTGCAATGGAGAACGTCCTGTTTATGTGGTTCCTCAATCGCAATTTTATGCGTAAACAAATGTTTTATTTGTTTAAGCCGGCTAACATCTTCGTTCGGTGGAATCTGTACGATTCGTAAACTCCGAATATTACTTTCTCTCATATGAGGAGTTTGGAAGTAGTCCAACCTGTGTATACTCAGTTCCGGGCAGATCCTCGATGTTTCGAGTAGGAGTTCCTCATTCGTCCATGCTGGGTCAATGTGCCTTATGATGAATGTCTTTGGTTTACTCTGGGCATGTTGAAAAGTGAAGAACTCATGGTTTTTCTCTGGGAGTTTTTTTACTGCCGTGTCGTGGTCCGTCAAAGTTGTTGTCATGATCGAGATCGAGGAGCCTTTGGAATTTGTGGTAAAGTTTCGATGTCCTAGGGCATTCTCGAGCATCTTGATTACTTCCTTGATGCTAGTTGCATTTTTGATGTAAATTGGTGGTGGCCTCACCTTATTTGTAATTTTGTGTCCAACTGTTTGCCACTGGTCATCTATTTTGTTGGTATATTGGGACGTTGACGGTTTATGTGATGACGATGGTTTGATGTTGGTTGTTAAGGAGATGTCTGATCTTTGGGGATGTACTTCCTTCATGCAGACATCGTCGTAGGTTTTGGTCGGTGATTGAAGAGAGCGTATTTTGTCGTGCAGTTGGTTCATTTGGGCTGTAAGCAGTCTTATTTGTTCCATGGCGTCATTGTACTTCTTCTGGTAGTCGATGGTTGGTTGAGTAGTCATTGTAGCGATTTTCTTCGGGGCGTTTAAGCTACTGTGAATGGTTTTTTTTTCCGTTTTATAGTTAATCGTTGGGCAGCACTGGGACCGTTGCCCGGCATCTGCGAACGCAAAATCCGGATACGGTCGTTTATTTTTTGTTTCGGTTTACCAATTTTGTAATAGTTTTCATAAGGTATCACCGAGATTTAAGTAATTTTCACTATCACTTTACACAAAGAACAATGTTCTGTCCCAGACCGTTCTTAATGACGGTACCACATTTATGGTTCACACGCGCACACGTGTTTTTTTTTTTTGTTTTTCTTTTCTTTCTGTCAAGCAGTGGCAGTGGCAAAACGCGTCTACACACTAAGACGATCAGAGTGGGAATGAGAGACGCACCCTCTCAAAATACGATGTATTTGTATAATAAGCTCCGAAAAATTAGGTCATTGAACGAGATTATTGCTCTCGAAATGTGTCCTCTGATTAATTTGATCATAAAATTATCAACCGTGTTTATGTAGACTTCGTTATGTGATGTCTTATTTGGCTTTCGAACCTTGGCTTAATAACCTCCGAAAATTATGTCATTGGACGCCAACTATTGCTCTCGCAATAGGTCCTCTGATTAGTTTGATCATAAAATTATCCACCATGTTTATATAGGCTTCGTTATATAATAAGGTCTCGTTTGGATAATACCTTTTGTATCAGATTTGGTGTTCGATATATTCTAAGACAAATTCTAAGACATTTTCTTTCAAACACCCCAATCTTTCCCATTATATTTGGACCTATATTGAACCACACTGGGCATACATATATTATCATGGGTATGATTATGCCCTTATAGCATATATCTTTGACCCTGCTATCAAGTTGGCTACTGTGAAATAGCCTGTTTGTCATAGCAAATGTTTTCTTGGCCGTTCCCACAGCTGCCTCCACATGCCTGTTAAAATTCAGGTACTGATCTAGCCAGATACCAAGGTTTTCAACCACAGTCTTGGTTTCCTGTTTGTGTTCATGTGGTGCCATGATAACTAACTTTCGCCAGTTTTTTCTCGTGTCGTTCGTGGTTTTATACAACGTGGTTCTAAATAGCTGCACATTTCTGAAAATTCATCTTAAGTTTCCAGTCGTCGCAATATCGCTGCACTTTATTAAATCCACGCTGCAATAAACTGTTTACGATTTCAATTCTCGGGGGTGTTTTATAAATTATAAGATCGTCTACATACGCAATTGCGTCGGGAAGTGTGTTTAATATGTCGCTAACGTAAATGTTAAAAAGAATCGAAGAAAGTTCCGCTCCCTGTTGTAATTCTTGATATTATACGTTATATTGGAGGTCACTTTGCCACGAGCCTACTGTTATTTAACATATCATAAAGTAGATAGAGTTATACATGCCTTGTCTCACAATCTTGTAGTATAATCCTTCAAGACAAACGTTGTCGGAAATTTTTTCCAAGTCGATCAGACAGGCCCCTGTGCATTGCATCTATTCCATTGTATGTCGGAAACCAGTTTAGCTGCGGCATGTGTGGTTTTATGACCCGCCTTTAAAACCAAACTGGTTATTTGGAATAATGTTGTTCTCATCAACCCATTTAACCAAAGCTTTGTTTATGTCTTTCTCGAATATTTGACCGATGCTTGGGAGTACGCTTATCGTGTTCATGGCTTTGTACAGTCCTTGGCCTTTTTTTTTTTTTTGTATAGGCTGAATGATTGCTGTTTTCCAACGCATAGGCTAGTGTGCATTATTGAACGCGTTGTTAAATATAACTGTGTCTATGTCCATTGCTAATGGTGGTAGATACTTGAGTACGATACTTGGTACTCCATCTATTCTCACAGACTTTTTGGTTCTTAATGAGTCGAAGATACCGTGGATCTCCTCCTTCGTTATTAATGATCTATTAGACCTGTTATTGGCGTTAATATCATTTCCCAAATTATCGTCATTGAATTCGGTAAAACCGAGATTCTCTAATTGCCAATTTGAAATTTCATTTCGAAGTTGCAAGTGATTCACTAGAATTCTGTTTTCCAAGTCGTAATTTGGGCGTGTTCTTTTATTCGCCTTGTACATTTCCTGGAAGACAGCTCCCACAGTGTTCACCTTTTCTAATGAACATTCAATCACGAACAGCTTATTACTGAGGATACCATCCTTTGTATATATGCCAATGTTGGTTACATCAGTTGGTTGTTTCCGTGGTAAGTGGAGACACTGAATCTCAATTTGATTATTTTCCCAGAATATCTTATTAACTTTTGGCAACATATTCGGATTAGGTTTTATAGCCCGAGCTCTATTGTCCCAATACAAATTTGTTGCTAATCTATGGTTAGCCTATTGTGATTTTTGAAGGTTGTACAACCTAGATTTAAGTGATATTCGCTTCGTATCTGTCAGTAAACTGTCTGTATAATTGTTTCAGGTTTGTTAGCAGTCTGCTCTTTTTCCTGTGAAGTGCGTTTATTGTTGTGTTGCTATACATGCTCATATTGTCCGTATCTGTTGCTCTAGGAATTGTTTTGTCCATTGTTCGCTGTATGGCTTCGTCTATTCGTTGAATATATTTGCCGATTTCGTCATTAGTCAGGTTTCTATTTTTTGGCAAATTGATATCGATCGAGCGTATTTCTTTAATTAAAGATCTGGTGAACCGTGGCCATCGCATTGCCGCATTGTTGTAGGGTTGTGGGACCACGAATTCTTTCAATTTTGCCAGCTCGTTCGAAAGCTTTATTACGACCATGAATATACAGGGGCCATTATTATTATTATTTATTGGCCTGCAGCAACCCGGAAGTTCATGACCTCACCGACTCGACTCCGCCATCGTTCCCTGTCCTGTGCACTCTCCTTCCACGCTTGACCATCTGATCCGATCTCCTCAAGGTCAAATCTAACACTGTACTCCCATCTCTGTCGCGGCCGTCCTACCGGTCTGTGGGGAGGAAGTATTGTGCCAAACACGGACACGAGGTTTACTCTCTCTCCCATCGTCACTAAAAGGATCCAACACGTATTGTTCACAACTGGTCACCGAAGGAAATAAAACACACGAATTTAGATCGAAACGCCGCCACGTTTGTTGTCCACATTAAGCGATCGGCACCACCAGAAGTAAATAATCGAAACGCACTTTTTATTTTTCATAAAAGTTTCTTATATTTCACTTAAAACTTATTATTAATACTAAATTGATTTGTATAAATTTAATACAAGATGAAACACTTCTTTCTCGACACGACATTCTACGCTTCTCCGCCGCGCGACGGAGAGCGGGGGCGGCAACTACCGTGCTGGTCCGCGGATGTAATAAGACTCAAAGATTCAACCCTCGTTTGGTGTGAGTTTGTGGTGTGGTGGTAGATATCCTCTCCACTAAGGATATGTATTTACTTACCACCAGAGAAACGTGAAGTCTCTCTTGGCGGAATAGAAAACCAGATCTCGCAATGGAGATCATGGTGGTATATGTGTGATTGTTCAGATCTGTGTTGTTTACCCATACCCGAAGGCAATGGCAAAACGAAGCAGGCAGGCGGCAAGGACAAAGGGATCGAGAAGATCGGTCTCTATGAAGTGCATCGCGTCTAATAAATAGACGACAATGGTTCGAAGAAATGTGATAAGAGAAAAGATGAGACGAGGGCATCATAAAAGTCTAAGATGAGCGATGCCCGTGTGTAAATATACGAATAGACATTGGGAAAAGGTGCTAATGGGTTGGTGGACTAAACGAATCCCGTGGTTGCATTTGTATATGCAGGGAAAATCGTTTGTGGGAAACGGATTCTATATTTGCATTGTTTATGCTTTGAATTCAATCCGGCGGCTACGCGCGAAGTCGATGCTTGTTTGGAGATTGAAACATAGGAGCATTTCTGGATAAAGTGCTTGCAGCTGTATCGATAGTTGCAAGTCATTGCAAAGCAGATTAGGTGGTTATACAATGACGGTTTGTATATACCACCTGTGTTAATTGTACATGGCATCTATGGCGACCCCAGGATCGAACTCTAGTGTAAATATCTACACTAATTGGAAATTCGGTTCTGGGTCGCTAATGCAGAGATGCACTGATACATGTATGAATGCCCACGTAGGAAAAATTCTTTGCAGGCATTTCCAGGTAATGCATTGAAAACATTAACTATCCTTGGGAGGGAAATGTTTTTGCTGCGGGGAGATTGCGGTGCAGCTGTGGGAAGGTTGGAATTTGACTGACAACCGAAGGTACCGAATAGGTTTTGGTTTTATGCGCCTGTATAATGGAAAGAATTCTTGTAGGGAATTTGTATGCGACGAGATGCATGAAAATGTAGGAATTCTTTAACAGGGACTTTTAGGTTATATAAATTTGATAACCTAGATGCGTAAAGCACTTAAGGTGCTAATGTCATTGCATTAGCGAAATCTTATGCCGATTGGGATGTAGTTATGGGGGTTTTTCAGGTAAGTGGGCCGTGGGGTTTGGCGGAGCCGCCACAGGTCTCCTTCCCGTTGGTTTACCGTCAAGAATTCTACGCACGATGCTATCGTTACCCATTCTTGCCAAATGTCCGGCCCATCTTAATCTTCGCGACTTGATTACTCTCACTTTTGTAGGTTTGCGGTATAGCTCTTCCAGTTGGTGGTTATGGAGTTTGCTCCATTGTCCTGCCTCCTCGTCATATTTACCGCCAAAGATACCCCTTAAAACTTTATTCTCGAATACGTGGAATTTGTTTTCTTCCCGTTTTGTGAGAGCCCATGTTTCGCATCCATATAGAACAATCGGCATGATTATGGTTCTATAAACACGGAGTTTTGCGTTACGTGATAGCAGTTTGGATTTCAGCAGTTTACTGACTGCGTGCCCGTTAGCGTTGCCTGAATGCAGTATTTTATTAATTTCCTTCGACATTTCGTTACTGGCCGTCAGTATTGTTCCCAGGTATTTTAATTTTTTGACATTTTCAAATATCTTGACCCTGATGTTTATGTGTGTTGCGTGTGGTCCACCTGCTCTCGCCATAATTATGTATATCGTTTTGTCTTCATTTATTTCTAGGCCCACCTCTTCTGTCGTTTGCATGATGATTTCACTGTTTTTGCTTACGTACCTAGATTATCACCCAGAACGGCGATGTCATCCGGATATGCGAGCACATGTGTATTGGTCTTAAATGTCTGAACATTACAACGACGAGGAAACACATGATCAGCTAGAGCATTCCACATTCGTGTGGTTCGGCTAAAGAGTAATTCTCTACGTTTATTTGTGCGCCTGAAATTGAGTTTCAACGCGAACAGGTGCGCATCCACAGCTTGAGGAATATTGCAGGAAAATGTGTGAAGGGGTGGAACACACTCAACAAGTTCGGTCGAGAAACGACCGTGTTAATACCTATAGAAGAGAGATATGAATTAGCTAAAGAATTTTGAATTTTTATCCCAGCGCACTTTTAACTCTAGAAAACGCTACATACATTTGACCATGTGTTCCGGCCAATCTCCCTAAAATAGATAAATTTATTGATTTTATACAAGAATTACTACATATTGTTAAAAAAAAAGGTCAAATAAGAACAAAAACTACAATGAACGAAAAAAAGAAATTATATAGAAAGAGAAATAAACAGCGTACACTATAATATGTCTAGTTGTATAAAAACAACTACGTACATCAATATTAAATAATAAGAAGACCACGAAATGACAAATGAAAAGAAAAAAAATGCTTGGATCTCAAGTTGTATAAAAACAAATACGTCCAAGAGATAAAAAAAAAACAAAAAGAAAAAAAAATAAAGAAAAAACGCAAATTCCCCATACGGCGCCTATTAATCTGCTCTCTCCTGGACTCCTCACTTCTTCAATCGGATCTTGACAGCTTCTCGACTTAGTGCCAAAATAACTGCCTAGAAATGAATATCGCCAAATGTCACACAATCACCTTCTCTCGGAAGAGTTCCCCCACTCACCCACGCTCCTACCTCTTACTGAACCAACCGATAACATCGGTTGAATTGATTCGCAATCTGGGCGTCGTATGCGACAAGGAGCTGATTTTTACGGCACATATTGATCACATAATCCTCAAGGCCAACGCCGCCCTTGGGTTTGTCAAACGCTGGTCGAAGGAATTCCTTAACCCCTATGTCACCCGATCACTCTACACAACTTTTGTCCGGCCACTACTCGAATACGCTAGTCAGGTCTGGTCCTCGTATCAAGTGACTTACATTCGCAGGATTGAGGGTGTTCAACGTCGTTTCTTGCGCTTTGCCCTCCGCGGACTAAACTGGGAAAATCCGCTGATTCTACCACCATACACAAGCCGGCTCCCTCTAATCAATCAAAACATACTTGAAGAGCGTAGAGTCCATGCCGACATCATCTTTGTCCATCGCCTTCTGTCTGGCTTAATCAATTGCACAAGCTTGCTCTCCACTTTAACATTGCATACAAACCCCAGTAACGTACGTAACCCCTGACTTTACGTGCCCGTTCATCACACTTCTTACGGCGCTAACGAACCCATATCGCGTATGCTACGACAGGCCAACTCTTTCCCCACCTCCTTCGATTTCAACATATCTACTCCCGCTCTTAAATGACGTTTCAGAACAAACCCTTCCTAAATCCGCCCCCTCCCACCAATAACCCCTCTACCCTGCAATCCCCTCCTCTCCGTCCATCTAACTAGTTCTCCCCTACACCTTTCCAACCCCACCCACCCCACACCTCCTGCTCTCAAACCCCCGCCACCGTATCAGTTCGAGCCCATGCCGTCCACTCTCGCACAAAGGCCGCGTTTACCACCTCCACATACACTCGCTCTTTCCTGGCCTCCTACCTCCCATATCGCCCAGTAATCTTAAACTTTCCGGTTTTCTTCAACTCTTTTTTCGATTGAAAAATCGAATAAGGCCTTAACCACTACTCTGGATTTTAAGATAGTCTGTAAGGTTTTGTGTTCAGTTAATTTTAAGCTTGCAGTATGCTAAATAAAAATGGGGGACCCGCCTTCAATCAATCAATCAATCAATCGAGGGTTGTATTTCGAGTAGATAAATTCGGGAAAACATTGGATTTCTCTTTTGAATTTGTAACTGGTGTCCCGGTCCCCGTTACTAACGGAGGAAAAAAAGAGAGAGCGAAGTTATCGCCATTGATCACAAGGCGCGCGAACCGTTGGGTACTTATGAAGTTTGTTAGTGATTTTATCTTCTTCGGGGTATCAATCGCTTCGCTACACGCGCTTCTGATTCTGACAAAATTTGTTCTGTTGACCTCCGTCGGATTGGAACGCCACTGCTTAGAAGCTCATTTTTGCCGCTATAATCGGCTTGCATTTTTTATTAAACCAAGGGTTATCAGATGAATCGTGTTTGTTGGAATGTGGAATGTAAATCTCTATTCCGAGAAGAATAATCTCCGTGACCGTCTCCGCGCATGCGATAATAACTGAGTCCACAAAGCACTCCTCTAACCATGGGAAAAAGGGAAGAAAGCCCACAAATCGTCCTACTTAGCAGCTCTGTGGGGGTAAAAAGTATGATTGCCAACGTATGGCACAGATTCACTTAAATCCCACAAGCAAAGATTCCACCGAAGGAAATGGAAAACACTTTTTATTTATTTAAAGTTTTTTTTTATTTTTTTGTATTTTTTTTTATTTACAGCTCAAGTCTGTTTACCGGTATCCTTATTTAAATAGATGAAGTTGAAACGCACACCATAAACTATTTTACACTCTAAGGAAAGCTTTAAATTAATAACTTTTCGTTTTATTTCGTTAGTTTTTTTATTGATGAACTCTGCGACGCGACCTTCCACTTAGGCGATTGAGATGTGACTCACTGAATTAAACGCGTATTTAAATTTAGACTCGTGCCGCAGCGTGTCTGACCGCGATGGAGATTGAATAGTGACTGGTGTGAATTAGGGTTGAAATTCATATTTCATTCCACACACAGGACAACCAAAAGAGACCACGCCTCTGCTCTCTCAACCCCACGCCTGTCAAAGTGTGAGTAACTTTTGTTAATAGGGTAATTGACGGACATGAAGAATGAGAGAACAGAAAACATGATATGCTGTGATCTCGGGGTAGCTTTGGTTGTGTGTGCTGGTATCAGATGCAGCTACTGACATGACCTGGTGACCCAGTGGTACGGCTATGGTGTAGTCGGAGCACATTGAACCGTGGAAAGACAGGAATACGAATGAGAGGAAAACCTAGCTGATGTCACCCCCCTGCAAAAAGAGATCATGATCCCAAGCGAATGGATGATCTGAGGGAAAGTCAATAGGACGCCGCTGATGCTTGGGAAATAATCAGCGTGAGAGCCAGACTCTAACACGCTGAAATAACCCCAGCGGTTTTGCTATGATGCAACAGCGTCGTTCGTTTAGACTTGTTGTTGCTAACCGACATTACGAGATTTCCGATGGGAAACTCATGGTTAGCAAGAATGGGGTTGCCGTATGACAAGAATGTGGCTAAACTCAATTATGCATTATTTGCATGGGATAATGAGTTTAGCTATACGTCCGTTTAACATGTTTTACAGGGGAATCACATATAAAGGAAATGAGTAGGTATGACGCGCTGAAAGCGGTCGAAACTAGGTAGGAATTGTGGTTGAGATTATGGGTTGTTTCTCATGTAGAATAGAGAAACCCCCACAGCTCTTTACCGCCATACTTGACGAGAGTGCTTAGGTTGGTTGTTTACGGGGGTGAATCGCTATAAACGGTAATTTCTTTTTATACATTTATTGGATAATGTTACACACTAATTATACTACAAGGGTTGCCTCTTATGTTTCGGGATTTGGCAACCCTAGTGTTGCAATCCGGCAATTGACAGCTCTGTCGTAAAGTTGGACAATTTTGAGGTTATACGCACTCAGAACGTTTTGACATACGAGCGCTATTTGGGTTGTTTACAGTAACTTAAAAGATTCATCTCGGCCCAAAAATGGGATTAAATCATCAACATTTTCGTGCGATTATTTTTTACAACCTTCGGCGTGGATTAACTCAGCAACAGTGCATGGATGAACTTAATTCAATTTTTGGCGATGAAGCTCCATCGAGGACCAGTGTTTATCGATGGTATGGTGAATTTAATCGTGGTCGTAGTTCACTCCAAGATGAATTTCGTGAAGGTCGTCCAAAATCAGTTGTTGTTCCGAAAACCATTGATGCTGTGCGCGAACTGATATTGGAAGATCGCCATGCGACCTATCGTGAGATTGAGACAACCAGCATACATTCAATATTGCATAAACATTTGACTGTCAAAAAAATTTGTTCGTGTTGGATCCCACACAATTTGTCAATCGCCCAAAAAAAGGCTTGTGTCAATTGGTTGAAAGAAATGCTCAAAAAATACGATCGCGGTGCTTCGAAACACGTCTATGACATCGTGACAGGTGATGAATCGTGGATTTACGCGTATGAGCCCGAAAGTAAACAGCAGTCGACTGTCTGGGTGTTTCAAGATGAGCCAAATCCAACAAAAGTTGTTCGCGCACGAAGCACTTCCAAGCAAATGGTCGCCTGTTTTTTCGGAAGAACTGGACATGTCGCAACCGTACCACTAGAACAACGCAGAACAGTCAATTCTGAGTGGTACACAACCATTTGGTTGCCAGTTGTCTTCCAAGAAATCAGGAAAACCAACCGCCGAAGACGGATCACTCTTCACCACGACAATGCGAGCTCTCACACATCGGCTGCGACAACTGCATTTTTGAGCACCCAAAACATCGATTTGATGGGTCATCCGCCGTATAGTCCTGACTTGGCACCGAATGACTTATTTTTATTCCCGTACGTAAAAAACAAACTGAGAGGTCAACGTTTTTCGACACCTGAAGAAGTGGTTGCTGCATTCAGAATGCATGTGTTGGAGATACCTCAATCAGAGTGGCAAAAGTGCTTCGACAATTGGTTCAAACGCATGCAAAAGTGTATAGATCTTCATGGGGAATATTTTGAAAAACAATAAAGTGATATTCGATGATCAATATTTGTTTTTGTTCTCTAATCCCGAAATATAAAAGGCAACCCTCGTATCAACATTTTTCAATATAGTCTCCTGTGTGATCTACACACTTTTGTCACCGATTTGAAAACTTGAATATCCTTTGTTCGTAGAACGATCTAGGCCGAGTGATTAGAGAATTGCGAACGTGCTCCTCGACTTCTTCATTACTTTCGAATTTCGACAGTAGTAAGCTACATTCACTATTCGTTGTTCCTGAAGAAAATCAATCATTAAAACTCCCTTTGAGTCGAAAAAAATCGCTGCAAGAACTTGTCCGGCTGACAGACGAGTTTGGTCTTCATTGGGGAGCCTTTATTCTTCCTTTGCCACTCCTTAATTGCCATTTTTGTCTCGGGAGTATGACGATGTACCACGTTTCATCACATGTGGCGATACGCTTAAAAAAATCCTCCCCTTTTCGTCTAAATCGGTCCAGTAATCTTCCACTGATCTCCGACCTGAGCTGTTTTTAATTTACGATCAATAACCTCGGAACCGATCGTACAGTAATTTTTTTAAAGCTAAGGTCATCAGTAATAATAGATTGAACACTTCCTTAGCTGATACCCACTTCTGATGAGATTTCTTCAACAGTTAAGCGGCGATCACTTTCAATAAGCTCTCGGACGGCGTGTTGTTGATGTTGTCGTCTGTGCGGCTTGTCCTGGGCGTCACTTTCGTTTTCGATACGTTCTCGCCCACTTTTAAATGCTCTGGCCCACCTATACACCCGATTCTGAGATAATGTAACACCACCAAACTGTGCCTTCAGTTTTTTCGAGGGTTTAACTTTCATTTGGTAAAAACTTTATAATAATAGGTTGCGCAACAGTGTGGCTGGTCAATCAACATTCTGGGACCAGTAGGGGTGTCAAGAAATTTCAAAGAATTGTTCAGCAGAGTTTGGATGAACCAAATGATTTCCAACTTATTGGGTCTTAATAGTTGTTCCCTTTGGCAAGCTATGTCGAGATGGGTGAAGACGCGGACTCCACATTTAAAAGGAAATCCCGAATGTAAGTCGTATCCTGGGCAACGAAGATACGTTGAGTCAGTTGACGAGCCGGCCTGGGTTTCGGTTAGGCCTAAGATATCAGGTTTCGCTGTTTGCAAATATTGGTGGAGGGCGTTTACACTCGTATTGATGTTACCGATGCCCCTGATGTTACTGAATACCGTTATTTGTTGATCGTTAACCGTACATTTCGGATAATTATCAAAACATTCGCATGATGTTCCCCCTGACAAGGGACTATGTCGGAGATTCGAATGGGAAGTTAGATTACATTCATAATTGTTTATTTCCAAAGATACCATCATGAGTAATTTCAATTTCACTCCGGACTATCAGCCAAATGCCCGGAACATAGTTGAAATTTTCTCCCGACGATATCGCGATACCGAATGTATACCGTAACGGGGCGGTATCTCACCTTGGGACCGACCAATCACCTAAACCAACCTTTTCCAATCCATCAGCCAATCTCAGAATGATGGCCAGGGATTTCTGTCAACTATTTCACGGAGCCTATAGGTTGATGGGCTGGTATTTGTTCGGGCGAAATCGTCTCTGGACCCCACCACCCCTAGCTGTGAGTTTGTTCTAACGCGCTAGTTGGAATTGTCACTAAGCTGATAGTCGTTTTCGTTTAATAATAATTGACAGTTATCTTTGTGTGCTCGTCACCAGCACGCCATGTATACATATCTAATAAATGAGTTAACACAATATAAAATCATCTTTGTCGAAATGACCATTCTAAAAAACCTCATTTTCCTGCCGCATTCTCTGAAAAGCAAAATGTGCCTTGTCGCCATACCCGTCTACAAAAATCTAGTTATTTATCGTCTGCCTCTGCACTTCGATTCTTCCTCCTCTATGTTCATTACCATTCTTTGTGCCGTCTATTTTATCCCACTTAGGATACAAACGTACTTTGCGACATGTCAGTGCTTCTTTTCCTTTAGGGATTCATGATGCCATTTAAAGAGCAAAACAATTGAGGGGCAACAAATAGCTACCGTCATATCCTTTTGCCATTTCCCTTTTTTAAAAGACAGATGTTTTAGGTGCGAAATATGCTTTTTGTGACTAGGCTTATATTTGTCGTTGGCTATACCAGGACGGAAGTCGTTGAATCCTGGTTCGGCCGTAAAACCTTCTAAGTTCGTTATTTAAATTCGTTTGCGAATATTTCTTCATCCCAGATAGAAAATAAATTATGATTTGCTTCATTACAGACTAAGTGCACTTTCAGTTTAGGGTGATATAAAAGGACAACGGGAAATAGGAAATATATTGATGAAGTCTACCAATTTCATCGAATGAACCCTCTCTAAGAGGGATGATAAATTTTGTGCTTTTTATGTATTTTCTGTTTTCTGGTCTACAGGAATAATTTTACGTTTCTTCGTACTGCAGCAGATGTCGAAGGAAGATTCAATTGTTTTTCTTTACGATGAATACCAAAAATAAGAGATACTTTTGGCAGAATGGTAGGAGAATTAGGATAAACGAATTATCTCAAAAGAAAACAAAAATAGATATGTCCTGAGTTAGGCATCCGCAGTACTTGAGAAGAAAAAAATGGAACAACCACTCGAGACTAGAGACGTCCTGTGGAGAGGACAATCTTATATTCAATGGAATAGAGGAGCGGTTTATGGATTTCAAGTTAAAGAATCTGATTATGGATTCCGGTAAAGAAGAGGAACCGATGCTATGAGAAGGTTAGAACTGTACATAAATGCATCAGACCGTTGTCGCATATATGCGAGGATGTCTGTACTCTTATTGCTACATTAATGCTTGGTATTCTGCTCTGATAAAGGTTTCTATCTCGATTCTCTTTTGTGTTCTTCACCACGTTTCGTATGCGTGCGTATCTGTTAAAATTGCCACAGGAGTGCCAAAAAAATTTTTGTTCACACTTATTTCTTCAGTGGAAATGAAATCAACTAATAACCCTTTCCTTATGAGCACTTAACGTTTTATTAATGCACTTTATTTTGGGCGGAAGTAACGTCTAGTGGAGATACGCATATGTTCTTTCGAAAGTGGACTATATTTGCTTATGTTATCTATATACTATCATCATCATCATCATCGGCATCGGCACTACAACCGGGATCCGGTTTTGGCTTTATTTAACAAATCCCTCCACCGGTCCCGATTTCGAGACGATGTCATCCAGTTTGGCCCTCCCTGGCTCTGGGCGTCCTGGTCAACGCCATCCCTCCATCGCAGACAAGGTCTGCCGCGCTGTCGCCTTCCATACATCCTGCCACAAAGGACCTTCCGGGCAGGCCCCTCTTCGCTCATTCGAGCCACCGAGCTAGATTTTTCTTACAACATTAGCTTCAAGGTAGATCGCGTACAACTTATGGTTGTAGCGTCTCTGGAATCGTCCTACCTCACATAACAATTCTCCTTAAAACCTTCCTCTCGAACGCGGCCAAGAGTTCAGAATGCCTTTTATTGAGCACCCAGGTCTCGAATCCATATATGAGTTCTGGTAAGACTATGGTCTTGTACAATAGTAGCTTGGATGTTCTGGAAAAATGTTGGGATTTAAAGAGCCTTGATAGAACAAAGTAGGATCTTTTCGATGTGATCAGCCGTTCGCGTATTTCTACAGGGTTAGTTCAAAGGTCTCTAACTACTTGGATGGGGGGATGGTGGGATAGAAATCATACAAGACCAGTGGGTCTTGGTGCGGTAGTAAGCCCAGATTATGTCTTTGGCTTCTGGTAATCGTCTTGCCGTCTGCATTTGTGCGTAGTGTGTTAGCAGTACATCCTATGGGATTGGTTCAGGAATTCTCTATTATAGAGGGGAGTGTTTTTGGAATGGTTGCTTTCTTCAGTTTTGTACCAAAGAAGAAATTGTAGTCCGCATAGTAACCGATGGGTTCAGCCAGACGAAGCGAAATGGTTTTAATTGATGAAATGGTAAGATGGTAACCTTTCCGTGGATTTATGTTTCAGGTGCAAGATACTGACGGCTGCTCGGTTGCAGGTAAGTAGGAAGACTTGAGGTGAGTGTGAGACAGGTTAATTTGAAGGGAATGGGTGGTTCTTAGGGATTATTTAAAGAATCCCCACAGATTAACCGAGCGCCCTTTGAAGAATGTGGGTCACATGCTTGATGAAATTCATTTGTGGGGTATAGATGACCCCAAGATACTTCATCCTGTTCTGTGGTCTAATCGTAGTATCAACCGTTTATATTCGAATATTCTCTGAATATCGAGAGGTAGGTTGGGAGCGCTTACTACGCAGAATTATAGCTACTGCTTTGGATGAGTTCCGCCGACTGTAATACTGATACAGTTCGTTCAGATGGCGGTTGAGTCGATTTGTTGCGAGTTTAAGACTTTTGAATGAAGTGTACACTAGGACGTCATCCACATAGCATATCTGGTTTACTCTCACAACCCTAGGGTGAAGAATATCTGAGGTGTAGATATTAAATAGGATGGCGCCTAGAATGGAGCCTCCATGGTACGCCCGCGGCGGAGTTAAAACATGGGGTTATCTTTCCATTCACTCGGCTTGAAACGTTCTGTTTCGAACGAAGTGGTAGATGACACTACACAGCGTTGTACTAAGACCACTGTTCACTAATTTAAAGATGAGACCTTTGATCGACGTGGTTTTGAAATATGTTGAGACCCATAGTGGTGCTGTGCGCTCTTCTAAATCCAAATTGGAAATCATGTATTTGGTACCTGGCACTGATAATGTTGTTTAGCTTTTCGTATATGAATTTTTCATATATTGTGCCGATGCAACTGGGGAGCGAAATGGGGCGAAAACTTGAGGGGTGATACGTTGGTTTTCCAACTTTGGCTACTGGACAAACAATAGCATGCTTCCAAGCTCGCGGAAAGTACCACATGTTGTAGGTATGGTTGAACAGAATCGCAACGAGCGGTACGATATGTTGTTGTCGATACCGGGTGACGTCGTAGGTTTAGATTTAACTGGGTTCTGAAGGGTATTTGGTGTGACGAAACCGAGATTATTATCACGTGTGTTAGCGAAATATGAACTGTTGGCTGAGTTGAAGACAACTATTGGCTCGTTAAAGTTGTCAACTCAACCACTTACAATTTTTACTTTCCTTATATACTAATTTCCACACGGCGATCGATGCCATCTGCCATTGTATAATGAGCTGCTGCACGAGGTTTATTGTGTCGATCGCGTTTTCCCAGGTCGTCGGGCAATTATCAAATGTTGCCTTGGTACAGCGTCTACCTGAGTATCGGCTCGATACTTTTGTTTTAATCCTTTTTATTACCCAGCGTCTAATTGATTTCGAGTTTTCCTTTTTCTCGAGGCGATATCTTGGGCAATGTATTGAAGCGATGTCTCTCTTTCGCATAGATTGAAGCGTCGCTAACCCCTTCTCTATTGGACTGGTGACTGGTCTGTCATCGACTATAAGCGAAGGAATGGATGAGTAGATCGAGTGTTGGATGTGTCTCACGAATGCCAAGAAGTTTCTACTACTTGTGGGAGAGTGCAGTATTTTTCTTTTCACTCTCTGGTCATCCAAGAACTTTGCACGTTGAAAATGCGCATCGCAGTCATTTCTAGCTGCTTTGAATCTTCTCTGGTTTTTCTAAGTATTGTTTGATTTATATTACCGGAAGCTCAACTCTTCAGCCTTAACGTCTTCTCTGTACCCGGAAATCGAACCACATATTTCTCTTGGGTGTGATACTCTTTACTCTGTGTGGAATAACGGTTCGCATGCCAATTAGAATCGTGTCTGTCAGTGTGTCCGTTATGGAGTCAACATCGTTATTAAGGAAAAATAACGGCCAATTTAGCTTTCCAAAAAGTATAGACCTCCCCAGTCGGCTTTCTGGTAGAACCATACTGTTCTTTCGGGAGTTTATTCGTTAACGTTGCTGTTGTAAACAAATTTAGCCGACACGACACAGTGGTGTTGAGGTGCCCACGGGCGAAGAGGCTTCGATTGTATACTTATTTCGGTTAGAGGTGAAGAATGGGTTAGGTGTATTGGCGGAATGACCAACTATGTCCTGTACCCTTGTTGGCTAATCGATGAATTGAGTTAAATTATTTGAATCAGCTAGGAGCTGGACATACTAGCCTTTCAGATGTTGTGTGACGTGCGCACAAAGGCGGGTTTTGGAGTATCTTTAAATGTCTGAGCACAGTACGAACGGAAGGAGAGGAAGTGAGTAAGGAAAGGAGGTATCGACGTACATTCGTCTTAAATGCCTGGACATTACAACCGTGAAGCCACTGAGAGTTATGCACATTGAAATCACCCGCAGTATGAGTAAAAAGACTACGGTGAGTAAAAGATCGCGCTACCGTTGGTATAATTCATTTAGAAGGGGAAGGGAATCGTACGGAATTGAAAGGAGGTCTCGAAAAGTCAACCATCACCCTTACCGAGGAAACAATTTACATGGGATTTAGGTAATATACACTGCCCCCCATATCTGTAGCACGGTTTGCTTCCGTGCTTCTCGATCAACGAGGAGAATAAACGAACGATGGGTGCTGAATGGATGCTTGTTATTTGTAGTTGAGTCCTGGTCCCACTATGGATACGTGGATACACGACCGCGTCCTTGGTTTTTCCATGTAGCTCCTATAGGATGCGCCGTCCATGGATAGGCGAAGTGCAGGATTATACCATTATGGCGCAAGTGTCAAAGCACACACACGAAGGGAGTTTTTCAAAACACCAAGAACAAACAAATCACAATACACTGGAAACGCACTATTTTCCATTCTATAATGTCATTTAATACAGCGTACCACAACTTTGCAAATTACTTTGGTCACAGCTGTAGCCGTATTAACACACTGGCTAATTATATTAGTGTATTCCTTGTTCTTAGATTATCACTTCCTTCGCGCTACCAACTGACCAATTTCTAAAATACGTTTCTTCTTCCTCGAAGTCTCGGACACATCGCCCCTTATGGAAAATCCTTTTTGAGGTTTTTGGTTATCCATTAGCGTGTCTGGCTAATGCAAACAAGAGCTTATATTGCACTTTAAATGGTGTCAGAGTCATTGGGAATTGGGTAAGAATATGGATGGGAATTTGGGTTTATTTGTGCATGTCGTAAAACATCTGGTGACAATGCGTATGCATTGTAATGTTTATATTACCGGAATTGTGTTTCGGAAGATCAAATAGACATGTATTTGTTTGGACACGTGTTTAATTGCACATACAATGCATGTGAAGATATGGATTGTGATGTTTGGATTTTTGGATTCAATGTTCGACAATTAAACGTTTTGGTTCAATTTGCTTGACGTTGAATTCAACGTAGATTTGGGGGCATGAATACATGCTATTGGATGGGAATTCGATTTGTATCCATTATAGATGTGGGGGGAAAGGAAATGTGGGAGGAAAGTGGTAGGACTTCTTGGATCACTACATATCTAACTCCAAAAAAAAAAACGATCCTCTTGCACCATGTCCACCTTATAGTCCACATCTAGCTCCGAAAGACTGTTTTTTATGTCCTCGGGCAAAAACAAAAGCCTAAAATTTCCCATTTTCCTAGTCCAAGTGCTACAGTAACGTATCTAGAGGGGAAATTTGCACGTGCACTTTATAGCCCGGAACACTTGGTTAAATTCTTCCTCCTCGTCTTTATTTATTTATTTTTAGTTTCTACTGGTCACCACCAGGAGGTTAAGAGGATATTCTGTTTCTCCATTATATAAATTTATATATTATTCACATATAAGCTTTCGAGTTATCAATTCTTAGTGGTATGAGATCATTAATAGAAACGGCCGGAAAAGCTAGTTAACGTCTAACAACTATAAAATCAGTCTATACGAAGATGGACGAAAAGTAGTTAATTGTTTCTTATTTCTATTGAACATCACAAGCTGCACTTAGTGTTTATACGATAGCCTCGTTATGGTTCCGAATATAATATACATCGATCGCTCTTAATGAATAAACTTTTTGTTCAGTTTCTTAGATGGTGTTTCAGTGTTACAATCAATACAACCTGGACTCCTTCGGGTTTAAATTCAACGAGCACCATAACTTGTTCTATATCTTTAATGTCTATCTGTGTTCTCTCTCCTAAGTGGAAATATTCGAGTTGACCTATAAATAACCAAACGATGGATACTCGGCTCATTGGCACGATGGCTGACCGTACTGAAGAATTAATTAATTCAGCAATCGCCAAACGACAGAATTGTTATGAAACAGATGAAATAAAGCGAACCTACGACGAGGAGCCAATAAGTAACTTTAACTCGTTGACAAAATATGACTTTTCATTACGAAGTTCTATAGCATTGCGTTTCAAATAACTAAATAGAAATTCTTCTATTTAACAACATTTCTTTTTTTACGCCATCTCTTAAATTTCTATCGAATCTTATACTCTGCTTACGAATTCGACTGTTCGTAGTAAAGGTGATTTTTAGGGCAAATATTATTGGCACAGGTGTCGTAAACGTTAGCGATCTTAAATGATGATATCGTAATTTGTCCTAAGCTGGATATCTTAAGAATTGTGGAAACACACACAACTGTCTTCCGTCATAAATCTCGAAGGCAAGAATAGCGCCCCCTCCTTCAGACAAGGAATAAGAACAAAAAAAATAAGAGCTCATCCTCCAAATGTCTGTGAGGTCTGTGGGAGCGTAAAGACTTGGGGTTGGCACGAGGACTTTGTCACTCATAATTTATGATGAAATTTTTTTTTTTCTGTTGTACTTTCGCCTCTAATGATTAGCATTTTTTGTTGACTTTTATATGACTCACATTTTTTTTCGTTGCTATTTAATTTTAGATGATTCAGTGGATGTCACATCAGAGCCTGATGATCAAGACGTGTCAGTTGCAGCTTCCCATAATCCTAAAGGACAACTGGAAGTTCAGCTGGGTGGTGCTGTGACTTTGCAGTGCCCACAAGGTAAGTTATTAATGGTAATGAATACTTCTTCACTACATGTGACAGTTAAGCGGGATAACAGTCGGGATGTACCTTGTACGGTAGATGCATAGTTCGGATAATTGTCTTTTATGATAATAAGGTGTGCAATCTTCAAATGATTTTTACAGCATTAACTAATAGAAATCAAAATTTTAATACTGCCAGTACGCACTGGTGATGTTTGAAAGTTAAATGCAATATTTAGGTATGCAGGATTGCTAAACTAAAATGAACAGATAAGTCATGAAGTAACAAGATTTTTAATTGGCTCCTTGGAAGTAACTAACTCCAATTCATATTGTTTTAATTGTAAGTGAACGTTTTTCTGAACCCAATTAAAACAACTTTCTCTAACACGTTTTTTGAATAAGTATTCTGTGTATGAATATATTCCCTCTGGAACGATATATATGAGCACAGCCTAGCATATCTAACCGAGGAATTTGTTCGCATATACGAAGGTCTGTGTATCCATCTTTGAAGATACCCAGCGTTGCTAGGCAAAGTCGACATTGCCGACGGGTACTGTCATTTTATTAAAGGCGCTCAGAACAATGATCTCAGATGTTTGATTATCGGTTTGATTTTCAATGGATTTGAAAGATGTTCGAAAATGTCTCTGGTTGATCATCACCTGGGAAACACTGATGACAACAAAGAATGTTAACGAGTTCTCGTAAAGTGATTTTCAATCAAATGATGCTCATTTTTGCTGTTTAAGAATACACCTTGTATTATATTTAGGTTCAATAGTTTGTTTAAGAAAACACCTTTGATGGACTTTCGTTTGTGAGACTTTTTCTTTCTTTTTATTGATCCAAAAATTCTGCTATTTATACGTGAAAATTGTCAATGAAACAATTATTCATATGTCGCAAAGCCTAATTAAAATGCAGTGTGAAGTCATCATCATCGGCACTACAACCGGGAACCGGCCTTGGCCTTATTTGGCAAGTCCTGAGGCTTGTTAAATTTTCCATGATAATTGGTTTTCCGGGCAAGGTCATTAGTCTTGCGCCAGAGGCTCCCCGACGGGGAATCGAACCCCCGTCTCCCGCGTGACAGGCGGGGATACTAACCACTATACTATCGAGGAGTCTTGCAGTGTTTAATGATAATAATGAGCCAATTGTAATAATGGCTCATTGTCGTGCTCTAATTCGATCGGCAGTTCTAGCTGAGGCGGCATTTTGCAGTATGAATCATTTAATAACAATAATAAACCAATTCTAAAAGTGGGTCACCTTTCGTGCTGTAGGTCAATCGGCAGTTTGTAATGAGAATTGTTTAGGTTTATTGTGTGTTCTACTTCTCGATAAATGAGCAATGCAATGTTCGTATTTTTCGCCGTTTGTTTAGTGACGCAATTTTCATAAACAAAACTCCCGCCGGAAAAAGTAGCTGTAACATTGAACTAGTGAGGAGTGAAATGGTGTAAGGGCAGGTGCATCTTCTGCCTCCGGTGACTATGGATATAAACGTCTGCTATTTAGTATACCTTCACCCTTCACAGGGTGTTAAATTCCTCATAGATTAGGTTAGTGGCACCGGATATTTTCTTCACAAAATGTTTTATGGACTTAACGGCGGCTTTCCACCGAAGTTAGGGATGTAGGGTGGGTTTAGCTTCCAAACTATTTCTTGGATCGCCAACGGTTCCTTGCTATGTTTGGTGATCTTGTCCCATTCTTCGTCAGAGAGGATAAGAGAGGACCAGCACCATCTGTTTGCGAACCGCGTAAACGCTACAAGGAACATATCTGTGCTGAGATCAGAGCAAATTTCTAACTGAACAGCCTTGGTTACTAAACAAACAAAGACTGCCACCCCAACTTTGATCATTTTATCAAACCTGATTGCACTGGCTTTTATATGAAATGTACCACACAGATGGATTACGATTATGCAGAATGCGGGTGTTGGAGTGATATATTCCCGTGGTAGATCGACCACGATCGGTTGGATAGTTTTGGCCTTCCCTCGGATACATATTGGACAGCTCTGGATACATTTCTATGCTCTTGATTTCACAGCAAGGATCTAGAATTCTCATCTTATCAGATGTTCTGTCAAGGAGTTTCCACTATGGTGGTGATCGTGGTGTGTCTGGCGTACAAATCAAGTCAACTAGATGGGATTTGGCTAAGATGATTGGGTGCCTTTGGCTTTCCGGTAGGTTGGCTAGGGCAAGCCTTCCTCCTATGCGAAGAATGTCGGCCGGACCAAAAAAATTGCATTAAACAGGTTAACCACCTTCGCCTTAGAAAAGTTCTTGACTTGCTGAAGTGTGCTATTTCGTTTCTAAAGGTTCGATTTTGTTGGAACCTGATGATTTTTGTCTTAGCGTAAGATATTCCTTCAGCGGTGAGTGGCCCGGTTTGACCTGCCTCCTTTTTAATAGTCCAGCTAAGGCAATAAGCGATTACTCGCAGTAAATGGTTAAATCAGGAAAACCTTGCCCACTTCATTCCATTTCTCTGAACGGGGTGAGTGGTAACTGATTGTTCATTACCAGGATGGGCCTGCGACCGAAAGCTTGCAGTTGGCCAACTGGCTTGGTGTAAGGTTGCGTGAAGCCGGTCTTACAGCAGATTTAACGGAGTGGAGATCCACTGGAGTGATGAAATTCCGAATTTTTTAACTCTTCTTTTCACGAATTTGTTGTACTTTTTTTTTTAGGTTGCACCCAGCAACCTTACAGTCTGTATAAGCGATCATAGTGATATAAGCAGAGCGAAGTTTACTTCTGATTTAACTGAATAGTTGTGCAAGAAGCACAACGCCTTCAAGCTCTAGCTTGGGAAAGGTGCATAGTCGGCTTTGTTTGTTTGCTTTAGTCTTAAGCGGCGTGACGCGACCTCTGGCTGCGAGTAGACGGATTGTGTAGGTAGATGTGCTCCCATTTTCAACTCCCGTTTTCATCATCATCATCATCACCATCATCATCATCATCATCATCATCATCATCATCATCATCATCATCATCATCATCATCATCATCATCATCATCACCATCGGCACTACAACCGGGATCCGGTCTTGGCCTTATTTAACAAATCAAAATCGGGAACGGTGGAGAAATTTGTTAAATAAGGCTAAAACCTGATCCCGGTTGTAGTACCGATGATGATGACTTGATGGAGTTCCTGGAACAGATTGTCGATTTTGTATTGTTGTGCATGTTTTGAGGGGTAGCCGCTTATCCTATACATGATAATAGGATGAAAGGGGAACTGGCAGAGAAAACGTCGATGATATTACTCGTAAATATTTACACACGGGCAGACTGGAGATGGTTATGTTTTCTTGTCCAACACTCTGAAGAGTTTCTTTTGATATTTAAACAACAAAACACCGTATTGGTTGACCGCAGGTAGGTCCTTCTAAAAGCAGCAATAGTATCACGAAAGTCGTCCGAAATCCGCGTGGAGTTTTGCTGTGCAAATCGGGCCGCCTTAACAGATGTCCTGTTTGTCGTTGTAGGTTCCAACATTTTAGTGAACAGTCACACATCAATGTTTCAGTACTGCTGTGTTTGAAAATGCTACAAAGAGTCCTAGTAAAATCACTTTCAGTTTATAGCTGAAATTTGAACCGTGTGTATATCATTCTTGCTACTTCCAAATATATAGATGAATGACGCGACCGATAATGCAACTTTTTCAATAAGTTTTACTTTACCTAAGAGCAAACTGACTACTGCCTAAATCTATTGCGGAATTTTCTGAAGACCTAACAAGTCCTTACTATATTATTTTCATGTAGCTTATTAAGTCTAGCCAGTGTAAACGATCAAACAATGTTTCTTAGGTAGTTGATTATGAAACTAGATTTTGCCATACTATTTATAAATTTATTATTAATTACACATAAACCCACCGGAAGAAATTGATAGTGAAAACCGCATCAAAACCCATTGCATGGATTTAAAGGAATTAATTGGATAAACGTATAAGCGCGTATAGCGACTTTTGTAATATTTAGAAATGACTTACTGAGCCGTCCTCCTATTGGAGGAAAGTATGGGTTGATGAATTATATCTATAGCCAGTTGAACATGACTGTAAATGGTTTTTGTTTAGGCGAAGTTCACTGAAAAGTTTAATTTTTTAATACACCTGTACCGCCATAAACGAACTATTTCGAAAATTGCCTCATTGTATGTAATACTATTATCACGATACCCCCAACTTTGGTTGCTAACCCCCAATAGTGTTTTTAATTAATTTTTAAGACCGCTAAAACTTTCCTTTACGTTTAATCAAACATTGCAAATATTTGTTAGTCCTGTCAAAGCCCCCATTTTAGATGTGGTTGTCGAACTAAAAAGTACAAGCCGAAAGCCCTGGCAGCTAGCGCTATTTAGAATTAAGTTACTGTGTAATTAATTACATCGTAAAAAATAATAATAATAATAATAATAATAAGTACAATATGTGGTGTTGTCTTGGCTTAATTCGTCACTCCCTCAAATGTTTCCTACTCTGCCTATTTAGTGTTGTTTCCATTGAACTTTCCCTCTTTCCATTGGTCTTAACGCGCCCCTATATTCCTCTGTCCACATTTTTCCCGTCTCGTCACTCTCCATAGTCTCCTGTTTTACTTCAAGGACTCTAAGCGATAAGTCGCCGAACGTAGTTCATTCGAAAGTTTACCAATTTATATGGTTATTGTCCCGAAAAGGGATAAAACTCTAGCTGGAGAAACGTGCCTATTCATAGATTTCAAACATTCGTATATCTTTTATTCAAGGATCTCTGGGCTGTTGGTCGCATCTTGATCCTGTCACAGCACGACTACGTGGTTTGGGACATGGCCTATCAACACCTACTGGACAATTTTCTCTCAAGGATGTGGTATACCAGGATGCCGGCACTTACAAATGCATTGGACAGTCGCCAACAAACAAGAAGAAACTTGAAGTCCTTCAAACTGTTGGAGTCCTAGTTAAAGGTAAGTTTCTCATCACACACAGTTTTATTCGAAATTTTCAAGAGTATGTCCTTGGTGGTTTTGCCGTCGACGACTTCATCACACACTTACAAATATGGGAAAGAAACTTATCGTATGAAATGATTGGATGACAAGGACTTCTACAGATGTGCCAGCCTTTAGATGCCAGATTATATTGTATTTGCAAATAGTGCACTTCTGTGTCGGTATGTTGACTAACTTCTTGTATCCTTGGGTTAATGTCGGTTCCATTTGCCCATTGCTCTTCTTCATGTACTTATTCTATATTTCACTGAATCACATTGAATCGTTATGTTGTCCTGGCGCACTTAACGGATGCAGGCATTAAAAGTATTTGCATTTGAACCTGTCATAAGCAAAATGGTTCGTCCTTTGAAATAGAAGACGGAAAGAAACAGATGTTTGGCGCTATTTTGCAGATGATCAACGAGACGTCTGCACTGTACGATTGCATAACAATAAACACCTGACATCTTCTCAAGAGTGTAATTGTGTGTCTACGTGCCGCACTATAAATGAATGATTGCATTTTAAGGAGGCAGCTACGGAAGGAAAACGGCAGAAATGATGTCCCCACTAATAGCAACAGCAGCACTAGAAACTTGTCTTCCGTTTTCTGCGTTGAACATCTGTTTCGTCGAAGCACACCAAGCATACAAAATACAAAGGATAGTGGAACACAGTCCTTCATGGGTAGAAGTTGAAAGAACGACGACTGTGGGGAAACATAATAAATGTTTTTTAATATTGAGGAATGACAAGGGGACAAATTGTAGCGCTGAATGTTCTTGGGGTATTGTGCTATTAGAGGGGGCTGAGCAGTTTGAGAACGTTTCGGTCTGCGAAAGTAGAATAACACATCTGCTGTCGATAGATGTGTCCCTTGCAAATTTAAACTTGAACGGATGTGGTGTCTGTGACTCCAGTCTAATGCTGAACTTTTGTATCGAACGGTTTCGAGTGATTAAGTGCAAAATATTTTAAACTGCTGACTTGACAACGATCATTGGGGATTTAAGTCAATCAGTGGGGGTCGTGGGGGGGGGGGGGGGGGGGGGGGGATGAGAGACCAGAACAAGCAAAATTAGTTGTTCCACAAATTTGAATAAATCTAGTGTCTCGCCTATAAATGGATACTCCTTTTCGCGACCATCCCGTGACTAAAAAAGACGGTCGTTATAGTTTCCAAATTAAGTCGAAAAAACATTTTTTTTGTACTCTATTCATACTAACTGCGAAAAGAACACAATTGATGGGTTATTAGAATGGGCTCTGATGAAGTTGGGATATTTGTTTGATGTTATTGTGGCGCGGGGTGGGGTGAGCTGTACAGGGAGAGTATGGCTTTGTGGTTTTGAGGCGTTGAAAAGAGTGAGGTTAGGGTTAAAAGAGACTCTATTAGGAGGAAGTTTGAAGGAAAAGCACATAAATTGGGAATTTAACATAATATCTGAGATCCACTAACATTCATATTTTATAAGCTATTTCGCGAGGTGTTGTCGAAAGAGTAAAATTTTATTTACCAATACAATAAAAAATTACTGTTTTCTCTTAAGACAAAATACTGTCTTATTTACAGCTATTTTTCGTACATTAACTTAGTGGCTCTTCACAAGCACTTGTAAAAGTTATTATTTTGATCACTTGCCCGGATTGTGGGATACGGTGTCGCTCCGGAGCCGGGGCAGCGTAAAGGTGGTGGATTTAACCTCTTTAGCGGAGCCTCCCTGACCAAGTAACGGGCACTTCCTCCAGGGGCTCGGTGTTCCAGACGGTAGCCCCCGGCAGGTGATGGATGTCAATGATGGTGGAATGCTAAATAATAAAAGACGGTTCCCTTTTATTGTTCATTGGGATCTATTCAGCAGATTTTGGCAAGTCGATAAACGTAGTCAAGTGATTGTCCTAGGATAGGCTGCCGCAGGTCTGGTCTCTGGAAAGCGACTGATCAACGAAACTTACCTATTATGTATTTGTTGTATTTGGCGTGTGGCCGTCTTCTAGATTCGGATTTCTGTTTCGGCCATAGGTTCAGCCTCTGAATGAAGACGCGTTTTGTATTTGTTTATTTACTTTATTGATTAATGAGATTTAACTATTGTTTATTAGTGGCATTTAACTTGTGGTCGTTTTTCAGATTTGAACTCCTGCTTTGGCCATAGGTTCGGCCTCTGGAACTTTACTGATCGCGAAATAGAAATGTGCTGCCCTTTTATACTTTTGGTCATTGAGATTTGTCAAAATTTTTATTGTAAAAAGTCCAAGAAACACAAACAAGGTTTCGTGTGTTTCAATTGGAATAGGGTTCTGGGAAGTTTCTGGGAATTTATTTAAATAAATTCCCGGAAGGAGAAATCATGAAATGCATTTAGAGTTAAGCATTTCATGATGTCGGGGTTATTAGGAATTGAATCAATGTATGACAAACGGACTTTTGGTTCATTTTCTCGTGCATCTGATTTAGTTGGGGGAACATGATTTGGATTATAGGTAAAGGTGAGGTAATTAGGAATGGGATCAATGTGCGACAAATTAACTTTTGGTTAAATTCGTCGCTCAATGTTTCATTTTGGGGTATGGATAAGGTTATAGGAAATAATGGGGATTGGATGGGAGTAGTGATTTAAGATCACTACATACTCAGTTGAACAATGTCTTTTCGTTTTGCTTCTCTTTTGGCGTAAACGAGTAACATATTCGGCTTCCATTCTTGACAACGCAATTTTTTGTTTCTCACATTTTCAATTGATAGGACTACTGGCCAATATTACTATATTGCCCGAACATGACCTTCAATCATCCACGTCTGCAGCCCAATCTGCTTTTGTAAAAGCTTCGAACCATTTTTAACAGAGTTTAATGTCGCTTTTAGATGAAATGAAAAATGTTTTTCAATTATCCAGTACTCGTTTGCAGGATCTGAATAAAAAAACAACGCACGTGTTGCAAACCCTAAACGTGTCGCGTCACCCAGATAAATAAGACTCTGTATGGTAGAATCTTCATCTCTTGTTGTTCTTCATCTGTAATTACTCTCATATCTTTCGACATCTTCAGGTTGGATTCGATGGGAGTTGGGTCTGTGCCTTGCTAAATTTCTTCATAAGGTTTTTAAACGTATTTTTAATTTTAAAAAAAGTGTATCTTCTTCGTTGCATCGTCTCTTTGAACATTAATTCCCAGGGTCTCACTGATTTTCCCAAACTCCATCGTCATTAACCTTGATTTCCTAACTGGTTTGATGAGGTCTAGAGGCATCTTATTCTTTAAGGCAACAACATCAGCCGTGTAAATTACAATAATGATCTCTCGATCTTTTCTTTCGCCTAATACGTACGGCACAAGGATTCAAACACCTCCAATTCCTGTTCCGTCTAGAACACCGTTGTATCGGACTAGTTGGGATACAAGGAAAAATTGGCGAAATTCGCTACCATGGGGCCGCACCAACATACAGTGGAGACTAAAAATGTTGTCAAATAGCTGCGTATTTGGCTGGACCAATACCTATACTTTAAGAGGCATATGGAGGCTGCGTTGGTCGAAGCAAAGAGAATTTTTTCTATGACAAGAAGGCAATTTCATAGTAGCCAACTCGAGAATAAAGTTAAAGTTGTATGCTACATGGACCTGTGGCGACTCTAACAGATACACACACAATTCACAAGCAAAATAGTGAAGAGCACCGAACGAAAAATTGAATAAGAAAATACATCAGAGCCGTATACCAAGCGATAACATAACAATTCACATGAGTGGAGTATAGTCGAGTTTAAAAATCAAATTCTAAAATCGGCCAGTAGACTGATGGGTAACGCTTAGGTTCAATTTTTGGTGATTCAAACTGTCATAGCGTCAGATCGAATCACACGTTCTTTTTCACTATTATTTCAAACGCTATAGACCTTATCAGGCCAATTATCACCTATGGATGGCCATGTGGAGAAGATTCTGGTTTTCGAAAGGCAATCCTTCAGAAGTTACCTTGACTTATATCGGACTCCAGAATCCGACTGCTAAAAAATGTTATCCCAATGAAGCTTTATATAATGGAGCAAACATAAACAGGATAGATAATTTTATTATGAAATTCATCCGAGAACACGTCGCGATAGCAATCGAAGGATTTCATTTTCGGGGCCCATTACCCAAATTTCACGTACTATGAGAGAATTCGTCGCAACGACAAGCATTTCTTCATCTTCATATGATTGCCCTCATTCAAGATGAATCCGGAATACCGTTGGTTTTCTACGTGCGTCGATCGACCATAGATATGCGGATAGATTATGGGTGGGAAGTCGCACACACAGAAGAGCAATAGAGCGGTATCTCACAAAGATAAAAACTAAATTAAGAAACGTCGCCAGCAGTTCTGGTGGTTGAATGGCAAATAAAGACCAGTCAGCCGTAAGCAACATCTTAAATCAATGGTAAGCTTACATGGATTTAGTTTTTCTTAGTTTAGGGTAGTTATAGGTAAGTTTTAACAATAACATTAAACAAAAAATGGGTTAAGTTAGTGAAGTAAGTTTAATTAAGTGTAAAGGAAAAAAAAATCACCGAGTTTTTTGTTATTCTAACATTCTTTCTTTTAGCAAATAATTAATAAAGATATCGATAAGTGAATAAAAAAGTAACTAATATTCCACTCTAATCTCATCTAGCGTGCTTTAAATCATAAAGTGATGTTAGCAGTTTGCAGGATTTTTTTTTCTTGACAATATATGACAAACGTGTAGAATACAGACAAAGTCTGTAGAATACATCGCTGAGCTTCCCTCGAACGTATACACATACCATGCTTATTGGGGAACATTCATTTATTCGTTTACTCCTACTGCGAACAACGCACGAATTATTTTGTTACTACTACTACTACTACTATTTATTGGCCTACAGGAAGCCAGAAGTTCATGATCTCACTGACTCGGCTGCGCCATCGTTCCCTGTCCTGTGCACTCTCCTTCCGTGCTTGACCATCTGATGCTATGTCCTGAAGGTAGGACCTTAGATTGTCCTCCCATCTCCGTCGCGGACGTATTAACGGACTCTTTCCCGTTGGTCTTCCATCAACAATTCTACGCACGGTCTATCGGTACCCAATCGCGCCACATGCCCAGCCCATCTTAATCTTTGCGACCTGATGAATCTCACTATTGTAGGTTTGCGGTATAGCTCTTCCACTTCGTTCCTTCCTTCATTGTCCTGCCCCCTCGTCATATTTACCGCCAACCCCTTAAAAGTTTATTCTCGAATACACGGAATTTGTTTTCGTCCCGTTTTGTGACAGCTCATGTTTCGCATCCGTATAGAGCAATCGGCATGATTATGGTTCTATAAACACAGAGCTTTATATTACTTGGTAGCAGGTTGGATTTCAACAGTTTACTGACTGCGCGCTCACTAGCGTTGCCGGAATGTAGTCTTTTGTTATTTTCCTTCGATATTACGTTACTGGCTGTAAATATTTTTCCCAGATATTAATTCTTTAACTTTTTCAAATGTCTTGCCCCTGACGTGTATGTGTGTCCCTTGAAGTCCACCTGTTTTCGCTGTAATCATATATTTTGTTTTATCGAATTATTTTGTACCTTGTAAATTCTTCAACGCAAACAATTCACTCTTAAACTAGTCCCTCTGTGACGAGCCGATCCTTCTACTTTTATACCTCAGGTTTTTGATTAAAGTTTATTTTGAAGTTCCATCGGTTAGTTAACACATTCACGTTGGTCGACCTGGGAACAAGAACCGATGTTTTATATCCTTGAAGCGTGTCGTACTCCTTATTGTGACTAGTTCATTCAGGACCCCAGATGAACTGCCTGATGTTGTAAATTTTGATTGGATGATCTCTTTAACCAAAACTGAAATTTTGGACGACCTTATGCTTCTTCACAACAACAACTGTTCCTTGCTGATTTCACATTTCTCCTCAAACAAATTTGCCTCAACAACTCTTTTTCACCATCCTCACCGTCAACTTGTTCTCCATTATATTTTGTGACTTCATTTTACTTGTTTGTCAACGGATTCTTCTTGGCTGTGGGTACCAACATCTTCAACGAATTTGACATCACTCGATTTGGAAACAGCCCTAGAGAATTGTTTCCAGAACTGATAAACGTTCGACTCTTAAAAGAAAAACTTATCTGGATTTAACCCATTTGGCTA
Organism: Microdon myrmicae; assembly: GCA_963931805.1. Classification (NCBI taxonomy): domain Eukaryota; kingdom Metazoa; phylum Arthropoda; class Insecta; order Diptera; family Syrphidae; genus Microdon; species Microdon myrmicae. Next base: position 226,282,021 of record OZ007497.1, read on the forward strand.
GAATTTGTCTGATTTTTGAACCTTTCCGTTCTGCAATCACCTTACTCAAAATAGTCCCGAAAACATCTATGTATGGTTTTTGTCCAAGCTTCGGGAAGAGTTTTCCCGAAAAAAAACTTTGTTGGGCTTCTATTTCCCAGATAGGTGTCCGTATCCGAAAGCGTTAACTTCGAGCAAATAAAACAATAGTCACTTCAGTCAGCATGCGGTCGGCTCAGTCAGCAACATCGTTTTGTTGAGGTATTTTTACGACACTGACTTGATGAACTATTTTGTCTTGTTCTAAGTTGTTTCTGAAGTCGTCTGACAAGTACTGCCCTTCCGTTGTTATGATTGTTTTTTTATTCGTTGCCCAGCTTATTTATCCACCTTTTGTTTATAATTCGTAAATGCCCGAGGAAACTCTAAACGGTTGCGCAATATTACAGTTTCCAGTAACAAAATATTTCGAAGCAAAAGCCGCCTCAGTTTTCATCGGAACACAATTATCCAAGTGGACTAAATCTAGAACAACTTTGGCCACATCGAATTCACTTAATGTGAATTCCAAACACAAATGCAAATTGTGATGGGGTGATTGGTACTCTTGATATTAATGGACACTTGTATAAACACATTGCGAAAGGCTAATAACCTTGCCAGGAAAAACAAACTATTATGGAAAATTTAACAAGCCTTGCTAAATAAATGATCCCGATTGTAGTGCCGGTGATCATGATGATGTATAAACACCCTTCTCGGGATGGAGATCTACATTCCACATTCCATCAAACGAAGTTCATCTGATAAACTGTGGTTTGATAAAAAATGCGAGCAGATTACAGCGGCAAAATATAGAGCTTTTCAACAATGGCGCTCCAATCCCACCGATGCTGATAGAACGAATTTTGTTAGAATCAGAAACGCGTGCAACCAGGCGATTGATACCGTGAAGAAAGCTCACAACGACAGGGTGATCGATAAGCTCATTCGGTGCCCAACTGGTTCGCGCTCCTTCTGGTCAATGGAAAAAGCTGTCAGCATTACCTTCGCTTCCTCCTCTTTCCGTCCGTTGGGGACAGACAGCGAGACGTTAGTCACGAATTCAAAGCGCAAAGCTAATGTGTTCGCGAATTTATTTTCCGCGAATTCAAACCTCGATCCCGGCCTTTTGGAGCCACCTGTGATCTCGCCGGTACGGTCTTCGGTGCTGGATGTAAGATTTCGCCCGCGCACTATTCAACGCATTCTACGTGAACTGGATTGTAGAAAGGCAACCGGCCCGGACGGAATACCAGCAATAGTCCTTAAGAACTGTGCTCCAGAACTATCGCCGGTTCTTGGCAGACTCTTCCGCTTATCTTAAGCACGGAGGACCTTCCCTGTCTGCTGGAAAATCTTTCGAGTTCAACCAATCCTAAAAACGGGAAAAAGTGTCTTCCACAAAATTACCGTCCGATAGCATTACTGTCTATGTTATCTAAGGTGATGGAAAAAGTCATCAATACTGGGTTAATTAAGTATTTGGGTCCCAATAGACTTCTGAGAGATCGTCAATATGGATTCCGTGGCAGTCGGTCCATGGGAGACCTTTTGACACTTACAACCGATATATGGACATCTGCAATTGAGGGGCATGGTGGGACAAGGGCGGTCGCATTGGATATTGCCAAGGCTTTTGACCGCGTCTGGCACGGAGCATTGCTGAGCAATTGAGCAAGTCATACGGACTTTCCCAACAGCTTTGCGACTGGACGAAGAGCTTCCTTGAAAATCGATCGATCCGGGTTGTTGTGGACGGCGAGTCTTCGGATCTGTATCCTGTTAATTCCGGGGTGCCCCAAGGTTCTATTTTGGCTCCAACTTTGTTTTTGCTTCAAATAAATGATTTGTTCGAGACAACGGCTAACAAACTTTTCAGTTTTGTGGTGCGCTCCAAAGAAAAGTGGAGCATCGGTTCCACAGCTGATGATGAATGGCCAGGCCCTCGAATCTGGGGATTGTTCGACGTCGCGGTCTGTGGAAATGTATCATGGCATAAACACGTATCGGGTATCGCCAGATCAGCCTAAGGAAAACTCAGCTATCTTTTTAGAGCCAAGAAATATTTTACTCCTGCCCACTTCTTCTCCTGTATAAATCCCAAAGTAGACCCGCTCTCGAATATTGCTCTCATGTTTGGAGCTCGGCTCCTAAACATACCCTCGACCTAGTTGAGAGCATACAGAGACGAGCGATCCGTCTGGTCGGGGACTCGGCGCTGACGTCGGGGCTACACCCGCTATCACATCGAAGGCGCGTAGCCGACCTCTGTCTGTTTCACAGATATTATCACGGGTACTGTTCTTCGGAGATTCTTGGCATTGTTCCACGCAATTCGGTCTATATGCGCTCCACAAGACAATCCGACGGATCGCATCAGTTTGTGGTTGATCTCCCGACGGCGCGAACATCCCTGTATCAGAACTCGTTCCATTACAGAGCGGGGAAGTTGTGGAACTCCCTTCCCACGCGAGTGTTCCCGGAGTGCAACAGTTATTTGGTGGCAACTCGGGGCGGACACTCCGCGCTATAGGTTCGCATCTCCCGAGAGAAGTGTAATAAAAAAAAGAAAAAAAAAAAAAACGAATGACAGGCAAATAATAATTATAATTGTTATTGTAATAAACAAGTGCCGGCGATCAATCAAAAATCGCAATGTAAAAATTGGATTTGGGACCAATCTTGGGTATACATAGAATCTACCTTAAGCATGCATTGATGCGTATGCCTTAAATGAAATGAGCGTAAGAGAAGGGTACGAAAACTTGATAATATATCATTTGATCTGCAAAACCGAAGAACAAGAAAAGTCGTTGCGCAACCAGTCCTTATTGGACATACATGAGAATTTAATGGCTGTTTAAAAATAACTAAGAATAAGCTGTCATCTTCTCAAGACGGTTGGGTGTTTAAGGACACAACATTAGGTGTGTAGTGTAGTGCCTTCAATATTACCATATACGACCGCGTGTTTGTTGCTTCGTTTAGTAAAATAAAGTGTTTGCTTTATTTTAATATGAGTAAGTTAAATGTGGATAAAGTGCAACGTTTATCGTAACAAATGACCTTAAGACTATCTGTGTGTAAGGGTGTCTGTCCTTTCTACGCATCGTGATTTTTATCAAACCTCACAATATAATCATTATCTGTAATACCTGTTTCGTAGGCGAGAAACCCAACTCACCCGAAATTTTACAACATACGAGTAATTACAAGCAGGAATTGTATGTTCTTTTCGATTCAAATACATTTGACAGTAATTGTGGTTTCAAAGTTCCGTACGGCCGATTCATTTTAAAATTAGATTTACGAATCACTAATATTGCCTTAAATGAAATAATTAAATTATATATCGATATTCCAATATCTGTCTGGTTGAGTGATGTGCTCACTCAATTCCTTAATAATATTTGCTGCGCAATTGAGTTCACAAGAATGCAGGGGAATATCCTTCAACAAGAACACTGCACAGCAGTTTAATAACAACATTATTCTTCAACTTCCTTTGACCCTTACATATCCCTTCTTAAGAATAATTATCTGCACGAACTCAACAAACCCATCCTGTTGTACTCAAAATCACGTCCTCCCGTCTAATAACGGTCTTCTAAAAAATTCATAAACTAATCGGCAAAATATTCTCATTGAATTGGCGGATATCCTGCGGATAGATATCCTTTTATAAGCACGCAACGATTGGGATCATACGACCTCACCACACTAGTGTTCCTTCGCAATCAAGGATGCAAGTGTAGTCATACGTAAACCCTAAACAGTCCCCTAAGGCTAACATACTCATGTAGAGGAAGCAACTGAGTGGACTCATTTTGTTATGAGAGACGCCATTTGCATTGGCTTATACAACCCTCTGAAATTGATAACACAATTTGCTTACCGCTAAATATTTTCTCCCTTCGTTATGTTTCGAACACCCAACGGGTGGTATTTATTGTGCCACTTAAAAATCAACGATTTGCGATTTGCGATTTGACGACGTAAATTGTCGAGGGTTACAAATGTAATAAGGTAGAGAAATGCGCATCAAATTGTTCGAGAAAGTTCAAAACAGCCATTAAGTTCGTTAGATTGGAATAGGGTGCAATTGGGTTGCAAAAATGCGAGTAAGTAAGGCACTTACTAGTAGTTGAGTAGAAGATATAAAAAACTGCTCATATCCCATTACAAATATGCATTATGCATGTAGAAGTTTGCAGTTTTTGGTGTGGCTGATGTACTTAAACATCCCTTATGATGACTCATAACATGTTTTTAAGATTTGGGGGCGAAATTTTAAATAATAACATTTCATAAAAATATGTGTGGGGTTAAATTTCGACTTAAATTATCTTTGTACATTGCATACTCTTAAACGTACATCCTTAATATCTACGGTATCCCATTGTAACTAGTTCCGTGAATATATCTCATGTCTACCAAAGGCAATCAAATTGGAGACTATTCTGATCACGGTCGAATTGCATACAGGTTTGCTTTTGGTTTAATGTCACCCTATTCAAATATTTTTTCTTTATTATACTTAGTGTGTTTACAAAGATTTTGAACTCATTTCTTCAGCTTCCACTATGGTTTCAGATTCAGAAAATTAATTCCGCCTCAGAAATGTTGGTGTATCACATCAATCCTTTTATGGTGATTCTTTAAAATGTAATTTGTGAGTAATTGGTCCTATTTTATTTTTTCCTCGTCTCACCTGAGAAGTTTCTGGGTCCAGTGTGTCTACTTTTGACATGATTTATGTTGTGCTCTTTTTCTTCGGCTCGGCTTTTAGTTTCAAATCATATTGCAATTTTTTCGGCAACTAAAGAGAACCTTTGGGGGAGGTAGTCGTGGCGCCGGCATGGGCGCGGGTTCTACTACTAGCCCACTCTCCACTAAATGTTCCGCCGAAGGAAAATCAAAACACTGTCCGCCAACTTTTGCAAAACTGAATGACGAACCGTCCACCAGAAGTAATTGAAACACACGGTTATTCTGTTGTTTGTAATTGATTTTTATTTAGATTTATTTGGTTACTGTCACTGATAAGACACAACAACTATTCTTTTTAACCACAAATAATTTTTTCATATAAAAACGAATATTTGGGTCACTTTTCGTGCTGTAGGTCAATCAGCAGTTTGTAATGAGAATTGTTTAGGTTTATTGTGTGTTCTACTTCTCGATAAATGAGCAATGCAATGTTCGTATTTTTCGCCGTTTGTTTAGTGACGTAATTTTCAGAGAATTTGAATAACGCATTAAATGCGTGAATGCCGGGAGATGGGAGTCGGGTTGCAATTATGGGGGTTTCTTCAGGTAAGCTTTAAAGAACCCCCACAAACTCTCAGCGAAGACCTATTCTGTATGTACGGCACTTGCAGCTTTAAAGCCAAAAAATTGCTTATGATCAAGCACATGACTTAACTCAATTCTTACCTGCTCACAATTGCAGTCAATAGCCAACGATTTCTAAAGATACCCATAAATACTTCAACCGACGTGATTTATTCACAATTAATAAGAGACGCGTAAGCTAGATTTTAGTACAGAATTTGGGCAGGGGCATCGACACTATCACTCCATGTTCCTCGAGCAACAAAATTCATTTACAAATTTCCTTTTCTTCATATTCTCCGTATAACCCGACAACTCTCATTCTACCGATATTACCACGAATATTGAATTAAGTTCTTTTTCCTTGAGTACTTTCCCACAAAAGCATCCACAAGAGTTCACGGTAATAATTGAGACATACACATACGGAATCATCCTTTAGTCAAAGCAGACGATCATGACACTCTTATGTGTGCTTACTATATACAAGTAATCAAAATGAATGCGACGCCTTCTCCACCAATATTCTGTAGCGCACAGAAAAATCTCATGGTATCAAAAAATCCCCTTCTGTACTCACGTTTTATAAAAAGAAAATCGAACCCCTATGGGTGCGCTGCTCTTCTGGTGCACGCAAAAACGTCCACCCCCAAATACTCTTCAATTGGAGCCACCTCTCACAATAATTGGATTCACTTAACGTGAATTTCCACGTATTGATGAATTTAATTAACACAGCAAATTATTTGAGGGTATACCCGTAAAAATGTATAAACAAATGATGTAAAGTATAACTGGGGAATTAAACCATAGAGTCCAAATCCACACAACTGTAAAAACTACAATGACGGCACCCATAAAACAAGTAAATAAACGATGCCCATAACCCATACAAAAAAAAAAAACCACGAAACGACACTTGTGAAAAAAATAAGTTTCTTAGATTTATAATAACGCTGATCATTATGAGTTCGCAATGTAAACATTCATCCCAAATCATGGGTAAACGAAGAATGTACTATGATGCATGCATCATAAGGGATGTTTATATTACATATGTAATAACCCATAAATCAAGAGTAAGACTAAACTCAAAATTACCCATCATCCTTCACGATCGGATATAAAAGAGAGTTGGGGTTCAAACGACAACCGATACATTCATATCTTTACTAACAAGATTTACCAGCCGTCGAAAAAGACGGTTCTGCTTTTATTTAAAAAAGAAAGCTCATCATTTAATATCTGACCAATCCGCTCTGTAAAACCAGAGCGAATAAGAAACATTGCTTTCCCCACTTCCTCCAAGCTGGACTTTGTGACAGTCGAAATCACTCTTCCTCGTAAATTAATCTTTGTTTTGTGCTTCTATATCTTGCCACCCCAGCCTATTGAAATTTACGTGCTCGGTCTTAATACTATTGACCACATAATCGAGCTGAGTAACTGTGACGACAACATCATAGAGTATTTAATCTTCAACAACTCAATTGGGCTTTATCTGACGATCACTCACATTTCACCTCCCATCCCAACCCCTTTAAGGAAGCCACTCCATTGGTCCACTAGCCGATTCTTGCCTTTGCCAAGACAGTAACGTTCTTCATCTCTTGAGTAGAACGGACGAATAGGCTACGTCCTTACATCTATAGACTACCATCACCCCCTCCTCTCGTCACATTTTTTCGAGTCCACTCTCCATTGTCTGTCCCCCTATCAATCACTACCCCTACGATTTCCATAAAACGAACTTTCGCCACATCGACGACTACCTAGGATGCCTTTCGTTCAACTGCGATCTCCTATTCGTCGAAGATGCCATTCCCACTTATATGCTGACATGCTTTACCCTGTTCATTCCATACTCTAGACAAAGCACATCAAAAGCTTCCCCTCCATGGTACAATCACAAGTTTCGTTCCCTGCGGAATTAAACTATTCCCGACCACTCCAACTTTCTCGGCTGTCACCTCTAATTCACGAAACTTTACAACACCCTTTATCGCACCTATCTTACTAAAGCTCCGACCAATCACAAAAATGACCCTAAACTTTCTTTCAATTCGTGAATCATAAACGTGAACCCGGTGGCTACCCCGCATCGCTTACCTTGAACTCTCGTACCTCATCTGATCCTCTTACTATTGCTAACCTCTTCGCCACTCACTTCAATCAGTCATTCACGAATGACTCCTTTGTCCCAGATCCGTCATACCTCAACTAACTACCTAACTTTTCCGTCCGGGCCCCTTCTCCACAACTCCTTTGATCCACCGATTGAATCTAAGCTACTGGAACACAAAGACGAGTTTACACCAGGCCCTGATGGAATCCCTGCAATCCTCCTCAAAAAATGCTCTGCTCTCTCACTGATCTTCAATCTCTCAATCTCTCAAGGTGTATTCCCCCACCTGGAAAACCTTCTTCATCACCCCCATCCACTAGAAGGAACCCAAAAACGATGTCGTGAACTATCGCCCCAATCGCAAAACTGTCACACTTACCCCAGATTCTCGAAAGCACTCGGCTTCGAATCTGGATTGCTGAAATGGAATTCTTCCTATCTAAAGGATAGACTTTCTTCGGTTTAGTTCCATGATATTCAACATCACTCCTTTCCGCCTCTGGGGTCCCCAAGGAAGCCAGCTGGGCCCCCTCCTATTTATACTCGCCAATAATGACATTGATTAGGTCATTAAGAATTCTCGCTCTCTATCGCTGATGACACCAAGATATACAAGATCATCGAGTCACCACTTGATTCTGCACTGCTGCAACCAGACCTTAAAAACGTTTCGACTTGGTGTGACAAAAATTGCTTTGTACTTTACATCGCCAAATGCCAATCTGTAACCTTTTCCCGTAAGGGTACTCACTCATCCCCGCGTCCCTATTCTCTTCATAACCAACCCTTAACCATTGTCCAATCTATTCGAGACCTCGCGATCCTTGGCGACAGGGAGCTTAACTTCCTCTCTCCCACTGACGAGACGACCCGGAGAGGCAACTCTGCCCCCGGATTCGTGAAACGATGGTTTAAGGAATTCTCCGATGCCTACGTAACTCGATCCCTTTACCTTACCTTCGTCCGTCCACTGCTTGAATATGCTAACCAGGTATGGTCCCCTTATCACAAGATGTAGTATCCGTAGAATTGAAAGTATTCAATGTGGCTTCCTACGGTTCGCTCTCCGAGGACTAAGCTAGGAAAACCCCGTAATCCTGCCCCCGTACATTAACCGCCTCAAATTAATCAACCTCAGAACTCTTGAGAAGCGCAGCATATTGTTCATTCATCGACTCCTCTCGAGGTCGGGCGATCGCGCCTACCTCCTTAACTTATTCCTCTCAACACAAGCCCTCGTAACATGCGTAATCCCTGCCTTTTCAATACCCCCCCCCCCCCCCCCCCCCTCTCTTGTGGTTTCAACGAACCTCTTTGGCGGATGCTGAGAAATGTCAACTCCAACTCCACCTTGTTCGACTTCGACTTCTTTACCCATGCTCTCAAGCGCCGCCTCCCACACCGTTCTCACTACTAATCTTAAGCGGCGCTTTCTACACTTTCCTCTGTAATCTGCCTACACCTCCCACCCCTACTAGTGTCATCAGAAATGTCCTGATTACCTTAGGTTAAGATTAGTTAAGTTAGCTTTTACGTTCTTTAGTTTGTAAAGTTATAAATACTTTAGCTTATGATTATATATTGCTTGAATTACGCCAATAAATGGGGTGGTAGCCCCACTAAACTAAACTAAACTAAATCATTGAAAAATACGGTCCTGTTTTTATTTATAAAAAAAAGGTCGAAATTTAATTTCTGACTAAAACGCTCTGTAAAACCAGTCATTAACAAACCGTCAAAAAAGACGATCCTGTTTTTCTTTATAAAAGAAAGGTTGAAATTTAATCCCTGTCCGAACCTCTCATACGTGTCGCGTTTCTATTAGTAAAAGCAGATTCATCCACAAACCGTCAATGAAGGTGCTCGCGTTAATTATTATTCATTATGGTTACATTGTGGCATGAGTTCTGGCAGAGATTCAGTGGCACATCTACTACAAGGCAATACAGTGGTCGTTTTTGCTAATTCCGTATATACTTATGTGTACAATCAGAAACATTGATGGTCCTTTGAGCAGCTCTGTTGCAACGACACGACAGTTGTGCGTGGAACGTGCAGCATCCATGGCTTAAGATGTAATTCCTTTGCTTTGTCAGTCTATATAATAGACCATCATTTCTTGCACTAAGCGGTACTTGGGTAATTATTAATATTCACATTACGGTTTGGAACTTATCTAGTTGTAGTGCTCTGCAAAGCCCTATTATTTCCCTCACACATATGTACATATTTGGACCCTCATATCCAAATCTCAAACCAAACTCCAACCAAATTAACATCGAATCAAGCTTACGGCAAATTGAACCAAATGATTCAATTCCCATTAAGTCATTGATTCAGTTCCCAAAAATCTTAAGTTAAACCAAATACGTGATAAACGAACCAAATGTCCATTCGGTTCGCATACGGGCAATCCCCAAGGAAACCAAAGGCATAGTAAATGGAACCAGAGGTTCATTTACTATGCATGAACAAAAATTCCCCAAATGACATTTTGGTGGGTATTTGTGTCTTCGGGCCGAGAGTGTCCGGCCGAACACTGCACCACGAAATAGAGAATTAAGCTTAACGGAGCACGGAGACACTGCCACAAATAAAACACAGCGAAATGTTGATTGTTTTAATTTTTCTTTTATTCCTTTAGTGAAGTGAGCACTACGTCTAGTTTTCACGTTTGCGGTTCTATTATTAAATTGACACAATCTTACATAATCTTGTTCTTTTATTAAAGTGACACTATAGCGTTTGGGATGATAGTGAAGAACGTGTGATTCGAACTGATGCGTAACACATCAAGCTACTAGCCGTGTGTACGAATTCGATTTCTAAACTCAAGTACACTCAACTGATGTGGAATTGTTATGTTATCGCTATGGTATACGGCTCCGATGCATTTTGTTATTCAATTTTCGTTCGGTGTTCTTCACTATTTGCTTGTGTATTGTGTGTGTATCTGTTAGAAACGCCACACTACTCCCTCCTCTGTAACTTTGTTGCGATCAGCTTCGTGTGCCAACGACGGAGCGAGAAACGAGCGAGCGAGAGAACGCCGGAGCAGCCGACTGTGCCGGTGCTCTATGCGGAAGTCGTGATCGTGTCGTGAAGTTCTGTTCACTATGGGAAAGTGTGTGCTGTGTGTACACAGATCACGTCGGGTTGTTGCGTTAAGCAAGGATAGTGAAGAAGGTGAATTGAAGACACGACGAAACTGTTGAGAAGCGAAGCAATGAACCATTAGGCTACTACCGCGTGTACGAATTCGATTTGTAAACTCAAGTACACTCAACTGGTGTGGAATTGTTATGTTATCGCTATGGTATACGGCTCTGATGCATATTCTTATTCAATTTCCGTTCGGTGTTCTTCACCATTTGCTTGTGTGTGTATCTGTTAGACACGCCACAACACCATCTCACACAATCTTGTTCTTTTATTAAAGTGACACAATCTCACACAATCTTGATCTTTTATTAAAGTGACACAACTTGTTCTTTTAGTCCATGGGAGGGAAAACGACGAACTTCCACACTCGTTACAGATACAACGATACACGCAAAAATTTGCCTTTGGGCACTAAAGGAATTGATGCTACGTACAGCGACACCCGTTACGAATTGTTCTGGCACGACAATTGATCGAACATCGGACGGTCGTGCGTTAAGAAAGGGCCTTCGATAAAACCTTGTCGGTTAGCGTTCTCTCTGCAGATTTCCTACTTCGTAAGGAATCCCTATTTCGACTGAGATCACTTTCTCCGGGGATGATTCTATTCACCCCATAGTTGTCTTTCTGTCCTTTCGCTTTCCCTGGGTGGTGACTTTCTCTCAATCGGGAATCTCTCCACCAGTAAAGATCGCGCTCACACATACAGACGCGGAGGTTATTGTCTGCATGCTGTAGACCATCTTGTGCTCGTAAAAATGTTCACACCTCTGATGGATTGCTTACGTAAACAATCGAGTGTGTGATTTACAGTAGTCGATCTCAGGATCGCGTTTACTTTGCCCTATGGGAACAACGTTTTCGTTTGTTGCTGTTGCATCGCAGTGGCCTTTGTTTAGGCGAAGTACATTGCGGCAGGGACAAAGGTTTTGTCGACGTATTGGATTTCCGGCAATTCGCTTATCGGTGGGGATGTGATGTCTGTTGACATCTGGCGCAGCTGTGCCAACAGCTTGTGTATATCCAGTTGATGGATTGGTACACAATTTTTACGATGGGTCATGTCGTTCGATCGCCGTGCAGGCGTAGGAAAATTGGTCGGACTTGTGGCCCATGTATCTGTGGATACGTAGGGTTGTTGACTCCAGGATGAATGTTACCTTTTATTTCACGTGGAAAGGAGTCCTTTTGGGGGCACGTGTAGTTTGAATATAGGTGCGTATGTTCCTTGGTGGAACGACGATATCTCGACCTATAGTCGATTGTGTGGTTCGTAGAAGCGCAACAACATCACAATGCATCTTCATATGCAATGTTGACTCTAACATCCGGGAATTTACCTAACAAGATTTCAATCCGAATTCCTTAAAACTCCACTACTATCCTGAGAACTTCACGCCTATCTCCATTGTGGGACTAAAGTGTAGCCATGCTTTAAAGTGGGGAGAACCATATCGACGAATGGCGCTTCAATAATGAGAAGTTTAGATCCCTGGACCTGTTCGTGATTCTTTCAACAATAACCCAGTCATTAGTTTGTTTATATTTAAAATGTATAGTTCAATATGGAGCACCCTGCAGCAGACTTTCCTTTAGAGTACTACTGTGGGGAAGAAGTATGGTGTGCAGGCGTACTGCACCAGGTTCCCGTCTTCCTCCATCATCGCAATTGTTCAGTGGAAGCAAGCTGTTCACCAAGGATATCCAAGAAAGTAACGAGTGTCAAAACAATAAAAATGCACTGGTTTGTTTCTGTCGGCAAAATGTTGTCTTTATTTTATTCACTGATAGTTATTTTTGTAATTAATTAAATGAACATGAATTAAAAGTCCCTTGGAATCCCACAAATATCTTAATTTAAGCATTCTCATTGGACCGTTCGAACGTACACATTACACAAACTATGTAAATTCTCCGCATTATAATTCCAACTATTACGAAGGCAATATTACAAAATGACACTTTTTAATTCAAACAACAACACGGTTGTACGCGTCCCGCAGCGCTATGGGAAGCGGGAGAAAAACCGACCGCCTCGGTCACTGGATGGACTCTCGAGGAAAGAACTCGAACCTGTATTCAATCCTCAGTTAAGGGTGAGGTTCGGAGGAGAAAGAGAAAATTTTCTCTTTAGGGTGTGGCCACCAAGGAAATGCAATCTTTCCTTACTGGGTGTGACCGATGGACGGTGATCTCTTTTTGCAGTGGTGTGTATGTGTGATCGTACACATCACCGTGTTTATCGATGCATTTCAGCAAGGGATAAATGAAACCTACAATGAGGGAAAAAGAACAAAAGGAGAAGCGACCTAAGGCATCGGTCTGTAATTAGGGTCAGCTAAATAAAAAGCTGCAACTCATTAGATGTGAAATGCATTTGGGATACTTCACACATTTTGGATTGTTTATCGTATCGCCAGAATGCCTGCGGTAGAACAGAATTCTTTTGTTTGCACGTGATGTGTGCTGAAGAATTTTGTTTTAGCCGCTATTGCGCTAATTGTCTGCAGCTGCGTCAATAAGCTGCTTGAAGTTGCTTTGTCGTTGGACAAAAGAGTCGCCAGCCAATGTGTATGTGGGTAACATTGTTGTACACATGGTGAGGCTGGGAATAGGTGACGCTAGGATAAGATTCCCCGATTATGTGGTTACTTGGTACGGTAACCGAATTGTTTTCTTTCAGGCATAACGCTTGACCTTTAAGGAATTCTTCTAGGAAAATGCATATGAATTGTGAATGCCTGAGAATCCTTTTAGGAAATTTTCTGCTGATGCGTTGGTGCATGGACAATGCCCCTGTGACAGGAAATGCTTTGATGCGGGGAGATTGAGGTGCAAATATGGGTGGCGAATATGGGGGGTTCTTCAGGTGAGCTTTAAGAACCCCCACACTACTTTAAATAGAATTTTATCACTATAGTTGTATCTGCATTTATCTTTCAGACATCCTACGTTTTGTGTAGATCCATCATACTGATCGATGTGCTAAAGCGAGACTGAAAAAGTTCACGAAACTTATACATCGATAATTTTACACAATTTTACATAATAGGTAGAGTGAAATACATGCACAGTATTTCGTCGCAATTTTTTCAAACTGTTCATCTCTTCCGCAGTTAAACTGAAGAACCGATCTGCCATCATTACATTTTATATGAACACCTAAAATTCTCGAATTATTGTGGGTAATCTTGATTCAATGTTAACACCTTTCTTTTAAACAAGCACCTTCTGCCCTCGTGAAGCGATTCATAACGGCTGAATTCTCAACGACGATGCTATCATCTAGCATATTACTATATTTGTCCTGTGCCTGCCCCAGCAACTGTATTCATACATGGAGTAAAATCAATTGAAATCTACTTTTGGGACGCCCTGTATGGTATTATCGACTGACGTGTTTCTGAACGAGTCCGAAGTCATACTTCCATTTTACTAGCACACATTCCGTTATCGACTTCGTAACTCTCTACCTAAATTATCCTTCACTACAAAATGGCGCCCATTCAACGAATGACGTTCAGCAATACCTATAAGTGTGTATCTAACATTTTATTATCCTATCTTCTTATCACAACATTTCTGGGGGGCGAAAAATTGAGACAAACTCAATTTGAAGTCACCGCCACAGGACTCGTTTAGTCAACTCCTCCAAAATATCTCAGCAATTAATGTTTATTCGGTCAACGGGCATAAAACGAAATTATTGGCCCCAAGGTAGCACTCTGTCCCCCACTACCCACTTGAGGACGGTGGAGAGGTGTTCACAAAAATTTTACAAATTTTCATTGAATTATGCAAATGATTCGGGGGAATTCAAAGCAGAAATTTTAGGTTTTAGAAATTCCATAAATTCACCGTATTCCTGAACTCTATTGAGTGGAACAGCGCTACGTTAGCATCCCTTAATAGTTTGTTGAATAGTCGAAGCTGTAATGGAAAATTTCCGCCATTAACATATTTGAAGGACTCGCTGATAATTACTTTTCGTGGCTCGGTTAGTCTTGTAGGCCTTTAATGCTCCTGTGAGTAAGTGGTCGGGTGGTGGTGGTGCTACAAATAAAGGAGGGAAAGTTCAGAAAGTATTGTAAATATCAATAAGCGATTCGACAATACACCGTTATTTACTTAAATGAAGCGAACGAAGTACAAACAACTCCTTAAGCTGACCGAAGTGTCTCTCTGAGTTAGACTTGTTCTAAGTCAGGATGTCAAATCGGTAATGAGGAAGATCTAATTTGACGCCTCATAAGTTGAACATATAATTTCGAATAAACGATAACAAGTTTTGGTTTTGTTGCATAACATTAACTGAATGACTGGGAGGGGCAACAAACGGATGGAGAATTGGTGGAAAATGTGGATGGCAGGAGAAGTAATCAGGATAGTATTATGTTTATGGTAATGAGCTGCTGGCAGAACACTACCTTATCGATGGGAGAACCGCGTACTCAAAGTTTGTACTGAATTTAAGTGATGATGGCAGTTCACCTATCTAATGTGCTTGCATTTAATTGCTTCCATTAACTCTCACAACGCTAATGAGAAGCACGAGTTCAGTGGTCTATTCTGTTCGCTTGTCATTCAAACTTTAGATAGAGGAAAGAGAAGATGATGTAAGAATCATCAAGTTGACGAAGCGTAGATTCAAAACCTTGTATCGTGTATATGTATCTATCTGTTGTGGTGAATTGTCTCTCCTCAGTATGATGATGAACAGGAGCAGAGCAGCGATTATAACGATAAAGTCCCTGATGAAAACGAAATGATGATGTCAGCGACGCGAACGGGTCCTAGATTATTAAAAGTGAAGTATGCCTAAGACTTATGAGCCTTCCATCTTCATCTCTTCAACAGCAATAAACTTTGACATGTCATCTTTGTGTCTCTCTTAAGTTGATAATAGAAAACAGACAAGTGAAAATAGTTTTGGTTGTGAATAATGACAAGAGGGGTTCTGGGAAGCTACTTAAAATATCTTGCAACAAAAATAAGAAGGAAAAAAAACAAAGAAAACCATCATAAAACAACGTTCCCTTATTTGGTTCATGAAACGTTTGCCCCGTCAACTGTGCTCTAGTGTATAAACCAACGACCAAGCAGACACAAGATAATATATCTATCCTGAGTAATAGACACAAATTAAAATGAAGTGAAATATGGAAAGAATTCCATGATTAATAATTCGCCCATGTCTACTTGTGTGGAGAACTTTCTCTTCTTTTGTGACTGATTACTAAAATAATACTTCAAGTTAGTTCCTGAGTTTCCTGATGGAACAAATGTTTGAAGTACATGAATATTGAGGAAAAAAAGACCAAAAGTTTGATAATCTAGAATGGGGAATAACGGTAATTATCTCTAAATTGAGTGCGGGTTCTTTTTTAGTCTTCAGCACAAAAGTAGAGCGAATTTAATTGCTTCGGCATGGTGACTAAGAAGTAAGGGAAGTAAAACTCAAAAAACTTTGAATAACATCCGTAAAAATTTCCCAAACACAGTAATTAGAGGGTTTTATAGTAATTCGCCCTGAGAGGATTATTTGTATCTCTTGAACTTAGAATGTCAATTGACTTACTGATAATACGGTAGCTGTTTTCCTAATGAAGACTGTGGCGATTATTTCTATTGTAGACGCATACTAATGGCTTCTTTTTAATAGTCTCGAAATACCTCTTTGGGTTTGAGTTTTGCAGGTTTTATTGCTCACAAGATAAGTCTTTTGTTTTAACCCACTGAAATGGATTACAAAAGTTTCTTTGAATTCCCAAACATAGAGGATGTATGGCGTAGGCCAAGAAAGAGATCTTATACTGCTCGTGTGTCTATAACTCCATTGTAAATATTTTGTTGTCGCACTATTAACCATAGTTTTGCATCATCCGGTGTTAATAGCTTGCTTGGTGGTGCGCACGTTTATCTGGTGTTAATCCCTTGAAGGAAATGAGATAACAATCTGCTTGTTGGAATCTGGTAAACTTTTCAAATTTAGAAATCACTATTATACAATGCCTGTAGCTTTAGAGGCTTTAGTTTTTATGTCTGTACCTTCAGAAGCTGTAGTTCGCAAAGCATATTAATTCACCAAACTGAGTGTTTCCGGCGCGTCACAATCTGCAACTGTTCAAGAAAAACTGGAAGAATTATTTCGTGTCATCTCGGGGAGACGTGTCGGCCCTATAGGTAGAGTATTATTCCTCCGTTAAGTATAATAATAATAATCTTGGGGAGGAGGGATGCTTAATGAAAAACAAAAAATAACTAATTCAAATATAAAAACCCAACAGTATGTTTGTAGTTTATAGTTGTTTAACATGGTTAGACCCCCAAAATGCGTCGTTTATTGTTAGATACAGTTCGTTGAAGGTAGTTCCAATAACGACGGAGGTGGAAATTCATTAGTATTGAACCAACGATTAGGTTGGTACAAATTTGAGTGTCAAGCGGTCATTGCTCACTCGCTTAACAGACCGGTTGTTATCGTATAGGACCGTTCTTGCAGATCCTCGGGTAGATTCAACGGACCAATATTGTAGCTCCAGAGAATGGTTGATTTGGCTGTCATTGGTTGTTGCCCAGTAAAAATACACTACCTTATCGGAGATATACGAACATTTGATCAGTGTGTAAAGGTTCCCTTTTGTTTTGAAAAAGAACATGGGTCTTTTTGGAGTCTCTCGACTCCCGTTGCGGTCTTCATCGTGCTTCCTTAGGCTGGAGGGTAGAGTGATGACCATTGTTGAGTTGAGTGAAATTGTAATTCAGTGAGGTCTACGACTGCCGGATGCGAAAGTGGAGACCTATGGTTTAAATTAAATTATTTATTTATTGACGTTCACACCGCAGAACTCAAAAATGAAGACAGCTGTGTATACATTATTTTATTTATTTATTAAGTTATTTTAAATGGTTGGCGACCTCAACCATCGGACGGTAATCTAGAGACTGCTCCTGATTGTTGGCCGTACTTCCGGCCCTTTACTTCGACTGATCTTTACTATAATATAATTCTAATTTATTATTGATTTAAAATAATTTTTTGGCGTCCTTAAACGTTGGACCTTAACTGGAAGACTGCCCCGAATAAAAAAAAAAAAAAACAAAAAAAAATGGGGCGGCGAGAGGCCGACTTTAGCGAGACAAGGACAAATGTGTCCTTCATCTTGTCTCTGGCTTCTGGTCATCTTGCGATAACCAGTGCTACGCACAAAAACCCCACACCCCGTAATACCTACCCCATTGGAGCTAGTCTCCACCATTAATCGCGCATACATTAAGTATCGCGATATCAATTCAATATCAAACAAATTGAACTACAAGTTCAATTTGCCCATATTGAACTTAACTTAAATCCAAGACGATTATCGCCCACCGAGATAGAGGATCGTAAATGTGCTGCATTAGCAAGATCCTCTGTTGATTTTTCCTTTATTTTTCCTCTTTTGATCCTAATCCGAGAAAGATAAAGAAAGAAAATGGCGGGTGGCAAAAGAACAATGCAGACAAAAAGACATATCCTTCGATCTGCACGAGAAAAGTCTTCGTTCGAAAAAAAGAAAAAAAACAGGAGTTGGTTGGGAACTAGTGACCGAGGCGGTCAGAAAAGTAATGAATAAAATAGTGAAGTGCCCAGTTAGTGTTTGTTTCCGTTGATACTAAGGTTTATTAAATGTTTGAATGAAATAGTGCAGTGCACAGTTTGTTTGTTTCCGTTGATACTAAGGTTTATTCAAATATTTAATAAATGTTTCCGTTGATACTAAGGATTATTGAATGTTTGTAACAAAGAAAAAGTGTGTGACTCCAAAAGATTATAATATTAAATTATATTCTGTAATAACTAAAGAAAACCAAAACAAAGAGTGTTTTATTTTAAAGGTGTGGCAAGTATGTGTGTTGAATTCAGAAGTAACACCAGAATCACCCACATCCGTGAGGTTAGACAGAACGTCTAACAGCATCTACCGTAGATTGGTAGACATAGTTGGGAGGAGGTGGACAGGAAAGGATCACTTTGCTTGCGAGGGTGACCACGTGATGCCTCAATGAGAATAATATCACGGATCAACCGATGAATAGATAGAAACCCAACTCTGCTAAGTGGACTAATAATAAGTAGTAGATATACCTATTCAGCAACAACAAAAAAATGGAGCATATATACAACAATCCCCTCAACGAATACATGCACAGAGATCTGCACAGTCCAGTGTGAACACAGAACCAAAGTTAAACTACACCTAAAGATCGATACCTATGTAGAACTTTGACAGTGGCCAATCTACATGATTTACGCCACAGATATTTACTTCAGAGCATATCGTTTGCCGCAAACACTTGCCACTCGTGATAACTGCACTCCGAACCATTGACAATATTGAATTCGAATAACAATCACATTCTAAAAAACACAAACTCACATAACTATTAGCAAGCTTTAACATCGGAAGAATCACATTCACAATTTTCGCGGAATTCACGAATTAAACGAACAGACCAAATTTGGACTTACCCTTAATGATGAAAGGGTAGGCGCAGATCTAAACTTAAATAACTGCGAGGGTGAAGTGACAACTCCAAATGCACACCACTTTGAAACGACATAGTGTGTATATTTTTCCCTTCAAGCGTGAGTTATGGTTTTTAGATGTAAACGTAAAAATAACAATCAGAATACCAAAAAGAAAACAGTGAACAGTTAAAACCAGGAGTTCTTTTATTATCTTTCTTTACTTTATTCTAGTCTTTACTTTTATGGTACGTTTCCTCCCTTCAAAAGAGTTTTTGATCTTTACAACTTTTCTTCATTTTACTCGGTCTCCACAAAATGTTTTATATTTTTTGTTGTACACTTTACGTCAACTTAACTACTCAAGACGTTTTGAATTTAATTTACAATGGAGAGTTCTTGATCATAACAATTTTTCATTATATTTCTTACACCACCAGAAGTTTATATTTTTCGAATACAATTTATATCGACTTATCTATTAACAACACTTTGTCTTTCATGTACTATTATTATCTTCTTATTTTATTTAAACACCACAAAGAGTTTAAGTTTTTCGAATACACTTTGTATTGTCTTATCTATTAACAACACGCTGTCTTTAGTTTACTATTATTACGTTCTTGTTTTGCTTGAACATCACAAAGAGTTTATATTTTTCGAATACACTTTATATCGACTTATCTATTGACAACATTCTGTCTTTAATCTACAATTATTACTTAACAACAACACTCTGTCTTTAGTTTTACTATTCCAGATACACTATTACTCAACGTTCTCCTCTTGGACTCCTGACTCTATTGATGCACCACAAACACTGCCTCCTACTTTGGTTGTGCCCCTTCTCTTTACCTTGGGATCAACACCTCCCGATGACGATAATGCAATTACATTTCGCAGTGACCTAATTTCCGTATTCTAACTTAAATTCGCAATCGCTTTGTACTGCGGCATCAGCCGATATTTCTTCATCGATTTGCGCCACAGTTCAATATCCGTAGTTGCGAACTGACCCAATTAGTTCTTTTATGTTTCGTATGCAATTAATTGCTTTTCCGTGATTTGTTAATTGTTTCGGAATATGCAATTAATTGCTTTTGCATTATTTGGCAATCGTTTTAGAATATGCAATTAATTACTTTTTTGTGATTTACCGATTGCGATTAAATGTGCAATTAATTGCATTATCGTCGTGGGGGGTTATTTGAGTTTAGAATCGGGTGGCGTTTTTCTGTTTGAGTGTATCAATGACCTCTTATACATCATCTTTGTCTATGATGTCACTGACACACTTAACACGTGCGTGGTGTTTTTTCTGGAAATTTAAGTTTCACTTCAGGTGACATTTGCTTTTAAAATTAAACCAAAATGAAAACTATATGGTTAAAAAACTTTTGAATATGTATTGAATATAAAAAAATAAATTTTTGATGACTTGTTTATTCATATCGGTTTTAGAATTTTCGATTTTGAAATATATTGAAGTGACTTCTACTTAATATTTAGGTTAGAATTCAATCATTTATTTATCCGGTAACCAAACAAGTTCGTGTTGTTTCATTACAGAAAAGAAAAGTACTAAAAACAATGGAATAGTTATTCTGCAAAATATCCACCATCCGCTTCTACAACCTTCTCCCATCTATTTGCAAACTTGCAGTTGCCATTTTTGAAAAAGAAAAAATTTAACCGGGACTCAAAAAACGGTGCTACCGCGTGTTTAACATCTCTTCGGGTTTTAATCTGCCGATTGCACATATAATTATCCATGGCCATGGCTGCTTCGGCACCTCTTGCACCCAATTTGATCTCGTATTGTAATCAAGCCCTAATAATGGCGTTGGACACAGTCATAATTAACTACGAATTCCTGAACCGTCATTGTCAATTTTTTGTCTGCTTTGCTCGACGCAACGTGCCGATGCATAAGCTTTCTCAAAAGCCCTGATACATGTATCGCTAGCAGTGTATAGGATTACCACAGCATGAAAAGGGCGATCCGTTTTAAAAACTACCCGAAACTTCCTTTTTTTTTAAAACGTTTATTTATTTTACTTAAATACTATAACATTTTTTTGGTTCTTAGTCCAAATAAACATAAAACTATAATCTTTTGTTATTGTTGTTTTAATGTCAAGGCCGTTGTGGCTCGCAATACATATCATATTTTGTTTTTTTTTCTTCTTATCCGTACAAATCTTTTTTCTTTCATCTTTAATTCTTATTTGAGGAAAAAGTAACAAAAAACCTACATAATTGTCGTGTATAGATTTTTTTTTTATTTATAATAAAACTGCTTAAACCTAGTAGAACTTAAACCTAACTAAGACCAAATTAACGCTAACTAAGCCTAGCTTTAAGACTACCTAAGACTAATTAAAAGTAAGGTACGAAATTCCATGGTTATCTGATAATTCAAACAAACCAAAACCCGACTAGTAGATTCGAAGTATGTTACACTTGTAATTTTTGATTAAAACTGAACCTACAGTCAGCAACGATACTTCGCCAGACCTCAACATTTTTCGGTATCCGCTGTAATCCGTAGCCCCTTTCTCGTAACATCCAAAGTTCACTTATAAGTTGTGTCATAGAGTTCACCAGGGTATATTGTTTTATCATACTTACTGGCGGAGACCCAGTTCAAACAACTGAAACCACTTGATGAGCGTTGCACCCGCTTGACAGGCCCCAAAATAATGTAATTATTATTATTATTATTATTATTATTATTATTATTATTATTATTATTATTTTTATTATTATTATTATTATTACTGTTATTATTATTTTTATTTTTATTATTGTTTATTAGCCTATAAGAAACTGAAAGTTCATAATTCGGATGCGCCACCGTTCCATGTCCCGTGCACTCTCCTTCCACGATTAACCATCCGATCCGAATTTCTCAAGGACAAACCTGACATTGTCCTCCCATCTCCGTCGCGGCCGTCCTACCGGTCTCTTTCCCGTTGGTCTTCCGTCAAGAATTCTACGCACGGCAAAGCTCTTTTAATTCGTGGTTGTAGAGTTTCCTCCATCGTCATATTTATCGCCAAAGATACTCCTTAAAACATCATTCTCAAATACATAGAATTTGTTGTCTTGCCATTTTGTGAGAGCCCATGTTTCGCATCCGTATAGAACAATCGGCATGATTATGGTTCTATAAACACGGAGCCTTATATTACGTGATAGCAGTTTGGATTTCAACAGTTTACTGACTACGTGCCAACTACTGTAGCCGGAATGTAGTCTTTTGTAATTTCCTTCGATATTTTGTTACTGGCCGTTAGTATTGTTCCCAGATATTTAAACTCTTTAACTTTTTCAAATATCTTGTAATCATTGCAGAACTTTAAAAAAAGAAGAAAAACAAAACAGAGGTGTTACGTGCGTCCGCCACCCCATCAATTAATAATTTTTGTAATTTTAATATAATTTGTTTTAAGGTGGTATGATGGTAAGGTGGTGGAGGAATTGCACGATCCAGAAGTGAGTTTTCGAACACGCCCCGATTCGGGTGTGGATCGTGCAGTTCTTCGAGTTCGAATTCGGTTTTCGAAGTGGACGTGAATGGGGAGCGAAAGAGAGAAAGGGTTAATGTTTTTTTTTGATGTACGGGTTTTTTGTTGACGTTCCGTTGTCGACGGGTTTTTTGGACATAGATAGAAAAAAACGTTGTTAACTGTAGCAAGGAAAGAAAGGCAGAGGCAAAAAGAAATTGTCCGGTGTGTGTTAATCCTTTGTTGTAAAGAAACAGAACAAAAAAAAATGTAAAGAGAGAAGGAAATTAAAACGAAAAAAAAAGTGAAAAGTAGTTTTTTTTTCCCATCGAAGAAAAATTGCAGAAAGGCAAACGTTGACGTTAAAGTGATTGCGGTTCTTTCCTGTGAAATTGTGTGGCCTCAGTCGTTGCTTTCTGGGTGTAATAAGCACAAATTCACTTAACAGCGGTTGTTCGGCAAGCTAAAAGTAACTAATCAGTGCCGCATCGGGAGAACATCCAGAGGAGCCGACACTGGATAATCTACAAACTACATTGCTGGATTTGAACTAGAAGACATTTAACGTTGTGTTACCTATTGGGCGATCTTAGTGGATATACAACTCAGTGTTTACGAGATTGTGTTGCAAATGGTGTTGCAGATTCAACAAAGGGGAAACTAGAACACATTTCGGAAATAAAGGACGGCACATAAGGATCCCTCTACAGCAAAAGCAAGAGCCCTCTGAACCGGTTGGTGCCGTGGCTCGGCATCGGGACGTCGAGATGAATAGCGAGGTAAAAAGAAATCTAACATTTTCACACTAAATCCCCACAGCGGAAGTGCAAGGCACGTACTATAATATTACACACTGGCTTTTAACAAATTATCATACTACAGAGGGAAAAGTATCATGATTCTTATCATATTGTTCGGTGGTTTTTAAGCTATTGGAAGCGAATTGCTCGCCACGAGAAGCAACGATCGCAGAATTGTCAGTTCTTTTATAGGGTTACATTAAAGCAAACTTCACCCTCCCACAAAATTGTTATTCTTTGGAGAGGAATATACTCTTAAGGCATGAAAAACCCATACTTAACACATTTTTTGATTAAGCTATTTAATGTTTTTATATTGAAAATGTCAATTGTGATATACCATGCAAATGAAATAAATAAGCCCTTTAAGGTATGACTAACTAGCGTATGTATCAGATGTTATTTAAAAAAAGATATTATTGTCAGTGTTTCATGTAAATGAAATAAATAAGCCTCTTAAGGTATGATTAACTAGCGTATGTATCAGACGTTATTTAAAAAAAAAAATCATTATTTTTATTTTCTAAGAAAATGTGCCATTTGTTTTAGGAGGTGACTTTGCAACATGTCGTCCAGAATGCACTTGAATTGGAGAATAGATGGATATTGTGATCAAAAATATTAAGAAAGTATAAAAACGTTTGGTATTAGTGTTTTTGACAGATATCAAGAAGAAATGCGTTAAGTGAAATTGTAAACATAGACAAAACTTGTTACCTTTATGTTATATTAGGTGTACAACTTTGCTTCCGCCGTGTTTTGCGGAATTCGAGGCTTTATTGTAAAAAAACTGGTTATACATTTATGATTCAAAGTATTGTCCATCGCTGGCCAGTACTTTCTCCCATCTTTCGGGCAGCATACGAATCTATTTCTTCATATTAAAGCAGAAAATTAAAACCTCCCGCAAATGACGAGAATTTGGCTCGTAAGCTGACATGCTTAATCGAGGATAACTTTCTGACGCAGACACAAATCGACTAATATTTCGATGGCGTTATACAAATACCTAAGCTTATTGTATGACATCTATGATCTATTTATTCCAACTACCACTTACCTCTACAGCCATCTATTGCAAAACGGCGGAAGCATAGTTGTACACCTAATAAGATCCTTTCATTTGAGAGTTCTCACATCAAGTTGGCAATTTAATTTACCCACATCCATTTTGATCTATACGGGTGGCCCTATTGAACTGGCAAACTTTTATACGGATATATTGTTCATAGCTTTTACCAAATTTCAAGAAAGACACTAAATTTAAGAATCTATTTCGAATTTTCAATATGGCCTTCTCTGATGCGGAATATGCGTCTGAATCTGTCGGAAAAACCTATATAATTCAAAACTTTTACTGGGGCCATGATTTGTTTTTCTGAGAGATTATTAGGAAACGATACCCCCCGCGGCAACTCTGTGTATCGCATATCGTAAATAGTTTAACATAACGGCCGTTAATATTTAATCGAATAGTAACAATGCAGAGTTAAGTGGAGGGAAAATGGTACCCCACGGGTCTTGCTACACGTTTCACACACAACTATTTGTTGTGCCAATGACAGAGAAAACCGTTCTCATTTCTTTTCTTGCATCTGACTGCGCGCGTGATGATACCATGTGGGTGCATCCTACGTTCACTGAAATGGTCCTCGTCCTCTGTGTGGCCAAAGGTGAGATAGAAACCATGTTTGATTTTTATACCCTGACAGTGTTCTTTTTTAGGAATAATTCGGCGCTGTGTGATTTCTAACCCGTAATAAATCTCTTATTATGGGCTAGATATATCTTCAGACCCAGCGGTGGATAGTGAGTTGAGTGGCACAGCATTGGAGCAGTATTCTCTTACTCTTGATGGTTTTGTAATATTGTTCTTATAGGCAAGTTTACCGTGAAGGAAAGCCCAGTTGGCGCTGTCTGTAAAATTTGTTTATTTGGCATCTCTATTGCGCTTTATCGATTAGTATATTAAAAGGTGCCAACGCATTGTGATACTGCGACTAGCCGGCAATTGCGTTCCAGATACTCTTGTTTTCGCAAACATGTGAAATAGCCGTTCAGAAGTGGGGGTTATGGGCCACGTCTACCGGGGCCATCTTGCAGCGTGGAATACATGAATATATGGCCGCCTTTGGTGGACGAAGTGGTCTGGAGAATTTCTGAGTTTATGTAAGGATTCTCATCGTCACCACAAGCTGACAAAGAAGTTTTTTTTTTTCAAAATTTTAAATTAAAATTAAATTAGAAAGAAAAAATTCACAAAGCAAGAAATTATTGATCCGCTCTTGCATAATCGACGCCCGACTTGTGTTGTATTGATAATCATCATCATCATCATCAGCACTACAACCGGGATCCGGTCTTAGCCTTATTTAGCAAGTCTCTCCACCGGTATCCGGTCTTTATCCGAGACTTGTTAAATTGTTCATAATAATTTGTTTTTCCCAGTATTGATAATTCCCCGTTTTTTTTTTTATTAAGGGAACAGGCATTTTTTGCCCTTTAGTGTTATTAGGAATAATAATAATTGAAATAAAACGAAGTGTGTGAGTAAAGATTCATTATATTAAAGAAAAATGTATGTTTAGTCAAAATTACATCTAAAACAAACAAGGCGGTCGAACAGGATTAAGACCTGGGTTGCGGTAGTACATAAAAGTGGAGCGATCCTTAAGTCAACTTGACTGGAGGGGATTAGTGTAATATCGTGCTAAGGGGGTGGAATTATATATCTGTAATATGTTTGTGTCATTATATTCGATAGCCTTACTCCATGTTATCATTAGGATCGTTATCCAGTCTTCACTGAAATTCCGAAACCTTTTCATTATCCTGACCAGTTTTTAAGTTATGTAAATACGGATTATGGTCAAATACTGTTAACAGATTTCGAACCAACTGATGACTCACTAGCACTGATCAAAGATGTAAAACAATCTAACAACGAAGTACTGAAAAACGTATAGTACTCTGCTCATACACAAATGATTTGCAGTATCAATCGTGTGAAACTTCGCAGCTGGTACTTTCCTGTATGGAATATTGAAGGTTAATTTGTCGTAGCAGTAAGGGTAGTCGTTGGGTGATACCCAGCTCCCAAACCCACCATAACGCTGTCTATAGAAATAGGTTTTCTTCCGAGGTACTATTCTATTCACAGAGAGCAAATGTTATTTTTGTATCTTCTATAGTTTACTATAGCACCCCTAAATCGCACCTATAGATAGCGCACACAATCACCGTTGTCCTGACGTTTTGCAAACAAAATCGAAAAAAAACTAAGAGGCTTGTTATTAAAAATCGCTTGAGCCAATGTCTTGGACATAATCACATTCCAGAACCTTATCCGACTAGTAAGCAATCACCGCTCGAAGAAAGGATATAACACATTGCCCATTTGTTACTCGTTTCCTACCATCTCCGTTCTTTTTCAAGGACGTAAGCAAATTTTCATATCGCTGTTCGTTTTGAGATCCAATTTCGTCGGTGTGTGCTTTTTATTCGCGAGTCATTTCAGTTTTTATAGTTTTTTTCTGCAACATTTGGTTTTTATATCCTTTATGCTGAACTCCGGTGGATATGGCTGGCAGCATTTATATCCTTTTCTATCTGGCTATGCCCAGGAGAGTGTTGATTTCGATTTAACACGACTAATGTCTGGCACAAAAGTGTTGCAAAGGATCGGTTCTCTGTTTAAGGAAATTCTCCGTTCCTCTTTTTTCTGTTTTTTTTTTCCTTTCTGCTTACAACCAGGAATCCTTGCATTTATCTTTTAATGCTTGAAATTATGGCGTGTGGTGAGAAAAACGGCAATGTGTCCTTCTTGCAAAACTATTGCCGGTCCCTTTGCCGATTGTTGGGCCATTAAACAAAATGTGACGCCGTAAATATCGGTGATTCTTTTTTCATCCAGCCGGGACCGCCTTGAATGTGTGCCCAGGGGAAGAGAACTATGTTCACTACACTGTATACATATGAATTGAGATAGTCAAGATGTGTGCTTTTACTTATGGCTTCTCTTGGGTGCGGTTTGATTGTTCTTCACCCAGGGAGGGATATACGATTACATCTGTATATATAAAGTATTTATTACTAAAACAAGTTGAGGGGATGTAGGAAGGGTTGAATGCAGACGACGGCGTATCGGGTGTCCCACATGGACTTTATTACCTTTAAGTGAAGTTTTCAAAGGATTTTTCTCATCATTGGTAATTTGCAGTTTGTTATCATACTCGTAAAAGTAGGAACCGAGAAGGGATTTCTGATACTATATTCTCAGTCCATATTTGGCATAGTAACTGACGTACTGTTTGTTGAAAGTAAACATAAATCCTAAGTTCAATTATGGAGGCGTTGTACCAATTTGTTGACTTTTTAAGGATACCTACTTGGGTGAGTAGGGTTACGCTTGTATTTTTGTACTATTTTTCGAAGGGTACGTCGAAACATGTTTATGTCCATTTGCATGAGAGTATAAATATCAAAAGTATCTTCACTCTTTCGCACACCTTCCACCCTCTAAATCAGCTTTTATTTATTTTATTATCTTGTAGTGAGCTAAGGGTAATCCCTTTAGGGTATTGATACTATGTTCATAACACATTAATTTTCTCCAATTGAGTATATAGCACCTGAACATCAATTTAGCACAGAGAAAGCGGACGTACGTTTTCCGACATTTAAATAACCAGTCAGACGTTTTTAGCACACCGAGGGATCAGAGTTGTTCCACAGTACGATGGTCGAGTTGGTGATTTATTTTTTTTAATTTTTTTTTACACTAACGAGCGCACAAGGGAGGATTTTGGAGTACCGTTAAATGTCAGAGCAAAGTGCGAGCAGAAGAAGAGGAAGTGGATAGGGAAAGGAGGGGTATCGATGTACATTGGCCTTAAATACTTGGACATTAAAACCACGAGGAAACACATGATCGGGTAGAGCATTCCACATTCGTGTGATTCAGCTATAGAATGACTGTGTGTTTACTGACGCGCCTGAAGCTGCCTTTCAACATGGAATGATGAGCATTATCAGATTGACGGGTATCGAGGGAAAAAATCTGGGGAGGCAGAACACATTCAGCAAGTTCGCTAGGACTGCGACCGCGATTATACCTATAGAAAATAAATCGCCATGATACGTTGCGTCTATGTTCTAACAACGGAATTGAACGACTTACATCTGGGTACCCAACAAATTGCAGTGCTCGTTTTAGCATCCTATCGAGCACGTGTAGCGCAGTTTTGCATGCGTCCGACTAAATATGGGAGTTGAATTCCATTTTGGGACGAAAATATGCCTTGTAAATAGTGGCCAGGTTGGATGGAGTGAAGTATTTTTTGCATCTCTTAAGGAACCTCATACATTTGGCCGCAATTTTCACCGCTTCAATTATGTGGCCGCTCCAATTAACAGTCGAATTAATTCGAGTGCCAAATATTGATAGTTCTTTGGCTTCGTCGATGGAAGTGCCGTTCATCGACAGTACATTTACTTTGCGGTTCGCCTTTGACGACAAGAGACAGCACTGAGGTTTTAAGGTATTGAACTCTACTCGGTTAGATAATCCCTATTGATATATCTTGTTGAGGTCGGAATTCAAAATAGTAATCATAACCTGAAGGAAATAGATACCACAATATAAAATTAATACGACTAGGAATATGTTTGCTGCATCGTGGCTGTCGTTAATAACTACGTAGATTGCCGCAGTTTTTAGTTCTAAATAAATAATTAGCTTATTGATACATGCCATTTTTCTTTTATTTTTTCTTTTTGTTATTTATTTATTTATTAATTTGTTTTTTTTTTTAAATACCTAAATTGTCTAGCCTATTCTTTTCTTAATTTTGCAATCCGGGATTCTAATATCAAAACGAGAGTTTGAGATATGAATGCGTCCACCAAATACTGGCTTATGGCGTTACTAGCCACAATACACAAACCAATAGTGACGAAAATTGCCAAAAGAAACATCAAAGTTTAATCGTCAAAGCCATATAACCATAACAATTAACATACCATTTCTACTTTAGTAAAGTGTAGTTCAGAGTAGCAAACCATCTCCTGCACGCGGCTTTTCATCTGATAACTTAATAGTCTCTTCGTGGACTTAATTCCCCGACACGATAAGTTTAAGTTTGAAAAAATCGATAAAGACGGAGAAAATCCTCGCGATGGTAAAAATCATTCAAATTAAACAGGCGATGCGAAATTGGTTTTGGAAATTAATTCAGATTAAAAGAAGCAGAACGTTATCGTGCCATCAGTTTTTTTTTTCTTCGAGAGTCGTTATTATTATTATTTATTGGCCTGTAGAAACCCGGAAGTTCATGACCTCACCGACTCGACTCCGCCATCGTTCCCTGTCCTGTGCACTCTCCTTTCATGCTTGACCATCTGATCCGATCTCCTCAAGGTCAAACCTAACATTGTCCTCCCATCCCCGTCGCGGCCTTCCTACCGGTCTCTTTCCCGTTGATCTATCGTCAATAATTCTACGCACGGTCCTATCGTTGCCCATTCGCGCCACATGTCCGGCCCATCTTAATCTTCGCGACTTGATTACTCTCACTATTGTAGGTTTGCGGTATAGCTTTTCCAATTCGTGGTTGTGGAGTTTCCTCCATTGTCACGCCTCCTCGTCATAGTTACCTCCAAAGATACCCCTTAAAACTTTATTCTCGAATACGCGGAGTTTGTTTTCTTCCAGTTTTGTGAGAGCCCATGTTTCGCATCCGTATAGAACAATCGGCATGATTATGGTTCTGTAGACATGTTACGTGATAGGAGTTTGGATTTCAACAGTTTACTGACTACGTGCCAACTACTGTAGCCGGAATGTAGTCTTCCTTCGATATTTTGTTATTGGCCGTTAGTATTGTTCCCAGATATTTAAACTCTTTAACTTTTTCAAATATCTTGTAATCATTGCAGAACAATGAAATTTGGATTTCAGCAGTTTACTGGATGCGTGCCAACTGGCGTTGCCGGAATGCAATCTTTTGTTAATATCCTTCGACATTTCGTCGGTATAGTTTCCAGATATTTAAATTCTTGAACTTTTTCAAATATCTTGCCTCTGGCGTTTATATGTGTTACCTGAGTTCCACCTGCGCTCGCCGTAATCATGTATTTCGAGAGTCGTGTTGTAGAGTTTTTAACATATACACAAATAGTGCACAGTTTGCCCTGTGAGTAGGGCGTTAGGATATACTCACAGCTAGGCCAGCTTGTCGTAAGAGGGGACTAAAGGCTGAGTGATAACAGAGACACAACGCCTTGTTGCCCGGTGAAATACCACCCCATCAAGCTATAGGCCCCGTGAAATGGTCGAGAAAAATCGCTGGCTATCTTTCGGAACATGGCTGATGGACCGGTTCGAGAAAAGGTTGGTTTAGGTGGTAGTCGTTCCCAAGATTCCCGTCACGCTGTACATTCCGCGATATCGGAGAAATCTTCGACTAAGCTTCGGAAGTATGGCTGATGGCGCGGACTGACACGGAGATAAGTCATTATGGTAAACTAGTTTCCCATTCGGATCTCCGAACTTTAAGAAATTCGTCATCGCGGAATTTGGCTCGTTCTTGAGGCTCTGTCGACGTTTGACAGATAACGGTATTTTCTAACATCAGGGGAGTTGGTTTCACCAATACGGATGCCCTCCACCCA
Organism: Microdon myrmicae; assembly: GCA_963931805.1. Lineage (NCBI taxonomy): Eukaryota > Metazoa > Arthropoda > Insecta > Diptera > Syrphidae > Microdon > Microdon myrmicae. Next base: position 226,313,152 of record OZ007497.1, read on the forward strand.
TATTTGAAAACAGCGAAACCTGATATCCTTGCCCTAACTGAGACCGAAGTCGATTCGTCACTTGATTCGACATATCTTCGTTGCTCAGGATGCGACTTGCATTCGAGATTCCGCTTTAAGGGTAGAATCTGCATCTTCACGCGGTCCGATCTGGTTTGCCAGAGGATGGAGGCGTTGGAGCCCAATAATTTGGACATCATGTGGTTGAGGGTCGTGCTGAGGAATTCTTTTAACTTTTTTTATGTCTTTACCGCTCCCGGAATGATGATCGACCGGCGACATTTTTCAAGTACCGTCGAGTGGATACAGATTAACTACCCGGCTTCTGAAATGGTCGTCCTTGCCGATTTTAATGTACACAATGGAGATGTTCGCTGTTCGCCGTAATTTGACTTAACTTCTGGAGGAACCGACGCGAGTGGCGGATGCCCAATGTGATTATGCGAACACCCTGGATCTTTTTTGACATCCGAGCCGAGCGTTTATATCGTGGAAGAAGCCTGCGGTGCTGGGAAAGTCAGATCTCTGCTTGGTATTGGTCGCACAACCACTTGCATTTCAAACGAATAACCCGCCTAAGCAGGTTCGCTATGTATGGGCGTATGGGGCTGCTAACTGGGACGATATGGGAGATTTCTTCACATTGTTTCCATGGTCGGAGATGCGCGTTGGAGAGTCAGATGTTAACGCATGTGGGCAGTTGGTCACAGAGATTATTCTTCTCGGGATGGAGATCTACATTCCGCATTCCATCAAACGAAATTCATCTGATAAACCTTGGTTTGATAAAAAATGCGAGCACGTTACAGCGGCGCAAAATAGGGCTTTTAAACAGTGGCGCTCCAATCCCACCGACGTTAACAGAACGAATTTTGTTGGCATCTGAAACGCGTTCAACCAGGCGATTGATACCACGAAGAAGGCTTACAACGACCGGGTGCCCGACTGGTTAGTGTCCGTTCTGGTCAATGGGAAGAGCTGTCAGCAGTAACTTCTCTTCCTCCTCTTTCCCTTGGTTAGTGACGGGCAGTAGTCACTAATTCAAATGTGTTCGCGAGTTTATTTTCCCCGATTTCAAACCTCGACGCCGGTCTACTGAAGCCACATGTGATCGCGCCGCCACGGTCTTCCACGCGGGATGCGGGGTTCCGCCTGCATACTATTCAACGCATTGCACGTGAAATGGACTATAGCAAGGCAACCGGCCCGCACGTCCAGCAATAGTCCTTAAGAACTGTGCTCCAAAATTGTCAGAGGTTCTTGCAGACTATCTCGCTTATCTTATGCACGGAGGATATTTCCTACCTGTTGGGAAATCGCTCGAGTTCAGCCAATCCCAAAGAGGAGAAAAAAGTGTCTCCCACAAACTACCGGCCAATAGCATTACTATATATGTTATCTATGGTAATGGAAAGGATGGAGATTTAATTAAGTATTTGGAGTGAAACGGACTTTTGAAGGATGGTCAATGTGGATTCCGAGGCAGGCGGTTCACGGGAGACCTTTTGACCCTTATAGCCGATATATGGACATCTACGATTGAAGGGCATGGTAAGTCAAGAGCGGTCGAATTGGATATCTCCAAGGCTTTTGAACGCGTCTGGCACGGGGCATTAGTGTCCAAACTTCGTTTATACGGAGTTTGCCAGCAGCTTTGCGACTGGAGGAAGAACTTCCTCGAAAATCGATTGATCCGTGTTGTTGTGGACGGCGAGTCATCGGATTTGCATCCTGTTAATTCCGGTATACCCCAAGGTTCTATTTTGGCTCCAGTCTTGTTTTTATTTCACATAACATACATGATTTGTTGGAGTCAACGGGTAACCGAGTTTTCAGTTTGGCTGTTGACAGTACGTTTGTTTCCTGTTTTTCGAGTAACCGGCCGATTAGTGCATCAACGTCGCACCAGTTGTGATGTAGACAGATCGACTCTCTTAGTCGGGATCTGAATAAAGTCCTGCAGTGGGGAAAGGCCAATTTTGTCGACTTCAGTGCAACGAAGACCCAGTATACAACATTCACAAAGAAAAGGCTTATCATCGGTTCCATATGAATGGTCGGGCCCTCGAATCTGTGAAAGCATGAAATTGCTTGCTGTCACCGTCTGTGCGAATGTATCGTGGCATAAGCACGTGACAAGCATCGCCAGGTTCGCCTCAGGAAAACTCAGTTACCTTTTTAGAGAAATATTTTACTCCGGTCCAACTTCTTCTCCTACATAAATCCCAAAATGGACCCGCGCTCGAATATTGCTCTCATGTTTGGAGTTCTGTTCCTAAACACACCCTCGAACTATTTGAGAGCATTCAGAGACGAGCGATCCGGTTGATCGGGGACACGGCGCTGACGTCTATACTACAGTCACTATCACATCGCTATTTTGCAGATATTGTCACGGGAACTGTTGTTCGCAGATTATGGTATTATAACGTATGACATTGGTTCACTAAAGTTCCACCGTCTGGTATCGTTCACCACCAAATAAGAAGATAACGTGCAAATGTATGGTTTCACATAGAATTTATTTTAACCAATGTTTCACACAAATAATAATAATTATTTTGAAAATGTTTTTTTGATTTGTTTCTGTTTAGCTGAGTTTGTTATTTTACAATAAAAAGAAGTAACGCCGGGTTTTTTCGAAGAAAACACACGCTTAAAACAGAGAGGACATAATTACGTGCTCGCGTGCATAGGATGATCGTCCTTGTTTATCTTTAATTCAGCAAGTCACTATTTGGCTCCACGTCTTGTTTATTTGTAAATACTATTATTTATTTCGCTACAACTTTCCCGAAAGCACTCTCTATTTGTCCCGTTACAATTTCCCGATATGTGCGCATTGGCGGTTGCGACTCGACTCTGGTGTGCCCCTGGTGGTGGTTGAATCTCGACTGATCGGTTAAAGGCAAGAAAAAGTTCATCGCGTCATGGTAGTGGAGTGATACCTAAATAATCTCACCGCCACTTACTCGAAACTTGAAAGGGATTGCTATGCTTGCATAGGGAATTCGGTTCCAGCGAATCCTCGCCGTATAAGCTGAGTTAGATTCGTTGGTTGTGTATACCGGGAAATTGGTTTCGGCGGTATAGCGAAGTATGATCAAGGGTCTTGATCGTTGTGATCGTTTCGTGGAAAATTAGCTGTCGCTTGGTTGCAAGCGAGAAGTATAGTTTAAGGAGGACATGAACCGAAGTGGTTTTTGGGGAAAATGCATACGGTTTGATTGTAGGGAATTGATGTGGTTTTACATCTTTTAGGTAGAATAGGAACCGAAATGGCTTTCGGAGGAAATTGGAATTGCTTGGGTGCAAGCAATGGATATAATATAGGTAGAGAATTGACCGAAGCAATTTCGGGGAAATGTATGCGGCGCGGTGTAGTTGGTGGTGATGATTAATGTTCCGTTGTAGGTTTGAATATACGGACCTCCAATGGGATGTCCTATCCCACCCGCCGTATTCATCAGATAATGCTGCTTCCGACTACCACTTATTATATATTCGACGACTCACGTCCTGATTGAGCAACACTTCACTTCTTACGAAGAAGCCAAAAACTGGGTCGATTTTTGAACCGCCTCAAAACACGACGAAGTTATTTCACGGTTAATCCGTATGCTGCCTGAAAGATGGGGGAAAGTCATAACTAACGACGGATAATACTATGGATTAAATATAGTACATTGTATCAAGTTACAAAAAAAATCTTCAAAACTACAACACAACTATTTAATAAGAGCACATTATCCCTACGATTGAAGTGGATGCGAATTAGAATATGGGATGTGATCGCTTTGGAAGGAGGTAGGCCTTAAAAGAGAGTGGATTCAAGGGGATGAGAAGACCAAAGCAAAGGAAACAACTAAGACTTTAGTTTTCTCCCTACCGCAAGATTCTTTAGTTTAAAATAGGAAGCTAAGGAGACAACAGTCTAAGAACCGCCAGGCAAAGGAAAGGCTCGATAAGTCGAGAGTGGCGATAAGTGTTAATGCGTAGATTGTTGACAACAATCTTAAGAACAAACAATCAATATTGTCGCCCGAAATTTTTTTTTTTGAGATATAGATAGATATACTATATTTAAAAAATATAACAATCTTATAGTAGTTCATAGAATTCAATTTTTTTCGAAATTGAGAAAAGGGGTTCAAAAAAGGGAAAGGTGTGATGCTCTTTGTATAGTCATCGATATGGACCTGAAGTTTCTTGGTATACCTGTGGTGGTTTCTATGATACGTCAACACGGACGCTGGTTCAGCAGAAACACCACCAATAGTACACTGGAAATTGTTCTTACCAGAAGGAATAGAGCACAACAGCGAATACAATAGCTCTCCAAAGAAAACACACCGGAGTAGTTTTGATGTTAAAGTTATTATTTCAGCAAAAATCCAGTACAATTAAAATAATATCGTGCCTTTACGGCAATTCACAACTCATTAGCACTCAGGCGTATGAGGTACAACGGGTAGTTTTATACACTATAACGAACCTCCAACCAAGTATTATATTGTTTATCACTTTCCGCATTCACAATAGTTTATTTTATAATTATTGTTCACGTGTTCACTAACCAAGTAGGATTAGGTGTTCTTTAATTCTTATTCTTTGAATTAAGATAAGGGCGCGGATCTCTTACACGACTCGACAATGTTAACGAATGGTTATTCGATTAATTTCCGACAAGGAACGATCTCAGCACGAGGGTCTGTAGGGGTTCTCTATACTACATGGAGAACCAAACCACGATTTCAACTTAATTTCGACCGCCTACAGCGCGTCAGATCATCCCCTATTCCACTGTTCATGCTATTCGCCTGAAAAATCATGTTTTCCAAATGGACGACTAGCTGAATTCATTCTTCTATGCAGATAATGCATAATTGAATTCAGCTACCTTTTTGCCATACGGCAACTCCATTTTTGCTAGCCCATGAGATTTCCATGGCAAATCACATCATGTCGGTTAGCAACAACAAGTCTAACTAAACGACGCTGTTGCATCATAGCAAAACCGCTGGGGTTATTTCAGTGTCTTAGAGTCTGGTTCTCACGCTGATTATTTCCCAAGCATCAGCGGCGTCCTATTGACTTTTCCCAGATTATCCATTCGCTTGGGATCAATGATCTCTTTTCGCAGGTGAATAGCACCGGCCACTTTTCCTCTCCTTCACAATTCTGTCTTCCCATAGTGCAATGCACTCTGAGATCACCACAATCACCGCACTAGGTCAGTGGATCAATCTCAGACGCTGCATTAATACACGCACACAAGCCAGATCAACCCTGGGTTATTGTGCTTTCCTTTTGATTTCTTCATCCTTTCTACGCCCATCGACGTCGAACGAGTACGCGAGTACTTCTCAACCTCGATGAGCTTGGGGACTTGAAGGGTGCACAAGAGAGCACGATTACCATTGGCTGATAGTTGTGCAAAAGCAGAAATCTCAATTTCTATCCCTAATTCGATTCAGTCGCTTGTCGTGTATCACAGCGGTCAGGTCACGCCGCCGCTCGGGGAAACAATTTAATTTCGTGTCCGTTTAATGGAGTCGATTATTGTCGTTGCGCGGGTCACAATTCAACACCAGTTGTTAATTACCGCGGTCGCAGTGTCGAGAAAGAAGTGTTTCAACTTGGATTCTTTATATAAAAACTCTTTAATAGGATTATATTATTAAGTGAAATAAAAAACGGATTAACCCCAAAACAACATTCAAACTGTGTTAATCATTTCATCTTTCCTCTTTGCGAACAACTTGACTACGTCTGTGCTGGTGGGTAAAGTGGCGGTTAAAATGTAACTCCGTTAGTGGCTGTTGTACTCAACGTCCCCTAGCTGCAGTGGTGATGGATTCCATCGAATGCGAGGAGCAAATCCGATCTTTTCATTTGGCGATGACCAATGAACAATCGATTTAAGTTTGTTGGAAAATTTCCATGGTGCCGTACAGGTCCAGTTGAAAACCCATTTTTTGAAAGCCAGGACAAACGGAAATGCGAAGGTGCACAAAAGAAAGTCCAAATACGCGGCTGATCAAACAGATGATCGAATATGGAGGTTGGATGCCTTGCCACCATAAACGATAGGGAATACGATTTTTTTCTGTTGATGTTATATCAACAGAACTTCGCTGCGATGCCAAAGGCTACAATGCTTGGGTGCATGTTCATTTTAGCAATTCGTTAATACACGGGAATGTTGCCGTGCAGGCCAAAGTTGAGTACACAGAAGCATTTCGTTTCGGTAGCCAGCGTGAGAATCGTGGCTTCTCGTTGTTTAGGCAACGAATCATTAGACATGACCGATGTGGTGATCGTTCCTCGATAAGGCAACGGATCATCTAATCGGTCATACAGATGTACAAATAAATTCACGTACGTGAAGGCCAAAGCCATGCCGTTGACAGTAATAGGAGATATTGCCGACGGCGGGAATGGATTCCTCTGTGATGTTAGGTCAACAGAAGATTTGCTCGCCATGGCCCGGACTAGGATAAAGGCTGTTTGTTTTACGAAAAATATATCTTAAGGCATGATAATTGGAAATCTGGCTTGCAGATGTGCAAGCAAGCAAGTAGCCCGGCATGTCTTTTTATGGACCAACGGATTGTTGAAACAAGAACACACAGAAGGATTGGCGTGTGTTTGATGGGCATGTGGTCGACCTTAGGAACCGATCGGTTCATGACAGATGAACCGAGATGGTTCAGTTGATGCCATTTGTTTTGATGGTTTCAGATGTGAAATTATTCAATAGAGCTTTGTACTGCTCGTATACCGGTAAGCTGCTTATGATTGGTGCTGGTATTTGTAGGTTAGGAACGGGGAGTTGGGTTAGGATGATGGGTGGTTCTTCGGGCGCCTTAAAGAACCTCCACATAACCTGTATAGAGCTGAGGTTACTTCGATTTCCTAGATTTATGCAAAAGCTATATTCATCCAATTCATATATCAAGAGGCAACCTTCCTTTTGTCACTTACATCACATTGCTGCATAGTTTATTATTTATTTACTTATCCCGATCCCATTGCGTTCATCACTTCTGATGTGCTAGTTTCCACTACTTCTGCTTTGTTTGCATTCACCTGTAGGTGTACATACTTATATTTAGCCCTTACGCCTACCATAAATCTTCATTGCTATTCAATTTAAATTCATCGAATTACGTGCTTTGTACTCACTACTTTGCCAGCTGGATTACTGCAGGCAACGTGATAATAATCCTCTTGTGTTACCAACTTGACTGGTGTCTTACGGTATGTGTCAGTAGAAATATGTGTATTGCTCAACTTCATCTAAAGCGATAATTTTCACGTGGAACTACGGCATTACAAAGTACTCCAACACTTTCCTCCACCACTTTCCCAGTGTTGTGCTTATGGTACACAAACACAAATAGAAAGATGATGAGAAAAGAACTTAAAGTCCTTCTATCATCTAATTATGCACTAATCTTTTAATGCGACGTCTCTTATAAACCTCATCAACAGGATTATCCGACTCCTGTTAAAGGATTCTCTTTAGAAGGGAAGGTGTATCATGGTTGTTGAGCCTCTTCCCCAATGGTATGAGAGTCAAGAGCCTATTCAGGAGATTGAGGTTACGAAGCAGTGGTAATTACCTGGATTATGTGTTGAAAATTCTATTAGGATTTCGTAAAGATGAAAGTCACTTAGTTCGTAGAAAAGTAAGACGTGTCCTTAAATATTTCTGAAATATTGCTTTAAAAGTTATCAAATGGGTTCCTATTTCCTCATTTTAGACCCAGATAAAAGGGGAACAACAAGTTGTCTAACGAAACCTTTGAACATTTTAAAGTAGATAAACTATTCTAATTATTACCTTTTACTCTATGTAGTAGCTGTAGTGCTTGCTAAATACGAGTAGCGTGAAAATAGCTTCTGACTAATTTTTTCGTTAATCGAAAGTCAAAAACGAACTGATTGTTGTCAATAATTATAAAGGGTGTCTTTCGGCAGATTTACGTTTTTATAATTGAATAAAAAAACGAACTGCGGCATTTAGAAATAAACATATTTAAAATCATAAATCAGCCGCCAGGATCCTTTACTTTGCCTGGCTTGTCATAATAGGAGAGAGCAAATTTTTAAACTTTTAACTTTGAGTGGAACTGGTAACCATTGATGTTTGTCAGCCCTTTTACCTCTTGATTATTCCCGAGCCTCCTGTTACAGATGAACTATTAACAGATTTACGATATCAAAAGATATATCGCAGACCCGGCAGGGAGGAAGGCAATATTTTTTTATAAAATGCCCACATAAATAGTATTTTTTGATACCCTTAAATGCCAAAGCATAGTGCGGAAAAAGTCAGAGACAGAATTGGAGCAGGACTATGATCTTAGGAAGGAAACGAGGAAAGTCAGTGTGCACACCTTAGGTGTGCTCCGGTGTCGTTTGTGTAATACAATTGTTACTATGGAGACGTTTTATAGTGTTGATACTTCCGACATAATGCCCACAAGACTTTCCTTTAAAGGGGTTGTTGCACGATGCAGCCAGTTGTGATCAGGGTGCGTCATATAATAACAAGTTTTAATAGCTCTTCACCCTCTACACTAGAGGTGTTAGCTTGTATCACCTGTCACACAAGAGCTAATGCCCGAACCTGGTTCTCCTTGACACTACATAATAACTCATCCGACTGAGTACTACACGACACATTTCACAAGACTATAAACAACTTTACACTGAACGATACACATTCATATATTTTGCTCAATCCCACACAGTCCACAAAATAATAGATACTCCCGCTTGAATGTCTAACTCCTCACATTACAACATACGATAGACTTAAACAGAACACTACACAATAACCCATTCTCGGGCACGGTTTCGACTGCTAGGCCCGAAGTCTTCCTTTGAACACTTGGGATCTGACCGCTAAGCTCCTACGTAACCTAAACAGCAAGCAAAAGGCTGAGTAAGTACTCGTAGTAGTAATTTACTACCTCAATCCTACCTTGGGCAACTTTCTCATAGACCTACTAGGGCAGATGAGCAGAGACCAGGCGACATTCCATCTAGCAACCAAGGAGGATAAAGCTTCGAGATGCTACCTCGAAGAACACATTGTCCCACTGGAACATAGCATTGATATGGGCTTTGCAGCCTACATAAACCTCATCAACGAAACTGATGACAAAACTGAACTGCTTCTAATCAACGACCTTTTTGACGAGATCCGGGAATTATACATCATTTCCCGGAGGTACCTGTTCGATGCCTTGGACTCGATGGCAGATACTGCCCTAGTCGCCAGCAGTCAGGGATTCAACGACAAAACGCCTAACGAGCGACAGCCCGAGAACAAACTGCCTCCCATGTCTGGCACTCATGACCGGCCGAGGTCATTACCAAATGAAGCCAACATTGGCGACGATGCCACATTGCCCATCGACTACGAATGGGTGCCAGATGCTTCATTCGTTTATAATGAATCACCATGAGCGACTGGCGACGATTCAACTCCAGTTACCGCCACTTATACTCCGGAGCCCATACATCCGGCACCGATGATAATCTCAACACAGATGACGGCTTCAACAAGACATGATGATAAGCCTACAAGGCTACCTCAAAAACCTCTCTTCAATCCAGGGCAATACCTTTGCGACTAGAGGTATCGACAATTTACACCGCAAGCCGTAAGCAGAGAAGAGAAGACACACGAGCACCATTCGCAAAGAAAGTCGCAACGTAGGCGCCCGCACTTATGGTCAAGGGTTTGCCGACCCTTAATTACTGCTTGCACTCGCTCACCGTCACGAGCTCGGGGGCGTCGCAACAAATTAGAATCGCGATCGTACCACACGAGTCGCCGAAAATGCCAAATATATGTGGCGTTTCTAACAGATATACACAATATACAAGCAAATAGTGAAGAACACCGCATCAGTTAAGTGTATTTGAGTTAGAAATCGAATTCGTACACGCGGCAGTAGCCTGATGCGTTGAGCTTTGGTTCTATCTTTTAGCGATTGTAACCATGATAGCGTAGATTCGAATCACATGATGGTACGGATCACGAGCCCGAAGCGCACGTACTGGCTCGCCGGCGGTTAGTTAACAACTGATGATAACAATGAACCCCTCTTACGAATACTGAGAAATGTCAACTCCAATTCCACCTTGTTCGACTGCGACCTCACTATACACACTTTCAAGCACCGTCTCTTAAACCATTCCCATTCTCAACCTCAACCGTATGTGTTGCTTTCTACACTTTCGTCTCTAACCTGCTCCCACCTACCGCCCCTGTTCTTGCTTTCTCTGTTCATCTTAGGTTAATCGTGATTAAGTTAGTTTTACATTCTTTAGTGTGTAAGGTTAAATATACAATACTTTAGTTTATAAGTACTTATATTGCTTGTGTTATGCCAAATCAATCTCGTCGAGGTTTGTACTTTAAGAATGTTCAACGCTTCTGTCAATCGTTGGCAAAGCTTTGTTAAACTTTCACTGAACCAGGAGTCTGAGATGTGAATTCTACCAAACTGAATTTTAGGAAAAAGATAGTGTTAATAGGATCACAGAAATTATATTCGATGCGCGATATATTAACATAGAATTCATATCATGGCGTATTCTTTTCAGGGGGAATAATTATAATGGATTTAGTATTTGATATTATTGGTATTATAAATTATAAGGGCATGGGAAGCACAGTGATTTGGGATCACTACACATTCAAGATTGTTGTATATCGATTATCTATCTTCTTCCTCAACTTCCTTTTGCACTGTGGTTTGACGTTTGAGGGGTCCCCAATACTTTGTTACTATAAAAAGAAAACTTAAAAAACTTGCTCGTATTGCTCTAGTCAGAGATAACCTTTGTAGCAACGTCTCGACAGAAAATCTCATACGACGTTTGGAATACCTAATTTGGATGTGAATGAGGAAAAGCTCCTACTACAAACGTTAAACTCATAAAATACTTGCTCCATTCAATCTCTGAAGACTCGTATTTGTAATCGTGCTGCTAATGATCTCCTTCATATTTTTTTCAAAGTTCTTGTTTTGAAATTTTACAGTGGCTCGGTAATACGATCATTGCTTCGTACGGATACCGAACACCCATATACCTATTGCATGTGATCATCAAGACTCAGCGGAGATGTATAGCTTATATGAAGTAAAAAGTCTGTTGATTACGCTGCCCTCTCTGTATCTGCATATTACACCTATAAGGGAACTAATTCTCCCCTAGCTTTTTAATTTTGTTAAGAAAGAATAAAGTATAAAATGTTTATTTTTACACACTTCATTAATTTTTCTTTATATTAGACAGGCTTGTCGATCGCAGTACTTTATTTCGACACACGACTTACACGTAATGTACTTAAAATGCCCTTTTTGAATTCAAACCCCAAATGCATTCTTCTAAACGTTGCACACTAATTACAGGGAATTCACTTTGTGAATCTTTGTCAAAAATCTGGAATGATTGCCCAAATCAAATCAACCTCAGTTTTTGTTTTGGTTGCCCCCAACCACTCAGCAACCCCACAAGTGTCAAAACAAGAAAATTCTTTATCGTCCCCCAATTCAATCCATTTACTTGAAATCCACTCTGAAAAGTTTGTCTTTTGCTAACTTTACACCATCAAGTTGACGAATTTAGGTTTCTAGTTCAACGTCGTTAGTACACTGAACAGCATTCTAATCCTTAACGTCGAGCAGCTTAAATAATTTCGGTGTGTTGCCGCTGCAGCAATAGCCCACAAAGAAAAACCCGGAAAGTGAAAACTCAGGTCGGTGAGTTGTATTTGTCGACCGCGCTATGAGAGTTTTTATTAATTATTAACAAGCACTAGCAGCACAAAGGATGCTGTACCTGAATGCAATTAAGGATTCACAATTGAAGGCCAGACACAGAATGGATTGTACGCCTGAACTTGGGTGTCGGTATGCGTAGCAGTTGGATCCTTAGGGCAACCGGGCAAAATACAAGTGGACAACGATTTTAATGTTTACAGAAGCCGGAAGCCAGAGCTTTGGTTACACTTTAAGATTTAAAGACGAAGGGTGTTGGTAGTTTTTTAGGTGTTGGGGAAGTTGAGGTTGTTGGACGTATTGAATTGGTGGTGGGTGGAGTTGTTCTGTGGCGTTCAAAAGTAGACAGAGGGAGCCTTGCTGCTGTTTTCTGTAACTATGGAATCCACATTCTAACCGCCGAAGGTTATGGGAAATAAGTAAACAAGAACTGAAAGGGATTGACGTTGTTTCTTGTACATCCGTAGGTGGAAGTTGTATTGTAATAGTGTGGAGTGCTGACACGGTAAACGATTAGAAATAGCTTGCGGCCAATAAAATCTTTACATTTAGTTCCTTTACAAATGGATAGTTGGTGATTATTGTTTGTCCGGCAGCAAGTTCACTTTGAATTACATACGTATAATCGGGCGAGAGTTTATACAATGTCGGAAATCGGTACAAAGTGATGGAAAAACTAGAGAGTTGACAGTAAAAATGTGAGGATAAGGAACTTTTCGTTAGGGTAAAACTTGAGTCATCACTTGAGTTATTATAACACGTCATTTATATTTATATATTTTGTATTGCTCTAAAGGAAGTGTCATAAAGACTGTTAGCAGAAGTAAAAACAATTTATCAGTTTTTGTTGTGATTTTTACTAATTAAAAATGAATGCCAATAGGACAAATTACTTTAATTATTTATTCTACGAAGTAGAGTTTATACAAAAATTGTTTTTTTGTTGTTATTGTTGTTTAAATTTTTATCTTTAGAAAGTATATTCTGAATTCGTTCGATGGCTAGGTTGATGTAGGAGCCATTTCTCAACATTCGATAAGAGCTTAATTTTAAAATCATTGAGTTATATCCGTAACGATTTCGCCACTTATCCTACTGATTGATTTGTTTTATACAAACATGCTCATAAAAAGGGATTTTGATGTGCCCTTAAATGTTAGAGCACAATGGGAGCCGAAGAACCGTTGTTGAGGCTAAGGAAAGGAGGTTTTTTTTTTTTTTTGGTTTCGGTAGGAAGGTGGAAATCTTCAAAAGATACCTCTAGACCGATCCAGGGGCATGGCGGGTTTTTACCGACTAAAACCACCTCCCGCCAGGCTCATATTCCCGTTGATCCCCGCGGAACTTTCTTTTAGATATTCCACCGCGGGGCGGGACGGAGTTTACCTGTTACCCCGCTCGCCACGTCGCAACTGCTGCATCATTTCACAGAGAATACCATTGGTTACGGACCATGCCTGTTTTAAACTAAGCATGTATTCTATTACTCCAGCCGGAGTAGCTGTCCGTCTCGCAGTAATTCAGCTCGCCATGTTTGCTTTTCACCCATGTTTCTATATAAGGTATCATGGTGTGGGTCCAGCTTCCTTTGGTGGAAGAATCCCACCTTCGTTGCCATTCTCTTAGGCTTGAGAGCTCTAACCGTGGCCGCATTCTCCGACGATTCTCTTGGGAGACCTTATGCAATATAGCGTTTTCTTTAGCTGCAATGTCAAGTGGTGTCCTCCCGGCCAAAACATTTATGGCATCTTCGAATACCGTTCGAAATGCACAGCATACTCTTAGTGATGCCAGCCTATGCGCTGAGTTCACTCCCCTCATGTATGACTTATACCTGTTCCCGAGTATAACACCAAGATATTTAATATAAGGACTGGATCAGATTATTTGTCCTTCTATTTCCAAATCAAGATGTTCAACTTTCTTGCACAACGGGCGATAAGACGACGGCTCTTCTGGATTCTTGACACCTTTTGGTATAAGCACAAGCCGCTGTTTTTTCCATCGTTTAGGAAATTGTCCTGTTTGAAAGCAGGTTGTGAAGAGACTGCTGAAGACCTCCGTATTTTTTGTTAGAGCAGTCTTTACTACAGCGTTAGGGGTACCATCCGGTCCCGGGGTCTTGTTTTTTTTTTAAAACCCTTGCAGCCAAGCGTCCCTTTTAACACACTTTTTTCATCCTGCCAGCACATGTAGAGCAGTTTTGGATGCGTCTGATCAGATACGAGAATCGAATTCCATTTTAAGACAAATTTACAGTTTGCAAATTGAGGCCAAGTTAAATGGATTGAAGTATTTCTTGTATCTCTCCAGAAACCACATACATACGCACTCTTTACAGCTTCAAATATGTACTCATCCCAACTAATACTTGACATAATTTAAGTGTCGAGGATTGATAATTTATTGGATTCGACGACGGAAGGTCAGAATTCAATATATTAAATTGATTGGTAATGACATTCGAATAGTTTGGTCGGGGATGTTCATATGAGTATGAGAAACTCAACGTGCTATCATCAACAACAAACGAACGTACCGAGGTGCCAACGTCAACTCGGATCACTATCTTGTTGGTATAGCTTTCCGAGCCCAGATTGCCTTACGGAGACGTAAGATCAGGTTCGAATCAACAGGGCCGTCTTACGCAATGAGAACACCAGTAACACATTTGGTCATGGATTAATACTCTCTCTCGAAGAGCTCGACGGAGGGAGAGTAAGTCCTGGGGCAAGAATGCAGGGCGTAGAAGAGAAATGGACACACCTTAAGAATACTGTCATTAGTACTGCCAACTCCATCTAAGGCAGTAGTCGTAGAGATCGGAGCGACTGGTTTGATGATGAGTGCAAACTAGCGCCTAAACGTAAGAATGCTGCACACCGGGCAATGCAACAGTCTCATAGGACGCGGGTACGCGAGGAGTAACACAAAGAGCTCAGAAGATTTGAAAAAAGACTCCGCATACAAAAGAAAAGTGATGGAAAAAAATCTAGTCTGTGAAATAGAGAAAAGTAGAGACCGAGGTCCGCACCAGCCGCGGAAGTTCTACCAAATAATCCACAGTATGACGCGGTACACACCACGCTGCATTTACTGCAAGGATAAAGAAGATAATCTGATCATCGATCCTGAAGACAGTCTAAAGCGATGGGAAGTGCACCTCAATTAATTGCTAAATGGTCAGCTCACAGAAGAATTGGAGGCTCCACGAATGCAAGATCAAGACCAAATGCTGCCCTCACCAAGCATTGAGGATACAGAAAAAGTCATAACACAGCTCAAATCAAATAAAGCCCCGGAGCTGATGGCATGCCAGCTGAGCTGATCAAACAAGGAGCGACAGCTTTACATCACGCAGTTCATGAGATCGTGGTGCACGTATGGGAGCAAAAGGAGATGCCGGAAGATAGGCGTCGTGGAATAATTTGCCCCATACATAAGAAGGGAGATATCGCAATGTGCAGCGACTATAGGCGTATAACATTGCCGAGTACCGCCTATAAGATACTCTCCTGGGGCTGGATAGCCCAATACGCTAATGTCATTATTGGTCAATATCAGTGTGGCTTCATCCTAGGCAAATCAACGATTGATCAGATATTCACCATTAGGGCTACCTACGACACCATAACCAGGGTGGAACTATATAATGCCATGAGAGAGTTTTGCATTCCAAACAAATCGATACGACTCTGTAGCCATCATTGGTCAATATCAGCTTCATCCCAGGAAAATTAGCAATTGATCAGATATTCTCCCTTAGGGAGGCGATGGAAAAATGTCAGGAATTTAAGATTCCATTATATCATCTATGTATAGACTATAAGGCCGCCTACGACAGCATAGCCAGGGTAGAACTATATAATGCCATGAGAGAGTACGGCATTCCAAATAAATTGATACGACTTTGTAGGTTAACCATGACCAACGTAACTAGTCACGTAAAAATAGTGGGATTGCTGTCCAAACCATTAAACATCTTTAATGGACTCCGACAAGGAGACGGTCTGGCCTGCCTCCTCTTCAACCTGGCGTTGGAGAAAGCAATCCGCAATACTGGCATTACAACTAGAGGGACTATTGTCACCAAGTCCAGACAAATACTTGCCTATGCAGATGACATCGGCAGCATCGGTAGATCCGATTCGGCTCTACAGGACTCATTCACTCAGATCGAGCAGGCGGCACAAAAACTGAGACTGCACATTAATGAGAGAAAAACTAAGTACATGGTGGCAACTTCTCCAAAGAGAAGACCTAACGTTGGTCAAACTATCAGGGTAACGGAGTATGAATTTGAAGTAGTGCAATCCTTTAACCACCTTGGGTGCATAGTATCAGCCAATAATAATATGAAAGAAGAAATAGGCGAACGGCTGATCACAAAGCTTTCTATGCTCTATCAAGGCTCCAATTTATCCAGAACATCCAAGCTGCTGCTGTAGAATACAATGGTCTTACCAGTAGTCATGTATGGATCCGAAACCTGGGTGCTCAATAAAAGGCACTCTGAACTCTTAGCTGCTTTCGAGAAGAAGGTCTTAAGGAGAATTGTTGGCCCCGTATATGAGGGGGGATTATTCCGGAGGCACTACAACCATGAATTGTACGCCATCTATCTCGTAGGTAACGTTGTAAAAAAATCAAGCTCGGTAGACTCTGGTGGGCGGCACAGCTAGCTCGAACGAACGAAGAGGAGCCTGCCCGGAAAGTCCTTTTTGGAAGGATGTATGGAAGGAGACAGCGCAGCAGATCTTGTCTGGAGGTATGGCGTAGATGCGATGGAGGTATAGCGTAGACCAGGACCCCCAGAGCCTGGGAGTGCCAAACTGGATGACGTCGACTAGAAGTCGGGATCGGTGAAGAGACTTGCTAAATAAGGTTAAGACCGGATCGCGATTGTAGTGCCGATGATGATGATGAGTGCTCCTTTCTTTGATCCTGAGCTTATGATTAGTCATTACCTTGAAATCGCTTTGTATAAGGAAGTCTGGTCTGTGATTACATACGTAGGCCGCCACAATTGAGAAATCACACCATATGTGTTCGTGAAGGCTTTCGTGCCTTCAGTAATTCGCGTATTTTCTATCAGTCGAACTTATACCCAACCTTGTACTAAGTTTAGTACTCCGTCGGATTTGTTATAATAACCTAACGAAGCAATGACAATAGTCATGTATGTTCCAAGTTATGGGGCATTATAATATATCCACCTTTTGGTTGGCTTGGCGTTAATGAACTCGAAAGACTGATCGCTTCAAAATTGAATTGAAAACTTGAGAAAGGTTACTACATTTTAACAGAGTATAATTTTATGTTGCAATTCAGTAGAGTTGTGTTTACAATAGTTGGGTTATTGTAATATGGCCGTGAGTGTTTGTTTTGTTTGTGGATCAATCGATTTTGTCGCAAATGTATTATCGTTATGGCAATTGTGGAAGTTAGCGACAATTGAGTAAGAAATTCACTTTCCCCTTTACTTAGTGGTTTTTATTTTATTTTCTGCATTTATCTTTTTCTGGGATTTCCGATAGCCGTGTGCAAAATACATGTTATCTCTTGCCATTGTTTCTCGAAATGGCGACTAATAAACATACTAGATCCAAAAGCGCTTAGCGCTCACTGCTTTCTCCTTCTTCTTTTTCTTCCTTTTTTTTTCTGTCTTTACAAAGAAAGGGATTCGAACCCACCCACACTGTGAAAATCCATGAGCCCAAGAATCACTGCATCAGACTAGGGCCGTGTGTACACGAGGATATGTTTATTCATTACATAAATCTTGGTTGATACGTTAATGCTCTGGTATTTGGCTATTTTTTCGAATCACTCATCAACGTCATTTTTGTGACAAGCTCTTACCTTGTTTGTTTTGCAATTTTTTTTACGAATAAACCCAAATGAAAAGTAATTCAAATTACCGCGGTATGTATAAGATATGTTTACCGGTCCCATTGTATCCTTTTCAACTTTCCGTTAGTATCAGAAATACATCATCTATTAATCACATCACCGGACAGGTTAAACGATGTCTCAACCTAGAGATTTAAGAACCGTTTTTTGAAAAATGTTCAAGCAGATGGACTAAAATAAAGACAAAATCCGTAAAACTTTTAATTATTCGCTAAAGTCTGAACAAACTTCCCTCAAAATTCTGTGTAAGTACAGTATTGTACGACGTTGTACTTAAAAAAGTATAACACAGCTTTTTGTGGGAATCATTCCTTGGGATATAAGCAAAATAAGTTAAGACCTCCACCACATATTTATTTATTACAAGGGTGATTCAATATGTCGTTAAAACGTCCAAGAAATGGAGCTCATAACTTTGAAAATAGTTTATTTCTGGTAAGCATCATTATTCACAAGATGGCTGCATAAAATTTGGTATGAACAATCTCGTGTCAAGATGGGTCCGTGTTTATCCTCACTGGAGAACAAACCATCATATGTTGGACTCTGAAGCTGTTTTGACACTTTTCCGTGAGAACCTTGACGAGTTTCAGAACTGTGGACGAATCATGGATATACTACTACCCCCCAAAAACAAAAGAACCATAAAAACTGTGTATTTGTAACCGAACGGAGGTATCGAACATGGTGAAATTGGTGGGTAAGATGATACCAACGCCATGTCGGGATGTACGCGAAATCGTCTTCGCGGAATTCGATCACTTGAATGAGAAAAAACAATGGTTTGGGAGTATTATGCATCGTTATTGGTGAGGACTATCGAAGAAATTAAGAAAAATCGCCCTCACTTAAAAATCTTTTTCTAAGGACTTATTGAACATCCCTGAAATATTGTTAAGGTGATTTTGGCGAAGATTTCTAGGATGTTACAATTTAGTCCTACCTATTTGAAGTTCGTCACTAAATATTCCTCTGATCACCTCGCCATAGCTTAATTACACACTCCACTAGTGTGAAAAAAAACATCGTTGAACATGCAGTACTTTCAGCAACTGTTCCGTTTCTCATTTTTGTGATGCTTGGTTGAGTCTCAAAGATACGTACACTTATACTTATAGTAAATCTTTTGTCAGATTGGAGTTTTCTGATCCACATTCCCGTACGAAGAATGACTTTTGTTGCAGCATGTTCATTGTCCTTCCTGCGACAACTATTTTTAGTCATCCACGCTGTATTTGTTTGCTCTCCTTTGTCTTTGCTTTTTTGTGATATAATTAAACTTTGTGACGTGATGGAAAATGGCGATAAAGTGAAAACCCCCTGAAGTTGTTACGTCTTTTCTGTTCACTCGATATACTCGTGTGTTGCTTCACGTAGTTAGAGATTAAACAACATGGTGACGGGAACCGAAGGAAGGAAAGTTATATGACTCGTGCATGTGGGTCTAGATGGAATTCCAACACCGAACAGTTTTAATTTACACTTCCGGCACTAGGAAGCTAGTCTGTGAACTTTAGACAAGTAGTACGCATGTATCCTTAGTTTTGTGATGCTCCTTCAATCTGTGGAACGCTTCGTCGCACAATGGTCCTGTTGTCACGTATTCTAGACCAACTTCTCTCGACCATAATGCGATTCCGAATTAGAAATTTCCTGTTTTCCGTTCATGTTTACTTATTTATTTATTTGTTGTATATATTATTTTTACGTTATGTTCGTCCTCTTTATGGGGTAGTCCTTTGGTTTAATTTCTTTGTCGTCTTTTCACCCCATTCCCCTTGTCGGGTTTGATCACAGTTGGTTTTTGGAATTATGAAATTAGAGGAGTGATAACAGATGCAGCAAATGTGGAACACAAAACGGTCTGGTTGTAGTGAGTTAACCCACCAGGGCTCCTGTGTTGAGATGTGTAGTGAAAGTTGGAAAAAATTACGAATAGAAACTTTTAATTGGTACACCTGCAGTTGGTGTTTAACTGGGAGTTTTTTGGAAAAGTTGATCCTCTTCCGGTTTGTATTGTTCCAGTCGGTAGGTTGTTCCACTCACATGTCATTTATGTTCTCACGTCCTTTTTTGGGCAACTTGTGTTGAAACGGAACTTTCATTGTTGGATAGTGGCTACAAATTGATTTTACAGTGGAGGTCAACAGCTTTCATCATCAAGGAGTATAATTGTTTTTGAGAAAGGATACTCATCAGTTTGTCACAAATCATGTGAATCCTTCCTGTAAGTGTTCTACTTCACTCACATTGCCATTCATCGTGTTGCAGCTGGGATAGAAAGAATATGATGAACCTACTGTAAAGACTGAAGATGAAGGACTTCGCTTTTCGTCCTGTGGCGGTGTATCACATTCACATGTGTCCAACGAGTTTCTAATGACTTCGACGGCGTGTTTGAAAGCAATACCCAAAATGTGTGATAAGCACATTTATATGAGAGTAAATATGGAAGGATGAAGTACTGACAATATATGAGTCAGAAAAGTCATTTTGGCAGTAACATCTGCTTTGTGCCATTCGGCTTAGAAGTTATAGGAAGGATTCTTAGGTTCATTTCGAGAGGACTTTTAAAATGTGGACGAGTTCTGTTCCCCTAGAGGCGCATTAGAATGTTGATTACTTAAAAACCCTACCGCATTGGATGTATTACGATTGAAATCATGAGCATGGACCGGAATGGGTTGTGAATGTGTGTTAGTTGAGTTGTTTGTGGGGTGACTTAGTAGTGGCTTGGAGTTGGTCAAACATGTGGGAGGTGGAGCTAATTCGCAATGTAGTGATGACGATGGTTGCTGTATTGTGGCGCATTTGATTGTGTGGTTTTATCTCTGAAATTAGTCTCTATGAAGGTTCTTACTATTAAAAATACAACGAAAAGATGTTTGAGTAATTAGCATTGTTTTGTTATTTAAAAAAGTATATAAATTACTGAAAAGAACAGTTTTCCTATTGCATTCATAGTTTTCTTAATTCAAGAGTGCTTCCATTTATGATGAGGATTATGTTTGGTCTGAGAACATTCTTTTAGTTTTAGGAACTAATATTACTCTTTGAAGATTAACTTATCAGAGATTTTTATTAAGAGTGAAGAATTTGCATTAAAGTTCGTGCGTGTAATGAAATTTACGAAGGAAAAACATTAAAAATGTCGCAAAAGGCTTTCGATGACCAGACTAATGTGACTTCTGGTCATTCCCTATATTTTAAAAGCCACACCGAGGACACCGAGGACATGATTGAGAGGTTAAAAGTGAATCGCTGGGCGCCTTAATGACCGAAAACCGACATATAGCAATTGTTGTATAGATCGGCAAAGCCTTACTGTATTTTTGGAAACATATGTGAAGATTTTAAGTGCTATAACCAAATTCCGGGTTATAATTGTTGACCGTGTTATATTAACCTTTCCCTGCAGTCACTTTCGAACGATTTTTCCGCTTGGTCGAAGGTTACTTATCTCGAAGCCTTTTTTCTCTTTGCGTATAGACATTATTGCTATAGGGCACACCTTGTAGGTCGAAGAACCTGTCTGTTTAAAATCTAATTTCTGGGGTATTCTCTCCACATATGGCATCATCGGCCACAGAAATCACAGCTGCATCCGAAGCTATACACTTGACAGTTTTGATGGACCGCGCCTGAGGGGATATTGATGATCTGGGACCCTGGGGTTTTGTATTTTCGTTTGTGGCCAATGGTTGGTTTGTAAATAAATGACGATTCCTAATCCCTGTGACCCGAAGAACTTAATCCAAGGGCTGGTAATGATGCCGTCCGCGGACATGAAGGAAGAATAATTAGAGGATATTTTGTTTCGATTTCCTTTTTTCTTCGTAGGATGTTACCTTATCTGAAGTGGGAGGATCCGACCTTTTATACCTTTGTGGCGTCTCTAACAGATACACACACAATACAATAGTGAAAAACACCGAACGAAAATCGAATAAGAAAATACATCAGAGCCATATACCATAGCGATAACAAAACAATTCACATCAGTGGAATATACTTGAGTTTAAAAATCGAATTCTAAAATCGGCCAGTAGCCTGATGTGTTACGCTTAGGTTCAATTTTTGGTGATTCTAACTGTCATAGCGTCAATTTAAATCACACGTTCTTCACTATCAATTCCAAACGCTATAATTGGTGACTTACGACGTGATCTGTACACACAGCACACACTTTTCCGTAGTAAACAGAACTTCACACACGATCATGACTTCCGCATAGAGCACCAAGGCACACTCGCCTGCTCTGACGTTCTCTCGTTCGCTCCGTCGTTCGCACTGAAGCTGATCGTAACGAAGTTACTGAGGAGAGAATAGTGTGGCGTCTCTAACAGATACACATACAACACAATAGTGAAGAACACCGAACGAAAATCGAATAAGAAAATACATCAAAGCCGTATACCATAGCGATAACAAAACAATTCGCATCAGTGGAATATACTTGAGTTTAAAAATCGAATTCTAAAATCGGCCAGTAGCCTGATGTGTTCCGCTTAGGTTCAATTTTTGGTGATTCTAACTGTCATAGCGTCAGTTCGAATCACACGTTCTTCACTATCAATTCCAAACGCTATACTTTTGTTATGTTATTTTTGATAGTATTGCTTGTGGGAGGTGACGCTTTACTTTCAAACTGCCGATCTGTACTGTGGTCGTTGATTGAGTCAGTTTTCTTGGAACTGCCGATCTCTCATTCCTCAGTTCTTCCCCCACTAATCCCAAAGGGTCAAAAAGTGCCCTTGGACCAAAAGAGCAACTCCTCTTCATTTTCATTTTTGCAAAATTGGTACACGCAACGCCTACCACTCCCTAATACTCAACCTGTAGGGGAACCCCCCCCCCCCCGCAGGCACCATTGACATGATTTACCTGCATGTGAACCCCCATATGTTGTGTAATCCCAATCAACATACCCATTGTATGAGTACCTGTAAAAATGCATATACGGGCGAATCATGGAATCCCGATACCACATGTGGGAAAAAATCTATGACGCACAAAAGAATTCCATGGAAACGAAGCCATAAGATATACAAAATATCTTTGCTATCGTGGACCCGAAATGAACACGTTACAACCTGCAACTGTTCAAAAAGAACTGCAACAGTTATTTGGTGGTATCTCGGGGCGCCCACTCGGCGCTATAGTTTCGCCTCTCCCAAGAGAACTGTAATAAAAAAAAAAGGTTTTCTTTATTCATTTGTTCATTTATTCATTCGTTTGCTTATTCATTTTTTTAATAATCATTAATTTAATTATTCATTTGTTTACTTATTCATATGTTAATTTATTTATTTCTAAATTTGTTTCTTTATTCATTTGTTTGATAATTTCTGTTTTTATTTCCATTCATTCCTTTGCTAATTCACTTCTTTGTTTGCTCATATTCATTTGCTTATTTATTCATTTTTTTACTTACTCATATGTTCACTTATTTATTTGTAAATTTGTTTATTTATTCTTTTGTTTACTTATTCATTCGTTCACTTATTTATTTGTTTATTTATTCATTTGTTTATTTTTCATTTGTTTGATAATTTATGTTTTTAATTATTAATTTGTTCACTTATTTGTTTGCTTATTAATTTGTTTATTTATTGAGAGTACTTGTTCGTCACCCTTAGTTTAAACACCACACACACTTGTCACACCTTTAAAATTAAAACACTCTTTGTTTTTTTTTCTTTTCTTTATTTAACTAAACTTTAATGTTACTATCTTAGTACGTATGGGAACAAAGACACACTTTAGTTTCTTCTTTATTAAAGAAATCTTTAACAACTCAACTATTTTCCGTTTTAATTTCACTACAACGCTCTTCAACAAATTATACGTTTTTATTCTCACTCAACCCCACGCACCACTTCAAGACCGTCTCGATCGAAATTCCAAACACAACTCGCAAAAGTCTCGCCGTCTCGGTCGAGATTCAAAAACCAAACTCTCAAACGAAGACCTGTTTTTTCTTCATCCTGAAGATCGAAGGATATGGCATTTCTTTCTTTATCTTTCCCGGCTTGGGATCAAACGCGGAAACACAAAGGGAAAGATCAACAGAGGATCGTGCGAATGCACATTTATAATCCTCTATGTTGATATGCGCTAAACGAATGTGTAATTCGTTTTATAATGCCTGTTGTTTGTTCTAGCCGACTCGGCAAGGATCCCTTTTGTAAGAATACGATAGGGAATACAAATAGAGAATTGTGCTAATGAGCATTTCTGATTCTCTATGTTGTTTATTGTAGCCGAATGGGCAAGAATATTTTCCGTGGGGAATCGATACAAAGGCGAATATTTTCCTTTGGTTTGTTTTAACTTAATTTTGTTAAAACGGAAACTGGCGTTGGTTGTTTTAATTGTTTTAGATAACCATTTTTCTGAGGTCTCGTAAAATTGCAGGCGCGCAATTTTTTATGATACTCAGTGGTTTTGTTTGAAAGACGGCATCTAGTCCGCACATTTGCCTTTTAGGAGTTTTTGTTGGGTGAACCCTTGGTTCACTGATTAAATGTTCAAGTTTTTTTTATGTGAGCAAATTGAACGTTTAGTTCAATTTGCTTGGAGTTTACTTGATTAGTGCAAATTGAACGTTTAGTTCGATTTGCTTGCTATCAATTTATGCGGGACGAGGTGTATGCTTTGATTTAGCATTATGTCACATCTTTTAAGTGGATGTTTTTGGCGTGTATCGCCGTTAGTGGTGGAGACTAGCTCCAAAAGAGTAATTTTTATGGGATGGGTGGTTGTGGTCGTAACATTATTCATTTGTTTCTGTATTTCTTTTTTTTATTTATTCTTTTTTTATTATTCATTCCTTCACTTATTTATCTGTTTATTTATTTATTCATTTATTTAGTAATTTATGTTTTTGTTTATTTATTGTTGTTCACTAATTCATTCGTTTGCTTATTCATTTGTTTATTTATTCATTTGCTCATATTCGTTTATTTCTTTACTGTGTTTTTTTATTTATTCCCTTGTTTACTTATTCATTTGTTTATATATTGATTTGTTTGTTAATTTATGTTTTTATTTAATTGTTCATTTATTCATTTGTTCACTTATTCATTTGTTGGCGTATTCATTTATTTATTTATGCATTTACTCGTATTAATTTGTTTACTTATTCTTATGCTCCATTATTTATGCTTAATTTGTTTATTTATTTATTCCTTCGTTTACTTATTTATTCGTTTGTGGGGGTTCTTAAGGCTCACGTAAAGGACCCCCATATTCGCAACCCACTTTTGCATCTCAAGCACCAGCACACCTGTAAAACTTTCCTTCCCGTAAGAAATTAATGCACCTAGGGTATTGCCTTAAACTCCCTATAAGAATTCATTCACCCATGCATACAATGCATCTCATAGATTCCGTGAAAGAATTTATCAAGTACTTACCTTCGTAACTATCTTCTGAAAAGAATTCACCAAAGCAAAACACAATATCCCTGAAAAGAAAACTTATTGGTTCACATATAATGTAACCGCATAATCAGGGAATCCTAACCTTGAATTGGCTATTCCCAGCCTTACATGTGTAGAACAGTGTCTTACATACACATTGGCTGGCGATTCCATTGTCCAACGGCCAAAGCAGCGTCGGGCAGCTTGTTTGTTCAGCTGGAATATACCCGACCACGATCCCTCGTCTAAACGAATAAACAATCTCCAATTTCGTTCTTTGCCACAAACGAATTACCCTGCATATACAAATGCAAGCAAGGGATTCGTTTCGGCTACCGACCCAAGATACGATATACAATTTTCATTGTATAAAGGACTGTAATCCATTAGCACCTTCCTCTAATGGCTATTCCTCTATTTACACAAGGGCATCACTCATCTAAGACTTTTATGATGCTCTCGTCCCATCTTTTCTTTTAGCACATTTCCTCGATGCGTTGCCGTCTATTTATTTAGCTGCAATGCACACCATAAACAAGATCTTCACGTCCCTTTGTCCTTACCGTTTTCCTGCTTTGTTTTTCCATCGCCTCCGCGAATGAGTTGAACAATATGATCGCCACGATCACTCATACACACATACTACCATGATCTTCATTACGAGATCTGGTTTTCTATTCCACAAAGAGAGATTTTACGTCTCTCTTGCGGTAAGTAAAAATATATCCTTAGCTGAGAGGATATCAACCCCCACCGAATCGAGGGTGAATCAAGAGCAACATTCCAACCCTCGATTAAGTCGTATTCCAACCACCGATCCGGTTGGTGCGTCTTCCGCCCCCCGTATCCCCGGGGATGCGTATATCTAGGAATCGCGGGTTGTGCGGAAGTCCAGTTAACCAAAAGAAGTCGAGTTCTCCGTTTTTATCACCCGCGGTGCGCCGATATAATTCGTGTGTTCAAAATTACAGTGAATTTCAAAATCAGTATTACGTTTCGAAGGCCGTCAAACATAAATACTAAATCTAAGAACAGGTTAAACAACGTTGTGAAATGACAGTCAAACACAAATACAAAATCTAAGAACCGTGTAAACAACATTGTGGAATAACAACAAGACTTAAAATAAAGAACATTTAATACAATTAACATTTTGTGTTTAATTTTCCGTGCTGCAGTTCCTGGGTGTGTCTCCTTCATTGTTGTTCCCCTGTGATCGTGCTAGGAACTCAGCTTCCTGTCTCAGTGATTAACTTGTGACTGAACTTGTACTTGATGGTGGTTGAAGTGAACCAGTGCCATACGACAGCACAATACTTCATCCCCACACGTTCACTTATATATTTGTTTATTTATTCATTTGTTTGATAATTTATAATTGTAGTTATTAATTTGTTCACTTATTCATTCGTTTGCTTATTAATTTGTGTACTTATTCATGTGTGTCTTTATTGCTATTTTTATTTATTCTTTTGTTTACTTAGTCATTTGTTTATGGATTCATTTGTTCATTATTAATTTATTCATTTATTCACCCGTTTGCTTATTCATGTATTGATTTCCTAATGTGTTGATTTATTAATTTTTTTATTTATTCTTTTGTTTATTATTCATTCGCTCACTTACTTAGCTGCGTATTTATTTATTCATTTATTTAGTAATTTATGTTTGTGTTTATTTATTCATTTGTTCACTAATTCATTCGTTTGCTTATTCATTTGTTTATATATTCATTTGCTCATAATAATTTTTTTTCTTTACTGTTTTTTTTAATTTATTCCCTTGTTTACTTATTCATTTGTTTATTTATTGATTTGTTTGTTACGTTATGTTTTTATTCAATTTTTCACTTATTCATTTACTCATATTAGTTTGTTTATTTATTCATTTGTTTACTTATTTATTATATTTATTTTTAATTTGTTTATTTATTCATTCTTTTGTGTACTTATTCATTCATTCACGTATTTATTTGTTTATTTGTTCATTTGTTTACTTATTCATTCGTTTATTTGTTTGAGTTACTAAAATGGGTGGCACCAGCAAGCAACACGAAATCTAATTTTTTATTGAATGTAATACAGAAACCACTTGATTCATGTACCTAATCATTCCCAGTAATAGTTTTGTAACTGTTCACTCCTTTATTTTACACTTACAACCAATAAAATCAACCGAAAATGTAGCTGGTAACGTAACGTTGCTGCATCAGGTACTCATAAGATAATTACTATGGTTTCTTTAGCCTTATAGTATTACCTTGTTAGAAGTCGATAACACATATATTTTACAGCTAGAATTCAGAATTACTCAATATCACACTCTCAGCCCGACGATAAAACCTGCGCAACAATATTTTCTATTGCCCTTTAATAGTTCTTAACAGACAGTGTCTTCTATTTGTATACTAGAAAACTGTTAATGCCTTAAACTCAAACGCTTTTCTCAACTCACGTTTTGTTGAGCAGGTAAATACCGTATACAGCCCATGAGTACCCAGGGTTAAGGATTACAACAAAATGGCTGGTTGGTCACCCTACGGATATAAACAATTTAAACACCTCCATGTCGTGACCAATGAGTTGGTGTGATGGTCTCTGTCAGATTTCATCTGACAATGTTAATGGATAGAAATTCCGTAATTCTTTCCCTTACCGGAAGTCCGATGTTCTGCCGTGTCCAACCCACTAAATTCGTATTTTAATTCAATTAACCTCCTCGTCTGGCTGCTTGGTCGTTACTGGACGCTACTTGTTAGGGTTAAATTGAATATTTTGTATATATTTTATTGCATGAGTATTCATTGTAGGGGGCGCAAGCGGAGGATACACCCCGGGGAATATAATTCACTACGCAGTCTGGTTAGGCATAGTCTGGTCTAATCGGGTGGCCTCTGGTTTGGCAACCGACCTTGATGGGATAAGTAATTGGATTTCTTCCCTCACTTCCAGGCGGGCAGGCTTTCCTTATCTGACCCTTATTTTTGTCAGTTCTTCGTTTCAATAGCTGATTCGTTATAAATAAAGAAGAACGGAGGCCAGTGGTAAGTTGTTGAACACATGTGGTCACAATAACGAATTCTCATCGCACCTTTAATTACGAATGTTTCTCGATGGGTGAAATGACCATCATTGATTGGTTTATACATCAGAAAATTAAAGGACAAACTCCCTAAGAACATTCCTGTTGAAATTGACGTGCAAAGAATGGAACGTGCTTCCGTGTTGCCAGACTCTTAGGTCTTGTCGTGCCCGTGCATATTTCATTTAGCAATATGTGTGTTCGAAACAGGGTACTGTTGTCTTTATCGGAAAGGGTTGTTTCCTTTCTTCCCTTTCTTCTTGCAGAAGTAAAAATAATTTCGAATTGCAATTGAAAACACTCAAGCGGCATTCATCAGGAGATGAAGAAATAACTTCACTTAATTTGATATCATGTCTAATGACTTCAAAATTGGTTTCGTAAGATAGTTTGTCCGGTTCATTTGGATGAAAACGATTCCCTGGAATCCAGGAGTATTATAGACTAGATGAGAATTGCGTTGCAATTCTGATAGTTTATTAGTTTGGAGTGAGCACACGACTAAAAAACAATATGACAATCGAATTCTGGTAAATGAATGCACAAGGATTATTGCCGAAGTTATATTTGTTGTTGCCGGTACTCTGAGTTGAAAGAGAATAGGATGGAATAAAATGGGAAATGACATGAAATCATATTAGAGAGGCATTCAAACGGCGAATGAGAATGTCTGCTACGCCTCCTCGAACAACAGGGTGGCATCTCTAGTTTCTTTTCTCTCTCATACTTTTGAAATTATAGTTTATATTACGAAAGCTTTTTCTTTTGTTTTAGAATTTACAGATAGTATTTACGTTTATTTCCGCACCCGATTTGAACTGGTCGTCTCTCCGGTTTGTATTGATGTCATCCAATTTGGCATTCCAATTACTAGCTGGTCTTCTCATTAGCTGCTCACAATAAATTTTATTGGAACTAACACTATTTTCTGAAAGATGGCTAATTATTTAGAGTGGCTTTTAATAAGGGTTCAAGCCTCGGGCCCCTACTTGGACCACTAAAGTGCCTTACACCAGAAATTGAAGAAATATGTATAGATTCGACATTTTCATTATTTTTGATGGGCCGTGGTTGAAGTACCAATCTTGTCCCAATCTTCAGTTCTATATTATTATCGGGAATCATTATGAGCAGAGGTAGATGAAGAACTCCACTACAACGGATTAATGTTCTTCTAATTTGATTGTCAATGCGGATTCTTCCTCCAAATGGGATTATTATACAATTAGTTGAACATTCATTAATGCGAAGACACAATTTTTGTGACGCGCACGCTGCCTGGATGAACATTTCTTGTGCAGCCTGTTACGACGCCGCTCGCCGTGCTGCATCAATTGTGAGGGAAGAGCGAGTAAGCAGATAGTTAAAAACGTTTTTCTTTTGGTTTTTATATATCTTTTTTTAGTTTTGAGTTTACTTTTTCATTCTAAGGCAAAAGGCCCGCCATACTTAAGCGAGGCCGCAACCTTTTGCTTAGTTACTTAACTCTGTATTTTACTCCAAAAAAATGGAGTGGCGGGAGACTGACTTGTGCGAGACAGGGACAAATGTGTCCTTCATCTTCCCCCTGGCTTCTGGTCATCTTGAGATAACCAGAATCACCCACATCCGTGAGGATGTTGGCAACGGTCTCAAGATATCTGGGAAAAAGGGGGGGGGGGGGGTATCTAAGGAAGTGTGGACAGGGTTAGTTCAAAAGTTCAAATGTTCTCTAACTAATTGGATGGACTGGTGGGAAAGAAATCATACAAGAGCGGCTGGTCTTGAGTTCGGTAGTAAACTCAGATCACGTCTTCGGCGCCTGACAAACTACGCTTTGGTGGGTGTATGTATGTTTGTGTCGCCTTGTACTGTGCGCGTGTGGGTGTGGTGTGTTAGCAGTAGACCCTATGGGATGGGTCCAGAAATCATCTATTATAGAGGGGATGTTGTTGGGAAGGGTGGTTTCTTCAGTTTTTTGCTGAGGAAGTGTATTTTACTCTGTTGCAGCCACTCTTTATATACTCAAACAACGAATGGTGTTGTTAGACGGAGTTAACACAACTGGACGACAATTTTTAATGTACAAGGTCACTATTTCGGCGTATTGTTTCGGTGTGGTCATGGTTAAACTTATACTGAATTGATGTTTCAAAAACATGTCTACTTATGTCAGTCGGTTGATAAATGCCAAAGTTATTCAAAGTTTTCATACCGACATAAAAGATGGCGGTACCTGTATGAGAACTGGTGGAACTGCAGCCACATGATGGTCTTGCATTACTAGCTTTTGCTCAGCGGCCATTCTAATACGACAACTGCTCTTAGACGACCTTTACTACTTTCGTTGATGAGCGAGTGACAGTCAACTCGTTTTATCAGCGTTTGACAGCGGCAAAGAATCAGGCGTCATCAGCACAAGTGGGAGTAAGTTAATCTATGCACTCCCGTCTATATAATCATCTTCGGAAATCGTATTAAGTCATTGCACGAGGATGTTGCCGAATTAATCTCATTTTTTTCGCTGAAACATAATTTTCAAGTCACTGTAAACAACGAGGGACAGCGTTTCATCACGCAATTCATGAGATCGTGGTGCACGTATGGAAGCAAGAGGAGATGCCGCAAGATTGGCGTACATAGAAAAATATTTATTTATTTATTAGACTCAATCCAAGCTTAAGTTAATATAATATAATACCTTACAGACTAACTTAAAAACCAAAGTAGTAATTTAAGAAAAAAATTAATTGAAAAAAAGAAAAAAAAAACGAGGAAGGAGAAAAGGTCTCTACCTCCGACTTAGGAGGCTGGAGAAGGGCGAGTTTATGTGGGGGTGGCAAATGTGGCATTTTTGTGAGACAGCGACAATGAACGGCATATGTGTTAAAATGTGTACGGGTTGTAAGGGGATAGATGGTGGGTTGGTCAGTGTCAGTGAAGGGAAGAGGGGAGGCGGAGTTTGAGTGCAGTAGATGAAATGTAGAAATCGAAGGAGGTAGGGTAAGAGTTTGCCCACCTCAGCTTTCGCGAAATGGGTTCATTAGATCCGTAAGAAGTGTGGTGGGTGGACAAATAGAAGAGACGAGGGTTTCGCAGTTTAGTGTGGAGTGCGATGGCGGAGCGCAAGCTTGGGCAATTGATTGTGCCTGAGAGGAGACGGTGGATAAAAAGGATATCGGCATGAATTCTGCGCTCCTTTAATGTGTTGAGGTTAATCAGATGGAGCCAGCTTGTGTATGGGGGGAGAATCCGAGAATTCTCCAAGTTCAGTCCGTGAACGGCAAAAAAGGAAGAGAGATATCACACTGTGTAGCAACTATGGGGGTATAATATTGCTGAGTAAGATACTCTCCTCTATCCTACAAGATCGGATAGCCCCATACGCTAAAGTCATCATTGATCAATATCAGTGTGGCTTCATCCCGGTCAAATTAGCGATTGAGCAGATATTCATCCTTAGGCTGGCGATGGAAAAATGTCTGGAATTTAAGATTCCATTATATCATCTATTTATAGAATTTAAGGCCGCCGACGACAGCATATCCAAGAAAGAACTATATAATGCCATGAGAGATTTCGGCATTCCAAACAAATTGATATGACTTTGTAGGTTGTCCATGACCAGCGTAACTAGTCAAGTAAAAATACCGGGGTTGCTGTCTAAACCAATAAACATATTTAATGGACTCCGACAAGGGGATGGTCTGGCCTGCCTCACCTTCAACTTGGCATTGGGGAAAGCAATCCGTGACTCTGGCGTTACAACTAGAGGGACTATTGTCACCAAGTCCAGCCAGATATGTACCTACGCAGATGACATCGACATCAGCTGTTGATCCGATTCGGCTGTACAGGACTCCTTCATCCAGATCGAGCAGACGGCACAAAAACTGGGACTGCACATTTATGAGGGAAAAACGAAGTACGTTGTGAAAACTTTTGCGAAGAGAAGACCTAACGTTGGTCAAACTATCAGGGTAGTGGAGCACGAATCTGAAGTAGTGCAACCTTTAACTACCTTGGTTCAATAGTATCAGCCGATAACAATATGGAAGAAGAAATACGTGGATGGCTGAACAAATCGAACGAAGCCTACTATGGTCTATCAAGGCTCTTTAAACCCCGAAATTTATCCAGAACATCCAAGCTACTACTATACCAGACCATGGTCTTACCAGTACTCATGTATGGATCCGAGACCTGTGTAGTGTAACAACATATCCATGAAATGACCATAAACAATAATCTCAAATGAATCGATTGCCCTTGTCACAATTTGCACTTCTCAAGTAACCAGCATTCGTTGTTTACAATGAATTCAAGGTCAACTCATTTCATTGAGTAAAACAAACGAATTGCTCCAGTTACGATTTGAAGGAATCAGATGACAATCGTTTGCGAATTTGTCATTGGCAAGTGATTCACGAATTAATTGGGTCAACTCATGCCATTGTTCTTTCGCTATACGGTGATATGACATTAAGTAGCATAATAAGCAAAATTGTATGAGTGAATAAGGAAATGTGTAAATAATTGAATGATTGATTGGGAGTATAAATTCCCCAGCATTTTATGGAATAAATTAATCAAAAACCAACCGGCTTTGATTCAATAACTGCGGCGCTCTACGCCATCATATTTCAGCGAGCTGCGCTTTGTACAGCACCGATAGGAAAAATAGAATATTTAGTCAAGTTGTCTTGCTAGATTGAACATTAAGACACAACCCCCAAAGCCTAAAACAGTACATGGCGGCTCTGCCATAATCCCCTATCACTTGCAAACATTACACCTGGATGCTCAATAAAAGGTACTCTGAACTCTTAGCCGCGTTTGAGAGGAAGGTGTTAATGAGAATTGTCGGCTCCGTATGTGAGGGAGGACTTTGGCGGATTTGTATGTTGCTGTCAAAGTGTTTCGCCGAACACTGTCCACACACAAAAGGAACAATCTGGAACAGGGAGCGAATTCAATTGCAAATAAAACACATAGTGAATTGTTTTTGAATTGTTATTTTTATTGTTGCTGACTGTTTTTTTTTTTTTTTTTTTGAATGTTATAAGTTTCGCTGTTTTTCTTATGAAATAAGTGATAAACAATTTATCGAAAAGGAAGGTTCCGGTCATATCTACAAACACCTTGTATGCGGTAGCAAAATATGAACGATCGAAGCACACTTAATTAATTCCAGGACACCATTACTTTCCGGCACACGTTAATTTCATTTTTCCGACACACGTTACTTTCGTTTTCCCAAATTTTGCTGTGCGTGAACGTCGAATCTTTAGGTTTTTTTTATTAAATATATTACGGGCGCGAACCGACCTCCTCGTAAGGTTTCTCTGTGACGACTGTACTGTGGTTCCTTTCTCTCGGGGATGATCCTATTCACCCCATCGTTTTCTCTCATCGAGAATCTTTCCGCCAGTCAAGATCGTGCTCACACATACAGGCGCAGAGGTTATGGCCTGGTTGCTGTTTATCATTCTGTGATCGTCAAAATGTTCACACCTCTGATGAATTGCTTACGTAAACAATCGAGCGTGTGGTTTAGAGTATTCGATCATGGGATAATGTAATTATCATTGTTTACACATCCCTATGGGAACAGCATTGGTTTATTGCTGGTACTCGCATTGGTCTTTGTTTGGACGAAGTATATTGCGGCAGAGAGAAAGGTTTGGTCGGCCGATTGGATTTCCGACAATTCACTTATCGCCGGAGATGTGATATCTGTTAACATCTGGCGCAGCGGAGCCAACCGTTTGTGTATATCCACTTAATGGATTGGTACACAATTTCTATGCTGTGTCGTGTCCTTCGATCGCTGTGCAGGCGTAGGACAATTGGTCGGACTTGTAACCCGCGTATCTGTGGATACGTGGGGTTGTTGCCTTCCAGATGCATGTTACCTTTGTTTGGGGTGGAAAGGGGGACTTGTGAGGACACGTGTCTAGATATAGGTGAGTGTGTTCCTTGGTGGAACGACGATATCTCGACCTATAGTGGTTTGTGTGGTTCGTAGAACCGCCACAGGACGATTCCGGATACGCTACAACCATGTGTTGTACGCGATCTAGCTTGAAGCTAATGTTGCAAGAAAAATCAAGCTCGGTAGACTCCGGTGGGCCTGCCCGGAAAGTCCTTTGTGGCACCACGTACGGAAGAAGACAGCGCGGCAGACCTTGTCTGTGATGGACGAATGGCGTAGACCAGGACGCCCAGAGCCCGGGAGTGCCAAACTGGATGACATCGGCTCGATATTGAGACCGGTGGAGAGATTTGTTAAATAAAACCAAGACCAAATCCCGGTTGTAGTGCCGATAATGATGTTGTGTTTACATAAAATTCGCATTCAAATAGGAAAACGTTCCGAATGAAATTATGATATGTCACGACAAATGTCACACGTAAACAACTAAGTAAGAATTAAGAACTATAAATGATAACAGGAGTATTTTTACTTAATTACACTTAGGTTGTTTATTCCTTGTTTACTTTTTCTTAACTACTGAACGTTTTTTTTTTTTTTTAATAAACACAAACGCGCGCACAAAAGGGTATTTTGGAGTACCCTTAAGTGTCAGAGCACAGTGCAAGCTTGAAGCATAAGAGATGTTGGGTAAAATTTTATGAAGTTTTTGACAAAGATGAGATTAAAAAAGTGGAAAATTTATAATTCCACCAAATTAAATCAAATTGAATCAAACTTGTTATAGGAGATTGACATTTTCTCCGTTAGGTAGACATCTTGATATAACTCGCCCCTTGTTATCGAGATTTATAACATAATAAGGTGGCTTGGGCGGTCTGTTCTGAGTAATTCATCTTTCCTTTTGAAATCATTGTTTGCACTTTTGATCAAAAACATCTCTTTCTTTTTTTTTTTTTTTTTGAGCCCAGCCGCTCGTCCGATACGTATTACTATTAACAAAATCGTGGGTATTGTAATAGGCTAAAATAGTTGGGCTTGTATATTACAAATATTCATATATAATATTTATGTTTACATATAAGGATGCGACTCTTGCATATTTTTTCTCATGCAGTCATTGCTATATATTTTCTTTCTTATTTGAGTGCGGTTAAATCCTCAGGCATTCTTTTCCTTATTATTGGGGTTATACATGAACGCATTTCAACGTTTCAACGAGCAATAAAAAAATCGCGTCCCTTCAATTCCTGATTCAGGGAAGTTCACAGCTTTTTTCCTGTCCGTAAAGCAATTCCCGTAAATATCTCCAGCCACTTTTGCGCTCCTGAAAATTCATTTTGTTTTTGTGTATAAATTCTCTAGACACGACAGATGCAGCAACGCAACTCCGCGTTTTTGTTGTGACGCAACATGGTTTCACTTTAATACCCGCCCTCACGTCACTAGGGCGGATACTACCCGGTGATAGCTTCGTATGTACTTCACTTAACCGTGAATCTAATTTTATCTTCTTCCACACTGCACACGTAGGTAACATCTGGTGCTGCTTTCTGCACAACGTTTCCAGCATCCCATGGACCAGGATCCTTTTACCAATAGGCACTGTGTCCGCCGTGAACACAGGCGGATTTCTGGAATATTAACAAGCAAAATAACGGATTGCCACGTCGTGATACTCATTTGAGCATCGTACGCTCATTATCGTCGTTCATCCAATATCCTTCTACTCGTCCGCATATGGCGATGCAAATAAAAAGAATTTATTGTGCTCACTGTCATAACTCTGCTTCATGGTCCCATAATTTTTGGTTCCAAATTGTCCGGGTCAAGTACTGGCCGTGTAGCGTCTGTGGTTAACTCTTTTTATCCAGCCCCAGACGCGACAAATACTGTGACAGAGCGCTTAAAAAAACAATCAGGATCTAGTTGTATGGCTTCTGTAATGAAAGCATATGTGATGTGAAATTTATGCATGTGAATGTAATGGCAGGACATGGTGTGACCGATCGTTGGATCAACACCCACCGGAGGGTTGATGACAGTTTTATTGGGCTTGTGGTTGACATCATTTGCAAAATAGCTTACACTGCAAAGATGAACGTTTGAGTGAAGACTGTTATTAATGGGCACCAGATGCACAGTGAATGAACTCGTCCTTCAGCGGGAGGGTTGCACCCGAAATGTTCGCATTAGAAAGTGGTCGTTAATGAATTGATTTACTTCACTGGTAATAAAGCTTGCACTGATAGCACACTCATAATTTTGCATGTCCTTGGTAAGAGGCGATGTTATGGCAATGGTTTGATAGTGGAATGGCTTTTCGCAGGACATATCAGATGAATGATTGTTAGTTTCGAGCACTGGGGATTAGAAGAAGCGCAACTGCTTGCGTGGGAAATTACAATGGTCAAGGAATGTCGAATTTTTGGGAGAACACTTCAGCTTTTAGTGTATTTTGTCTGTTCCGAAACATACATGAGTTCGTAGATCGTAAGGGATACTTAGAAAGATTTATCTCATAATTGTTTTAGTGATATGCACTTGAAACACATTGCAGTATGTATGCATCCAATATATTATATTTATAATGGTATATAGGCTAATAACCTTGCCCGTAAAAATAAATTATTATGGAAAATTTAAATAGCCTCGAGACTTGCTAAATAAGGCCAAGACCGGATCCCGGTTGTAGTGCCGATGATAATGATATTGGTATATAAATTGTAACGTAAACTCCAGGTGATACTAACCGGTATGTAGGACGTTGTCACTGTAAATATTTCGCAACTTCCAATACCTTTCCTAAAGAAATAATAGTGACGAAGTCGACAAGACCTCTTTTATTCCCTCATATTTGACACTCAATTAAGCAAACATGTCTGAACTATGGGAAGCTCACACTCTTATATTCTCAACACAACGCGACGGCATGCTTATTGAAAAACCACAATGTATCTCTAATATCATAAATTTTAATGGATAAGCTTTGATGATTGACATATACAACAACAGAGTTAAGCTAGTACTTTGTGGCTTAGAGGTGCAAAATATTGTCCATCAAACATTTTAGACTTTGATATTTTCGAAGTAGTGGAAGAGTTAATTTTCTGATGGTGTTCAAATAGAGTGTTGTGACGTCTGATGCTATTAACGATAAGTTTATGGATGAAAGGAATGACCTAGTGGGATATCTTTGCCATTAATAGTCATTTAAATTGAAGCAAACCATAATTAGATTCGACGGATATTCAGAACCAACGATTGTATTGTGACATATTGATGCAAGTAATATTGAATGGCCAAAAAGTATATTTTAGTCCTTTTGCGCGCGATGCTTTTCTTGGTTTTGTTCTCTTCTTGATGTTCATTTAACATGAAGTTTTTTGGCATCCTGCGAAAGTGAGAAGGTATCAGGCTTTCCTCAGTTAAATTTGATTTAACTAACAATATTCTCTTATAAACCTCGTTAACATTTTGGACAGTTTTTTTTTGTAGTACATTTCCTTAGTTTGCTGTATTTCTTACGTATTTCTATTTCCCAACATACCAGCAAAACAGCCTATCTCTTCTTGCGCTCTGTGTTTTGACATATAGGATTTTTGTAAGAACAAATAATAATAATCTTGAAGTTGATTTTCCAATAGATATCGAATGGAATAAAAGAAAGCGCCCGTCAGACCACAACGTATTGGGGGATCCTAAGAGTGGATATGAATATCTCATTTGGTGGCGACATCACTTGTTGATGGGGCGCACTGCATCTTGTTGTACAATACAACGTGATGACCGCTTTCCCTTTTCTGTATTGTGGACCGTGTTACAATTCTAGTACTAGTGTGTGGCGATTCCGCCAAACCCCACGGTTCGCTTTCCTGAAAAACCCCCATAACTTTCATCCAATCTCCCAATTTCACTAATGCAATCGCATTAGCATCTTAAATGCTCCACGCATTAAAGAGATCAAGTCATTAACCTAAAAGTCCCTGTAAAAGAAAACTTACCTTTCATGGACCTCTTCGCATACAATTCTCCGTAAGATCTCTTTCTTAACTTATCAGGCAGAACCTCCATTATTACAACCGAACTCCCATTGTTTCCCGCCAATGCATTTGCATAAGCACCTGAAGACATTTTCCTTTTTCAAGGACATTAATGCATACAACGCATTATCGGGAAATTCCTGTAAAGAATTTTTCCTTCAAGGGCATTCATACATATATCAATGCATCTGTGCATTAGCGACCAGGAACCGAATTTCCAATTAGTGTAGATATTCACACTAGAGTTCGATCCTGGCGTAGCCATAGATGCCTTGTTCAATTGACACAGATGGTATATACAAGCCGTCATTGTGTAATTATCTGAAATGCTTCGCAATGACTTGCAACTATCGATACAGCTACAAGTACTTCTCGCTGAAATATTTCTTTGTTTGAATCTTCAAACAATCACCGACGTCGCGCTTAGCCATCGGATTGGATTCAATAGCATAAACATATGCAAACAAAAGAATACGATTCTTCCAGTTGGCAGAGATACGATATATGATCTCTATTATTTCAATCCCTTTTAGCATCTAATGAGTGGCTGGTATTTGCTCAGCTGACCCTCATTACCGGACGATGCATTAAGTCGCTTCTTTCTTTGTCTGTATCCCTTGTCTAGGTTTAGATTCGCTTTTGACCTGCAAGCGTTATGTAAACAATCTAATCTCAACGATCGACCTCACAACCACCACCATGATCTCCATTACGAGATCTGATTTTCTTGTTCCCACAAGAGAGACTTTACGTTTCTCTGGTAGTAGGTAAATCGTTTCCCTAGTGGAGGGAAACACTTTCTCTCTCAGGGAAAATGCCCCTAAAAATTTCCCTGGTACCGAATCCGATCTGCACGAGATGACTATCGCTAAGTCATTTGCCACCATCCAACCGAGCAAGTCGGTTCGGCTTTCGCTCCTCGTCGCGCGCCGAGGATGCGAAAATACCCTTGTAGTCGTGTGGATAGTTAAGTATAAAATTCTTAAAAACAATTTAATATTAACAATAAGTTTAAGTGAAATATAACATATCCAATAATGGCTGAGAACAAAAACAAACGAAAAGTGAAATAAAAATAAAAACGACATTTACTTCAACAACGTCACCAGTGTGTTTAATTTTCCGGCAGCGGTTCCAGAGTCCTGTGTTATTTTCTGTTTTGTCCGCTCCGTATTTTGGTGTTCGGTTTGTTGACTAGTGCGTACTTTTCATCCTTTCCGGTTGTGGACAAACGTGGCGGCGTTTCGTTCTTTTGTCGGCGGAACAACGGATGAACCTTCGTGCGTGAACAATAGACGATGGGGATGGAAGTGAACGGAGTGCCCAGGTATGGCGCAATACTTCCTCCCCACAAGTATAATTGCCTTGCTCTCAGGGAGCGCGTCTCCTTATTCTTAAAAGGACGAGGATCTCTTTAATAGACCGCTCCTGAGAAGGCTCGCTGCGATCGCCGCCGTGCTTCCGGAGTTAACCAGGAAGAGTAGCGACCGATCGTTCGTGGAATAGCGTCCCTGCGCAGAGCAACCCCTGTGGCTTCCAATGGCTTCCGTGGGACAGGTGAAGGTCGAAAACGGCAAAGCTGAAAAGGGTGTTTTGGTGGGTGTGCCAGGGCTCTACTCACCAGTTCTCGCCCGTGTTGAGGTAGCCACAACTAAGAAAAACACACTATTAAAGTAACTACTGCTTTTATTGAATTTCATTAAATTAGCCGCTTTTATTCAATTTTATTAAATTGTTCTCCTGGGGTACTTCCTCCAGGGATACTTGATCTTGAGATAATGACGGGCGAGATAACAATGGATGCCCCTTTATAAACAGAATCTAATCAAGATTTTACATCGCGAATGCATCCAAATGTAGGTAAACATTTGATTCGTTTATTAAGAATTTTGTTAGATCGGGAGGATGAATTTGTGAATTTGGGTTTGTTTGAATTTATGTTAAGGATTATGGGGAATTTGGTATAAGGGCGATAAACGAACATTTGATTCTTTTATCGGCAATTTTGCTAGATCGGGAGAATGAATGAGTATGTGTGGGGGAAAGAGGTGGTAGGGCTTTTCAGAGCACCACACTAGTTGGCTAACCCATTGTCTTTCTAAATGTTTGTCACGATAGTGAGGGAGTGATATTCGAACCAACGCTATGATGGTCACCAGCTGATAGATCCAAATGTTCAATACTTCATTTTTTTTTTAATTCGCATTTATTTTACCAAAAAAGTTTACAGTTTTCACTTAAGACTAAATGCTGTCATATTTACAAAGCACTATAAATTGTACAATGTCTCTCGTCTTACCGTATTTTCTGAATTCACATTTAACATTTTCTATGTATGTTCATATTATTATTATTATTATTATTTAATGGCCTGTAGGAACCTGGAAGTTCATGACCTCACCGACTTGACTCCGCCATTGTTGCCTGTCCTGTGCGCTCTCCTTCCACGTTCGACTATCCGATCCGATCTCCTCGAGGTCCAACCTAACATTGTCCTCCCATCTCCGTATGTTTATATATATATATATATATATATATATATATATATATATATATATATATATATATATATATATATATATATATATATATATACAGTTGTCGCGAACTAGTTAAGAACTATACTAGAATTTTTGTTTACAATAATTTTTTATTAAAATTCTTTGCTACAAACAGTTTGTAAAATGTTTTTTATATATGTATTTTAGTATATGAATTAAACTATACATAACATAATATTTACAAAAAAGTAACTGAAAAACAAAATTAAATTCAAAAGGTTTTGTAAAACAAAATTAGCTAGCGATCTAATTAAGAACGATTGATTTTTACTCCAAATTTGATGTCTTAGCTTAGTATTTTGTAGGAAAACCTTTGTTTTTAATCACTTCCTTACACCGCCTGGGCATTGAAGCAATAAGGTCCTGAAATTTATTCGTTGTTATGTTTTCCCAAGCTGCTTTAGCAATCTCATACAATTCATTTAAGTTACTTATTTTATGCTTGTTTACTTCTCTTTTTAATTCGTTGCAGAGGTTTTCTATTGGGTTTAGGTCCGGGATACAAGAAGGCCAATCGATGACATCCACGGAATTATTAGAAAACCATACTCTCGTTGCCCTCCCGGTATGCTTATGGTCATTGTCCTGCATAAATTTCCATGTCACGGGCAATTCTCCATCTGCATAGGGCAGCATTACATCTTCAAGGAGATTAATGTAGCTTTGGACGTTCATTATACCTTCTATGCGATGTAACGGGCCGGTTCCTTTGTATGACATACAACCCCATAGCATGATACTTCCTCCTCCATGTTTGAGGATGACAGTGGTGCATTTAGGGTTGAATGCTTGATTTTTTGGCCGTCGAACATATTGCTTTCCATCAGAACCGTTGATTTTTGTTTCATCACTCCACAATACCTAGGATCGACAATTACCATAAGCCATTAAACATTGCTTGGGTTTTTTAATAATGTTTAGAATTGGTATTTACCACGGGTGTTTTTAGTAATTACATTTTAATGGACAATTTTGTACATCTTAATGCTATAGTTGTCCAGCAATCCTATTCACATGTGTCGCTCTTTGTTCCGTTTAGGAAACGTATTCTTACAATGGATTAAAAGAAACGGTGCCGCCGTTGAGTTTTGTTCTCAAATGTACTTGAGTTGAGTTTTGTTCTCAAATGTACTGCAGCAAATAGTTGTCACCATTTTGGCGAATCATCAAACGATATGCGTAACAATTCATCGAGCTAACCTTCTTGGTAGTTTTCTGACCTGGAAAAACAGAAAAATCAGTATCTTAGAAGTAAACCTCACATCCGTATTCCCTGAAGGGGTGGACAGAAGCATGTGACTTTTTCCATATCTAAAAGGGGTTAAGATCGGTTGCCAGCCCTTTTTGGGAAATTAGGAGTGGTTCTACTTTTTTCTTGAGCCGAAACCAAACGATTAAAATGTTTGTCATGTTGAACTGAAAACTATGGTATTGGTACTCACCATTCAATAGATTTATCATCTTGATAATGATGTGATATCCATTGTCTCCTTCCCAAAACGTCAGCGGGTATTGCAACGTGTAATATTAACGGTGTGTTTCATATATTCGTTGCATTTGCCTAGTATTGCGACATGTTTCCAAGTTTTCACCAACAATAAGGATTGCAGCTTGATCTATTGTTGGAGTGTTAAATGCGCGTTCGTGTATTGCAACGATACACATAAGTACGATAACGCTACTGGCTACTCCGCATCAAGCACCCCAAGTGCATGAAAGAGGGACAAGCAGCCAGAACCCCGCAAGCCCAGCATTAAGAGAAACGACATAATCCCAGTCCGGTTGTCAAAAGTCGTGATCGGTTCCTGCGTGATTGTCTCAGCTGCTTCGGTTGTTCTTGCAGACTTGCCTCTGCCAAGTTGTTCGCAGTAGTCAGTGGCGAGATCGCTTCGGTTGTTTGTGCAGGGCTGTCTCTCCATCGTGGACTGGAGCTGTCGGAATCGGGACTCTATCGCACCGTTTGTGAACTTTTTTTATGTTTTCGTCCGTTACAGCCTCTTTTGGGCGACCACTGCGTGTATCGTCTTCAGTGCTGATTTCATCACTTCTCAACGGTTGAGTTTCCTGGTGCAGAGTCGGAATAATGTTTATCAACCCAGGCTTTGGCTTCAACGGTATTTTTTTTTTTCATGATAAAGCAATGCTTCACTAACAGACGAAATTCTTTTTTATCCATTTTTTTTTTACAATAACAAAAGTTTGTTCACACACAATGCTATATCTCACAAACCAATGATTCGACAGCTGTCAAATTTATACACGTGTCGTTTGAATGGTAGTACTAACTAAAAATCATATGGATTTTATTTTAGTAACACCGTCTATGTGTCAGCCGTAAACGACGTAAACGACTTAGAGTGATCCACTTAGAAAGATATGATGAAGTCAACGCGGAAAGATACGCGATAATTCGGAAAGAGACAATGAGCCTCTTCAAACGCAAAAAACACGAATGGGAGAAGACTGGGATCGAAAAAATCCTAGAAAATGCCACAGCAAAGAAATTCAATCAGAAATGGCTACCGGGGGGGAGCCAAAATAATTCGAGACACAAACGGTTGTCTGGTCACAGAAACAAACAATATCGTGACAAGATGGAAGCAGTACTTTGAAAACCTGCTCAATGTGCGCCCATCAACCACAAATAAACGCACCAGACCTATATACAGCCGACCCTGAGATCCCAGAGCACTCTTTAGATGAAGATGTAGACGCAATAAATCGATTGAAAAACAACAAGGCTCCCGCAGTCGACTGCATACCGGCAGAGCTTGTGAAGTATGGAGGAGAGGCAACCGCTCGAAAGATCCACCAGCTAATCAAAACAATATGGGATGAGGAAGTCTCCCCGGAAGAATGAAAAACCTCAGTAGTCGGCCCCATTTTCAAAAAAGGCGACAGATCTGACTGAGAAAATTACAGGGGAATATCATTGTTCCCAACCACATACAAAATACTAACAAATGTCATATTGGCGACAATCACGCCGTACGCAGAAGACATATTGGGAGACTACCAATGCGGATTCCGTAGGAACCGGTCAACGAGCGACCAAATGTTCAAATTAAGGCAACTACTGGAAAAGAAGTGGGAATACGGAGAACCGGTTCACCAACTGTTCGTTGACTTCAAAAAAGCCTACGACTCAATCGCAAAGCAAAGACTCTACCATATTATACTTGAGCTGTGAATGCCAAAAAA
Organism: Microdon myrmicae; assembly: GCA_963931805.1. Lineage (NCBI taxonomy): Eukaryota > Metazoa > Arthropoda > Insecta > Diptera > Syrphidae > Microdon > Microdon myrmicae. The sequence continues at coordinate 226,357,099 of OZ007497.1, forward strand.
AAAATGCTGCACTCATTCAAATTTGCATAATCGAAAATAAAGGGCGAGTCAGAATAGAAAACCACCTCTCAGAACCATTTGAAATCCGGGACGGACTAAAACAGGGCGATGGCCTCTCACCATGTCTCATTAACCTTGCCCTCGAGTATGTCATCAGAAATGTACAAGACGACAACATGACCGGATCATCCCTAAACGGAGTCACACAAGTGCTCGCATATGCGGACGACATCGCCGTTCTGGGCGATAATCTAGAAACTGTTAGTAAAAACTGTGAAATCATCAGCCAAGCGGCAGAAGAGGTGGGCCTAGAAATATATAAAGACAAAACAAAATACATGATAACGGCGAGAGCAGGTGGACCTCAGGGAACACATATAAACGCCAGAGGCAAGATATTCGAAAAAGTTAAAGAATTTAAATATCTGGGAACGATACTGACGACCAGTAACGAAATGTCGAAGGAAATTAACAAAAGATTGCATTCCGGCAACGCCAGTTGGCACGCAGCCAGTAAACTGCTGAAATCCAAACTGCTATCATGTAACGTAAAGCTGCCGATTGTTCTATACGGATGCGAAACATAGGGTCTCACAAAAGGGGAAGAATACAAATTCCGCGTATTCGAGAATAAAGTTCTAATGGGTATCTTTGGCGGTAAATATGACTAGGAGGTAGGACAATGGAGGAAACTCCACAACAACGAATTGGAAGAGCTATACCGCAAACCTACAATAGTGAGAGTAATCAAGTCGCGAAGATTAAGATAGGCCGGACATGTGGTGCGAATGGGCAACGATAGGACCGTGCGTAGAATTCTTGACGGTAGACCAACAGGAAAGAGACCGGTAGGGCGGCCGCGACGGAGATGGGAGGATAATGTAAAGTTTGACCTTGAGGAGATTGAATCAGATAGTCAAGCGTGGAATGAGCGTGCACAGGACAGGGGACGATGGCGGAATCGATTCAGTGAGGTCATGAACTTCCGGGTTCCTACAGGCCAATAAATAGTCATAGTAATATGTCAGCCTACGAACTTTTCGGCCGGCTATACAAAAACCTGATACCTTCAGGAAACTTTTCCAGCGATAACTATCGAGATCATACGTTTGAGTAAAGAAATCAATGAAGATCGGATGCCATGGAGATAGTCATGATCTTTGAAGATTCTGTCAAATGCTGAACCGAGGCTTTGATTCACACTTGACCCTCAATAATTCTAAACAAATATCCATCGAAGACCGTAGAAGTGAGTAGAGGCTTTGGATCTAATTTTTGCTGAGATTCTAACCGTCATAGTTTTAATTCGAATCACATTCCTCACTTGATAACAAAGTGTTATACGGCTTCTGTCTGGGCTTTCCCGAATATTTTGTAAGGCACCTCATTTACAAAGCGGACATATAGAGCTTAGTTTAAACCCTAGGTACATAAACTACCTTAACATTAAGTTCTTGGGATTTCTTTTTTAAACCGTTAATAACCTTTTTAAAATTTATATTGAAAATGAAAATTGTGGGAGCAAGGGACTTCCCTACACGGCTGACCCTCTGGTCTTCTTGTTGGTTGCTTTGGGGTGGATGTTGTATATAGGTTTCAATATGTGTAATCAGACTGTGAATTTACTAATGCACATTATCTATTTAGGACCAGTATAAACACAGTCCTATGATTAATAATCGGGCTGCTATGTTCTCAATTTCGTTTATGTTTATTTCCCATTTTGATCAGACCTCAATTAAAAGAATGTGCCAATAACATGCAAAATTGTGTCTTTGCATTTAATCAAAAGAAACAAAAACAACAGATACGACTAAAGAATAGTTCGTTCTGAATAAGCCAAGAGACATTAGTCCGTCTCATGCAGACAAAAATAGAGCTACCCACACCACGTCCACTGGCTATCTGCATGCTGCTTACGTACGTGCATTATCCTTTGACCAAATGAATCTAACCTAGTTCCCAGCCGTGCTTTCTGCCTAGAGAGACAATAACGCCGTTTGCATACGTACGAAACAATATTTTTAAATGATGAACATTCCTGGCGTACAGCACTCGCCAATGGCTACGCCATTTTCAATGTTCATCCGAACCTGATGCTCAAAGTGAGTTAGAGAAACACACAGGAAATAGACCAGAAAAAAGAGGAAACAGATATCTCGTTCCATTGGGGATATATAAGAATCGTTTTCCCGTCGAAGAGCAGCACTTCAAACGATTAGTGCGAAAAATGTCGGTGTACGAACAAGTGTGAGGACGAATGCTGCATACTGGTCGGCTTGTGAAACCGCCTCGATTAAGTGGCCCATATTTCCCCTTTTCGTGCATATCAAGCACGTATCATAGATTATTTAGGTTATATTCGTAATTCCAAATGATGGGAAAGAACTGAACAGACTTAAGGCCTTTGTATGCTATGGGGAACATTTCCCTTAAAACATTCTGTATAGACACACGATCTAAGGATTCTCAGAGCTTCGAACTAGATTTTTATCATACCCCTTTTTTCTGTGATATTTTGTTTATTCGTTATTGTATCTTTGTTCGCCTTTTTTTCCCCCAGTCGAACGGCAATGGAATGTATGCAGCTTGCTTTGTGTGGATGAATCTTTTAATCTTTGTTTGTAGACAACCTATGGGTATAAAATGCTGCAATAATAGAAATAGACGGTTTTATTAATGACACTGTATTGTACAGCAATTTGCATAGCATGGCATCTGGGAATGTTCAAAAAGGGGTGTTATGTTGTTTGCTGTTAAATACCATTTTATTAGAAAAAAAAAATTGATAACCAAAAATATGTACATATGTACATGTACATGTTTTTTATTGCGATTTTTCATTTTGCAATATATTTCTCATTCCCACTTCACACCGAGATGCTATATTGTGGCCTTTCTCTATGTCTCTCTTCCCTTTAAATCCGTAAATCAGTATTTATTTTTCCGAAACGTGGTATAAATAGCGAGTATTTCCCTGTTCTTAAACATTTTTTATTGTTCAGTCATTATGTATTAACCAATGTTGTCCCCTTCAAAGTAATCCTTTTCAGACAGTGCCACCTAGACTGTAAGATAAGTGAAGCGATCAAAAAGACGATCGCGTTTTTAAACATAAGAACGAGTGTCGAAATTAACCCATCTACAGAACCAGTGATTTGTAAAAACGGTGACAGCAATTTTTCAATTAAAAACAAAGAGTCGTGTTGTCGATCGTAAGCCGTCAAGGAAGACGGTCGTCAAAGACTCAATCAATTATTAGTGGGTTGTTAATGGTCACTGAGGAAATTTTTCATGGCAGTTACCAGAAGGTAAAGTCGAAAAATCCACCAAAAAATGATCGGGAGATTGCGATGTAATTTAAATCATTCGGTTAATTACGGTTGTTCGGGGATCCGATCCTGATGATGGCGGCGGTATGTTGGTCAGAGTTTAACCGAAGAGGTGGGTCCAGGCGGTTGGTCGAAGGGCAGAATGCCGTGATGCGTCAAATGAAGAATTGTTGAGAGGACAGAAAGTGGTGAAGCGTCCCAGAAAAATCGGTGATACGTCCAAGAAAGCACGGTGATGCATTCAAGAAAGAACGATTAAGAAGGCAGAAAGCGGCGATGCGTCAAAGAAAGATCGGTGATGAAACGAAGAAAGAACGGTGATGCGTCCAAGAAAGCACGGTGATGCGTTCAAGAAAGAACGATTAAGAAGGCAGAAAGCGGCGATGCGTCAAAGAAAGATCGGTGATGAAACGAAGAAAGAACGGTGATGCGTCCAAGAAAGAACGGTTGAGAAGGCAAAATGCGACGAAGCGTCCAAGAAATATAGATAAACGATCATAGCCACAAGAAATCATAAGGAAATCAGACCCGTTATGAAATTTTAAAAAACTAGACGTTTAGGTAGCGTTCTTTTGTTGTCACCGACAAAATTCCAGAAAGGAATCAACAATTTTGAAGACCGAACAAAGGGAGCGATAAAGGAGACGTGAAAAACTATAAATTATAACCGGGAGTTAGTGATTGGTGCGTTAATGCAAAAGTAAACGAAGCAGTTTAAAGCGAAGTAGGTTATTCAGGACATCCGTCAAATTGCCTTTAAATAACAATTTCCAATTCCACCCGTTCGATTAGTTTAGCAGAACAACTAAAGGAAATTGGAAATTCCTTAGACATTTATTTAGTGCATGGAACTGAAGGATAGCGTAAGAAGAAAAGAGAATTGAAGAGGGAATCATCATTTAGTGAATTCGCCACCCCGCAAAGAATATAATTCGTCGTGGATAATTGAAATATAAAAGAAAGAAGTAACGATCAACGGAACGTGGAAGGAGTATCAACCGCAGAAAACCCGGCCAAAGAATAAAAAACGAGGAAAAACCTCGTGCTGTAAAGTGACGCATATGTCCCGTTGTTTTCAGTCCGACAAATCAAAATATATTTAAAAAAAAAAAACGGTTAGGCTCATACACATCAAGTGAACATCAAAAACAAGGTGCAGTGGAAAATATACAAGTTACATCGGCGTCTGGTGAGACTCAACCAATTCGTGTGCCGTTGGCTCCCGCGACGAATCATACGAATAATTGATTTTCGGGAATTCCATACGCGTTCTGAGGTGATTCTTGAATTGTTCTTATTTTATAATATTTCTGCACATGCGTAGTTACTGGGTGAGCCCGCCCGACACGAGGAGCGCTGCAGTCTCCTGTTTTTCTTGTCATTTTTCCATATGAAGGTCCTTGATTCCGACGTGCCATGAGCTTCTCGGTACCGTAGGATCGCCTTTTGCCCTTATGATTACTCGTAGCAGTAGGAATATTTCCGGTATTCGTGTCGCACAGGCGATCGATGGTGGTTTGTTACATGAACCTTGGAATCGATGGCGGCGAAACCTTCCCTTCATCCGCTGGGACCCATCGCGATCTGTAGTCGCAGAGCCAGCCACTTGATCTGGGTTGGAGTTGTAGCTTCGTAACTCACGGTTAATGGCCATGTGATGGTTGATGAAGGATCTCGTCACACCGGGACTGGATGACGTGGTGGGTGCTGCGCCTGTTAGCACACATTCCAAGTGAGTACCATACACGACGAGGCTTGAGGTTTTGGACCTTTTTACCACTTCCATGATGAGGGAAGGGTACAGATCAGTCCCGGTGATGAGTTCCACCCTGTCTATCGATGGGATGTTTCTTTCTCCAAGATCCAAGCTCACCGCGATGGGGAGGTCTCTGAGCAGAAGTCATGGGGACCGCATGTGGTTTGAGAGTTGGGGTAGAATGAGTGCGTTGATAGTCCAACTACGCGAGCGGTCGCGGTGAGGCAGTATAGTCATCGAAGATTGCACCCTCGCCGTCTGGAAGCGAGCACCACCGATTGGAATTAACAATGCCTGCCGGCGGTGGCGCAGCCGTTGGGCGAGAGATGGGGGTGGCCTCTGAGCAAGTGTCCACCAAGGCACGAACCTCAATCCCGCGTTGGGGCTTTGATTGGACGAGCACGCATGTTTTAGCCAGGAGTATCGCCCGCGGAGTTAGGGCGCTTCCGGATATTATGATGAATGGGGCGTTGGCGATGAGGCTGCACAAGCGTAGGCTAGGGTTTGGCGTCGTTTCTGATACTGTCTGCAAGTCTTGATGGAGCGGCAGTCGCGAAACAGGTGTCCCCAGCCAGTTGAAGCAGAGTTTTCGTTGATCCGTATGTGATTGTCGTTGATCCGGGCTGAGCGGTTTGAATCCTTTGTAGGAGCTGATGGAGTGCGATGATCCACAGAATGGGCAGTGGGGCTGTAGGTTCGGAGCGAGGGGTGAAGGTGTGTATACTGAGGGGTGTGGCCTCGGGTTGGTTCTTAGAGCCCTTTGGGGGTGATCGACGGTAACTCTAGGGAGGTCAACGAACTTCAAGCCATCGACCCTGGTGTTTATGAAGGCGTTGACCTGCTGGTATGTAGGGGGCTCCGTGGTGTTTCCCTGCGTTGTCTGCCAATCACATCCTGTACGTGGATCCAGGCGCTAGGTGGTTTGGTAGACGATTATGTCGCTCGATGCGTTTACGAGGCGGCCGAGCAGGGTCTCGACAGCCTCATAGGTCGCATCGCGGAGTTGTAGTAGGCCCACGGCACATTCCTTGGCAGGTACATTGCTAAATGACAACATATCTTATCACATGCCTCTCTCAAGAGCACTAGTATTATGCCTACAAATCTGGAGTATAAATGCCGGAACATCTCGTCATTTGAAAAACCTCGACTTAAGATGAGAAGGGCCTATAATAGACGTTTGAAAGTTAGAACTTAAGTTCAAGTATTGTATTGTATTAAGAATAATAAATAAATTTATATATCTACGCAAGGGTACAGCACACCTTTGTAAAAAACCAACTTTGTAAAAAAGACCGTCGCAACTGGAATCCTCACAGTCAAAATCGTTGAGGAAAAAATTAAAACTTAAAATAAAATTTAAAAACTGTATTTGCAATGTAGTGATTGAGGGGCACAACTGATCTAACTACCTCTAAGATTAACTTGGAAATTAAATCCTTGATCTCCCAGCCTACGAGAAAACAGCAGCACCGGTAATTTTAGCCGTTTCTAGGTCATCGACCTAGGTCCGTGGTCTTTTCAGGTTCATTCATTGCTACTTATATCAGCTATCATAAACCGTCGTGATCATCTGCATACAGTGGTTGCCCCTGAAAATATCGCACGAACGTCATAGCCAATGTAACTTTGTGGGGGTTCTCTATACTACATGGAGAACCAACCCACTGTTTCCGCCTTATTTCGAACGCCAACAGCTTGTCAAATCAACCCCGATTCCTCCTACCAACCTATTCTCCCGTAAATCATGTTTTAAGAACGGACGCTTAGCTGAATTCATTATTCTATGCAGGTAATGCATAATTAAATTCAGCTACCTTTTCGCCATACGGCAACTCCATTTCGCTAACCCATAAGATTCCCACCGGAAATCGCATTTCATCTGGGTTAGCAACGGCATTGTCTTACCAAACGACGCGGTTGCATAATCATGCAATCGCTGGGGAAATTATCAAAGTATTTAATTTAATTCCCACGATCAAATTTCCCTAGCCAATTCGGCGCCCTATTCACTTTCCCCAGACACTCCATTCGCTGGGGATCAATGATCTCTTCTTACAGGTGAATAGCGCAAACAACATTTTCCTCTCCCTCACGATTCTGTCTTTCCATAGTTCAATGCACTCTGAGATCACCACAGTCACCGCACTAGGTCAGTGGGCCACCGTCAGGGTTGCATTGATACACGCACATCAAAGCCAGATCATCCCTGGGTTATTGTGCTTTCCTTTTGGTTTCTTCATCCTTTCTATGCCCATCGACGTCGAACGAATACGCAAGTATTTTATCCACCTCGATGAGCGTAGAGAATTGAAGCATGCACAAGAGAGCGCGATTACCATTGGCTGATCGTTGTGCAAATAAGAAATCCCAGTTTTTATCCCTAATTCCAGACAGTCGCTTCACATCCACCACCGGTGACGGTCACACCGCCCCGAGTCGCTTGTTGTTTATCACCACCACAGGTCACGCCGCAGAGTAACAATTTAATTCAATTCATTCGCCGCTCGAAGTCGAGTATCAATCTCTGAAGCGCGCACACATCACAGAGTCGTTTTGCTGCCAAAAATAGTCGTGTTGGATATTTTCATCATAAAGTAATCTGTTGACTACTAAAGTTAGATCGTAAATTGTGAATTAGAAAAATAAGTTTTCTGGTATCAACCCATTGTTGTAAAAACATAAACATCATATCAACAAACAAAATTAAACTAAGGCAACAAAACCACTACAGTGAACTTTTATTTTCCTTTGGGTTTTTTTTTGTGAAATTAGTGCCCGTGTTCTGGCACACAGATATAAACCCCCACAACTTTGTTGTGTGTGTGGGCGGATCTGTGACCTTGGGCTAAACAGAACTTCGAATTTGTGGTCTCTATCCTCCATTCTTCTTCTCAGCCAAATTCTCCTGATCGCGGTCGCTCAATGTGAATTTGCCGACGCCAATTACAATATTTTTGGGTGGTGGACAATCGTATCTGTACTTGACGGTAGTGATACCGTTTGGATTATTTGGGTCTGCTGTAATGGTAACAACATTGTTTTGAATCAGGGAGATGCGGTTCTCTATGGTTGGATCTTTTAAATTTTAGAGTATCATAATATCCATATACTTTAGCTTATAAGTACTTATGTTGCTTGAATTATTGAGTGGCAACCCCATTAAGCTAAACTAAACTTTTCGTCCCCGTATGATGTATAAAAAAATATGAAATGCTCTTCTGTAATAACATACCGCCCCATCATAATCAATGTATGTGTAACTAAAGCTTGTTGAATTAAGTAGCACATCTGCTGGTATGAATAGGATGGCTATACTACTTTTCATCGTTCAATCCTACTTGTATTGTAATCCCCATAGGAAAATCTCGAAAATTTCGTTGACTCCGATTGCTGGAGGATTAAACTTTCCAAAAATCCAAGAGGCAATAAAGAGGCATAATCTCACCACAAATCTACATATTGTGAACTTAAATATAAAATGTCTGTACCATAAAGTGCCCATGAACAGAATTGTGAAGCGAATCCTTGAAACATCTGCCAATATAACCTCAAAGTCACGTTCTCCCATGATGGTTGTAGGACTAAAGTTAAAGCGGGTAAAATCCCATCCCAGAGTAATTTAACAAGTTCAAATAAATTCGACTTTTAGGGCTCCGTAATTACTCCAAAAGAAATAATAGAGAAACAAAAAGAAGAAAAAAATCGGCAAAGGACAACTGTCAGGCAACACTTTTGGACAACTGGTTAGCTGCAATTTTAACGTGGCCCAAAAACTAAAGTCGCCACGAGGATTTCTCGTGTTACCCTCCACAACAACCTTACTATACCAAATTAGCTGCTACGCTTTCCTAAAAACATGAAACATGGTATACATCTATTCATTTCGGCAGCTAGTCAGATTTGGACTTTTTATTGTGAGAAGGGAGGGAATGTCCGCAATGTAATTATTATTTCGTAAACCTAAAAGGAAGATGTGACCCTCGCAACTCCTGCTATTTAATAATTTTATAACGAGACAAATGTTGCATGTGCAATGTGGTGATGGCGTCCTTTCCTGTAATTTCGAATTTATTCTTTGTCCTTTTGTGGATACGTATTCGTGCTTTCCTGTTGGATAATTGCATTGAAACTGCAAGTGACTATGAGGGAAAGTAAAACGCACTCTTCTCATTTTCTGGCGAATCCCCATAAGGATCGTCCGTGTCAGATATGTGTGGTGTCATACTGACGGCACTGGTTACGTGATGAATTGAAGCCACTAACCGCAGTTACCACTGACTGGCGTACTCACTTCATTTTACAATTTTGGTTTGATAGATGGAATTCATATTTTCTACCGGCTTGTGGCTAAATACTGCAAAACCTATCAAAGTGACATATTCAGTAGTGTTAATATTTAAATATACCATATTTGCAAACGTAACTCTTTGGTATTACTTGACTGCATTTTATGTTTGTGATTTTCTAATTATTTAGGTGTACCAACAGCAATGGCCCGAAATGCTACTCCCGTGGCATATCCCGGATCGCCCTTGCATCTGGCAGTGGAATTTTGTGCCAACCCACCAGCCCATGCAGCACGTTGGTTACATGGCGACCGTGTTTTTACTCCAGGAAATCAATATGGGAGCACGGTCCTTGCCTATGGAGTTACGGTAAGTATATTTATTCCAATGGACCTTACGCATACAACATTTTATAAGTTTTACTATACCCAGAACTACCCAAAAGTTTAGTGCTAGAGTAGGTATTACTGGTATAGAAGAATAATAGACAGAGGTGGCATGGGATGTTGAACACTGAAAGGAAATTTCTTAAGCACATTTTACGCATGTTTTGTTGGATGAACGTCGTGGTCGCTTTTGGCAACACAATGATTATTTCCTAAACGCCGCATAATCACAATATCATTCATTAAACCTGTTGTATAATATATTTATCAATTTAATGTAATATAGGAAAGGGGTCTAAGTAAGGGTACTGACTTACTTGGGGATCGGACCGTGGAGCGGTCGATGTTGCTGGTCCCTGGTGTGCAGGTTGCAGGAGGCGTTGAGTTCTTGACTCCCCCTGTTCAGGTGGCTGTTTGTTGATGATGGTTGGTGGGTTTTACTTTTCACAATTATTTTTTCACAGACCTACTATTATTTAATGTAATTTTTATAAGCACAAACTTAGTTGCTGTAGTTCTTCTAATGAGAATTCTTTCTAATGTAATTTTTATAAGCACAAACTTAGTCGCCGTTGTTCTTATTATGAGTATCAGAATTAATATTTTTTATTTTTTGCCGTTGACGTTTCTATTTTTTATTCATCATTTTTTATTATTGTTACTGCCAAGTGGAATTTGCATAAAGTAGTTTATGCAAATTAGCTACTTGACGATTTTTCTTTCCTTTACAGGCCGAGAGGGGAAATTTGCGGAAATTAGTAGGTGTTGTGTGAGTACACGGAGGCGGAGTCCGTAACGAACCTACCTACGCTCTCTTGAGCCCCTTTACATTCATGGCTACTGAAGCTGATAAAGCAATTTAAACAGAAAGTCCCTATCCGTTTGAGTTTTTATATATCTGGCCATTGCCGAACGTAACAATATGGCGAACAGGCGATTTTTTTTTTTCTTACCGCATTTTTCTAAAAAAGACAGAAAATAATTTACATATTCAGATGAAATGATAAACCTGCTTCCATAATATTTTTTTAAACCTATTTTAGTGGTTCTACACGATCCTCTAGATTATTCAACTTTTACTGTTTTGTATTTGCAACTCATCTCTTTCGTTACACAGTGATCAAATATGTCTACAACAGATGTAAAAAAAAGAACAAATCATTTACAAGAAAAAAGGGATAACAACTTGTTTTAATTAATAGTTACGATTTGGTTTATTTTTTGAGTTACTTTTCAACGTTTTATTATTTTTAATTTTTTTGTAATTAAAATTAAGATTAATTTAAATTGAAACTAATACGAAAAGAATAACGTAAATGTTGCAGGCGGTAATCCCTACTTGCACACACACACACACACACAAACACACACACACACAAACATACACATACACACGCACACACTCACACACACGCGCGCCCGCGCGCACGTCGATATACGGCGCACACTGTCGCGCAGATACACAAACTCGACACACACATATGTACCCCACTACACAGTCGTCACGCAACCAGACACACGCCGGGCGTACATCAATGGATATATTTGTTATAATCGCCGTCTCAATGGCTGGGTTGGGAAAAAGGTTGTGTCTTGCGTTTGATTGTGCAAACCTAGGTTCAACGGACAATCTTGCTATTGTGCAGTTCTGCTGAGTGGTAGGTGGGGCCCCAAAGCCCAGCCGTCCGGTGGGATCATCATCATCATCATCATCATCGGTACTACAGCCGGGGACCGGTCTTTGCCTTATTTAGCAAGTCCTGAGGACTGTTAAATTTTCCATAATGATTTGTTTTTTCCGGGCAAGGTCATTAGTCTTGCGCCAGAGGCTCCTCGCCAAGGAATCGAACCCCGGTCTCCCGCTTGACAGGCGGGTATACTAACCACTATACTATCGAGAAGCTAGACGAACTTCACATAGATGGGACTAAATTGTAACGTCCTAGAAATTTCTGCCAAATCACCTAAACAATAGGTCCTTAGGAAAAGATTTTTAGATGAGAACGTTTTTTCTTAATTTGTTCGATAGTCCTCACCAATAACGATGCATAATACCCGCAAGCCATTGGTTTTTCTTATTCGAATGATCGAATTCCGCGAAGACGATTCCACGTACATCCCAACATGGGGTTGGTATCACCTTACCCACCAATTTCACCACGTTCGATACCTCCGTTCAGGTACAAATACATAGTTTTGATGAGTTTATTTTTTTTTTTTTTTTTTTTTTTTTTTTTTTTTTTAGTTTTTAAACCACATTTATTTTCCTAATTCTTTTTACATGTATAATATTAGGGGTAAATGTTAAACCCTTTTCTACAATCACCATCATCATCATCGGCACTACAACCGAAACCGGTCTTGGCCTTATTTGGCAAGTCCTGAGGCTTGTTAAATTTTCTATAATGATTTGTTTTTTCCGGGCAAGGTCATTAGTCATGCGCCAAAGACTCCCCGACGGGGAATCGAACCCCGATCTCCCGCGTGACAGGGGGGTATACTAACCACTATACTATCGAGGAGCCTTTTTCTACAATCACAATCCTTAAATTAACTTACTGGTTCTATGCGAGCTCTCTAAATTACACCTTACAACTTGATTTTGATATATGCCTTTCGGCGTACATCTTTTTTGTTTTTGTTTCTTATATATATATATATATATATAAATATATATATATATATATATATATATATATATGTGAAATAAATCATATATTAGAGGGACTCCTCGTTTACATATATATGTATATATTATTATTATTACAATTTTTTTATTTTTTTTTTATTATTATTATAACAAACAAAAACTTCAAAACGAAACGAATAAAACATAAAATCAGAAATAAAAAATAAAATAGAATAGCTACACAAAAGTAATGGGGAAAGGTGGACAGGGGGAGGGGGGACAAGAGGAAGGAGAGCGTTGCTCTTGAGAGGCATACTATATTTGAGGAAGTGAAGTCCTCTCCTCGTTGAGAAGCCACCACCATTTGGGAGATGTTCGATCTTTGGCTGATTTATCTCTTTCACTGATCGCCGTGCTAAAACGCATGCGGTCTGGGGCATTGGAGATATCACTATCATGGAGAATTCGTTCGTCCCTGGCACCACGGAGAGCGTGGTAAATAATCGGGACTCCATGTACGTCTTGGATAAGGCCTTTTTGATTCAAGAAAGGGAACGCTTCTGGGGGAATAAACCCATTCTGGAGGGTATTCTCCAGATACATATCATTGGGATAGAATGCTCCCGAGATAAGATTATTGTCACTGCACATTGCCCTTGCTGGGTGACCACGAATAATTTTAATTATGAAATTGTCTATCCTATTTAACCCTATTTGTTATACAGGATTTTGTTGGGAAAAAATTTTTTGTATTGCGACTCTGGTGTTCTATAAAGTCCGAGGCAGGAACGCAAACACTGCCGTTCGAACACACGAAACTTCTCTATATAAAGTGGAGATATATTATACCATACTGGACAGCCATAAACCAAAACTGGTCGGATGAATGCCGAGTACGAAATTATTTTGACTCTGGGGTCAAGAAGACTACTTCGGAATAGACTTCTTGTAATAGAATATGCGCTTTTGGCCGCGGAGAGGGACGCTGCTACGTGCTTGTCAAAATATAAATACTGGTCTAGCCACATACCAAGGTATCTAACTACAGTTTTCACTTGCAGTGGAAGGTTATTGTTACCTACAATATAAAAGTGTTTCCAGTTGTATTTTGTATCCCTCGAGGCCCTGGATAGGGGCGTTCTGAAAAGGATAGTCTCGGTTTTCTGGAAATTAATCTTTAATTTCCAGTCGCAAAATTGTTTTATTTTGTTGCAAAATTGTTTTATTTTGTTGAAGTCATCTTGAAGGTGCCTATTGATGACGTCTATTTTTCCTCCTGTTCTGTACACCACTATGTCATCGGCGTACGCAATGGCGGTTTCGAGAGAACTCACTAGATCACTAGTGTAAATATTGAATAGAATGGGAGAATTCACAGCTCCCTGCTGTAAGCCATTTTTAAAATGGAAGGTCTTGTTGGAGAGTATGTCCCCGCATTTCACCACAAAATGTTTGTCCATTATCATATCATAAATGATGTATAACACATATTGCGGCATACCCAGGTTTGTTAACTTATAGACAAGTCCTTCTAACCATACGGCGTCGAAAGCCTTTTCAAAGTCAACCAAGCCCGCGCCTGTACATTGTCGCTTTGCCTTGTTCCACTGTATATCGGAAACAAGTTTCGTCGCTGCATGAACTGTATCATGTCGCGCTCGAAAGCCAAACTGGTTGTTGGGGATGATATCATTTTCATCACACCAACCTATCAGTGCTTTGTTTATAATTTTTTCGAATACCTTGCTGATCTTGGGAAGCAGGCTGATCGAGCGCAGATTAGCTGGATTGCTCTTATCCTTACCCTTTTTGGGGATAGGGTGGACTACTGCAGTCTTCCAATGGGTTGGATAGTGTGCATTGTTTAGAGCGTTGTTAAATAAAGTAGTGTCTATGTTCACTGCTTCGCGAGGCAAGTGCCTTAGAACCACATTTGGAATGCTATGCAGATGATTTATTATTTTTTATTGAGCTAAGTATGTTTCTAAGTTCATCCTTTCGCACAACCATATTTGTATTTTCATTTCTGACGGGAGAATCCGCTCTATTATTTTCGCCGAATGTGATGGAACTACGGTTTTCGGATCGCCAGTTGTGAAGTTGATTGCGCAGCGAGCAATGTCTTTGACGGGCATTGCTTTCAATTTCAGTGTTAGCATGAACTGATTCGTTAACTCTATACACTGCTTCGAAACAGGCTGCAATTGAATTCGCTTCCTTTTGCGGATCCTCGACTACTATTACTTCATCATTGGAGTTGATGTGCTCTAAGGTGAGTCCTGCGTTCAGCATTATCTGACAATTATCGGGAGTCCGTGGAATTCGGAGACAGGGAATGTCATTGTGATCTTTTCTTCGACATATTTTCTTGATTTGTGAAAACATGTTCGGTCCGTTTGCTTGAACAGCTCGATTCTGTTGCTCCACTCCTCATTTATTACTGCTTGGTAATTATCCCGGATTAGTTTTTGAAGATTTTTAATCAAGGACTTGATTGTTTTGATTTCATTGCTATTTGGGTCACTGAACTGCCTATAGCACAATTTCAGCTTTGAGAGCAGGGTGCTCTTTTGCCTGTACAAAGCATCGATAGTTGCATTTCTGTATCGGTGGGTATAGCCATCCATATGAGCTACTTTGGGGATGGAACGATTCATTGTGTTAGTAACAATATCGTTCATAGTTAGGAGGTAATGATCGATTTCATCGTTACGGAGGTTTCTATTAGTCGGTGGGTCTGCGTATTTCTCTTTTTACTATGCGATCGAAACGCGACCAATGTGCTTTTCGGAAATCGAAAGAGTGTACTTGGTCGTACTGCTCAAGTAGATGGTACTCGTTTGGCACGTGTATTACGCCTCCAAGTCCGTAATGGTGGCTATCGTACTCAATTGTGCGAAGACAATTTCGAGTAGTTACCTCGGTATCTGGTAACTGAATTCGATCATCTGTCGGCGTACTTGTAGCGTACAATTCTAGTTTATGCTCGATCGCATTTGTTTGCCACCAATCAAACAGGGCATTGTCTCTGGTGTTCGAGGTCAGATTGCCCCAGGCACTGTGCTTGGCGTTAAAATCACCTGCCATTAAAAAGTAATTGTTTTCCGGATCTAACTTGAGACTTCGGAAAAGCGTAACGATTTCACAGATAAATTGGGTACCTTGAACAGGTTCAGGAGCGTAAGCAGCGACTATATATAGATGCCTTTGACTTTTTAGAGGAATATCTACAATGCATGCCTCTAGCACCTGGAATTTGTGTACTTCCGTGCTGTAAACGACCTTATGGTGAAGACCTTTCTTAACTAAGGTAACGACCCCACCCCGTCGAGTAAAGTGTGGTCGATCTCGTCTAATTATATTATAAGTTTTGTAGCCCGTTTGGTGCCTTTGGTTTAGCTTAGTTTCGCTAGCCAAGAGCACATCTGGGCATTCGGCTTGGAGCAGATTGCCTAAATTATCCCTTCTTTCGACGTGGATTAGTGAATTTACATTCACAGCCATAATTTTTAGTTTTAGTTCAGACGGAGGGTTGAAGATTTTGATGTGGAGAGTTATTTGAGAACAGGGTTGAATAGAGAGTTCGTGCTCTTTGTTCAGTCAGTGTTTTTTGAAATTCGGCAAATTGTCCTTGCATGGTTAATAACATTGTTATTATTTCTGAATGTGCCTCTGGTGCAGGCATTTTTCCATTACTATATGTATGTTCCATGGATGCTGGTTGCTTAGGAGCACCGGCCATTTGTGCATATGACACACAAGGAGCCACGAAATTGTTGTAAGAACGAGTTTTCATTTTTTTCTCTTCTTCAACTTGTTTCTTTTTGGATTCCAATTTTAATTTCATTTGTTGAAATTTAGGACATCCTCTAAAATTAGCAGTGTGACCTGTATTTTTACAGAGGACACAGGACAGTGTTTTCCTATCTGGAAGCTGTTCCTTGCCCAAGGGGCATTCACCAATGATATGGTCGGAGAGGCACTTTACGCACCTGAATTGCATGTGGCAGTTTGACGCCGGATGCCCGAAGCGTTGACAATGCATACACAGCAATACGCGATCGATTTTTCCTATTTTTTCCCAACTTATTGTTTGGTGGTTGAGGTGTTTGATGTATCGGAGAGCATCAACTTTACTGTTGGGACTCAGTGATACAATAAAGAAAGGCAATTTGCAATTGCGTTTTCTGGAGTTGGCGGTAGAGAAGGGTTTCACACCAGTAAATTTTAAATTGTCGGTTTCGACATTTTTTAATTCCTCTAATACCTCCTCAGGGTAAAACATGGGTCAACTCCTTTTAGGAGCATGGAGATTATTTTCTCTGATTTCGGGGTGAACGTGTAGTACTCACTTTTTGTCTTACCCAAAGCAGTCATTACTTTGCGATAACCTTCAATATCATCGCAATTTACACATTAATTTTATTTTAGAGTTATTAATTTTTTTCGTTTTGAAAATTTTGCAAGTTAACTCACCTAATTTTATAACGTCCTTTGTTTCCATGGACGTAAGTATTATAGGCGGCGCCTTTTCCTTTTTGTTGGTTACGATGTGCTGGTTTGTTTGCTGCTTTTACATCTCGTTTGTTTGCTTCCTGATGTTGTTACTAATTTTTCTGTTGTGCTGTTGTATTTTCTTGGCTTTGTTGTTGCTGCACCAGGTCTTTTAATTTGAGGATTGCTTCTCTTTGTTTATTGAGTTCCTCTTTTTTTGTGTCAATATCCGCAAGGAGTTTTTCTAATTTCGCCGGATCTGTTGCAGTACCTGTGATATTGTTGTCTTCATCAGCAGGTAATTCGATTTCACTTGGGTCAAGGTCAACCAATTCCTTGAATTGGTTGCCTGCGCCTGTGTATTCGTATGTATTTCTTTCCTTTTGCATTTTTTTCGCCGCCTGTATTTGGTTTGTGCCGCTTTGTTATAATACTCGGCTGTCGCTCGAGTCGGCTCCATGTCATCGTTTTCAGGCCTGCCTGGCCCCTTTTCATGAAAGTGACGATCTCTTTAGCACTTTGTTTGTTTCCACAATTTTTTTTTTTTTTTTTTTAAACAACCGCTCAGTGGCGGCCACACTTGTTAATCCACCCTTACACACTCGCGCGACGAATTCTTTTATTTATTTTTATTTTCTATTCTTTTGCATTCTCCTGTTGTCAGATATACGTCTTATCTCTTTGACGTGCTGGTAACGACTGGATGATTCTTTTGTTTTTGGAGGGTAGTGGTATATCCATGATTCGTCCACAGTTGTGAAACTCGTCAAGATTCTCACGGAAAAGTGTCAAAGCAGTGAGGATAAACGGCCCGGTGGAATACCACCCCATTACCCTATTACTACTATTTACTATTTATTGGCCTGTGGGAACCCAAAAGTTCATGCCCTCACCGACTCGACTCCGCCATTGTTCCCTGTCCCTTGCGCTCTCCTTCCACGTTCAACCATCCGATCCCATCTCCTCGAGGTCCAACCTAACATTGTCCTCCCATCTCCGTCACGGCCATCCTGTCGGTCTCTTTCCCGTTGGCTTACCGTCAAGAATTCTATGCACGGTCCTATCGTTGCCCATTCGCGCCACGTGTCCGGCCCATCTTAATCTCCGCTACTCGATTACTCTCACTATTGTCGGTTTGCGGTATAGCTCTTCCAGTTCGTGGTTGTGGAGTTTCCTCCATTGTCTTGCCTCCTCGTCATATTTGCCGCCAAAGATACCCCTTAGAACTTTATTCTCGAATACGCGGAATTTGTTTTCTTCCCGTTTCTTGAGAGCCCATGTTTTGCATCCGTATAGAACAATCGGAATGATTTTGGTTCTATAGACACGGAGCTTTATATTCCGTGATAGCAGTTTGGATTTCAGCAGTTTGCTGACTGCATGCCAACTAGCGTTACCGGAGTGTACTCTTTTGCTGATTTCCTTCGACATTCCGTTACTGGCCGTCAATATCGTTCCCAGGTATTTAAATTCTTTGACATTTTCAAATATCTTGCCCCTGATGTTTATGTGTGTTCCCGGTGGTCCACCTGCTCTCGCCATAATCATGTATATCGTTTTGTCTTCATTTATTACTAGGCCCACCTCTTTTGCCGCTTGCATGATGATTTCACAGTTTTTACTTACTGTTTCTTGAATATATCTTTATTGATAAACCACACATTTTAGACCACTTAAAAGAAAACAGAAGCCACATTAAATGGGTTTATCTACTCGAAAAAGTAGCAGAAAATTAGACCAAGAGTCCGATTCATTCTAGTCAAGCGTTTGGCATATATGCCATCACTAACCACAAGCCCATAAACTTGTACTTGTAACTTAAATATATCGATAACCGAACCTAACCTATTACCACCATTAGTTTACTCGAATTGGGTTTTGTCCACAGATGGCCTGTTTGGCGGATTTTGAGAAGCACACCGTATTTAAACAATGGCGTAAAATTATATTTGAAAAAAATCAATACCATGTACATACCATATGCATACGATGACGTTTTTATGTTTCATTTTAAAGTTCTAAACCTCTTAAAAAGCACCCAACTATTGGTTTTCCCGTCAATGTTCCAAAGCGATTTCTGTAACGAGAATATCCACCTCACCATGAGAATGTATGCTGTTCGGGTTACATTTTACTTCCGTTGGATTATGAAAGTTTCGCAGTAATATGATTTTGCCGCATCCATCACATTCTCCTACAAAAACTATCGAAAGAAACTAAACCCACATTACTCAAAACTACACAATTAATATGTAGTTACGCCAATTATAGGTGCCCATCACGAAGTACTGAGTCATCGTAACGGCAGCTAAGGTTTCAACACATACTTGCATTCTATTTCATCCTTATATCGAACACTATTTAGACTCAACTGATTGGAATAAAACTTTAATCGTTATGTATTTCCAGGACCTGCCTACGCCTTACTGCAAGGAAGCTCGCCTAACTTACGTCAGCATGCATGAGAGAGTTCCTAGAACATTTTATTTCATTGTCTCCTCACCAACCGGTGTAGCTGAAGCCACGTTTAAAGTCAATTTCACAATGCGCTACCGAACCATGTCTAATAGCGTCGACGACGAAGAAGAAGAACTTAGCGAACCGGAAGAAATTCAGTTCCCAGTCTTCGGATCCAGTGCTCCAACGATACACAACTACCAATCGCTGTCCATTGTTTATTTGTTGTACCCTTCACTTCTAATGCTTTCGCTTAAATTATACAAATTACAAAACGTTTTCCTGTAGAAATCTTTCCTTGTTGGTAATTTTAGTTGAAAAACAATGAAATAAAGTTCCCTAGACTTTAAACCTACTGTCACTTTAAGAAAGGAGTCTGTAATAATGCTCAAAAAGAAAACTAAGAGAAAAAAGAAAGGATGTCCTGTTTCAAATACTTTGAAATTTCATATGTGAACATTTTATGTAAAAAAAAGAAAAACCCAAATAAAAACAATGTTAGTCTTTTATAAAAATGAATGTCGAAAAATCAAACTCATTTCAGAGGCAACTCTTAGCTCGCCTCTATTGTAAAAATGTAATTAGACAGAGGCTGCATTTATTCTTTAAGTTAAAGTTTGTAAGATCGTACACAAAAATGTTTTAAGATGTTAAACGATGTTGACCATTGCGAAATGGAGAATAATAATTTTTTATACGTGCATTTTTATATATATAACGCCAACAAAATATTTGAAAAAAATATATTTTATTTTTTTCAATTACATGAATTGTATTAAACATGTAGCTACAATATAGATGTTTCGAACAAAAGGAGTTTATATAATTATTTTTGCATTAAAATTGTGGCAACAATGTTTTGGTCTTAACTGTAAGTGTAGAGAGTCACTAAACATAAGTAATACTGGCCAATTAGCTCAAGGGACTGTACCAAAACAAATTAGCTGGGGGAAGTAACACTGGTATGTATGGGAATTTAGTTTTCCTGTATAAGGATAAAGTAACTAATACTAACACTAGAAAATTATTAATAATCTTTTTCTACACAATATGGTACTTTTAACAATTTTATATTCATTGCATTGCTTGTTTCAAAATATTCGGCCGCACTGAAGGTTCAAATGGTTCTAAGATGTGGTTTTCTATTCTGACTCGCCCTTTATTTTCGTTTATGCAGATTTGAATGAGAGCGGCATATTTTTTCGGAACGCTCAGCTCAACTACAATATGGTAAAGTCTGTGCTTCGCGACTGAGTCGTAGGCTTTTTTGAAGTCAACGAAAAGTTGGTGAACCGCCTCTCCGTATTCCCACTTATTTTTCAGCAATTGCCTTATCGTGAACATTTGGTCGCTTGTTGACCAGTTCCTATGAAATCCGCAGTGGTAGTCTCCCAGTATTTCGTCTGCGTACGGTGTGATTCTCGCAAGTATGACATTTGTTAGTATTTTGTATGTGGTTGGGAGCAATGATATTCCATTGTAGTTTTCGCAGTCAAATCTGTCGCTTTTTTCGAAAATGGGGACGACTATTGAGGTTGTCCATTCTTCCGGAGTGACTTCCTTATCCCATATTGTTTTAATCAGTTGGTGGATCTTTCGAGCGGTTGCCTCTCCTCCTTGATTCATAAGCTCTGCCGATATGTAGTCGACTCCGGGAGCCTTGCTGTTTTTCAATCGATGTATTGCGTCTACAACTTCATTGAGAAAGGGCTCTGGGATCTAAGGCTCGGTTGTATGTACGTCCGGTGTGTTTATTCATGGTTGATGGGTGCGCATATTGAGCAGTTTTTCAAAATACTGTTTCCATCTTGTCACGATATTGTTTGTTTCTGTCATCAGACAGCCGTTTGCGTCTCGAATTATTTTGGCTCTCCCTCGGTAGCCATTTCTAATTGAATTTATGCTGGCATACATCATCATCATCGGCACTACAACCGGGATCCGGTCTTGGCCTTGTTTAACAAATCTCTCTACCGGTCCCAATTTCGAGCCGATTTCATCCAATGCAGAGATTTTTGCGCCATCAGGAGAGAAATCGCAAATTGGTGCGATCCGTCTGATTGCACGGAACAGTACCACGAATGTCCGAAGAACAATCACCATGATTATATCTATAAAACAGACAAAGATCCGCCACGAGCCTTCGATGGGTTAACGACTGCAGTCCCGACATCAGCGCCGTGTCCCCGATGAGGCGGATTGCTCATCTCGGCATGCTCTCAAGTAGGCCGAGAATATGTTTAGAAGCAGAACTCCAAACATGGGGACAAGATTCGAGTGCGGGTCTAATTTGGGATTCATACAAGAGAAGAAGTTGGGTCGGAAAGAAAACTGAGTTTTCCAGAGGCGAACCTGGTGATGTACGACACGTGTTTACGTCACGATACATTCCCGCAGACCGTTACACCGAAAAAAATCTATCCTTTCCTTAGATTCAAGGGCATGGCCACTAATCGTCAGCTGAAACCATGATTCACTTCTTCTTATGAATGTTGTGTATTGTGCCTTCGTTGCATTGAAGTTGACAAGATAGGCCGTTCTCCGTTGCAGGGCCTTATCCGAATCCCGATTCAGAGAGTCGATCTGGCTACATCTCAGTTGGTGCGGCACTGATGCACTAATCGGCCGATCACTCGAAAAAAAGGAAACAAGTATACTGTCATCCGCAAAACTTACCCGTTAACTCCAACAATTCATTTATGTGACACAAAAACAAGGTTGGAGCCAAAATAGAACCTTGAGGCACCCCCGAATTAACAGGATACAGATCCGAACACTCGCCGTTCACAACAACCCAGATCGATTGATTCTCGAGGAGGCTCTTCGTCCAGTCGCAAATCTGCTGGTGCGGTCCGTATGAGTGAAGCATGCCCAGCAATGCTCCGTGCCAGACGTGGTCAAAACCCCTGGTGATATCCAATGCGATCGCTCGTGACTCACCATGCCCTTCAATCGCAGATGCCCATATATGAGTTAATAGGGTCGCCTGCCATGGACTCCAGATTAACGATCATTTAGAAGTCCATTGCATTCCAAATATTAAATCAACTTGGAACTGATGACCTTTTCCATTCCCTTGGATAACATAGACAGTAATGCTATTGGCCAGTAATTTTGTGGGAGATACTTTTTCCCCTTCTTTAGGATTGGCTGAAATCGAGCAAATTTCCAGCAGGTAGGAAATGTCCTCTGTACAATAAGACAAGCGAAAGAGTCTGCCAAGAACCGGCGACAGTTCTGGAGCACAGTTTTTAAGGACTATTGCCGGTATTCCATCCGGGCCGTTTGCCTTCTTACTGTCCAGTGCACGTAGAATGCGTTGAATAGCTCGTGGGGTGAATACTAATATCCGGTATCGAATACCGCATAGCGCGATCACAGGTTGCTCCAGATAGGCCATTGACCAGAAGGGACCTGAACCAGTTGGGCCCTCTAGGCATATATTGGCCAATTTGTCACTGTGAACTTTCTTCACGCTATCAATCGCCTAGTTGCACGCGTTTCTAATCCGAACAAAGTTCCCTACATTATTCTACTGATACATCCCCCTGATGGTCTCTCCTCTTGCTTTCTGCCGTGTTCTTCACTGCGTTTGGGTGTGTGTGATTTGTTGGAATCACCACAAATCCTCTTGTTGATGAATGGATCCAGGGGTGAAAAGAGTGGAGCCTTCATTCCTTAAAGCTAATACTTGCGTAAATCCCTTCGGTTCATTCATCCACTGGCGCCACTTCAGGTCGGCCTTTCCGCTGTCCGCAGGTTGTTTTGTCTTGCGACTCTTCATTAAGATTCTTCCTGATATCCTAACATGTCATCATTAATTGACTCTCCTGAAGATGTGTGTGACGCAATCGCACACCTTTTTTGCAAAATTGTATTCTCAAAGCGGCTTCAATAGCAGTAACAAAGGCGGTTGAAGTTGATTCCTGCTTTTCCCGCCACTTCCCATTTCTCACCAATATTATTCTCCTTGGAATTGGGACACTCCTGGGTCTGTTTTGAAGTACTTTGTAGTTTGCTTGGGTAGTCATCTTCAATAGCCGTTTTTCCACCTTGGTTAGAGTTTTTTTTTACTAGTGGTTCATCTTCAGCCCCCAGGTTGGTTCTTTACAATTTCCTTCGCTCTTCCCTGGAGTGATTTAAGTTGTGTGCGAGGGTGAAAACGGACGTCGTATCCCCAAACGCCATTTTTCACTGGCACTGCAGTACGGGAGCTCGATCACCTGTTACGCTTGACTTAATTTTTGAATGTCAGTTACTAATGGCCGCTCAATTTTCGCTATTCAACGTTGCAGCCGCCAGTGCAGTCATCTGATTTGAACTTTAGTGAAAAACGGAGCCAAAAATATCTCCGTATACTTTAATGGGATGGTTGTCAAATGTTTTTGTTGTTGTTTTATTCACGAACGCCGCCGTTTGTTCCGTGCAAGACATTTTTCGTTAACAGGATTTAATTGAGACGGTGCCTGAAAAGAGTTTCCTCTCAGGTGTATCAAAGGCTTTAAGGTTTTATTGTCAGCGATGTCACCATAAAGTTTTCCCCTCAGATGTGCGCCTGACCTCAATGGTTCTATTCCCAGTTATGCCACTGCAGAGTTTCTGTTCGGTTGATTGATGAATTTATCATTAATCGGTTAATTCCAAGTATGATGGGTTTAAGCCTAAATAGATACATGTGATGAAGTAGGTCACTCTAGTGCGTCACAGGAACGTACTAAGTGTAACAACCAACTTAATAATAATCATCATCATCATCATCGGCACTACAACCGGGATCCGGTCTTGGCCTATTTTGGCAAGTCTCCACCGGTATTCGGTCCTTATCGGAGACTTGTTAAATTGTCCATAATAATTAGTTTTTCCTTGCGCCGGCAACTTAATAATAGTATAAATACGTAATAAATAAATAAATACGTATAATAAATAATAAATACGTTTTATGTAGAAAACTGTTTGAAATAACTACACGCATTGAAGACTGATCAGAAATAATGAAGTAGAAAGAACGCAACTTTCTTAACTCAAGACACTTCCCCTCTCTTAATGTGGGCCAATACCATCTCTTGATGATGCACCGGATACACTGTCTACACGTAGGTGTAGTGTGCAGAGGCGCACCCTACTGATCCAGTGACATTGTAATGCAATGATTTTCTTCTTCTGGTGTGCGTGACGACAGGTATAATGTTATCTCTAACAAAGAGCGTGGGCTATATACCTATCTGTTTCTACCATATAGGTCGTTGGTGCGGGTGTCCAGTAGGTGATACTCTTCCACCGCTTTCTTTGACTTGCCCAATCTGGTAATTGGCATTTTTGTAGTTGACAACATCCCAATCAAAGAACAAACTATTTACCTTTTATAGTGATATTCCCACAAAACTTCACAAACCAACATTTGCATTATACTATTCCTCTTTAGTTCCACAAGTCTTAGGTTAATTATCAAAATTATTGAAAAGTACCTGTGGCGGTTCCGCCAAACCCCACTGCCTACTTACCTGAAGAACCCCCATGCCTACAACCCTATCTGCATAATTTTTTGCTAATGCAATCGCATTAAGCACCTGTAAATGCTTCACGCATCAAATAGATCAAATTTATAATCTAAAAGTCCCTGAAAAAGAATCCTTACCTTTCATGCATCTCTTCGCATACAAATTCCCTATAAGAATTCTTTCCTAACTTATCATGAATTCCAACACCAATTCGGCACCTTCGGTGCCAGGCAAATCCCAATCTCACCAACGGCATTTCCCCCTAGACGAATTCCTGAGAACAAAATGATTTGGTTTACATACAATGTAACCATCATAACACGGATAATAAACATTGCGTCGCCTATTTCCCGGCCTCACCATGTGTATAATAAATCTCCTTACATACACATTGGCTGGCGACCTATACCCAAGGGACAAAAACAAATATGCCCACCTTGAGTCTTAAGGCATCAATTAAATCCTACAGCATAGGCAAATGCAAATAGGAATTGAATACCTACCCGTACCAGCTATGCCATAAACACAATTTCCCTGTAAACAAGGTAAAACCAATTAGCACAATGTTCATGACGCATTGCGGCTGTCAATACAGCTGCTGTGCATATTGTAGACAACGATCATCAATGGTCCCTTTGTCTTACATATTCCTGGATCCGTTTCCCAGTAACCTTCTCACATAAACAAAGATCTTCACGATCCCTTTTCCCTTTCTTTGTTTTAGATTCGTTCCCATGGCTTTGATCTATGCAAGAACCAATGTACACACATACTTGTGTACCGTGACGATCTTCTCTATGAGATCTGTTTGGTTACCCCAAAGAGAGACTTTACGTCTCTCTTGGAATAGGAAAATGCACCCCCTAATTAAGAGAGCCAGTTTGACTGGCCGAATTTCTTTTGATAGCGAACGAATATCCCTGAGTCCTTTACCAACCACAGATCGAGGCTGCCGCGTCGCCACCCACCGTACCGCGCACGGAAATTATAAAAGAATCTCACTGCCTGACTAGGCATTCAAGTATATCGGGCTTATATACGCCTGTTCTTTTCTGCAGTTCCTTGTGTGCAGACCGTTTTTCGTTTGCATGAATTTCGTGAATATGCTGCACTAGCGACTACTTACTAATGCAGTAGAACCCATCAATATCAGCATTACTTAAATAAATATATTCGTAATGTTACACATTTTTATAAAGACAGTAAAACGTTATACTTCACAGTTGTTTAAACTCCAGAATCGTTGAAAACCCCTAACATTATTTAACATTCATTGTTGCCACACACTGCATAAACCATAAACGCAAATTAACTCCAATTACATTTTAGAAGTAAGATCTAAACCAAGGATCATATATAAATTACCATATACATATATGCATGCCTAACAGCCAAAGATAACGTTAATTATTACTAATTTTTATACTTTATTTTGTTTTTGTATAAAATTTAAATCTATGCAATAAGAGATGTTAGTACAGCTAATCATTTGTTGGCCAAGAAAAACGAAACCATGTTCTTAAACAAACGTTTTGAATTAGGTATATACTTGAGAGAAAATAAAAAGAAAAGAAATGAAAAGAAGATTATTAATTTAAAAATAATTATAAATTACAGTATATAAACTAAAGAATAAAACAACAAGGAGAAATGCCGAACAAACACGGGCACTCAAGTTTAAATGTGGTAAACTAGTCGTATGTTAACTATATTATTATATACATCAAATTAAGAAATTATATATATACACATGCATATATATCGTATACAAAAAACAAAAAACAATTCAGCTATTTATTATTTTAAATAAAAACAAACAAGTAAGTATTACTAGCTATTAACAATGAAACAACACGAGAAACTTTTTCAGAGTAGAATATAACACATGCCGTTTAAAGGAGAGATAAAATATAAATATAAGGAAACATTTAAAACAAAAACACAAGAGAAACAAGAAACAAACAAAATATGATTCTAGGATCAAATAAAATATGTGGCAAATTATCAAAACCCAGTAAACGAAAGATTAAATGAATATTTTAAATTGTGTATTAAAAAAAACGTAATTATTTTGCAACAATATCAAAGGCATAATAAACAAAAATAACATCTAGTTATAAGTAACACAAAAACATTATTGAAATAACGAAACGTAACATTGAAATAAACAAACCGAAAGAAAATAGCCAATTTAGAATAAAAGTATCAAGGAAACGTGTTTTCTTTTTATAGTTGATATTTGGGGTCGTTTTTTTGGGACGTTTGTTGTTGTCAAATGGGATTTAACTTGGATTGTTTTAAATTTCTTTTCGGCGTTGGTAATTGGAGTTGAAGGTAAGTTCTCCTAAATGTTTCCCAATAGTGCCCTCAGTAAGGACGGATATATTTACAAGAACCCTGGGATGTGAATAGATAACAACTTATATTTTTGTTGAATTTCTGGAGATCGTCGATTTTTTGAAAATAAAAATCTGAGCAAGAAGATCCACAGAATCCTTGTCCTGCAGCTACACAGCCGTAAATTCTACGATGTATTTTCTGGTTCCACATAAATTTGAGGGGATAAAACAGTTTTTTAGAAGTTCAAAACTTCTTACACCACTTATAGGCTAAATCGAGGAAGACGCTACCACTTCTCGTTTGAGGAGTATGGCAGTAGATCGTGACGTACCAGATGACAGCATGGAAGGAAGGGTTCTATATATCACACGGAGAACCAACCCACAATTCCAACCAATTTTGACCGCTAACAGCGCGCCACCATAACCCAAACCTGCAATATCACACATTCGCAAACATGAAAAGAATACACTTCCCAATATGCCCAGAATCCATTTCCCAACCTATAATAAAACGCATTTTCAAAACCTACAACAGAATATAAATCATCTGCCCCATCTACATCAAACCGCATACATTTTCCCCAAAAACCACCGGGAAATTTCTTACTTAAACTATATTTCTCGCTTGCAACCAAGCAGCATTAATTTCCCCCGAAAACCATTTCGGCTCCCATCCTACCTAAACCATCTGAAATAATACCAGTTCTCCTTACTGGTAAGCTACCAGCACAATGCATTGCATTTCCACGAAACAACCATCGCAACGAACGCCCATGTCCCTTTGTCTAACCGACAACTCATGCACATACTTGGTTGCGCTTCCAAACCGATTTCTCAGTACACATAGCAACCGAGGAATCTAACCCAGCCTGTACGGCAGGAATTCCCCGAAACAATTCTCTATGCATGCATAGCAACCCTTTTCAAGTTCCTAGTAAGTGGCAGTGAGTTTTTCTTAGCAATGACTCCACTGCCACGACACCATGAATGGATTCTTGCCCATTTTTAGTTAGTCGCTAACCATCCACCGAACGGCGTACAAGTTAGTCGAAGTTCATTAACCGCTGGGGTCGGTCACGCCGCGCCACCAGTCGAGTCGTAACCGCGGAAATGCACACACCTCTATTAGAGCGAAGTCTCTGCGCGGGTGCAAAAACAGTCCTTGCCAAGTTAAACCCTTGATTCCGCATCCGTCCTCTGTCAAATATACATAAATTAGAACCAATTAATAAAGCGGCAAACAGTATCGTGAATATACCCAAGAAAGAATTAAATATTTCCAGTGCTGCCGAAGTCAAATTCCATCCCTCAAGGAGAGAAGTCGCTTTTTATCAAACCCGGAGTGTTGTGCTGAGCTGCCGAATCTAGTTTTTGTTTCCCCCGGTTGGTGTGCCATGGAAACATAAAATAATTTGAAAAGACATTATGAAGCAACCGAGGATCGTGATTCGTAATACTCAAACAATACTAATTAAGTTAGTTTTTCTGTGAAACAAGATCAAGGAGGAAAGCGATCCTGTGTAATGATCCATCATCAACGAAATTAATAGACGTTTTTAAAAATATAGATAAGATAAACTTAATACCAGAAGTGCTCTATTAATGAGTTAAAAAAAAAAGGAAAAAAAGAAAAAGGAAATAAAAAAATACATTAACAATAAAACTTTCCCAGTGAGTTTTCATTTATGCTTTATTCCTTTTGGTGAACAAATTTCGTCGGAACGTCGTTGGGCTTAAGGTGAACCACGCGCCCTACGTCGGCAGCCAGACCAAAACCCCCACAACACCCACGCACATTGTGATTGATCACTACGTACCAATCAGCGTCCACACCGGAAGAGGAGAATTAGTACCCGTCAACGCCACTAAGGATCTTATGGCACCCTCCACACTCGTGCACAAGTGTCAGCAGAAGCAACTATTGAGCCGTACCGTCAAAAATGAGAGAACCTGCATCCAGATAGATCTAGGAAAGACAATGTGCAGAGACATAAATTACTACCGGAATTGAAGTGAACCAAAAACAAACCGAACCGCTGTTTATTACCATTTGCCGGTCGCCGTGGATAAACCCGTCATCGAAATGCTTTTTGTCTTAGAAGCAAATGGTAATGGTCAATTGTTGCGGATAGGCAATTAAATGTGCTGGAATGTACTGGGGAAATCTAGTACATTCGCTGTGTATACCAGTTACGCAGCAGCTGGCACCAGCTGGCCGATTGTCAGCCTGCATTCAACCTTCATCGAGTGAACACCATCGGTTCTCGTCCGATCAACATACATTAATTAATAAAGCTACCCTCAAGTTCAGTTTTGCTTTTCTTGTGGTTCTGTCTCCTACGACAGAGTTTTTTCGGCCGCCTCTATCACAACATTTTCTGTATCACAACACAATGCTATTCTGATCGCAGGTTCTCGTTTCTAGTAACAATTGACTGAGAATTTCAGTTGAGCCATTTGGTTCTCGGAAGATCGTAGATATTGTGACGCATATGACAATCAGTACTAGAATATTCGAGAAAGTCCGCAACAAAGTACTAGAATATTCTATAAAGTACTGGAAAACTGGAGGCTAGGAACAGTAGAACATTCAAGGCAATGGAACGGACGGAAACGAAACACTGAATCAGAATGACGAAACGGTATAAATACGTCGCACACAGATCATGGAGAAGAGTAATAAGTAAGAAAGTGAAGCAAGCGATAAGTTAAGAATATAAGTACGGAAGCGATAAGTCAAGAAATCGTTAAGTGTACGGTAAAAGTAACGGTTGTTATTAACGTACGAATAAAGTGTTATATTAATTCAAAATCGATTTAACGGTTCTTATTTATTCAAAATAATTAATTCAGCGAACCCTAAGCTCGCTACAATATGTTTAGTGTTGCGGATTCGCAAATAAATGCAGCGGGGAGAATCTAGTACGTTTATCGTCTAATACACTCCCCAACCACCACACATGACACACCTGTCAGCAACCAGCTGACAGTGCTTCATCCCCAGCGAACTGTCACACTGTTGAATGTATAACTAACGTCTTTTTGAGTTAGTTTTGCATCAGCGTCCGCACACTGCAGTCTGTCTGCCAACATCACAGCGACCATAGCCTTACAATAAAATAAAGAGTGAATTATAGAAAATGTTTAAGAGTGTTGTTTTAAGCTCTTCCAGTATATTCGAACTGTAATGTGCATTTTCAATCTTATCTAAAGGGACAGAAAATATATTTGTCTGACAGTGACATCGGTGCAGTTGTTGCTGGATGCTGTGCCCTTCGTCCCACTGGCCCATAGGTAATTTTCTCCATTGTGTAACCATTGCGTTGACTTTAGGCAACGGACCAAAGGACATCTGACAAGAAGTGCTACCAGATCGTCCCAGACGTCATTCCCATGGTCGCCGGAGCTCATTGCATTCATTGGTGGCTGTTCGGTCGCCACCATAATATTTAGTATTACCAAAAAATTGGATTCTTGATTGGGATATGTCATAATTCCGAATGAAGTCCATTGCTGGTGACAGATATGGGGTTAGTTCATGGTTACCATGTACACTACCGTAGATTTGTGGAGGGTTTAGGAGGTGCCCCAGCCCTAATTGATTTTCAATCATCCAAGATTGTTTCAACCTCATAAGCGGATATTGTGGCGGTCCTGCGAACCTCACAAATCACTGTGGGGTTATATAGCTTTCGCCTAGCCAAAGGGGACATACTTACCGTGTCCTCAACCCCAAGTGCCCACAGACACGTGTGCCCAATTTACCTTTTCACCCAGCTAAAGGGAACATGCATACTGGAGTCCAATGATTGCATTACAAAACTTGCGATTTAACTATGTGGAGGATGTAGGATTTTAAAGATTAAGCAGGCAGCATTACCACGTTATTATCTAAGAGGTCGGCAGCATTTAACTAATTTACTTTGTACAGAAATCGACGATAAAATGAAAATAAGGGTGTTAGGATTACTCAAGCAATTTGAAAAGATATCATTTACTACAGATGTTTGGTCGGAGCCGAGTGCAAATGTTTCGTTACTGGGTCTTACTGCTCATAGCATCACAGATAAATTTGAAAGATCACTATAATACTCAAGTGTAAACAATTGGAAGGTCGGCACACAGATGAAAATATAGCGAATAATTTAAATAATATTTTGAAGGATTGGGTTTTAAGCACGGAATCAGTTCACTGTATTTTACGCGACAGAGAATCCAATATGATAAAAGCTGTGAATATGGCCAATTTCACTGATGCAAACTGTACTATTCATCAAAATGCAAAAAACTGCCACTCATTTCAATCACTCTCTAGTTGCTCAAGTTCAATTGAAACAAATTCACATGGAAAGACTGAACCAATCGGCTCTGGGTATAATTCAGGAATCTTCTACATGGTTAGTTTTTTTTTCATTCTGTTTTTTTATTCTCCCCCGGTTTGTAGAAACCTTGCCGTGGTGCGCATATGGTTCCGGTAGGGCCACCCATGTCAGACAAGCTAGCGAGAAGTAACACAAAGATCTACCACCCCTAATCCAAGGTGTTAAACGTCACCGTCCCCATTGGATGGTTTGCAGTCAGGGGTATACTGGCTGTATTATAACGGAGCCTCTCTAACAGCGGGTCGAATCAGAGCAGTAAGCAGACCTTACCATATCAAAGAGGGGCTCTTATATGGCGGACTGTAGCGACTCTAACAGATACACACACAATTCACAAGCAAAATAGAGTGAAGAGCAGCGAACGAAAAATCGAATAAGAAAAATACATCAGAACAGTATACCAAGCGATAACAAAAATATTTCACATCAGTGGAGTATAGTCGAGTTTAGAAATCAAATTCAAAACACGGTCAGCTGCCTGATGGGTAACGCTTAGGTAAAATTTTTTTCGTCATTCAAGCTGTCATAGCGTCAGTTCGAATCACACGATCTTCTTCACTATTATTTCAAACGCTATAGGACTATCTGAAACACCAAGACTGGTGCGAACAAAAGTGAATAAACAATCCCTCGAAAACCCCAGTAGGCCTAGGTGTGATGAGCCGACACTACCATAAGGGAACAAATCATCAAGAAAACACCGACTCGCCAAAAAGAAGACGTCGAGACAAACGGAAAAAGAGGAATATACGTGTCGGCACGTGGAAACGTTTGAACGTTATATAAACGAGGCGTGATACAGACGGACGTTAAAACGCGGAACAATATAAAGCGGACATCGTCGCCCTCCAGGAGGTCCGACTCCCACATCAAATAATCGAAGCCAACGGGTTTACACTGGTGTGTGGAGGCACCGACACACATAACCTCGTAACCGGCTTCATCATAAGCAAAAAGATTACGCACTGTGTAAAAGATATGAAATTTATTAATGACAGAATCATCATCATCATCGGCACTACAACCGGGAGCCGGTCTTGGCCTTATTTAGCAGGTCCTGAGGCTTCTTAAATGTTCCATAATGATTCGTTTCTTTCCGGGCAAGGTCATTAGTCTTGCGCCGGAGGCTCCCCGATGGGGAATCGAACCCCGGTCTCCCATGTGACAGGCGGGTATACTAACCACTATACTATCGAAGAGCTTAATGACAGAATGTCGGTGCTAAAAATAGAGGGCCCAGGGTAGACTTATGTATTTATAAACCTACATGGTCCAAAAGAATCTACAGACGAAGAAACGAAGGACACGTTCTACAGGGCCCTAGAGGAAGTATTTGATGGGATTCATCATTCGATGTTAAAACCCTACTCGGGGACCTCAACGAGAAAATTGGAAAGGAAGATATCTTTCAACCAACCATAGGTAAAGAAACCCTACACGACGTTGCCAATGATAATGGAATTCGAATTATCACGTTCGCAGCATCAAAAGATCTGGTAGTGAAAAGCACGATGTTCAAGCACAAGCAAATTCATAAAGCCATATGTCAGGGGGACATCATGCAAATATTATGATAAATAACTGAACTTTAAGAAATTCGTCTTTGCATAATCGGCCTTGCTCTTGATGTCCTGCCGACGGTCGACTGGTAACGGCATTTTGTAACATCACGGGCATCGGTTTCACCAATACGAATGTAAACTCCGTCCACCAATATTTGCAAACAACGAAACCTGATACCCTTGCCCTAACTGAGACCCAGGTCGATCCGTCAACTGATTCGACATATCTTCGTTGTTCAGGATACGACTTACATTCGACATTCCGTTTTAAGGGCGGAGTCTGCGTCTTCATGCGGTCCGATCTGGCTTGCCAGAGGACGGAGGCGTTGGAACCCAATAATATTGACATCATATGGTTGAGGATCGTGCTGAGGAGTTCTGTTAAATTTCTTTGTTGTCTTTACCGCTCCCCGAATGACGATCTACCAGCGACGCTCTTTGAACATCTTTCATATACCGTCGACTGGATACAAATCAACCACCCGGCCTTTGAAATAATCGTCCTTGGCGGTTTTAATGTACACAATTCCGACTGGCTGTGCACTCCAACAGAACCGACGAGGCTGGGAGGCTAGCAGAGATGTTCGCTGTTAGCCACAACTTGACTCAGATCGTGGAGGAACCTACGCGAGTGCCGGATACCCGAGTTGATTATGCGAACACCCTGGATCTGTTTTTGGCATCCGAACCGAGCATTTATACTGCAGAGGTTTCTGGGCTACTGGGAAACTCAGATCACTGCTTGGTATCTGTCGCCCAACCACTTGCATATCAAGGGAATAACCGGCCTAGGCAGCTTCGCCATGTATGGAGGTAGGGGGCTGCTAATTGGGACGATTTGCGAGATTTCTTCGCATCCTTTCCATGGTCGGAGGTGTACTCCGGAGACTCCGATGTTAACGCTTGTGCGGAGTCGGTCACAGAGATTATTCTTCTCGGGATAGAGATCTACATTCCGCATTCCTTTAAACGAAGTTCATTGGATAAACCTTGGTTTGATAAAAAATGCAAACAGATTACAGTGGCAAAAAATAGAGTTTTTAAACAATGGCGCTCCAATTCCACCGAGGTTAACAGAACGAATATTGTTAGAATCAGAAACGCGTGCAACCAGGTGATTGATACCGCAAAGAAGACCTACAACGGCAGACCAATAAACTTCTTCGGTGTCCGGCTGGTTCGCGCTCCTTGTGGTCAATGGTAAGGACTGTCAGCAGTAACTTCGCTTCCTCCTTTTTTCCTCCGTTAGTGACGGGCAGCGTGACACTAGTCACAATATCAAAGGATAAAACTAATGTGTTCGCGAATTTATTTTCCGCGAATTCAAACCTCGATGCCGGTCCTTTGAATCCATCTGTGATTGCGCCGGTACGGTCTTTGATGTGGAATGTGAGGTTTCACCCGCGAACTATTCAACGCATTCTACGGGGCTGGACTGTAAGAAGGCAACCGAACCGGACGGATACCAGCAATAGTCCTTCTGAACTGTGCTCGAGAACTATCGCCGATTCTTGGCAGACTCTTTCGTTCATCTTATGCACGATGGACATTTCCTACCTGCTGGGTTGTGGCTCGAGTTTAGCCAATCCCAAAGAGGGGAAAAAGGTGTCTTCCACAAAATTACTGACCGATTGCATTACTATCTGTGTTATCTAAGGGAATGCAAAAGGCCATCAATGCCGAGTTAATTAAGTACTTGGAGTCCAACGGTCTTTTGAATGATCGCCAATACGGATTCCGTGGCAGGCGGTCGCATTGGATATCTCCAAGGCTTTTGACCGCGTCTGGCATGGTGCATTACTGAGCAAACTTCCTTCATATGGAGCTTCCTTTAAAACCGATCGATGTGGGTTGTTGTGAACGACGAGTCTTCGGATCTGTATCTTGTTAATTCGGGGGTGCCTCAAGGTTCTATTTTGGCGCCAACCTTATTTTCGCTTCACATAAATTATTTGCTGGAGTCGACGGATAACAAAGCGTTCTATTTTGCCAATGATAGTACGCTTGTTTCCTCCTTTTCAAGTGTTCGGCCGATTCGTGGATCTGCGTCGCATCAGCTGAGATACGGACATATTGACTCTCTGAATCAGGATCTAGAAAGGGTCCTGCAGTGGGGGAGGGAAAATCTCGTCGACTTCAATGCAGCGAAGACAGAGTATACAACATTCACAAGAAAAGTAGATCATCGGTTCCACAAGTGATGATGAATGGCCGGCCCCTTGAATCTGGGGGAAGACTGCATTTTTTTTCGGCGCTATAGGTTCGCCTCTCCCGAGATAGGTGTAATAATAAATAATAATTTAAAATGAATAGCTTAATAATTACTTATATGATGAATTGTAGTGCCAAATGATGATCTATAAATAAATTCAATCACTATCTATTTATATTTTACTTTTACAATTCCTTCAAAAACTAATATCCGTAATTGAAACTATCCAAAACTAACGGATAACCCAAAATAATTTCATACCTATAACCGTATCCAAAACTGGTATAATATTCATGTATCCGTTTCCATATCCAGATCGGAAATTTTATATCCATAACATCTCTAGCTAAAATCGCAAACCACTAAGTACATTAATTCGTATTTTATTAAACTCCTTAGATTTACTTAAACAGTTGCCGGTGCCATTACTAGACTGAATAAAATGCCTGCGTTATTGAAGAAGTTTAATTGCAGCCAACTTTTTTAGATAATTATTGTTTTTTTCATTCTACATCCTTGACAACCTAACACAACCAACTGAAATGGAGAATTTGTAAAACCAACGAAATTTTGTTGGAATACAATCAACACCTGTTCTGACCACAGAGGAGAAATGTTTTACAAAACAATTTTGGCAAAATATTTCAACGGAAATAAGTAATTTGATTTAACAGATTACTTTAGTGATGTGATGTTTCAGTGGTTTTTACGGCTTTGTTTGTGTAAGCTGATTTTTATTTTGAAGGACCCTAGATTACTGGTAATCCTGTTAATAACTCATTGTAAATGCTTTAATGAATTTTAAAGATTTAAAGAGCGGAGTGCATTTCTGCACATGCTTTGGAATTAAGGGGCGATGTTATCAAATTTTAAAATATAGGCCGACTGTATGTTCTTTGTCGACGAGTGCTTTTCTTCGAAAACAAACTTAGTAACAATTTAATCAATACTTAATAACTTCCTTGCGATTGCTGACCATTTTTATCAATTTAAATTGTTTAGCGACTCACTTATTTGCTAATATTTAGCTAAGAGTTGTGTTCAATTGTTAGAATTAATGCGGATTATATTTTGATTTTATATCGCACTGCTCCTAGTTCAAAGTTTAGATTTTATGGTAAAGGGTTTTACAAAAGGGGCATGTTAAAATACCTCCCTTACATGGATAGTAGTTATCAAATGAGTCCTGTGCTGAAAAGGGCGAGAGATAATCTGTAGACGTCAGTGTCGTATTCATCATCATCATCATCATCGGCACTACAACTGGGAACCGGTATTGGCCTTATTTAGCAAGTCCTGAGGGTTGTTAATTTTTGCATAATGATTTGTTTTTTCCGGACAAGGTCATTAGTCTTGCGCCAATGTCGTATTCGATGGTGGCAAAATAATAAAAACTCAATAAATGTTGAGAAGTGCATATTTTTGTCCTCAAGTAATATTGCCTGTTGTGTTTGATACCCTTTTCCAATAGGTGATGGAATTTACGTATACTGTGCTTCAACAGTTCGACCTCGCTCGACTAGCTCACAATGTTGTCGTGATATAATGTTTTAAGACAAAACTTAGAAAGTAAAGAAGCTAGAGAAAATTTAACAATATTGCAACTTTACAGAAGGTTCTGGCTAAGTCCTCATAAACTTTACAGCGCAAAACACACCGTCCGAGCTTCTACAAATTGATCACAAGCCCCAAAAGAATTACATTCCAATAAGATTCTTATAAAACAGACAGGTATTAAATTAAAATTAGACGCACGGGTTGAAGGTCGATTCCCCTTTTAAATATTCTCCCGCGGAATGTGTACTAAGCAAAAGTCGCGTATCCCGATCGGACGTTACTCTCCGTTCTCTGGTAGAAATCACCACTGGATGCAAATCAGATCAACAAATCAACACACTACAATTCATTCTTTCAGGATACATTCAAATGTCACGATTTCAAAAGCACTATTTAAATCACTGGTCAAAACATAGATCCCAAAACGAAGTGATAGTGTGCAATAAATACTTTATTTCGATATAAAAATACTAGGTGCCAATTAACTATTACTATACTATTTATTGGCCGGAGCCCTGAAGTTCATGACCTCACCGACTCGACTCCGGCATCGCTCCTTGTCCTGTGTACCACTGTATTCCACGCTTGGCCAGCCGATCCGATCTCCTCAAGGTCAAACCTTACATTGTCCTCCCATCTCCGTCGCGGTCGGCCCGCCGGTCTCTTTCCCGTTGGTCTACCGTCAAAATTCTACGCACGGTCTTGTCGTTGCCCATTCGCGCCCCATATCCGACCCATCGTAATCTTCGCGACCTCTTTACTCTCATTATTGTGGGTTTGCTCTATAGTTCTTCCTATTCGTGGTTGTGGAGTTTCCTCCATTCTCCTGCCTTCTCGTCATATTTACCGCGAAGGATTCCTCTTAAAACTTTATTCTCGAATACGCGGAATTTCTTTTCTTCCGTTTTGTGAGAGCTCATGTTTCGCATCTGTATAGAACAATCGGCATGATTAGGGTTCTATAGACACGGAGCTTTATGTTACGTGATAGCAGTTTGGATTTTAGCAGTTTACCGACTGCGTGCTAACTAGCGCTGCCGAAATACAGTTTTTTGTTAATTTCCTTCGACATTTCGTTACTGGCCGTCAGTATCGTTCGTAGATATTTAAATTCTTTAATTTTTTAAAATATCTTGTTTCTGACGTTTATGTGTGTTCTCTGAGGTCCATATGCTCGCGCCGTAATCATGTATTTTGTTTTGTCTTCATTTATTTTTAGGCCCACCTCTTTAGCCGCTTGCTTGATGATTTCACAGTTTTTACTTACAGTTTCTAGATTATCCCCCAAAAGGGTAATTTCATCCGCATATGCGAGCACTTGTGTGACCCCGTTCAGGGATGATCCGGCCATGTTGTCTTCTGTACATTTCTGATAACATACTCGAACACAATGTTAAAAAGACATGGCGAGAGGCCATTCCCCTGTTTTAGTCCGTCGCGAATTTCAAATGGTTCTGAGAGGTGGTTTTTTATTCTAACTTGCCCTATGTTTTGGTATCCCATATTGTTTTGATGAGCTGGTGGATCTTTTGAGCGCTTGCCCCCCCCCCCCCCCCCCCCCCGCCCATGCTTCCAAAGCTCTGTTGGTATGCAGTCGATTCCGGGAGTCTTGTTGTTTTTCAATCGATTTAGATGTGGGATCTGAGGCCCGGCTGTATGTACGTCTGGTGCGTTTATTTGTGGTTGATGGGAGCGTACATTGAGCAGGTTTTCAAAGTACTGGTTCCATATTGTCACGATATTGTTTGTTTCTGTGACCAGACAACCGTTTGTAGAAACCTTGACGTGGGTTGACGGGGGCTTAAACAACAATGAATCACTCAGGCTATGCTGACGGACGCATACGCTTCCAGTAGGGCCATTGGATGGTTTGCAGCCAGGGGTATAACGGCTGTATTATAACGGCGCCTCTGACACCGGGTCGAATCAGAGCAGTAAAGAGACCTTACCATCTCAAAGAGGGGCTCTGACATGGGGGCCTATTTGAAACCCCAGAGTGTTCCCCACGAAATGAATGATCAATATACAAAAAACAATCTCACGAAAAAGCCGGTAGGTTTAGGTGTGATGAGCCGACACTACCATAAGGGAACAAATCATGAAGAAACACCGACTCGGCAAAAAGAAGACGTAGGGAAACGAATAACTGGTGATGCCGTAGTTTTAGTGCCCACGGTAAGAGCTATCTGTTGTTTCCTTGTGTATAAGTTGTTCGCTGTTGCCGATTGATATTGCTGGGGCGATTCGTCAGAAATATTGCAGTCTTCTGTTGCTGGTGTGGATTTGTCTGATTTCGATGACGAGGATGCCAGCTTGGCATTGTTGCAACCCATATCTGGTGTTTCGTTTAACAGGGCAAAACAATTTTGTATTTGGATACAAACGCGCTCTTACTTTTTTTTCAGAGTTTTTCAATGTCAAAACGCTAGTCGAGGTTTACATTTTTATAAGGGTAAAGTATACGAATGACCAACCTTTGGAAATTATTACTACCGAAATTCTGAGTCGATGGTCGGAACTCCTTGCTTTGTTCCTAAAATTCGTCCCACTGGACTGGTTATAGTGCATAAATTTGAATCAAAATATTTACTATTGAATGTTTCTGTGCCAGTGAGACAACAAAGTGAGGTAGAAGTACCGAAAATATTATAACCGTAAGTGCTGAGCAAATCAGTAGACTACAAGCCGTTTATAGCAATTAGGATCCGCACTGTAAATATCTTAGTCTACACACGTACAATATCAAATTCACTCAATAACTGATCATTTGTTACACTGAAACTGCTCAATTTGGACCATACAAAAGTTACGTAATGCCCCTATTGGAAAACCTTATATACTTATACACTCTCATTTCAAATGTTTTTCAAATTGCATTCCCGTTCTAACCTTCGTCATCGTCGGACGTACCTTAAAGAAGTCACTTTTGACCCGCGTTAAAATAATAAATAAAATATTGAATAGTTTGAATCGCGGTTGAACTTGTAGATGTGTTGTACAGTGTGCGTGTAAAATACATAATTACGATTAATCAAACTTAAAAAGAGGGTTATAATAACTCCGTTGCACCTAGTGTATCATTCGCTCAAATTGCCGGTAGCCCATTAAACTCAAACTCGCGGCACAGGGAAGTAATCTCACAAAATCTTTCGCACCTAGCATACCATTTTCTCAAATGGCTAGTAATGCAATTAACACAACGGTGGCGGAACTTTCACGCAACGTCATAAAAGCGCCCACTCCAGGGGCAAACTCAGATATAAGAGCAATCCTGTTAGCTATACAAGGACAGATTGCTGGATTTAAAAAAAAAAAACTGACGGAACAAGCGGCACGAATAGATATAATTTATTCGTCGTTGTTCTCAGATAACCCAACATACCACAAATGATGAACCCAACTAATTTAACGCCAAAAATTATTGCTGAGAATGTAAATTTACTAATCCACGTGGAAAGGAGGGATAGTCTTGGTAATCTGCTTGAAGCTGAACGCCCCGATGTGCTTCTAGCTAGCGAAACCAAGCTAAACCAGAGGCACAGCTTGGGCTACAAAAATTATAAAGTCATTAGACGAGATCGTCCACACGCCACACAAGGAGGTGGAGTTGCTCTCTTAATTAAGAAAGACCTTCACCACAAGGTTGTTTACAGCACAGATGTACACAATCAGATGCTGGAAGCTTGCATTATAGATATACCTTTGAAAAGTCGAAGGCATATATACGTAGTATCCGTGTATGCACCTGAAGCTCCTCAGTGTACGCAATTTATCAGCGAACTAGATACCCTTTTCGTAAACTCAAGTTAGACTCGGAAAACAATTATTTTGTTCTGGTGGGAGATTTCAACTCCAAACACAGTGCTTGGGCTGATATCACGCCGAACACAAGAGGTAATGCACTATTCAACTGGTGGCAAACAAATGCAATAGAATATAAACCAGAATTGTAGGCTACAAGTACACCACCTTATCCAAGAGGAAACTTCTTTGTAGACTTATTTATGATGGACGAGAGACTACAATTATTAGACACGGACCTAAATATTCGAAATTGCCTTCGCACAATCGGGTATGATAGTGACTATTACGGCCTCGGCGCCGTATTACATGTTCCAAACGAACACGCAATACTTGTGCAGTACGACCAGATACATTCGTTCCTTTTCCGAAAAGCACACTGTTCGCGCTTTGATCGAATAATAAAAAGAGAACTACGCTCCAATGGCGTAGATCCTCCGACTAATAGAAACCTTCGAAATGAGGAAATAGACCATTATCTCTCAACGATGGTCAACATTGTCATCAAAACAATGCCCCGTTCCATTCCAAAAGCGGCTCACATGGAGGAGCATTTTAATAGATACAGAAACTCAACTGATTGATCAGTAATTAATGAAGAATGGAAACACAAAATTCTCTCCATTAAAACTAGTGGTAAGAATATGTTTCCGCAAATAAATGTTTTGTCTGTATTGGCGACTTTAACTTCTCCGTTATAAGCAAATAAATAAAGTTTTTAGAAGAAAATATCATAATGACCTTCCCTGCCTTCGAATCCCGAGGACTCCCGAGAATTGTCAAATATTGCTGAACGCATGACTCACCCCGGAACACAGTAACTCCAACGAAGAACTAATAGTAGTCGAGGATCCGCAAGAGAAAGCGAACTCAATAGGCGCATGTTTCGAGGCAGTACACAAAGTGAATGAAACCATTCATTCTAACCTCGATATCGAAAACAGAGCTTTCCAAAACCACATTTCGCTGCACAATGAACGGCAAAGTTGGCATTGCGAAAACAAAAGTTTCACCGCCTTCAGTGAAAACAATATAGCGGATGCTCCGCTTAGAAATTTGCACACAAATATATTTGTGAACAAGAATGAACTCATGGACATATTGACATATGGTACTTAGATCCATTAAAAACAAGAAATCCTCTGGAACAGATGGTATTCCGAATACTATTCTTAAACAGTTGCCTCCGGAAGCGGTGAAAATTTACACTACCTTGTTCAATAAAGCTCTAAATAATGCATTCTTTCCAAGACGTTGGAAAATAACAGTAGTCCACTTCATCCCCAAAAAGGACGAGGACAGGAGCAATCCCGCCAATCTTTGCTCGATTAGTCTGCTTCCAAACATTAGTAAAATATTCGAGAAAATCATAAATAAAGCTTTGATAAACTGGTGTGATGAAAATGACATCAATCCGAACAACCAGTTTGGCTTTAGAGCGGGACTCGACACAGTTCATGCAGCTACAAAACTTGTTTCCGATATACAGTGGAACAAGGCAAAAGAAAAATGCACATACCGTATGGTTAGAAGGACTTGTGGACTTGTGTCCCTGTAATGAAACTCATCGGTTCGTATATCATACTACCGCATATCAGACAATCTTACCATGAGTTGGCTAATCCCAGCCTCAATATGTGTACAAAAAACTATTTACATACACATCGGCTGGCGACCCCTTTAGCCAGCGATAAATAGTCTAACGCAGATGCATGTAATTAGCACCATTCACATTAAGACTAATGCCTTAGCAATGCACTAAGTGCAAACAAAGGAACGCTGTCCTTTGGCAGGCATCTGGCGATACGGCAAACTATAATCGTATTCCCAGCATTTCCCTATTGACAAACAATCTTCAATTTCTGTTCGTCGCCACAAAACGATTTACCCGCCACATACAAAGGCATGCAAGGGAGTCGTTTTTGCCACCGACCCAAGATGCGATATACAATTTTCATTGTATAAAGTATCGCATCCGATTAGCACCTCTTTTTTCCTAACGTCTATCATAGCGACGTGGCACAGCATAGACATAGATCATGAATCTATTTTGTCTTTGCCGCCTGCCTGTTCCGTTGTTCGACTGCCTTCGAACTCGTGTAAATAACATCGATCTGTTCGATCGCGCACACACACCACCGCACTGAAAGAGTGCATTTCTGTGGTCGCAACACCCTTAAGAGAAAAGTTTTTCTCTCTCTTCCCTTTTCTTAACCCTAACCTAGGATGGAATTCATGTCGGAGTTCTATCCTCGGTGAGTCGTTTTCCACCCACTGACCGCCATGGTCACGCGTCACTCCGCTCTCCGGTGGGCACGGAGATGCGCAATTAAACCGGAGTCGTGAGAAGTATTTTGAACTTGTCGGTTTCCACCTGTTTGGCGAGTTTGTGCCGCAGTTAGTGTGAGTTAGTGAAAAAGAATTTATAAGTGAGAAAAGTAACTTTATTGTAAAACAATGAACTCTAAATTGCTGTTGATCGGAGCACTCTTTGCACTGGTCGTCATCGTCGTTGCTGGTGCCTGTTAAAAAAACTTCAACAAATGTATTACAATTAACAATGAATAAAATAATATTAAACTAAATCCGTGCGTTTAATTGTCCGCAGTCCTGGGTGTATTTATTTCTTTTGTGTTATGAGCAGTGTCCACGTGAACTACTTATGATGGAGGAGGAAGTGAACGGTGTGCCCCCCACAGACTTGTATATAAGCTAT
Source organism: Microdon myrmicae (assembly GCA_963931805.1). Classification (NCBI taxonomy): domain Eukaryota; kingdom Metazoa; phylum Arthropoda; class Insecta; order Diptera; family Syrphidae; genus Microdon; species Microdon myrmicae. The sequence continues at coordinate 226,400,512 of OZ007497.1, forward strand.
CAAATCTAGGTTTGCCCGAATATCTGTTATACATCATTTACGATATGATAATGGATAAGCAATTTGTGGTAAAATGTGGGCACAAAATCTCCAATAAAACTTTCCATATTAAAATGGTTAGCGCGGGTCTAATTTGAGATTTATATAGGAGAAGAAGTTGGGCCGGAGTAAAGTATTTCTTGGCTCTAAAAAGATAACTCAGTTTTCCTGAGGCTGATCTGGCGATACCCGATACGTGTTTATGCCATGATACATTCCCACAGACCGTGACGCCGAGCAATTTCCAACTTTCCCCAGCCTCGAAGGCCCGGCCACTCATCATCAGCTGTGGAACCGATGATCCAGTTTTCTTTGTGAATGTTGTATACTGGGTCTTCGTTGCGTTGAAGTCGACAAGATTGGCCTTTCCCCACTGCAGGACTTTATCTAGATCCTGGTTCAGAGAGTCAATCTGTCTACATCTCAGCTGGTGCGACGTTGATGCACCAATCGGCCGATCACTCGAAAAGGAGGAAACAAGCGTACTATCATCCGCAAAACTGAACACTTTGTTATCCGTTGTCTCCAACAAATCATTTATTTGAAGCAAGAACAAAGTTGGAGCCAAAATAGAACCCTGGGGCACCCCCGAATTAACAGGATACAGATCCGAACACTCGCCGTCCACAACAACCCGGATCGATCGATTCTCGAGGAAGCTCCTCGTCCAGTCGCAAAGCTGTTGGGAAAGTCCATATGAACGAAGTTTGCTCAGCAATGCCCCGTGCCAGACGCGGCCAAAAGCCTTGGAGATATCCAATGCCACCGCCCTTGACTCACCATGCCGTTCAATCGCAGATGTCCATATATCGGTTATAAGTGTCAAAAGGTCTCCTGTGGACCGCCTGCCACGGAATCCGTATTGACGATCATTCAGAAGACCGTTGCACTCCAAATACTTAACCAACTCTGTATTGATGACTTTTTCCAGTACCTTAGATAAAATAGACAGTAATGCTATCGGACGGTAATTTTGTGGGAGACACTTTTTTCCCGTCTTTGGGATTGGCTGAACTCGAGCGATTTTCCAGCAGGCAGGAAAGGTCCTCCGTGCATAAGATAAGCGGAAGAGTCTGCCAAGAACCGGCGATAGTTCTGGAGCACAGTTCTTAAGGACTATTGCTGGTATTCCGTCCGGGCCGGTTGCCTTCCTACAATCCAGTTCACGTAGAATGCGTTGAATAGTGAGCGGACGAAATCTCACATCCCGCATGGAAGACTGTACCGGCGAGATCACAGGTGGCTCCAAAAGGCCGGGATCGGGGTTTGAATTCGCGGAAAATAAATTCGCGGTTAATGCAGGGATCCGTGAATGTTTCCATTCTCTTCAATATTTATACTAGTGATCTAGTGGGGTCTCTTAATCATGCTATTGCATATGCCGACGATGTTCTGGTGTACAGATCAGAAAAAAAAATCGATGCCATTCTTTAAGATGACTTCAATAAAATCAAATGCTTTTGTGGCGATTTGAAATTGAAAATTAATTTCCAAAAAACAGAAACTATATTTTCAGAACACTTCTTTCTACAGCTTCAAGAGATACAAGGGATAATTGGAAAGACTTTTCCATTGTAGGAAGCAATATTCTTCGGCTGCAAATGAAAACTGTTGTCAGGTACCTTGGTATTTGTATGGGTCAATACCTATATTTTGATAAGCACATGGCAGCTGCCCTCTCCGCAGCTAAAATTGCATATGCAATAAAAAGAAGTCTGTTCCGAAATAGCCTCCTAGATGACAAAGTTAAAATAATTTCGTACTCAGCATTTATCCGTCTAATATTAGTGTATGGTTGCCCGGTAGGGTTTAACGTTTCCTGATCATGGAAAAGTTTCGCATGTTCGAGAGGCAGTGTGGGGGATCTTTAAGCATCTCCCAAGAACCACGCATTTCCCTTACCCCAACTTCCCATTTCGCACTTGCAATTAAGAGGTACAAACCACCTGTTACCCGAAATATAAACCCACGGCAAGATCATCATCTTGTCATGGCATCAACGATATCATGTCATCCAAACCATTTCGGTTCAGCTATCACGAATCAGTTAGGAACTGATCGGTTTCTCTGGTCGGCAACCATGTTAATCAAACACACAGTAATCTGACTGCGTTTATTTTTCTCTACCATCCGTTGGTCCAAATCCAAGCTGGGTAAGTTGTACGCTTGCAAATCTGCAAGCCAAATTTCCCATGACCGGTCGCCCAATTAATAAACGATCATCGAGTTGCACATGACCCATAATTGTTTACCCAAACAATAATATCAATGGTCAGGCCCTATCATTCGTTTCCCAAACCAAACATGCACCCATCCATCCTGGCCCTTGCCATCGTAAGCGAAGGTCTGTTGACTTAACACCAACAGAAAAATCCATTCCCTATTACTTATGATAGCAATGCAGCCAGCCTCAGTACACGATCATCTATTTGACCAGCTGCATGTTTGGATTCTCTTCTGAGCACCCTTCGCATTTTCGTTTGTCCAGGCTTCCAGTGAATGGGCATTCAACCAGATCTGTACCGTCAGAAAATACTTCCAACCAAACTGAATCGATTTTTCATTGGCCGCCACTAGAATAAAATACCGGATTTGTTTTTCACCACAGCAATGGGAATCCACCCGAGTTCCGATTGCGGTATGATTGGTGCGACGGCACGAGGAGTCTATATTCATCCCCCGTGGAGTACGCATATACAACCGGAGAGTAAAATCCACCAGCGTGTGGGCAGGAGTCAGAGGTTCAGTGGGGTACGAGACGTATTTGCGCCAGACACGGGTGCGTGGTTCACTTCTGCTCCATCGATGTTGCTTGACGATTTGTTCCATTACTTATTTTAAGATAATATTCAAATTAGTATTTGGCTTTGTCAAAGGAAAATGTCTACGCATAGCTACACACATGTGTGTATGTACCAATTTGACTTTTTTTGCAAATGCTCAGCACTTGACGAGGGCACCACTAATATATGCGTGTTGGCCGCTCACTGATTTCAAGTTAGACGACTTCATTTTGCCATCAAACGAATTAATACACTGTTAAATATATTCGTTTTATTGAATTTAGTATTATTCGCGAGAAATTACACACTTTTTAACATTTATTCGCACGAGAACGAATTTACCTGCGGACTGTCATAATTTAATGAATAATATTTCTTACAAGAAGCGTTTACAGATTAAAAAATATACAATTGAAGCACACGGACGCACTCGCGTGCGGACACGGCGGTGGTGGCACAAAACGATTCGTGGCGGTGTAACCATCCACGATGATAGGTTAGTAAAGACTGATCCCAATTAGGGATGAAGTTGGATTTTTAATTTTTCGCACTTCACAACCAAAAGATAACATACTAACGCTCCCTCATTGCCACGTTCTTCGATGTGTGGTAGGTTACATCGGTAAACTGATGATCGAAGAGAGCGGGAGAAGGAGAGAACAGAAACTCGATGTATGATTACTTGGGGTAGATTTGGTTGTATGTGCATGCATCAATGTATTTCTGAGCGGAACCCATTGACCTAATTCGGTAATATGGTGAGTTCAGAGTACATTGATCTGTACGAAGACAGAACTGAAGAGAGGAAAATTAAGCTGATGGTATTCACCTGCAAAAAGAGAGCATTGATCCCCAGCGAATGAAGTGTCTGGAGAAAACGGAAAGGACGCTGACTTGGCTAGGGAAATCTGATCATGGGAATGAATTTAAATGCTTTAATAATTTCCCCATCGGTCGCAAGATTAAGCAACCGGCGTTTGATCAGACTATGCCGTTGCTAACCGACATGATACGATTTCCTGTGGAAATCTCATGGGTTAGCGAAATGGGGCTGCCGTATGACAAGAATGTACCTAAACTCGATTATGCATTATCTGCATAGGATAATGAGTTTAGCTATACGTCCTTTTGACAGGTTTTACAGGGGAATAGCATATACGGGAAATGGGTAGAAATGACGCGCTGAAAGCGGTCGAAATGAGATATGGAATTGTGGTTGGAATTGTGGGTTGGTTCTCCATGTAGTATAGAGAACCCCCACAGTTCTTCTTGTCGGCACGGTCGTCGCTTATTGTTAATACAACTCTTAGTGAAAGTATGCAGTAGTAATTCAAGAGACATAGTTAAGAGATCGTTGATTGGGAATTTTTAAGTATTCAAACAATATTAATAAAATTCATTTGTTGACCAAACCAGCTTATTGTTCAAAAATAAAGAGATAAATAAGTATACGACAAAATCCTACAGTGCGTTTTATTTTTTTAAATTACCGTGATTGACGGCGAACCGAATTCATTTATCCAGCGATGTTTTGGTGGGAGTGAAGTGAAACTGGGCCCGTGTCAGGCACTACAACTTTCTCTCCCCACAGAAGTGCCTCTGTTCCTGCCTCGGACTACCTAGAACACCTGAGTCTCAATACAGGAAATTCTATCGTTATAAGACACTGTATGACAAATCAGGATTGAATAGGATAGACAATTTCATTATCAAAATTATTCGCGGCCACCCTGCCACGGCAATGTGCAGCGAAAATAATCTTATCTCGGGAGCATACTACCCCAATGCCATGTATCTGGAGAATACACTACAAAATGGGTTTATCCACCTGAAGCGTTCCCTCTCTTGGATAGAAAAAGTCTCCACAAGACAAGCATGGAATCCCTATCATTTACCACGGTTTTCGTGGTGCCAGGAACAAACGGATTCTTTATAACAGTGAAATATGTAATGGTGCAGTTCACTTGCGCTTTAGCATGGTAAGAGCCGATTGAGATAAATCTATAAATGGCCGATCCCATCCCAAATGGTGGTGGATTGACAATGAAGAAAGGACTTAACATCCCCAAATATAGTAAGATCTTTAGACGCTACGCTTTCCCTTCCCATGCCTCATTTCCCTTTTCATATATATATATTTATTCTTCCTTTTCGTTTCCATTTTTCATTAAGATTCCTTTTCCTCCTCGTTTTAAAATCGCTGTATGTTAACATTTTTGTTAATAGTTTTGTTAATATTTTTTTTCTTGTTATTAAAAACAAAAAAAAAAAAAAAACAGAGAGAGAGAGAACTTCGTCAAATGTTCAGGTAACAGAAAATATATACAAATATAAAAATATTATTGTACCCCGAAAGGCATTACACAAACATATATCGTGTAATTTAGAGTGCTCGTGTAGAGCCAGTAAATTATTTTAAGAATAAAAAAAAATTTGTAAAATAGGATTTAGCATTTAGTCCTAAGTAATCATTAGTTAAATTATTGTACAATAAATGCGTTATTCACCTTCATCATCATGTATTTCAAATTGAAATATAGCCTTTCTTCCTTCAAGTTCCGAGGAGGCATGGAGTCTCGGTATATGAAACGAAGTGAGAATGTCATTTTGTGGGCTGAGAATTGTTAGTCAAAACAACTAGACCTTTATATTCGAACACCGAGAAATAGGTACCCGAAAACGGAATATCAATAACAAAAGGATAAAATGCAACACCGACAACAACATCCGCATATATTCCGATTTCATCCTGCCTACCGGGCATACAATAAACAAACTGTGCTCTCGCCAGTTCAATCCGTGGACGAGATGCGATACGGAAATACCCTGGATTCGCAATGAATAAGCCGAATGTTCGGTCTAGTCAATTTAGTTTTTGGTGAGAATGTATGCGGGGAGATTTATTTACGCATATCTATGAGGCATGACGATAGCTTCATTATGCAAATGAACAACGCATCGAATCCGAAATCAGTTATTACTTTTCTTCTTCCCTTGTAGGATAATAAATCGACCAACATTGTATTGCGCAATGTACCGGAATTTTGTTGAAGCATTAAAACCTAGTTTCCTGAGGATGAACAAGAGGTACCATTCTTACAATAGATTTCATGTTTTGGTTCTGTTGAATTTAGGTTTATCAGTGTTATTCAGTTAACCTTAAATAATGAGAATAAAATTTGTTTTTGTTGCTGCTTTTTAAAAATGTTAAACATGTTATACCTAAAGGGTTTTGAAAGGACCCTATTTGATCTGACAGAGTCTTGATGGATATATGACACAGTATTGATGGATACATGAAATGGGCAATTTCAAATTTCAAAATGTTGTTGTATTAATTAGTAACATAGAATAAGTTGAGATAATTTATAATCAATTCACTACACGCACGTTTTCAAAATTTTCCCAAGAGTAAAAACGATGTTTAATTATCATTTTCCGAAGAGTAGAAACGATGTTAATTATCTAAAACGCATTGTGTTTTCGAAAATTGAGAAGACTTACAAAAGCAACAAAAGGATCTACTGAGCAATCATGAAGTACGTATAATATCGATGGAAACTTGGTTACATGGATGGATGGAGCAGAACTTGAACCCATAGGATGAATTGTATCAGATTTACTGTCACCGAGGTGTGAAATGACCAAAATCCAGTCTCGCGGTAGATTTAAAGAAACTTATCCGAATTGTCGAAATTCCTGTAACTAGTAACATGATCTATTGTTTTTAGTGTATTTGCCAATCAAATCGGTCACAAAAGTCGACAAGGGCAAACGCAACTATGGTATTAAAGTTGATGTAAAAAGTTCGGTGATGGAAAGACAACCAAATCGTCAGTTTTCAAGCCTGTCATAGTATTTTGAAGTATTTATCTCTGCGAGTTCATTATACAAGGTCGAAAAAGTGTTTCAGAATCAATCATACCAACTTGCCTATCTATTTGAACAACAACTAACTTCAAACTGACACTTTACCCATATAAGATATTGTGACGCATATGACAATTAATACTAGAATATTCGAGAAAGTCCGAAACAAAGTACTAGAATATTCTAGAAAGTACTGGAAAACTGGGGACTATGAACAGTAGAACATTCAAAGCTATGGAACGGACGGAAACGAAACGCTGAATCAGAAGGAGGAAACGGTATAAATACGTCGCACACAGAGATCATGGGGATGAGTAAGAAGTAAGAAGTAAGCAGTAAAAGACGCGATAAGTACGGAAGCGATAAGTCAAGAAATCGTTAAGTGTACGGTAAAAGTAACGGTTGTTATTAACGGACTAATAAAGTGTTACATTAATTCAAAATCGATTTAACGGCTTTTATTTATTAAAAATAATTGATCCAGCGAACCCTAAGCACGCTACAATATATATGTTAACCGCCCTGAAGAGCAGTTGATAAGAAGGCGGCGATATAATAGGTATAGTAAAACGAAATCCATTATCTTTGCATTGAAGGCTTATTTAGCGTAGTTAGAATGATCCGATTTATGTCAAATATACGCCGTTTTGTTCGATAACTTGTTGCCATTTCGAGGGTAATTTCATTATGCCTCATCTCTATTGGCAAAAAAAGCGGACAGTCGATTTTCACAAGCTTCTCTTGAGGTGAATTTTTCACTAGCAAAATCATTCACCATAGACAGGAACAGTTGGTAATCGCTTGGAGTTAGGTCCGGATTATGAGATTGGTATGAGGGGAACGGCCAGTGTTGTGACAACGGATGGTAAACAAAAATAGTCTGCGAAACTCATCGATGTGTTTTTAGTGAAAGAGCTACTCACAAATCTACAGTGCGTGACGTGCTCAAGTTGTCGAAGAACGGACTGGCAACAGGAATATTAAAAGTGAAAAACTGTCAAAAGCCGTGTGATGTGTGAATGCGCGAGTTAAACCATCGCCCTTAAGAAGTATATGTGCCAGCGTATGGCACTAGTTCACTACCGCCCCACTAAAGAGTTTGTCGCAAACCGTCGTCCGAAATTCGAGCACCAAGGGGGAAATGAAAACACTTGTTTTGTTCGTGAATGTTCTTTTAATACGTTATTTTATTCGTCGGCGTTTTTGTCCCACGATGGGGGATGTACAATTCGGTAGGCAATAGGGAAATACAATTATTTATAAAAAGGAAAGTTAACAATGAGTTGCAAAAATAAGAAAAGGGTTAACCGTGTTCTGGTGTCCGCCCACTTTATTACTGGGCGTCTAAGGTCTCTTTTGGGATCTGGCAAACACTCCGTTGCATTTCACACGATCATTTGGTTGTTCTCCCTTTGCCGCTGCTCCTGTTCCAAGTGCCAAGCGAGGTGCTTAACTTATTCCCCCTGCTACGTGTCTGCTACGCAATGGCCGCGCGATATGAGACGGGGTTGGTTCGGTCTAACGGTATGAATAGCTTGTTTTCGCGTTTTCTTTTGGGGGCCGGTTGTTCGTTTTGGTTTCGGCGGGGATTTAAAACTGTCCCTTCCCGTCTTGCAGCGATCTGCGGATTAATAACTAACGCGGGTTCCCCATCCACTCGACTTGGGCAAGAAAGATAACACCCGACTGTGCGCACTCTACGGTGGTTGGACAACGACTGACTGAAGAAATGGAAAAAAAAATCTATTCATCGCATCGTGGCGGCTGAATCATAGCAGAAGTAAACTCGCTGCCACTTACTAAGAATTTGTGGAAGAGTTGCTATGCCTGCTTAAGAATTTAGTTCCAGCGAATCCTCGCCGTATAAGGTAAGTTGGATTCGTTGTTTGGGTGTACCGGGAAATTGGCATTGGGAACGCGAGCAAGTATGGGCATGCATTTTCTGTGGAAATTGGAACTGCTTGGGTGCAAGGAATATCATTTAGGTAAAATATTAACCGAAGTAATTTCGGGGAAATGTATGCGGCTTAGTATAGTTGGTGGCGATGGTTGATGTTCCGTTATGGATTTGAATATGCGTTTCGTTACAGCATATGAATTTCGGGGAAATTAAGATTGCTTGGTTGCAATGAGAATATATAACTTGAGTAGAGAGTTGACCGAAGCAATTTTGGGAAAATGGATGCGGGGATGGTTAGAATGTATTCTGTTGGGAGTTTGGAAAATGTTTTTTATTGCAGGTTGGGAGATGTATGCTATTGTGGATTTTGCATGGGGAGTTGGGTTACAGGTTAAGGTAAGGTCCCGCGCTGTTAGCGGCCAGAGTTGGTTGGCATTGTGGGTTGGTTCTCCATGTGGTGTAGAGAACCGCGCATATCTATCTATATATATATTATATATATATATATATATATATATATATATGTTTATATATATATAAATCTATATATATATATATATATATATATATATATATATATATATATATATATATGTTTATATATATATATATATATATATATATATTAATGTTGATATAGGGTTACATAAGCTAATGCTTAACGGCGAGGTGGGTAACACTTGATATTACAGAGTCTTATTGAAAAAAGCTTGGTATTGTTACCGAATGCATATATACCACTTGTACATTCACCCCACATTTCACACACATTAGAAGTTAAACGCAGTTGTTTAAATTTAGTTCTAACGTTTATTTAATTGCACTTCGGATTATTTAATGTTTTATTAAGTTACACTTTATTAGATTGTAAATTAGACACACGCACACCCACGATAACTCCACGCCCGGTGGTTTTATCGCATACAACACAAATACACAGCATATCCATCTTTACTGACCATTAAGATTCATGGCTCTTAACATCATCTTAAGCGCGACGGACTTTAAAACTGATGTTCGTTGAGGATGATGACTTTTTTTTCTTTGTTAATCCGAATAGGACAACGGTGGCACGTAGAAATCACACCTAACCGTCTCAGTCCATCGTCTGGAACCAAATCCGCTGTTTTCTCCTCGTCTGCCCGAACGAAAACTCTTTCCCTCTATCGTGCAGATGGAAGGATACATTATTTTGTTTGCGTGGCCCTTTTACCACCCGGCATTCATTTTCTTTATCTTTTCCGGATTGGGATCAAAAGAAGAAAAATCAAAAAGGAACAATCAACAAAGGGTCTTGCTGATGAGCATTTATGATCCTCAATGTCGGTGGGCGATAAAACAAACATGTGATTCGTTTTATGCCGCAAGTTGTTAATTTGAACTTGGTTTTTTGAAAACCGAAAATGATGCTGAGTGTGGGAATGGACTTGGGTAAACAAATTTTTAGAGGATCATAAAATTGTAGATGCGCATTTCATGATTCTCAACAATTTTATTTGAAAGTGAGTCATCTCGCACATTTGGATCCAACGAATTTTGTGTATAGGCGAACCAATTGAACATACGATTCATTTATAACGTATTGGTATTTTTAAGTTGAATTCAATGTGAGAAAATTGAACGTATAGTGCAATTTTTTTGATATTGAATCCAATATTGATATGAGAATATTTTATGTATAGGGGCAATGCTAGGGCTTGCAGGGCACTTCATTCTTTAAGTGGATGGTTTTGCGTGTAGCGCGATTAGTGGTGGAGACTGGCTCCAAAGAGGTAAGTATTAAGTTGTGGAAGGTTTTGCGTGTAACAGTATGAATGAGTGGAAACCCGTAAATACACCGAGCGAGCCGGGAGCAAGTCTGCCAATTGGAATGGCGAGTAAGAATGAGAATCAAAAGGAAATACCATATAGACAGCTAATAGGGTCGTTGATGTACTTGGCCTTTGGCACTAGGCCAGACATCGCATTCACTGTAAACAGATTAGCGCGGTATAAAGTAAAATATTGGGCAGCAGCAAAACGTGTGTTGCGATTTTTGAGAAGTATACGTAATCAGGCGCTTGTCTACAAGAAAAATAAACTCGGAATAGTTGGATACTAAGACGCGGATCACCCAATAGATGTAAGAAACAGAATATCGTAAACGGGCTATTTGTTAGAATTAAGCGGTGCGGCGATTACCCGACGGTCAAACTAAAGACTGCCGCGATTTCGACAACAGAACCCGAGTACGTAGAGCTGTCAGAGGTTACTTGAGAAGCGATATACTTGAGAAATTTAGTGCAGAGTTGTCGTGTGTGACGATTGGGACTGATAATTGTGGAGCTAAAGTGATAGCTGAAAATGCAGTATGTCATTCGTGGACGAAACACATTACAACGAGATATCATTTTGTACGTCAAGCACTTCGAAAAGAAATTGAAGTTGGCGCACACACCCACTAAAGAAATGCCTGCTGGTGCGCTTACAAAGTCGCTATCGGAGTCAGTATGAGTGTTCGTTGAGAGTCCGAGAATGTCGAATTTGAAGAAGGGTTGTTAGATGTTGTAGGGTTATATCTTTTAAATGCTGATGAGCTGATCTTCAGTCTAGGTTCCTTCTGGTCGGTTGCTTCCGACCTTAGTTCCCGACAGCTGATGGGTCTCCTCCTAGTGTGGGTGGTAGCGAAACTAACCACATAAATGTGTGAACCTTAACAGAAAAACAACTGAAACCCCAAGGCTTTAAGTGGATTTTTTATTTTATATTTATTCTTTGATTTCCTCTTTGGCCGTAGTCTCGGCCTCCTGGATTTCGACTCATCCCGAAATAAAAATGTGCCGCCCTTTTATACTCTGGTTCATCTAGATTTGTCAAAATTGTATGTAAAAATTCCAAGAAGCATAAACGAGATTTTGTGTGCTTCAATTGGAATAGGATTCCGGGAAGTTGTTGAGAATTTATTTGAATAAATTCCTGGAAGGAGAAATCATGAAGTTAACCATTTCATGATGTTAGGATTATTAGGAATTGAATCAATGTACGACAAATGGACTTTGGTTTAATTTTCTCGTGCAGCTGATTCAATTGGGGAACATGACTTGGATTATGAGTAAGGGTGAGATAATTAGGAATTGATACAATATGCGACAAATTAACTTTTGGTTTAACTTGCCGCTCATATAAGTCACTATGGAAATTGGATTGGGATTATAGGTAATTGGGTGAGAGTAGTGATTTAGGATCACTACAATGTACTCAAAATCACGTTCTGTAATATGGCGCTTTATAGGCACCTTGTTTACGTTTTGTGGAAGTGTGTTAACTGAGTTGTGTTAGTGGTCAAACCGTTAAGCAAATTATTTTGGGTGCGACTCATTAGAGTCAGTCAGTGGGAGACTTTGCCTTTACAAATCGCTTTATATTAATTCTTGTCAAATAATATTTATTCTTTTAATAAAGTTTTTTTTTGCTTTTTCTTAAATCTGACTTATTCGCTCTCAAATTGTAACAATTGTTAAAGGTTTTTTTTTTTTTATTATTTTCTTAGGATGTACTTTTCATTTAAGAGTTGTTATCTTAAAAAAAAAACATGCAAAATTCCGTTAAGATTTTTAGAATTCGATAAAATAATAATTTTTATATCGGAACTAAGTATTTATATTTCATTATATATTTAATTAATTAATATGTCAATAAACTTACTTAAATATATCAAATTAAATATTTCAGATTGCTTAAATATTTCAATTAATAAATAAGAATAGGTCAAGAAAATTCTGGTTAAAAGTTAGATCATAAAATTAACTGGAAACATAATTAAAAAAAAAAATTTAATTTATCGGAAATCGTGTCGCTCGCGGTCAATACATCGCTTAATGGTGTTAATGATTATTTGAACAATTAATATTCAAGTCACAAAACTTACCCCGAGTCTTCTTCGGTTGACTTGATTGTTGGATATTCTTTTTCAATTACAACATTTCGTGATATACTCCAATCGATGATTTGTTTTGACAGTCTTTGTAAATTAATTATCTATTAGGTCACGCGTTCAGAAAATGTATTGTTTAATATATGTTTTATTTTAATTTTTTGAAAAATGTATTTTTGAAAATATTTTTTTTTTTACTGTTTGATTTGGTTTTATTGAATTTTTGATTTTGTAAGATCTTATTTATTTTTAATTTTTTTTGAAAAATTTTAAAATGTTCAATTTTTGTTAAATTTGGTTTAATTTCCCCTGTTCTTTTGAAAAATTTCTATTTTTGATAATTCCCTGTCTAATTCTGTTGTTTGAAAATGTTTGTGGTATTTTCTTTTTCTTATTGTTAATTTTTTGAAATGTTATATAAAAAAAAAATGTTTTTTAAAAAAAAATTTAAAATTGTCTTTTATTTTAGTTTTTCGATTCTATTTTTTGTTTAATGTTGTTTTTGAAAATTTTATTTTTGACAAATTTTAAATTTAGTTTTATTTTGGAAATTTTTAATTTTGTTAGTTTTGAACAATTTTATTTATTTAATTTTATTTCTGCTTTATTTTTGATTTTTGAATTTTTTGTTTAATTTTTTGAAAATTTTTTTATTGTTGATAATTTTTTTTTATATCACCTAAGCCACAGCAAAACCAAGCTTTATTTTCCTTTGCTGTGGTTGGCGTAGGTTCGTAAGAGCCTCTGGGCTCTTTCCACCAATGGTCGGGCACCTCCGAGCTTTATATGCTCCAGGATTTAAAGCGTATCTTTCGATCGCTGGTGCCGATTCAAGTAAATATGCTACCGGCTGCGCTAAATTGTCAATGATTATTTTAACAATTAATATTCAAGTCACAAAACTTACCCCGAGTCTTCTTCGGTTGACTTGATTGTTGGATATTCTTTTTCAGTTACAACTTTTCGTGATGTACTCCAATCGATGATTTGTTTTAACAGTCTTTGTAAATTAATTATCTATTAGGTCACACGCTCAATTCCTTTTCGACTTTTATCGACGCAGTAATTAAAAAGAAATGTTTATTTGAACTTTACGCACATTTACTTTTCAATTATTTAATTCACCAATTCCTTTTCGACTTCTATCGACGCAGTAATTAAAAAGAAATATTTATTTGAACTTTACGCACATTTAAATTGTTAATTATTTAATTCTTTTTTGGTTACCGAACCGCACACGCACACGACAGACGCATATTTGTGAAGCGTCCGATAACTCTCACTGAACACACGATTTCAACAAGCAGGAAATCTCGCGTCCTTCATATTCTTATCCTTTTGTGTTCCGCTTCCACGATTGCAATTTCTAGGAAGCTGAATTGGCTAATAGGGGGCTGGGCTATGGGCGGTAGGCAGACTCTGGCTAATAGAGAGAAAATGGCTATGTACAATAGGAGTGAGGTTTTAAAATAGGGGTTTACTTTACTTAAATTATTCAACTATTGTGTTTGGGGATATTCTATTGTAATGGGAAATTAGTGATTTGGAGGAAAGGGAAGGATATGCACGTGAAGACACGAGATGTTAATTATTTAAGGGGGGGGGGGGGGGGTGATAATTAATTGAACTTAATTATATAACAATGGCACCAGCGTGCCCGAGGTTGCCATACCTGCTCTAGGTTATTATGTGTTTCCTAGTAATTGCAGTTTGTGGTCCATATAAGACTAGTAGGCATCGATGCCACCTCTCCGCAAACGTATTCTCTTCTTCCGACTGTATTGTGCGCTTGTGACATGTAAAAAAATACAATACCTCTTACTTTTACAAGAATTGAGTACTCGTATTGAGTACTGCTTCTGTGGCGCTTCTTTACCCTTTGCAACGGAGCCATACGGCTAGATTGGATATTCCTTCCATCGGCGTTTCCAAGGAATCTTAGGCAAATACCATGACGACCCCTGTTACATTCGCACATCATTTTACATCATGTGTGCCACCATTTGATCTGTGAAATAGAGTTTTTGGTTACTTTGGAACAAATATCTATTTCGATCCCTGGCATACATAATCAACGATGTATGGGTATATCGCCACAGCCCCCGATGATCGTGTCTTTGTGTAATCAGGTGTCCGCCGATCATCGCCCTCATCGCAGGGCGTCGTACTTGTCCTATACGGACACTGATGGATGTGAATTGCATCGTAGAGTCAGATTTTTACCGTTCAGTCGGATACACGTCCCAAGGTCTCGTGATCAGGGTCAAGTTTCATCCTAAGTGGAATCTATGAGTTGCGCGCAGATCCAGTTATCGTTTCTTGATTGATTATCACCGTCGTGTGTTAAGCGAATTTATTAACATTTAAAAGTGTAACAAATACTGTAATATACATTGTAAAATAAGAGTGCCATTGTTCTGTGTAATCCCTTAAGGTCGTCAATGTATGTCACATTGTTCGTACGAACCGTTTGTTCGTTCTAAGGTTTTGCCCTTGTCGTGAACAATTACTAGTGAACCGTGGCTGTGGAATTGTGGAAGTTTGGTGAATCTAGCGCCCATGCCGGTGCACTAATCAAAATATTCCCACACTTTCATATTTCTTAGTGCTCCTCATCTGATTCAACAGAAGCTACTAGAAAATCTTCCAAAGAAAT
Organism: Microdon myrmicae; assembly: GCA_963931805.1. Classification (NCBI taxonomy): domain Eukaryota; kingdom Metazoa; phylum Arthropoda; class Insecta; order Diptera; family Syrphidae; genus Microdon; species Microdon myrmicae. The sequence continues at coordinate 226,415,673 of OZ007497.1, forward strand.
TTGGGCTATACTATGTACAGGTTTCAATTTAAACAAGATAAAAGAAGCCAATGTCTAGTAACATCGACTACGATTTTCTTCTCTAAATTCCTTATTTAAATTGCAATCGTACGTAACGTCAACCAAGACGGTACTGAATATTCTCCTTCTGGACAAATTGAACAAAACAAATAAACGAAATTGCGACTTCCGTCGCAAACTGTATAGAAATGCACCTTCTTAAAAATACTCATTATCTCCCATTGTCGATCGCACCGCATTTTACGGCAGCTATCTCGATCCTTTCATTCTGTCGTAGATAATAGAACACCTGCCGTATCAAACATCTGGACAGGGATGCAAACACAATTACAAAAAAAAAAAAAAAATGAAAATTCAGGACGAACAGGATGAACTTTTAACAACCAAACTTCGCACCGTTGATTAATGTTTTGTGATGAGGAAATTGCTTGAACTTTAAATGATTATTTGTCAAGTGCTGAACGAAAACCGAAACTTTTAATTTCGCTTCGACGAAGCAACCAACGGATTATCTACAAGGACACTTTAAGTCCCCATATTAAATACCGGCCACTGGAATTGAATGAATCTCAAAACAGTTTGTTCATAACTAATCTCGACGGGGAATTGATTTTGATAATGTAACAAAAGTAAATATTTGTAATACTAAGTAAAAAGAAAAAAAGGGATGGAAGAGATGATACTCGTATAGTTTCCCCCACTTTGCCTATCAGCCTGAAACCAAAGGATGCTTTGAACAGACGGACTTGTGTGTGCGTTGAATGACAAAACCAAAACTTTTCCAACGACAAAAGTGTTAAGTTGAAAGTTGTTAAGGAGTTTTTCCTAATGACTCGTTCGCATAGTGTCCTGGAAATAAAAAGTTAAGTATCCTTTTTATGGAAAGCAGAACATTACTAACGATAGTTAAGAAAATACTTATTGTGTAATAGTAATATGATGCTCACCCTGCTGAGAATGTTCTACGCTGAAAACACTACTGAACCGCTACAAGAAATACACACTTACCACTTGAGATTGGATCCTTTTGGCTGTTGTTCAACGCCAACGTCATATGATTGATGCACCTCCGGCTGGAGTAGGCAGATGTATAGATAGGAACAGCAAGTTGGAAGTAAATCAGTCACATCCTACATGGGAAATATTGTAGGAACGCGGCTGTCCTGCACTAGGACCAGAGTAGATTTGCCCCAGTGCAACCTAGCAGTGCGTTATAATCCTGTCAAGAAGCAATGTTTCTTGGAATTGAACATTTATCCTTCTTCGCTACATAAATGATGTATGGACAACAGCATCAAGGACTATGACCGCATTCTCCTGATGCAGAGCATCTCATCGATATATGTACATCCTTGAGATTTATTAGTATTTTTGCTCATCAATCCAAGAGTACACGCCTCGGACCAGGAAGGAGTGCCTGTCAATAACTTCTCATTTAAACATAAGTAATCTGTTGTGGTTAAAAGGGTGCAAGGATTATCTTTTGAATACTTTATGATAATGATAATGCTGGAGAGGAATTGATGAACGATTGTCACTTAAATTATTTGTAGAGGGGTCGGCTGTGTTCGATGTTGTCCTGTCGATGGAATGTGACTCAAAATTTGTTTTCCAAACACAATGTTTAACCCACAATTGTGGGTTAACATAGAAAGGGGGATTTTTATTGTGAATAATTAAACAGAGGGTCGTGCAATAGTTGCAGTTGAATATGATTGTGGATGGTGTTGGTGACGGCTAGCGATGAAGTGCACTAGGTACGGAAATTCTGATTCAAGGAGGAATGGTTATATGTGCTTGGATGACATCGGTGACAGATGATGCATTGTTGGTGAGGTCATTCAAATTTACGAATAACAGTAAGTGTGGGGCTGCAAATAGGGGAAGCTGAGATATCGTACATGCACAGAAAATCTGCAATATCAAAGGTATCCTGTATGTTTGTGGTAACGTAGCGAGTTCCAATGTAAGGACATGAGATTTCAGTATCACATCTGAATAGAAAACGTTGAGCACGTACCAATGACTATTTCTATCTGCCAATGGTGAAAGTTTTCATTGTTAATTACCTATTTATTGCCAAAGATGTTTTGAAATAAAAATAGTTTCTTGCTACGTCTATTGCTGCCATGGAGTTTGTTATAGTTGTTGTATTCCAGAATACTACCCTTATTCGCTTTAACACTAACTCATGTCCTTTCAAACACAACCCTTAAAACTACATCCTCACATATCTTACATTCTCAGTTAATACAATTCATAAATAAACAGACACAATATTCTATATCCAGTCACTTACAGCACATTTCATAAATATGCACCTTTTCATAACAAGCACATTTTTCATTTCAAAACATGGCCACTTTGATTTTCATTCAAAGTTTATTCAAAATTCTAACTCACAGAGACTTCTAGATTGTTTTGTTCAGTTTATACGCTACAGTCAGTTAGAACAAAATGTTCTATATAAATAAGTAAATTTATATGAAAAAAGCAGAAAAGAAGAGAGCTCAACTTGAGATAGCTGAGTTCGATAAAAAAAAAAAATAAAACATATAATTAATTTAATAACTACGAAATTATAATTATTTTAAATAAAGAAAGGATATAATAACCTCCACGCTCTTCCCTCGAAAGAGGAAGCACGGCGTTGGAGCCGTAACACTGTTGGCAGCGGTGGGATACACGAAGACTGGTGGACTCCCGACTAGTAGACTCCTCGAAGGAAGACCAATCCTCGAAGGAAGACCGATCCACGAAGACTGGTGGACTCCCGACTAGTGGACTCCTCGAAGGAAGACCAATCCTCGAAGGAAGACCGATTCACGAAGACTGGTGGACTCCCGACTAGTGGACTCCTCGAAGGAAGACCAATCCTCGAAGGAAGACCGATCCACGAAGACTGGTGGACTACCGACTAGTGGACTCCTCGAAGGAAGACCACTCCTCAAAGGGAGACCAATCCTCGAAGGAAGACCAATCCACGAAGACGAGTGGACTCCCCGAAGGAAGACCAATCCCCGAAGGACGACTCAATCCTCGAAGGAAGACTTAATCCTCGAAGGAAGACCAATCCCCGAAGGACGACTTAATCCTCGAAGGAGGACTCGATCCCAGAGGAAGATTAGTGCAAGATAAAACCCTAAAGAGGGAAGGAAGGTCCTCATTTTCGACTTGGATGGCGGAACATTCGATGTATCGAGTGCAAATAACTTCGTAATTTCCTTTGCCGATGAGTTCCAGAGGAAATCTAAATTAACCTCAGTGGCAGCAGATGAAAAAAAAAAAACAAGAAGACAACACCTCAAAAAAAAAAAAGAACAAAACATTAATCAAAAAAAAAAATATTATAAAAAAGGAGAACAAAACATCAATCAACATATATTAGTAGTAAGAATCGTTAGCGAAATATCAATTTTTCTGTTCATTTTTCCGTAGGAATATTTTTACCTTGGAACTTTTAACTTTTCCTTTTTACTAACAATTTTGTCCGATAGAAATTATTTCGAATATTCTCTTTTCAGTATTTCGACGACATTTCCGTTTTGTCTTTTTCGCCGAATTTTCTTTCTCTACAGCTTTGAGACCAAATTAACTTTCCTTTTCATATATATTGAATAACTAAAAGCAAGGCCATTTTTATATACCGTATTTTTAAGAAGTGCTCCTCGATAGTATAGTGGTTAGTATACCCGCCTGTCACGCGGGAGACCGGGGTTCGATTCCCCGTCGGGGAGCCTCTAGCGCAAGACTAATGACCTTGCCCGGAAAAAACAAATCATTATGGAAAATTTAACAATGCCTCAGGACTTGCTTAAATAAGGCCAAGACCGGTTCCCGGTTGTAGTGCCGATGATGATGATGATTTTTAAGAAGTGATTTTGCCATACATTGATTTCAGAGTTTTCAAGATTACGAGTCCGTATTACACGAGACAGGCGGCTAGGCAGGGGGAAGAACAAATCCATTCTCTACAAATACACCATAACCCCCCTGAAATGGCTCTTTCTGTCGGAATTTCTGATGTTTTTAGAATCGTCCCTACCTTTGACGGAAAACCCTGCGACCTAGATAAATTTATTTCCGGGGGAGACGTTTTATTTAGATCTATAAAAAGGGCAGACCCGGAGATATATGAAACATTTTTGGAGCTAGTCAAAAATAGACTAGAGGGTCCTGCCTATGATCTAATTAGGTATAGCACAATCGCTAAATGGGAGGATTTAAAGCATAAACTTGAATCAGAATATAAAGAGGAGCAATCTCGGTCAACGGCACACAATGAGTTGATATCCCTGAAACAAAACTTCAGAGAAACCGTTCGGGAATACGGAGATAGAGTTGCGAATGCTCTGAGGACGCTGAACTCTGCCACGTGTGAAATAACAGCAGACGCGGTGGTTAGACAATTCTTGATAGAAGAAAACTCAAAATTGGCAGTGCAAATATTTGAGGATGGTCTCAAGAATGAACAACTGAAAATCCTAGCCAAAGTCCATGGGGGAAGTAGTTTAAAACAGTCTATGCACATGTAGTATCACATGCTGCTCGAATGGACACCTCTCCCAGGCCATATAACTATAATGACAGATTAAATCGAAAAGTCTGCCAAACCTGCGGTAAGCCAGGTCATTCTCAGGACACATGTTATCGGAACATGCAGTCCAAGAATTTTCCGAATAGACAACCAATAAAAAGAGAATATAACATTATATGCAATTTCTGTGGACGGAATAATCACACAGAGAACGAGTGTAGATACAAGATATCTAGGAATCGACCGTCCTTAACAAATTACCAACAAGGTACAACAACGCGTAATCCATTCCGAAATAATCCTACCGAAAATCGTTTTAGTGAAAATCCTAGAATCACCAATAGACAAAACGATAGGCAAAATGTTCACTTTTCTCGGGTGCAAGAGTCGGAAAACGAGGCCAGACGCCAATAGAATCATGCTGAACGGCACTCTTCAATCTATAGTATTCGGTCGACTCATATAGAGAGGAAACAAGGTAATTCGGAAGGAGACACACAGCCATTCCTTTCGAACGACTGTAATGATCAATATACACCAAATCTAAGATTCCACGTACCCTTTTGTCTCGAATTAAAAGAACCAGCGATACGTCTTAGAGTTAGTCCCGCAGACAATATGTACACGACTCTTCTAATTGATACCGGCGCCGACCTAAGCCTTTTAAAATCATCGTGCTTAAAGAATCATAAAAAAGATGACAAGATCTACACAATATCCACACTAGCAGGTGATTCTTTGAAAACCCTGCGGACGGTAAGTGGTACCCTAGAAGTAAAAACCAAGGATCATACCATGCTCTTGGATCATCCTTTCCACCTACTCACCGAACAAATAAATCTGCCTTATGACGGAATCATAGGAAACGATTTTTTATTTTAATATAGATGTATAACCGATTTCAAGGAACACATCCTGAAGATTCCAATGTCAAAGGGTAATGAGAGTGAGCATCGAAGAAAGCCATACGGCTCTACAAACGAGTCACCGAGCCTATTCCGTAATAAGCTAGTATGTGAATCACGAGCCACCTGTTCAGACCTTCAGTTCGAATCAAAAGGAAAAAGTAATAACTCTAAACAGAATAGAAAGCGAAAACAGAGAAGATTGGGTGACAAAGTTTCAGCAGCAAAGACTGAAGTACAAAATGTTCCAGCAGCATATAAGACTGAAAGAGCAACTTTCACTTTAAAACCCAGAAGCCAACAAATTGTAGACTTTCCGTTAAATGGTAAACGCCAGGACATGTCCGGCGATATAATCATTCAAAAAAAACGAATCATGCCAGGAATATACGTGGGCGAAACCTTAACCAGCCCCAAGAGCTCCAAATTAAAGGTGTTAATGATGAACACTTCGGAAGCAGAACAAACGGTGAATACTAAAGACGTTGACTTCAAATGGGACAAGCTAAATGATTTCAACCTAATCTCTAGTCAATCCGACGACCTAATCAAAGGCAGGTTAAATAAATTAACATCAATAATCAATCTCAGCCACTGTAATTGTGAAGAAAAACAATCTATCCTTCAAATATGTAGAGAATACAATGATTTATTTTTTCTCGAAGGTGACAACCTCTCATTCACAGAAGCGCTGAAACATAAAATCATTACTGACCCGAACAAGCCGCCCGTATTTACCAAACCGTACAGGCTCCCGGACACACAAAAAACCGAGATACACAAACAGGTGAATGACATGCTACAAAGTGGTATTATCCAACCCAGTGCTAGTCCTTGGAACTCCCCCTTGCTCTTGGTACCAAAAAAGGCTGACAGGGAAGGTAATAAGAGATGGAGAGTTGTGGTTGATTTCCGTAAGTTAAACGAAGTAACTGTTGCCGATGCATATCCGTTACCAAATATCACGGACATACTAGATCAACTAGGGAGGGCAACTTATTTTAGCACCCTCGACCTGGCAAGCGGATTTCATCAAATCCTAATGGACAATGAAGACAAGTGCAAAACCGGCTTCAGTACCCCTTATGGACATTATGAATATAACCGTATGCCGTTTGGTCTACGAAACGCGCCCGCAACTTTTCAACGTTTAATGAACAACGTTTTAATGGGATTACAAGGATTCGACTGCTTTGTATACATCGATGACATAGTCCTTTACGGATATAACCTGCAAGAACACAACGCAAAGCTTATACGAATTTTTAATTGTTTACGTCAGAATAACCTTAAGCTTCAACCAGATAAATGTATTTTTCTGAAGAAGGAGCTAATGTATCTGGGTCATATAATTTCCGAACACGGTCTTAAACCAGACCCCGAAAAGATTAAAGCTGCTAAAACATATCCAACACCCAAGAATGTCAAAGGAGTAAAATCATTCCTCGGATTCATAGGATACTACCGGCGATTCATAGACAATTTCTCAACCATAGCAAAGCCACTAACGAAGTTACAAAGAAAACCGAAGCATTTAAATGGGACCCCTTCTGTGATGAAGCCTTCCATACGTTAAAAAATAAACTTATAGAACCTCCCATATTAGCTTACCCTGACTTCAATCAAGACTTTATAGTAACTACGGATCTACGCCGTCAAACAATTTCGCCCCTACATCTACGGACGAAGGTTCACAATATGTACAGACCATAAACCACTACAGTGGCTCATGAATCTGAAGGACCCGACATCAAGATTGGCTCGTTGGAGAATATTGCTAGAAGAATATGAATACCAAATTATTTACAAGGCAGGAAAATACAACTCCAACGCAGATGCACTTAGCCGCCTCCCTATTAACCTCCAAGACACACAAGAGGTAGGCAAGGTACTAATTACCACTAGAAGCAAAACGAGAGGTCAAGGCACCGCTGAACCATTAGTAGCCGCAAGTGAGGAAATTACTCTCCGACATACCGAATATAAGATAATCGAAATTTCTAAACCCATAGAGTATGCCAAAACCCGGTCACCCATTCAGATCTTTATATTACCCAATAAAGAAGGCCAAACCGAAAAGATACTTAAAACCATTCCTACCTATACACGTCCGAATCCAAACGAAATAAAATTATACCCAAACACGACTAAATCCCCTTCATATATTGTTACTACGTTGCCGCTAGACATAGGAACCGAACCCAGCTTTGAACAAACACTCAGCAAAATTCATAACTATTGTAAAAAAGAAAAGGTAAACCATATCGACATTTCTATCCCAAAACAAGAGCCAATAAACCCCCGCCTTAAAAATGCCATAATACAAACATTCGCCCAAACCAAGATCACCGTGTATCTTTACTCTGACAAAATAATCTATATCGAAGACCGACAGGATATCGCTCAAATCCTCCGTGACTTCCATAATTCACCTTTTGGAGGGCACCAGGGAGTCTCCCGCACAATCAAACGTCTTAAAACAAGGTACTTTTGGCCAACCCTCATAAAAGATACGAAACAATTCATCCGCAAATGCGACTCGTGTCCAAGAAACAAACTAACGCTAAACAGAAAAATCCCGATGAAAATCACAACAACAAGTACAACCCCCTTCGAACGAGTAGCTCTAGATATTGTTGGCCCGCTCCCAACTAGTTACGAAGGTAATAAATACATATTAACGTTCCAAGATGACTTAACAAAGTTCACTGAAGCTATACCGCTACCCAATGCGGAAGCACCCACCATAGCTCGTAGTTTTGTGGAAAAAATCATATGCCGTTTCGGAATACCCGACGCGGTATTAACGGAGCAAGGCACCAATTTCCTAAGCCACCTTTTTAAAGAAATATGCAAGATTCTAAAAATCAAAAAGATACAAACAACACCTTATCATCCCCAAACAAATGGAGCCTTAGAACGTAGCCACCGAACGTTGGCCGAATATCTCAGACACTACGTTAACAAGGACCAACTCTCATGGGATACTTGGCTACCATATTCAATGTTTGTGTATAACACCGCACCGCACAGTAGCACCGCATTTAGCCCTTTTGAATTACTCTATGGTTTTCTTGCACGAATACCGAATTCGATCAGCATAAATCCGCAAACGTCATATAACTATGAGAACTACGCTAACGAACTAAAAGCCCGCCTACAGTACGGTTACAAGATTGCTAAAAACATATTGCAGGACAAAAAGAAAAAATCTAAAGCGTGTTATGGCAAAGGGACAAGCCATAAAACATTCAAAGTTGGCGACAAGGTACTCATAAAAAACCATACCAGAAAAAATAAGCTCGCTTCCTTATGGGAGGGTCCCTACGAAATACACAACATAGTATCCGATGAAAACTCAGAAATCAAAATAGGAAATAAATTCAAAGTTTTACACAATAATAATATAAAACTATTTTCGGAATAAATAAATAACCCATACACACAACATAACCAAATTTTTAACAATTATCTTAAAATTAAACACGGTTAGAAAATTGTCCATAAATTTAAGGAAAAGATAGACACTTAACAAATGGCCTTTGTTTTTATTCAGTATATAAAACAATTGTAAGAAATGACGGAAACGAAAGAAAAAAAAAAAAAAAAAAAAGTTAAAAAAGGGGAAGAAAGAAAGAAAATTTTAGAAAAAAAAATTTTTTTTTTTATATTATTATATATTTAAAATGTATTATTTAAAATATATATTGGGATATAATATATTGGAAATTCGAACGAAAAAGAGAATTTTGAGAAATAATATTAATTATATATATAGAAAAAAAAAGTTGTTGGATAATAAAAGAAAAGGTTCCAAGTGGAAATATTAAGTTAGTTAGAAATATTTAAAGTTAGTTAAAAGATAATGTAAGTAGACTATAAGTAAACTTTTGGATTATTGTAACCTATTTTTCTAGTATTACGAACTTCTGGATTTCTGTAACTTTTGATATAAGATTAACTTCTTTGAACGCCATTGTAATTGAACGAAAATCCAACTCGGTAATTAATCCTAATCTAAGCAATAGTTAACAGAAAATTATTCTCTTCAAGGATAATTTTCTTTCTCGAAGAAGAGTGGGATGTTGTATTCCAGAATACTACCCTTATTCGCTTTAACACTAATCTCATGTCCTTTCTAACACAACCTTTAAAACTACATCCTCACATATCTTACATTCTCAGTTAATACAATTCATAAATAAACAGACACAATATTCTATATCCAGTCACTTACAGCACATTTCATAAATATGCACCTTTTCATAACAACCACATTTTTCATTTCAAAACATGGCCACTTTGATTTTCATTCAAAGTTTATTCAAAATTCTAAGTCACAGAGACTTCTAGATTGTTTTGTTCAGTTTATACGCCACAGTCAGTTAGAACAAAATGTTCTATATAAATAAGTAAATTTATATGAAAAAAGCAGAAAAGAAGAGAGCTCAGCATCAGATAGCTGAGTTCGATAAAAAAAAAAAAATAAAACATATAATTAATTTAATAACTACGAAATTATAATTATTTTAAATAAAGAAAGGATATAATAACCTCCACGCTCTTCCCTCGAGCCGTTGGAGCCGTAACATAGTCCTGTCCTCATGATTGCCCAAGAATTAGACTTATTAGGTTGCCATTCGATGAACCCTAGTAGGAGTTGATAGAATCACCGTTTTAAACGTTGAATAAATCGCATTTTCTCTTTGTTAGTGCCAACACTGTTTCTAGTGGAATAAAACGGCTGTTTTCTGCCTTATACTGATTCGTCAGGATATATTTTAAGTCTTTAATATACTATTATACATGGGCTGAAACGCCCCGAGATTTTTCAAAAGGTGGCGCCACTAACAAATGAACATGATTCAGTTCGAGAGGTTCATCTGTCACTTCTTTACGTATTACGTATTAAGTTTCGTGACATTTCGTCTTGTCGCCTACAAGCTTCAGTCATTTGATGACGCTATTTTCGCCTGAGTAAAACTAAATGGAAAAACAGGAATATAGCATTTTGATCAAACATTGTTTGGCGATGTTGCAGCGTAATCGAGCTGACCTTTTTCGATGTTTTGTAACGATGGAAGGGTCCATTACAATAGGCAGTCTGCAGAATGGCTGCTAAGTTACGAAAGCCGACCAAAAGACCAACGCTCGGCCGGGAAGGTTGTGGCCTCCGTTATTTAGTATGTTAGAGGGATAACAATTCACTCTCTTGCCGTAATCCACCCAGGAATGGTGTGGTTGAATTTAAATTTGAGCTGGGCACAGAACTACGATAGCCTTCCGATCGAGCATACGATGATTGCATCTGATGGTGAAAGACCACTTGATCATAGTACGATCGGCTGTTGTGCTCTTCTAACCCAGCCTGCGTCAAACTACGCTGATGGCTCATTTTCTCATCCTGTGTTGAACTAGCGACAGAAGCTTCCAATGCTGATGTCCGATATTGGAACAAATTGTTTGCGGACTATAACGGCTAAGTTCTCTTTGCTCTTTAGTTCGACGTTTTGAATCTGTGACTTCATCGACAGTAGATTTATGCTCCTCAGGATATTGATCTGTTTGTTGTTGCAATGTTTGCTCGAAACAAGGCTGAACGTTGTCGTTCTGGAAACCCTTAAGTGGTGTATTCGACAGTCGATACTTGTATCCATGTACGCGTATTTCGGCGGTACGTTTGGTTGATGACGTTTACGTCTATGCAGAAGTTACTGCTGTTGATCAATATCACCAACACGATCAGCTACTGATTGCCAGTTGGCTGTGGCAAGTGTAATTTTGAGTGGCTTATAGTGGGGATGTTGCATGATATGGGATTTTTCATTTACGTTTTGTGATCGAGAATTTGGTTGATATTCTTTATTTTCGATCCGTGCTGTCATTCGTCTGCTTCGGGTGCGTCTTCGGTGCCTTCTGTTGTGGGATCGCGAATCTCGACGGTTGCGTGCCTCCGAGTTTGTGAAAGTAAGCGAATGAGAGCTTTATCGTGATATCTGTAAACGCTTGAAAATGAGTGCGAGCGTGCGCACTGCGAATTCCGTCGGGTTCGTAATTGCGTCTCCTTGATGTTGAACGACATCAGTCGAACTTGTAACGGCTTGTGGTGTAGATTTTCGACATCTCTGATTGTAAATGTATAGTCCTGGGCTGTTGAGACTACAGCGGGGGCAGCTTTGTTGACTTATTAGTGTATTGGAGTCGTCATTTGACACATTTGGAGTTGTGTCTGAAGCTGAGTTGTCTCCAGTTGTTGATTCATCGATGGCAAATGAAACATCTGACACTGATAATTTATTGAGAGGCGTTGCGAAATCGTCGCCATTGTCGTCTACATCTGAGAATGATCTCATGAGGTCATGATTGCCAGAAATGGGAGGCAATTCATTCTCGGGCAGTCGCACTTCAGGCGTTTTGTTGTTGAGTTCATGACTATCAGCGGATAGGGCAGTGTCGGGAATCCTGGCTTCAAATTGAGAGATCCGGTAGATCACGTATACTTCCCGGATTTCGTCAAAAGTTTTTTTCGATCAGAAGCACTTTAGCCTCGTCTTTACTTTCGGGGACGGTGTTGACCTTGGCAATGTATTCTTGGAGATAGTACTTCGTAGCTTTAGCCTACTGGTCTGCCTCCTGAAAGGACGCCTTATCTACTCAGTTACCCTAGTAGGGCTCTGAGAAGTTTAATCAAGATAGTGTTGAAGGTGCAAAACTACTACTAACAGTATTTACTCAGATTTTTCATTTTTCATTTTTAAAACATTTTTTATTTTCTTTTTATATTCTTAGTTTCTAAATTAAAGGCTAGACAAAAAATGCTTAAATTCTAGCTTAATTATCTTATATAATAACTTACTGGTCCTTAGAGCGTCTGCGAAGAAGAACAAAATGGAAACAGGAAAATTACAATATAAATTAGTTTCACAACAATATTGAAAATAAATTGAACTAAATAAATTAAATAAATAGAATTTACAACATTGTTGTTTAATGTTGTTTTTAGTAATTGACTTCTCTTTCAAATTTATTGTCAGAGTAAATTCTATTTATTTAATTTATTTAGTTCAATTTATTTTCAATATTGTTGTGAAACTAATTTATATTGTAATTTTCCTGTTTCCATTTTGTTGACCTGATGACGATCAAATATAATGATCGAAACGTCGTTTTTTAATATAATGTGAGGAAATTAAATTACATTAAAAACAAAAATAAAAACAAAATTAGTCTGTATTGGCGACTCTAACTTCCTCCGTTTTAAACTTATATAATAACAGACGATTTTAACTTTACAATACATTTAATCATAAAATTATCCACCGTATTTATGCTGGCTTCATTATATAAAGTTTCATTTGAATAGTACTTTTTGTATTCCGATTCCGGTGTTCGATATAATCTGAGACAGGTTCTCAGACAGTTCCTTTCGAACACCCGAATCTTTTCCATCAAATTTGGACCTATGTTAAACCATACTGGACAGCCATATATGAGCATTGGCCTGATTAGCGTCATGTAGCATATGACTTTTACCCTGCTGTCAAGTTGGCTACTGTGAAATAGCCTCCTTGTCATAGCAAACGTTTTTCTAGCCTTGACCAGAGCGGCCTCTACATGTCTGTTGAAATACAGATATTGGTCTAGCCAGATGCCCAGGTATTTAACTAAACTCTTGGTTTCCAGTTTATCTCCATGCAGTCCCACGATAACTAGCTTTCGTCAGTTTTTCCTTGTGTCGTTCGTGGCTTTATATAATGGAGTTCTAAATAGGATGGCTTCACATTTCTGGAAGTTGATCTTAAGTTGCCAGCCATCGCAATAGCGCTGCACGTTGTTGAAGTCTCGCTGTATTAAACTATTTATGATCTCAACTTTCGGAGCTGTTCTGTAAATTATGAGATCGTCTGCGTACGCAATAGCCTGCGGAAGTGCTTCTAATAAGTCGCTAATATAAATGTTAAAAAGAATCGGAGAGAGTACCGCACCCTGTTGCAAGCCATTCTTGATATTATACGTTTTATTAGAGGTCACATTACCACTTTTGACCACGAACCTCCTGCCCTTTAACATATCGTAAGGTACATATAGTAAAGACTTATGTATGCCATGTCTGACCAGTTTGTAATACAACCCTTCGATCCAGACGGTATCAAAGACTTTTTCCAAGTCGATCAGACATGCACCTGTGCATTGGTTCCTACATTTATTCCATTGTATGTCGGAGACCAGTTTAGCTGCGGCATGTGTGGTTTCATGACCCGCCCTAAAGCCAAACTGGTTATTTGGAATAATGCTGTTGCCGTCTACCCATTTTACCAGAGCTTTGTTAATGGTTTTTTCAAATACTTTACTGATGCTTGGGAGTAAACTTATCGAACGCATGTTCATTGGGTTTGTACAGTCTTTGCCCTTTTTTGGGATGGGCTGAATGGTAACCGTTTTCCAACGCGCGGGATAAAATGCATAATTCAACGCGTTGTTAAACAGGACCGTGTATATATCTATTGCCTTTGGGGGCAGGTTCTTGAGTACGATGTTAGGTACTCCGTCTATTCCCACTGACTTTTTGCTTCTTAATGAGTCGAAGATACTTTGGATTCCTTCCCTTGTGATTAAAAGGCTATTAGCCCCACCATTGGCATTAATGTCAATTGACAGATTATCGTCACTGGATTCGGTAAAACCCGGATTCTCCGATTGCCAAAGTGAAATTTCATTCCAGAGGTGCAGGTGATTCAGTAGAATTCTGTCCTCCAGGTCATGATTTCGGTGAATGGTTTCATTCACCTTGTACATTTCCTGAACGACAGCTCCCACAGCGTTCACCTTTTCCAAAGGATCTCCGATCACGAAGAGCTCACTATTGAGGATAGCGTCCTCTGTATCTGTGCCAATGTTGGTTAGCAGCTGCTTGTTTACCTCAATACGTGGAATTTGGAGACACTGAATCTCGTTTATAGCCCGAATTCTGTCGTTCCGATACAAATTTGTGGCTAATCTATAGTTAGCTTTAAGTAGTTGTTGGAGATTTTTTAATCGGGATTTCAGTGATATTATCTCCTGGTCTTGCCTGTCTGTAAACTGTCTATGTAATTGTTTTAGTTTCGATAGCAGTCTGCTCTTTTTCTTGTGGAGTGCGTTTATTGTTGTGTTTCTGTACATGTTTATGTCATCTGTAACTGTTGTTTTGGGAATTGTTTTGTCCATTGTTCGTTTTACGGTTTCGTGCATTTGTTGAATGTATTTGTCGATTTCGTCGTTTGTCAGGTTTCTGTTTACTGGCAGATTAAAGTCATTCGAACGAAGTTCTCTTGTTAATGATCTGGTGAACTGCGGCCATCGCATTGCCCTGTAGTTGTAGGGTTGCGGGATTCCTCCAGATCTGCGAGATCGCTCGGAAGCTCTATTACTGCCGTGAATGCCCAGTGGTCACTGTCGTATTCAATCGTCCGTAAACAGTTTCTGTTTCGTCGGTTGATGTTAAGTAGTCTTAGTCGTGAGTCAATTAGCAAGATATCTACGAACGATCTACCTCTAGGGAACGATGGATATTCAGTAGCTAGCAGGTCAGTTATATATTCAATATGATACTGATCTAACCAACCAGCCAACTGATTTCCTCTGGCATTCGATATATAACTTCCCCAATTTATATGCTTGGCGTTCATATCTCCCCCTAGGATAAAGTAGTTTTTGTCCAGGTGCAAATGTAAGCATCGAAAGAGTGTCTCGAGCTCCGCTATAAATAGGTTATGTTGGTGCTCCTCAGGTGCATAGATCGCAATCGCATAGAAACCCCTTCCTTGCTGAAGGGGTATGCGTACGATACAGGCTTCCAACACCCGGAACTTGCGTACTTCTTCACTATATATAACTTTATGATGGAGTCCTTTTCTAATAAAGATGGGAACCCCCCCCCCCCCCCCCCCCCCCCCCTGAGTGGAGTTAGGTCGGTCTCTTCGTATAATATCGTAGTTTTTATGCCATATCTTGTGTCTCTGGTTTAACTTTGTTTCCCCCGCCAGAAGTACATCAGGCTGTTCAAGTTGCAACAGGTTGAAAAGATTGGCTCTTCTCTTAGCTTTTATTGATGTTGTGGTTAGAGGGTTTATATTGACTTTTTGTTTAAATTGGACAAGTGCGAGTAGATCTCGTTTATTTGATTTTGGAGCTGTGTCATCTGTCTCTGCAGATTGAGCAGAACCGTGACCACGTCTGCTTGCGATGTTGTTTCAGTTTGTGTGGGAGTATTTGTGGCTACCAATGTTGTAGCCTGGTTTGGTGGTCCCCCACCTGACGCAACTTGTGCGTACGACCGCTGCGATGTTACGGGCATTGTTGTAGTACGAGCTGATTCTGTGTTTTTTTGCCGAGTCACACTTCTTGCCATTATTTCTCGGAATTTAGGACATCCTCGATAATTAGCGGGGTGTCCCTCAAACCGGCACACTGCGCACTTTAGAAAGGCTTTGTCTTCTACCATTTCTTTTCCCAGAGGGCATTCTTCTCCCTTACGGTCTTTTCCGCATTTTACGCAACGGTGTTGCATTCCACAGTTCACCGCCGCGTGACCAAACCTTTGGCAGCGGACACATTGCAGGATGTCTCTGCCTTTTTTTAATTTTTCCCATGTGACAATTTGATGATCCAAGACTGTATTTTTTCTTAGACCACCAATTCTGCTGCTGGGCGTTAGTTGAACTACAAAGAAGGGTAGCTTGCGGTTTTCCCTTCTTGCCTTGGTTGTGGTGAACGGTTTTACGGAGATAAACTCGAGATTGTCGTGCTTCAACTTTTGAAGCATCTCGAGCAGAGCCTTTGGTTCCACCTCAGGGTCGAACACCCCCTAAAATAGAATCGTTACCCTCTTTGTTTGCTTCGGCGTGAACGAGTAGAATTCCGCGGTGGCTCTTTTTAAGACCTCTTTAATTTTTTCGTGGTCTGCCACCGCATAGCTTTGAATGGCATGCCTTTTACCTGCCAATCTTTTAACTACAAAATTGTTTCCTATAGCTAGCTTACAGAGACTTACCAATTCCTTACACTCAATATCTATGGGGTTGATTGGTGGCATCTTTATTTTTTCGTTGTTATTGTTGCTTTGCCGCTGCTGTGTTGCTTGTTGTGGTCCATTTAGTGTTGATAGTTGCTGTTGGTGTTGCTGTTGCTGTTGCTGTTGGCCGACTCTTGGCTTCGGCTTTTGTTGTTGTTCTGTTTCTTTTTCTTTTTCGAGTGCCGCTATTTTTTTCTTTCGGCGTCTCTTTTCTGGTCGGGCTTTTGCCATCGCAAGTTTCGTCTCCAATTCACTTATTTCCTCTTCTTGATCCGCAGACTCTGAGGATGCAAGAGAAGCGAATGGATTGTTTGCCCCATACATGTTAAAGTTGGAGGGGGAGGGGAGCTCTCTGTCCTCCTCCATTTGCTGATCTCTTTTGTCCATTGTTAATTTCGCGGTTTTACTTCGCGTCACAACGGAGTTTTTCGGTGTACCTTTTCGTTTGTGTGTTGTCGCGTTTTTATCTTCCTCCGTGTTCATGCTGGTTTTTTCCAGTTTGTTTTCATTAAAAAAAACAAAGGCGACCTGCAATACGAACCACGAAGTCGATTTCTTCAGTACGCCGACTCGAACTCGGCTATCATCGGCTAAGAGTCAGTAAACTTGCACTCGCGCCAAATGATGCTTCGAAAACTCTCTAGCAATATATGTGTGTTTTCATTTTCACTTTTACGACTCAGGTGATATATTTTAATTGTCTTACTTTGTTTTTGCACCTCACTGAAGTGATTTTGTGAGCACGATTTTTGTCACTTTTAACATTCGTTTTGTTTGTTTGTTGTTGTTGCACTTTGTTTTAATTGTCACAACACGTCACGTCACTGTTTTTCTATTTCGTGGCTTCGTTCTCGTTTATGAATTAGATTAAATATAATATATCAATAGGTTGACCGTTTTTTAAGCACACGTTTTGAAACTAAGTATTCACAGAGTGAAGGCCGATGTTTTCGTGATATTAAAACACATTGGTTATGTGATAAACAGCAATTCAATTAGTAATGTAATTGTATGTTTGTCAATGAAAAAGTGTATTAAATGTGCACAAAACCGAAATAAATGCACGATAAATGAATAAATAGTCTAATGAGTTGATTGCGATTAAAATTTCACGAATTTAATAATAAATTCACCGCGGTTGATAAAGATTTACTTAGAGAGCTGAATTGCACGTCTACATCGGATGTTTTATATATTGTCTCTGGGTTGCCTTGGATTCTAATTGTTGTGGTGTGTTATATTAAGGACCCGACCTTGCATGTGAAACTTTACCCCAAGAAAGATTATTCGTGTAGTGTTCTGTATGGTTAAAAGTCTATTATTTATTGTATCGTGTGGAGTTAAATATCCGTGTGGGAATATCTATTTACTGTGAATTGTGTAGGGTTGAAATAGTTCGAGGATGTGTATCGTGTGTTATGCCGTGTATGGCTATCTCCAGTCGAAGCGTGTAGAGCAATGTGTCGTGTAATACTCAGTCGGGTTATTTGTGTTGTGTCGTGTTGTGGAGATTAACATTCGCCAAAGTATTTATTTAGTGTTGTGTTGTATTGTGTTGTGTCGAATATAAATATTCGGCTGTGAATATTTTTCTCGAGTGGGGGAAATATTCGACTGAGAGTATTATTTATTAAGTGTGGTTAATTCATTCGACTGGAAATATGGTATTACGACCTCCTTTCGAAATACCAATTATTGCATCTTACGATTGGACAATGCACTACGATATAAACAAATAGAATTACTACCACTCCAAATGGAATGATGATTCGATGAGTGGATGAGATGTGTTGTGTACTATATGTCCAGATCCTCTTTGTATGTCGTTGATCCTGTGGCCAGAGATTAACTACGTTCCAAATATAAAAACAGATCCAGATGAATGATGTTCGACACTGATTCAATTAATAAATCGCATAAACAGTCGCCATTAAAAATACTTCAATTTCATAAACTCCAAATTTGATTTAATTTTGTTACTCACGGTTTCCCTAGTGTAGTGTGGATTTTGTGTTGAAGTTACCATTACTGTTGTTGCAGTTTTTTAATCTGAAATTGTAGCCTTACCGTGTTTATTCCCGGTTGTTTTTGTTTAAGTCTTGTTAGTATACATCTACATCAGTACTTTAATACTGCTGTCTTGATCTGTCCCCAGATTTTATTGTGTCACAACAAAACGTAGTAGAACTAAATTATTGATAGTTCTAGGGTTGTGACACAAGCTAAAGTTCGGCGTGTTAACAAAGAAAGTATTATAATGAATACTTTCTTGCCACCTTTAGTTGCAACTGTAACAAAGGGAGTGACACGATTTTTGCCAGCACATTGTTTCGAACGTATTTGAAGAACTGCTGAAATTTATGCACTAGAAAAAAAAATCGTGGGTGAAAATATTTGGCGAAATCAAAGACATAAATACGGTTGTAGAGAGAGGACACTCCTTTACTAGTAATACTGCAGCATACGAAAAGGGATATTACATCGCACATTTACTGCCCGAATGGTTAAGTTGGTAAGGAGGTTGTGTCTTGCTTTTGTTTATGCAAACCTAGGTTCAACTGACGACTTTTCCTATTGTGCAGTTCGGCACAATTTGCAAAAGAATGTTAGTCGTCATGGTAGACAGGAAGTGCTAGTCACTGATGGAGGGACTCATTTAGTCACACGAAGAGTTCTCCAAACGACCAACAAAGAAATGGTAAAGTTGATGCGTCTGTAAAAACAATTAAATCTCTTTTTGAGAAAATACAAACCAGCAATCGCTGCGTTTGAAAGGTTCCACTACAGCGCTTAATGTCTAGCCGTACAAGACATGTATTTTTACGTGTCGGGAAAGATTATCACCGCAAACTCACCATCATGTTAAGAGCAAGATAGAAAATATAAGGAAAATAACCAAGTACTATTACGATAGGAGTTGTCGACGACTTCCAAAACTTTAATTTGGAAAAGATGTCCAAAGAGAAAAGGGATGATCACAAGCGTGCCATCAGATCGTCAAGCAGTTGTTCAAGTGAAGGGAGTAGATATAAGATACCAGGAATCGTCAACACGTTCGCCTATATTCAGTTCCTACAAAAGAAACCAACACTGAAATTAATGTGCCGGGTACACCGGACTAAACAGAAAACACCTGCCGGGAATAATCTATCCAGTTGAGGTCAAAAAACATCCGCCATGCAAAATGCATGCAGTCCATGCCAGAAGCTGTAATTATTAGAAGATTATCGTCATCATCATCGGCACTACAACCGGGATCCGGTCTTGGACTTATTTAACAAGTCTGAGGCTTGTGGTGGGCCATACATTTTTGCAAATGGCAACACTTGATTTCTTAAAACCCGTTAGTGGGAGGGGCGCGCGTACTTTTTGTGTAAAACAATTTTACAAAACCAACGATTCCTACGTTACTGTACGACGCCTATTTAGAATTGAATACGAATTACGCCGTGTAAGTGAGTGTGCAAATGTTCATTTAATCAAAGCTTGTGTCAAGAAGTTCGGGCAAACGGGTTCGACAACGAATATTAAGCAAACAGGGCGGCCACGTTCAAGAAGAAGCAGTGTGAACATTCGGGAGGAGATAGCCGCGGTACCCTGCAGCATGTGTCATCCAGTTTTTCAAAGTTTGCGTAGTCGCTTGCAGGAGTGCCAACGACGAGACGGGGCACATCTCGACGAAGTCATTTTTAAAAAATAAATATCAATAAACGTTACGTTAAATAAATGATCAACAAAATAACATTTGTAGTTTTATTTCTATTCATGTTTATGGCCCACCCTTTATTTAAAGTGTGTAGTTTTGAGAGGAATGTTAAATTGAAGTATTCGAATTTGAAGTAATTACTTTTGAACTGAATTTGTTTAGTTGAAGTAGTTGAATTAACAAAAAAAAAAAAAAAAAAATGGCTTCCAACATATGTTCTAAACATGTACAATAATTTGGCGGAGTTTTAGTTTTTCTCCTTGTGCTGTGTGTTCCGCCGAACACTATCTGCAAAACGAACACTAAGCGAAGACAGCTACAAATAATTCATTGCGAGATTGTTTTTATTGCTTACACGCCTTTTATTAATTTCTTTATACAAATAGTTCCATTACATAGTGTTTAAAACTAAACACACTTAATTCTGGCTTCGTTTCTATTGTTATTGAAATAGGACCGAAAATGAATACCTTTCGATTTCGTTCGTACAATTTCACAGGTTTCACACAACAAATGGTAATTAAAAATTCGCTCTCAAATATGACCGACAACAAATACTTCGTTCGCACTCCACTTACGCTCAGACTCGACTTTTTTCGTGTTCACGCCGTACCGGCGCCGGTACGGTGGATGGCAGACGACCCGACCGCCTCGATGGTTGAATTCCGACTCTTGATTCATCCCTCAGTTTGAGGTGAGATTGGGAGAAGAGAGAGAAAATTTCTCCCTATGGCGTGGTAAAAAGGAAATGAATTTTCCCTTTCGTCCAGTGACCAATGGGAGACGATCTCTGGTACGTAGATCGGTGTGTTTGTGGTGATCTTAGCGATGTGCTAATGAATCACTGTTTGCTCATGCAACGAAGGTCATGAGAAACGAAATCCGAAACGTAGAAAGGAATTCAAACGAAGGGGAAATCGACCAAGGGCATCGTGTGTAATGAGCTGAGCAAATACGCTGTAACTCATTAGGTGCTAATGTATTTGGGATATACAATGGAAATTGTATATCGGATCTTTGGTCGACGGGAAAAAACCAAATTCTTTGTCTGCATTTGTATATGCGGAAGAATTCGTTTGGTGGCTAAGCACGAAGTTGGAGATTGTTTGGCAGTTGGACAAACAGATCATGTAATTAGTCTTGCAGCTGAGTCAACAAGCTGCTTGGCGTTGCTTTGTCGTTGGACAAAACGGTCGGCAACCAATGTGCATGTAAGGTTGGGATTTGCTTGGCAAACAAGGGTGCCGAATAGTTTTTGAATTTATGATGGCCGTATGATGTAAAGAATTCTTTTCAGGGGATTTAGGAAATGCATTGGATGCAAGAATGAAAGAATTATTTTAGAGGGTATTTTAGGCTACGCAATGGATAACCTTGATGCGTGAAGCTTTTGTAGGTGCTAATGCAAAATTGCATTAGCGGAAAACAATGGGGTTTGTAGCTTCAGGACAGGAAGCTTTGGAGGTAATTGGGAAGGTAAGTAGCGACGTTTAGTGGAACCGCCACAATATACTTTGTACAAAGTAAAAAATGACGGAAAAAGAAGATGTTATGATATTAGAATAAGTATTCTAGTACTTTATTTAGTGAGTAATGTACATTCGAGATATGCAATAAACGTCATTGGCATTCTGCACATCGCCATAACATACCGTTTAGAAATAACAATACCTTGTATTATTATGTTCAGCAAATTAGAATAAGAACAACACACAATTAAAGTGTATTTAGCATTTTTTCTTAGAATGTAATTACTTTCCACTATTTTTTTATGCGTTTATTTTTTTTTTTAATAAATGCCTAAAAAAATAATTCCAAAAAAACTTGTTAATAATTTCAATCACAGTATCGTTGATTCTGGTATTTTATAGATCGTTTCTTCTCTAGAAATCACCGTAGGTGACTATGACGGAAAGTGTGCTGTGGTGGGTAATAAAGTTATTTATTTCTGTAAAAGTTGTGGAATCGTAAATTAATATCAAAATGTTTTAGTTGTATATACGAGGGTGGCCTGAATAGTTTCAACCTCAACGTGAAGATAGCAGCACACATCAATAAAAGCTAGTGAATGTAGTTGTGCATCTTTTGACAGTTACTCACCAACATTTCAGCCATTTTCGACGCGTGGTTTTTATTTGACAGTCGTTTGAGTGAGTCGATGTGAGTGTTTTTGTGAAAATGGACAAAATTGAGTTTGAAAGGTAATACGCGCAAATCAAAGATGAGTTGGACTCTGTGTATGGGGACTCTGCACCATCATTTACTACAGTGAAATTTTGGGCAGCCGAATTTAAACGTGGGCGTGAGAGCTTGGTAGATGATGAACGTTCGGGACGTCCAAAAGCTGCAACAACTGATGATAACATCGCTAAAGTTCACCAAATGGTGCTAGACCACCGTCGAATTAAAATAAGAGATGGCAGAAGCTATGAAAATGTCCAAAGAACGTTCGAATGAACATTTCCAATGCTCTGTTGGCGCAGTTTAGGTGCAATAAATCCGAGTTTTGGCGCTGATTAATTACTCTCAATGAAACTTGGGTACGCCATTATACGCCCGAAACAAAAATACAGTCAAAACAGTGGACTGCAAAGGGGGAATCGGCTCAAAAAAAAAGCAAAAACTGATTTTTTCGGCTGGGAAAGTGATGGCGACTGTTTTAGTCATGGAGTTATCTTAATGGGTTATCTTCAAAAAGGAAAAACCATTACAGGAGCAATGTTGCATCATTACTTGACCAACTGAAGGCAGAATTTGCAGAAAAACAAAATCCTCTTTCACTAAGACAACGCGCCGTCTCACACCTCAGCGGTTGCCAAGGTGAAAATTCACGAATTACGGCTTGAACTGCTTGACCAACCGCCTTACTCACCAGATCTAGCCCCAAGCGACTTCTTTTTGTTCCCTAATCTACAAATTGAGCTCGGAGGACAGAGATGAACAGTTATTTCGGAGAGAAAAACGCCGAGTACTATTTGGATAGAGAGATGGGAGCATCGCTGGGAGAAGTGTGTAGAGTTACAAGGTGGCTATGTAGAAAAATAAAAATATATTTTAAGAAAAAAATGTCTTGTATCTTTGCTAGGTCGGAAACTTTTCCGCCCACCCTCGTAGTATATAATAAAATGTTTTTTTTTCTGTGCTCTGGTATTGACATTATCGAAATTACGAGTATAGATTCAAAGTGTCGCAAATTAATAACTTCGCATTCAAGTCAAAAGTGGTAATAATAAATAAGTCTTTAGAAGTAATTCAAAAATTAAACAAAACAAAAAAGAAAACACTTTATTGAAGTCATTGGCTGAATGAGTCTGAAAATTATTAGCGCTTGTATTAAATGCAACCTGCTTAGGAAGGACAAGTTTCCCAACAGGAATCAAAATACATTCGTCTAAACCAACAGCAAACTAGTTAAATTATTTCTTCAATATTTGTAGTATATGCCCAACCGCGTTTGACGAGCACATTTTTCTTTACACATAAGTACAGGAATCAAATCGGTTTCCGGTGAAATATCAACAAGTACTTAATTAACTAATAGCCCCATTAGGTGCATGCCTCATAAAAGCCCCACCGGAATTTGAAAGACTCATTTATGATATCTGATCAAACGAGATCAACTTGGACACGTGCGTTCCACCACGTGCTGTGCGTCCTCAAAACGATCAACTAATTTTTTATATCAGATAAGATACTTCCCCATGAGCACAAGGTAGGTTGTAATGGACTGGTTATCAAGAAAGCGATTACTTACCTTCCCCAACGTTCAGTCATAACTGTAGCAAAGTGGCGTTGCACTTGTTGTCTGGAGCCCGGATCCCATGTGGCCTTTCCCTTTCATTGGGTGCATTGGCCAGAGAAAACCCAACTTTTCCTATGTAGGTAGTTGTGTTCAGTGGCGAAGTCAACGCTTGTAAATGCTTTCGCTATGTACTTGGAATGATGCTGCTCTTGTAAGGCATACTTGAAAAGAAGCCTGTGATTCAATTTTATGTTGGTTCCAATGACTTTTCCTGATTCAAAAACTCGCATCTAATTCATACATCCGTCAAAGGAAACGATTGACACCCAATTGAATTGATTAATTGCAAATCAGTATGAGTTGGCGAAGGCACTGAGCCAGAGAAAACATTGGTTCAAAGGCACTTATTGAATTAGAGCTTGACGTCGACAAAGTTTGTTGATGGCATTGATGTTGTTGTTGATAAGTTGCTGCTTAATTACCTATTGGTAAACATAATAACAACTTTATTTGAATAATAAATGAGAGGACAAATTTACAAGAGTAAAGAAGAAAGCTAAGAGGAATGAATGCACGGTCCACGAAAATCGAGTAAGAAGACACTTGAAGTTGAAGAGAACGTGTAATCGGCATCAAATAACTTATGCAAGAATCACAGTAAACATCTCAACGAAGTGGTTTTATTAGACTCTACACAATAAAACTTTACTTAACCCCGCAGATCAAACGTTCAACTTAATTCCATTTCGAACGAAAGCACATAGGGTTCACGACGAAGCTTCATAAATTTATGTATTTCCGAATTTGGTTTGGAATTTCAAAGATGTCCACACAAAGCGCATTTTAAGATGCCCATAAAAAATATGCAGTCCTCATTCAAATTTACATGAACGAAAACAAAGGAAGTTAGAATAGAAAACCACCTCTCAGAACTATTTGAAATCCGGGACGGACTAAAACAGGGGGGTGGCCTTTCACCATGTCTGTTTAACCTTGTGCTCGAGTATGTCATCAGAAAGGTATAAAACGACAACATGGCCGGATCATCCCTGAACGGCGTCACACAAGTGCTCGCATATGCGGATGACATCGCCGTTCTGGGCGATAATCTAGAAGCTGTAAGTAAAAACTGAGAAATCATCATACAAGCGGCAGAAGAGGTGGACCTCAGGGAACACATATAAACGTCAGAGGCAAGATATTTGAAAAAGTTAACGAATTTAATATCTGGGAACGATACTGACGACCAGTAACGATATGTCGAAGGAAATTAACAAAAGGCTGCATTCCGGCAACGCTAGTTGGCACGCAGTCAGTAAACTGCTGAAAACCAAACTGCTGTCACGCAACATAAAGTTCCGTGTCTATAGAACCATAACCATGCCGACCGCTCTATACGGATGTGAAACATGGGGCCTCACAAAACGGGAAGAAAACAAATTCCGCGTATACGAGAATAAAGTTCTAAGGGCTATCTTTGGCGATAAATATGACGGGAAGGCAGGACAATGGAGCAAACTCCACAACCGCGAATTGGAAGAGCTATACGGCAAACCTACAATAGTGAGAGTAATCAGGTCGCGCAGATTAAGATGGACCCGACATGTGGCGCGAATGGGCAACGATAGGACCGTGCGAAGAATTCTTGACGGTAGACCAATGGGAAAGTGACTGGTAGGACGGCCGCGAAGGAGACGGGAGGACATTGGTTTGACATTGAGGAGATCGGATCAGATGGTCGGGCGTGGAAGGAGAGTACTCAGGACAGGGACCGATCGCGGAATCGAGTCGTTGAGGTCATGTGATTCCGAGTTCCTATAGGCCAATAAATAGTAGCAAACTAATGATCAGGCAGAGTGTTCCACATTCGTGCAGTTCCGCTAAAGAATGATCGCCTATGTTTATTTGTATATCTGAAGTTATCTATCAACATAAACCGATGGGCACTTTCTGATTGACGGTAGTTTTGGTGTTGGAATGCATTCACAAGTTATGTTGAGCAAGAGTTCTTTAAAATGAATTTAAAAAAAAGTAAGATGAATTAAAAAAATATTCGGCACAAAGTTTTTCTAATTTATTTTTGTCACAAACATTCATATCTAAGGCCACAAACAAAGTTCTGTCGCCGAAAGGCAAACTACGCAATAAACATGTAATGTTTAGCTTAGAGCGTCTGCGTAGGACCAGTAAGTTATAATATAAGATAATTCAGCTCGAATTTAAGCATTTTTTGTCTAGCATATAACCTAGAATCTAAGAATGTAAAACGATAATAAAAATTGTTGGAAAAATGAAAAATTATGTTGAGCAACGATCTTAAACCTTTAGAAAAGTGACGCTTAATACGTTGCACCTATGTTCAAACGACTGAATTCCAAAACTTACGTCCAGGTCCCCAACGAGTTTCACTGCATGGTCTTTGCATTGTATCGAAAACAGGCTCCGATGATTAATGTGCGCCTGACAAATAATTGCAATGAGTTCCATTTTTGACCAGACTTGATGAGGTGAAGTATTTCTTGCTTAAAAAACCCATTTACCTGGCCGCACTTTCGCAGCCCTGAATGCGTTGCCGTTCTAGGTAAGAATCGAATTCATTCGAGAGCCAAGAACCAATAGTTACTTGGTTTTGACTCTGTAGGTACCATTTATCAACAATGTCGCAATTTGCTTTTGGCTATAAGAGGAATCATTGGGTTTTCAAGGGGTTGAATTATACCCGGTTAGTCGACCTCTATTCATTTACATTCTCAGAGGGTGCTCGGGCATTTTCTAATGAGTACGAGTAATTTTCTAATAAGTGAGTAGTACATTAAGGAGGCTTTTGTAAAAATGTAGGGTAGATTGGAAGAGAATTGAAGATGTCTACATTCCGTAATTCAAACTATTATACGTCTGAAGAACTGATAAGCCACATATTCCGATCAGCGTTTGAAACATGTGACATCATTCATATTTGAGTAATATCAATTTTGCTTCAATCGGTTGATAAATAGAAAAACTATGACAGTTCTCCCAAAACAATTTTGTTGTCGATGTTGAGATACTAGCAAAGACCAGTTATTAAACTTCCGATTAATGCAGCAAGTGCACGTTGATAAATTTATGAGTAGAACAAAAGCTTTTCTATAACATAAATGAAAGAAATAAAGAAAGAATAAAAGACACAGAGATGCTAAAAGGTGATAGTCATGCAGCCAATTTCATTTCGGACTTTGAAACTGGTCAAAAAAGTGCCTGAGTTTATTGCAACTGATCCTTCACTGAACATGATGAGTCTTTAAGATAAATAATCAGACCAAGTGTTCAAAAAGATTTGGGTACCATAGAGTTCCGCAAATTTGTTCCATACACTTCGACGGATGATCAAAACGCACTCACGTAAATTTTTGGTTAAAACTCAAGTCTGTGTATTGAATCACCCGCCATATTCACATAATATGGAACGATCTCTTTTTATTGTCGAAATCGAAATTGAAGTTGAAAGGATGTTTTTTTAATGACATTTCAACCATAAAAACAGCTACAGTATGAGCATATAGGCAATTCCACAAAATGACGTAGAATCATTATTGAATTGTTGTAACAGATGTTTTCCACGACCAGTCTGAAAACTTATTTGTCGTATTATGTAATTTTATGGGAGAAATACTTGGATTGAGCGGCTTGAAAGAAGTATTGTTCTTGAAGTATTGGATGGAGTTACTCCATTATTCGGTAAGATATGCCATCCAATCTAGTGCAGATTGTTGCTATGAAACCACACTGACGGAAACCAAGGAAGTCGTTTGTTTTACATGATTTGAAATTGGTTGATTAGTGACTTTATAACCTACGAGATATTAGAAGTCAGAGGAATATGAACAATCGCGTTTTATGCGAGTTCATCCAAATAATCGGGAACCAGAGGATTTGTAGCGTTTTGCGATGAAGAGAAGATGATTCTAATTTAGAGGGAAGATCTCATCAAGAAGTTTTAAATAAAATGGATTTTTTTTTTATTTTTTGATGGTTGGCGGTAAGAGGGGATTAATGTTTGGTCTGGGAGAAGGATGTTTTTGGCGGAAGTGAGATGTGGATGTCGGATGGGGGGGCGACGACGTTATTAGTTAGGCCTAGAGTTGGGCTCGGTGGTCGGGTGGGACGTTTCTTGATGGGGGCGTAAATCGGATTGTGAGCGTGTGATGTGATGATTTGAGGTCGAAAAGGGGGAACGTGTTAGAACTAGGGGCGGGAGTTGTGAGGGGCCGACAGTTTTGTTATGATTAGGAAGGATGTTTTTGCGGTGGATAAGGGGGGTATGGGGTTAAAGGTCTTTAAGTGGTTGGAATATGTGGGAGGAGTTAGGTTATAATTTGGAATAGGATAGGATAGGTCTTCTTTACGGGCGGATGAGGAGGGGGATCACCCTTGAGAGTGAAGGGTGCTAAAACGGTTGGGAAATGGGTGAGGAGTTAGAGTATAGTTTGGCTTAGGATAGGATTTTGTGGATCTGGTCGTGTTTGGTTTGGATAGAAGGGGATAAGGGAGCGAATTGGTATTGGGGGCTGAATTGGGAGAGAGGGCCCGGCTATGATCACGTACTACGGGTGTGGGAAAGGGAGCCATGTGTATGGTGGATCAGTCGAGGTTGCTGTTAAATATTGTCTGCCTACCGACCCCGAGGTAGCCGGTTTCGTTCGGTTGGAAATTGAGCCCGTTTTTGGAAACGGGAAGTGCATGGTATTCTACTAACGGAATCATGCGGTTTTTGAGAAAGAATTCCGAAACCCAATCAGAGTTCAAGTTTTGTGGGCCCCCTTTAATAAGTATGTGGTAACTGGTTTGTTGGACAGATTGGGTTTTTAATACGGGCCTGCCATTCTTCGCGTGTCCAGGATGTACTGAAATGCACGATGGTGGTGGGGGCATGTGGGAGGGGCGACGGGGGCCGTCCCAGAGGGTGGGTGCAGGTTTAAGATGGATGCGCTGTTCCTGGTAGATGGTGGGAGAAGCTGATTGATGGAGGAGGAGAGAGGGCAAGGAGAGTTAGGTAATGTAGGCTGGGGTGGGGATGGTGTCGCGTTAAGTAGTTCTTCCTAAAAATACATCTCACAGGGCGGAGAGGGGTGGGGGTAGATTACTTTTGATTGCAACGCTGAAATAGAAACTTCAAGCTGGCCTAGGGGGGGGGGGGCAGGAAGCCGCGGTGCCGTATAAGACCGTGTCCAGTTTGTGAAATACTAGCTCGAGTAGGGGGTCAGCTTCGATTGGGTTATTTTGTGTGGAGGGACGCGATATGGCTAACTAATCCCCAAGGCAGCAGAGCCTGGAGAGAGTATGTTCTAAGATGGGGGTGTCAGGCTGAACAGACGATTGTTTGGATATTGATTGCAGCCATTTGTCGACGTATGTGCGGAAGGAGTTGCATAACTCTTGTGTGAGTGATTGAGGGATTCGTTAATTGAATGGGTGACCTGGTTAACGGCCGCCTTGTTACTGTCTCTAATGATGGATTCATCGTTGTAAGGAGACATTTGGTAGAGGGATCCTAGATCGTCGAATTATTCGAGACTACTTTCAAGGTGTGAAATTTTATCGGTGATAAATTTCAGGTTGGAGTTGTGGGGACTACCACTGGCGTCGCTCAGGAATTAAATAGCCAGGAGGACGTAAGAGAATGAGATATTAATACACTCATCACAAAAGAGCTGGAGGTTGTCAGGGAATTCCTTTGCGAAATGGGTATTTCGCTTATTTCGAATGTTACGAAGTGAGAGTGGTGGGGGGAGGTGGATCGGATAGTAAATAGTGCCAGGGGAGGTGGTAAGGAATCGGGGAAAGTACAAAAATTATGTAGAGCGTTCATTTCTATCGAATTGAATGGATTTCGACTCAGAGAGAGCCTTACTAGAAGTTTGAAAAAGTAAAAGAGTAGTGAGTAAGTAATTCAATAAGTAAATAAATGAGTAAATAACCGCGGGTAAAAAGGAATTGTATTGGTAAGAAAAATGGAGACGAAATATGGGCAGGGGAGACTGGGGGAATAGAGGGGGAAGAGATACTTCTAACAGTAATTATTAATGTGTGGAGTACAAAGAAACAAGAAGTTAAAAATATAAGGAGAAAAAAAAGAAAAAAAAACAGAAAAAATAAAAATTAAAAAATATAGGGAACATAAAACTAAGACAAACGGTGGTTGGAGATAATGAAAAAATACAAAAATCAAGAACAACCCATGAAAATTACAATAATAATCTAAACAGGGAAATAAAATTTAAAAAAAAAATAAAAAATTAATATAAAGCAAAAGTAAAAAGAAAACAGAAATAAAATGGTAAAAGAAGAAGAAATTGGAGTTCAGGGATTAAAAATAAAAACTAAAAAAATAAACCAAAAAGATAAAAAGAATAGAAAAAAAAATTGTCGTGATATAAAGACAAAAATAAAGAAAGAAACAAATTAAAAAAATAATAACAAAAGCAAGAAAAAAAGAAGAAATTGGGTAAACGACCAATGAGTTGTAAAGCCTTTTCTATTTATTATTAATTGTGTGTTAGTCCACACAGAAATGTAACTGTATTCTATATGATGGCGATTTTAATCCGCAGTGATCAGCCAGTGACAAGAGTTTATCACAGTTCATCGGTGGTTTAGTGAAATTAATCACTTCGCTCTGGAAGGCCAAAAGAGGCTACGAATGCGGAAATCGTAAAGCAAGTGTATCGTGGCCATTTCAAAAGAGAAGGCGGGATATACGAGAGTGATTCAAATAAAAACGGTAATTTTACTTTTTTGCTTAGCAGTAAGTTGCGGGGTAGATAATCGTGTGCGTGACTGTTGTGTGGTTTATGAAGAGTAGGGGAACCGGCATGGCTAGCGGTCGCATTTAAGGATTTTTTGTCTAGGCTATAATTTAGAATCTAAGAAAAAAACGGAAATAAAAAATGTTGGAAAAATGAAAAGAAATGATCTTTTGTAGTATATTCTTTATTTATCTAATTTTGGGTGAATATTTACGCTCTGCGATTCCTAATTGCCTACTTTGGATCCTTAGTAAATTGTATTTAGACGAATGGCAATTTTTGGTATGCGATAGCAGAGATATTTTGTATATCTTATTGCATCGCTTCCACGTTATTGCAATATTATTACGAGCAGCACAATCTGTATGTGTTTACTTTTTCTCCCACTATAGACTTTTATCAGATGTAGTATCTGGATTTTATGTATTTATTTTATTTTATAAATAATTTGGTTTTTAAGCACAAGTTAATCATCATATTTGGAATCCATAGTCAGCGAATGGGATAATTATGGGCTCCAAAGTAGATATTGTATTTGGGTGCAACAGGTTATGCGTGTAACACAGGCCAAAGTTTACAGATATCATGCTAAAGCGTTTTTTGCGACCACAGTGCTTTGGATACCTCATTTTACGGATCCGTTTCATATCTTCATATCTTACATGCCATTCTCCCTAACCTACTAGGAGCAGGTAATCGATAGAGCTTCAGATAACATGTGTGTCGGGTACCACTTCAGAGGCAGAACTACAAATTTAACTTTGTTGGTATGTTCAGAATCTCTATAATACGGAGGGTTATTGCCTTTTAAGAATGCAGTAAATAAGATGGGTGTTCAATTGATGATTTCCCATTCAAGTTATTATTTTATTATTGTTGCGGATTCGCAAATTATACCAGCTGGGAATTGATTCGGTCAATTCTAGTACAATAGCGATTTGCCAGCTGCCAGCTGATAACAGGTGGTCGGTGACAACCATAAAAGTAAACAAAGATCAGCCCACTGCTGGTCATATCTCTGTTACGAAAAAAACAAATAGAAAGCAGGTATTACCGCTGCCTTCGGAGTAACATTGGTTTGGGTTTTTTAACGTTAACGTTTTGAAGTGCTACTAAGAAGAAAAAAAATCAAGAAGGAATCTCGAGTGAGTGTTTGTTCTCTGGAAGCTTCGTAAGCCATCCTTCTCAGATTAATCAGTCAAATGGGACTTACATGAAGGAATCTCGGATGTGAGTATAGTGTGAGTCAGTAGATGATTTATGAAGCTTCCAGAGAAGAACTTCGTAAATCATCCTAATCAAATTAATCAGTTAAATAGGGCATGTATCAAATTCCTTTGGATAGTTAATCCATAAAAAAAGATCAATAATGGACATTTCAACAAGTGGCAAACCATCAACCGGATACTGTTATGGAATATGTTAACAATTTGAATTTAATATCGTTTATATATTTAATATGTGGAAATATTATTATATATATATATATATATATATATATATATATTTGAATATATGTAAAGTTATTTAGTTTTATTAGTAAGTGAGCATAGAGGACTTACTTTGTTGATCTTGCGCGTCCGTGGAGCGGACGCTGCAGTTACTGCTGATTCTGCGTGGTGACAGCTGTTGGTGGTTTCGCGGCGGCTGGTTGCAGGGGGCGTTGAACTGTTGCTCCCCTGTTCAGCTTCCTGTTGTGGTAATGTTTTTCTTTTATTGTTGTATGTTGTATGTTAAGCTGTTCAGCTTCCTCTCCAGTAGCAGTTTTACGTCGAATGAATTAATTTTCATTGCCGTTGACGTTTGTTTTTTATTCGGCGCCTACGCCGTGTTTTTATTATTTTCTCTACCAAGTAGAATTTGCACAAAGTAGTTTATGCAAATTAGCTACTTGGCAAGTTGTTCTGCTTTTAGAGGTAGAGAGGTTTAGCGTCTCTAACAGATACACACACAATACACAGCAAATAGTGAAGAACACCGAACGAAAATCGAATAACAACATACATCAGAGCCGTATACCATAGCGATAACATAACAATTCACATCAGTGGAATATACTTGCGTTTAAAAATATAATTTAAAACACGGCCATTAGCCTGATAGGTTGCGCTTTGGTTCAAGTTTTGGTGATTCTAACTGTCATAGCGTCAGTTCGAATCACACGTTCTTCACTATCAATCCCAAACGCTATAAGGGGAAACCAACGAAAGAGGATTAGTGGGTGTTAGGGGGGACCTGGGCGCGAGGTAGGTCCGTAACAATACATAAACATCAAAATCAAATTTTGAAATCAAAATTCATATAATTCTACGATGGGTTGTGTCAACTTTCACTTATAATAACGACTTTAAACGTATCGCTTTATGTTCTACACTTAATATGAGACAATAAAAGAAATCTGTGATCGATATAAAGAGTTTTAATTTGTGTTACATTTT
Organism: Microdon myrmicae; assembly: GCA_963931805.1. NCBI lineage: Eukaryota > Metazoa > Arthropoda > Insecta > Diptera > Syrphidae > Microdon > Microdon myrmicae. The sequence goes on from OZ007497.1 coordinate 226,448,860, forward strand.
CGATGAAGATATTCAAGAACATTCAGATATCTATCAAAGTATTATGAGGATTCTTATACTGTCGCGGTTAGCAAAAGATACGCGTAAACTAATTTAGTTAATCAACCTAGAGGTGCAGACAAGATTGAGTTGTTGCTGCTTTTTCTATCGCCGTCCCTCAACTGGCTGAAGAATCTCTGGATGAATAATTCCGACCAAAAAAGGTAGCGTCTTTCGATTAAAATTTTATTTGGGGATCAATGTCGACTCCGGAATTTGGCATATATCATGAAACATTTATCGTTCTTCGTTCGTCATCCATCCGCTTATAATTATTTTTATTTATTTATTTATTTATATATTCATTTGGTATTTTTTTTTTTGTAAACATTTGGCGATTATTACTGATTTTAATATAAACTTCTTTGACATAATTGTTGTGGATCCGCCCTAAGCTGCGTGCTCTATGTGATTGCAGCGCCGGACCGGGCGTTACGAGTAAAGGGCAAATGAATTCACGCCTTAATGCGCTCACTCTACATCTGACAGTTACAACAGAACGAGCGCCTTTTGCTTCAACATGACGTAACGCCTAAATTGTTTTTATACTAATCATTATTAAGTTCCCTTTTAATAAATAATACCTTTCGTACGAGTGGTCGCCCGTTCATTTCATTTCCTACTACAACTGGTTATGGGCCCAGGAGCAGAACATCGTCTGGACAATCGAAATTGGAAATCAAAAAGACGAGAAGACAACGTGGAAAACACAAAGGGAAATATAAACTCACTGCAAACAAAATGGACGGTCAAACTGCGAACGTAATGCGCATACAAACGCTAACCAGAAAAAATTACGATACCTGGAGACTAAGAATGCGGGCACTCATGACGAAAAACAAAGCGTGGGCTCACGCAACCGGTGAAAACCCGAAACCGGAAGCAGCCGAAAATTTGCAAGCGTGGAAAGACGAGGACGAAAACGCGAAAGCCGTTTTGTATCTCGCTGTTGGCGACGCCGAACTCAGGCAAATTAGATACTGCGAAACAGCCCGAGAAATTTGGTTGAAGCTGGAAGCAATTTTCGAATCGAATGGACCGGCGAAAAAGGCATCATTGTGGAAACGGCTAATGAATCATCGACTCAACGAAGGCGGAGATGTACAACGACACGTCGACGAATTCTCCGATGTGGTCGACAAAATGTCAGAATTATCCGTACAAGTCAGCATTGAATTACAATCGTTCATGCTTTTACACAATCTACCAGAGAGCTACGAGAATTTTAGATGCGCCATCGAGCCGAGAGACGAGTTACCTTCGCTGGAACATCTGAAAATTAAAATCCTCGACGAAAGCACGACGAGAAGACAACGCAGCCAAGCCCAAGACCAAGCAATGTAAGCGAGAAAAGGAACGCCGAATTGGAAAAGGACTACGAAAAAAGCGTCGAACAAGCCCGTCGATAAATCGGATGATCGACGACCGGCGGACCATTCAAATACGAATGCCATAGATGTTTCCAAATCGGTCAGAAGGCCATAAATTGTCTGGAGAGGGCCGAACGAAACGCAAAACATCCCGAAAACAAAGAAAAAACCGCCATCGGCGAAGACATTTCCTCCCTAACCTCCCACACAGAGGCAGATTCTTGTTTTGCAGCGAACGTTCAGAAAAACGATACGTGGTGTCTCGATAGTGGATGCACATCACACCTATGCCATGACAAGGGCGTATTCGAAAAAATCGCAACTGCTGGAAATTTAAAGATACCGTAAAAATCGCGGCATCTGACGGAGACACGACTCGGCTCATACGCCTGGAAAATGCATTGCACGTACCCGACCTGGGTAACAATTTCGTCTCGGTCGCGAAGATCGCGGAGGCCGGAAGCAGCGTGACGTTCACGCGCAAAGGAGCTACAATCAAAAGCAACTAGGGATCTACGATCGCAGTAGCAGATCGGAAAGGAGATCTCTATTTTCTCCGCGAATCCGTAAAAGAATCGATCTGCCCCCTGTCGACAGGAACGCGCAAGCCTTTAATAACCGTTTGGCACGAGAGATTCGGCCACCTTAACTGGCGTGATCTCTTGGAGATGAGCAAAAGGGGGATAGTGTCCGGACTTGACTTAGAAGACGACGGAACCACAAACACATGCGAGATTTGCTCGGAAGCGAAGATTACTGCGCTACCCTTCGGAAAGAAATCGCACCGAAGCGGAAAAGGTTTGATATCGTCCATGCCGACGTATACGGACCGATGAGAGACGAATCAAGAGGCAAAGCTAGGCACTTCCTCACGCTAACCGACGACTACTCTCGTTGGACAGAAGCAAGGTTTTTGCAAAAGAAAGGCGACGTCTTGGAGTTTTTCAAGGAATTCAAGGCTGTCGTCGAAAATAAAACATGACGAAGAATTAAATGTATGCAATCCGACAACGGACGAGAGTTCTGTAACGAAGAATTCGACAGATTTTTGAAGGGAGAGGGAATTGCGCGAAAACTCACGACGCCATGCACTCCCCAGTTAAATGGAGTAGCGGAAAGAAAAAACCGCACGCTCTTGGAAATGGCGCGTTGCATGTTGACGCAATCGAAGCTCTTAACCTAGTTTTGGGCAGAAGCGATCGCCACGGCAAACTTCGTAGAAATCGATGCATTACGAAGACGCTAGGAGATAAAACCCCTTACGAATTATGGCACGGAAAACGCCCGAACGTGAGGAACATGCGAACTTTCGGAGAGACAGCATATACGTTGGCTAAAACTCCCGGAAAAGGGAAGCTGGAATCGCGAGGTATGAAATGTGTTTTCCTCGGATACGATGAATCGACTCAAGGCTATCGAGTATTGGTATTAAACAAACGAAGGGTAACCACGACACGAGACATCAAATTCACTGTTACCGATACAAGAACGGAAATGCATGACGAATCGACATCGTCTTCGTCAAATCTGAATCGAGATTCAAATCACAATCCCAAGGGAGTATCACTGCCGAATTTCTTTGAACCTCACCTAGGGTGGGACCACGACGAGGAATCGAGACATGAATCGCAGGAACACGACGACCCGATAGGAGAAAGATCACCGAAACGATCAGAAGAGCCCCGGATAGACCTAGAAAGATTCTCGCCGGGCGACCCAGTCGCCCGCGAAAAATATATCGAATCACACAAGTAGACGAGGATCCTCGCGGATCGAGCGGGGACAAGATCGACCGAACTCTCGACGATGAGAAGTCGGCCCGAAGCAAATTTAGCCAGTCTTCACTCGGAGGTCCCGTATCGGCAAGCATTGAACGGACCGGACAAAGAAGAATGGTTGGACGCCATCGTCGAAGAAGTCAAATGCTTAATAAGAACGATACATGGCTGATCGTAAATCGACCCAAGAATCGCAACGTGGTCGGGTGTCAAAGGGTTCTCAGGAACAAGTACGACTCGGGCGGCAAGGTCGAAAGAAGGAAGACACGACTCGTGGCGAGGGGGTTTGCGCAGCGAACCGGGAACAATTTTCACGATACCTACGCTCTGGTCGCTCCCCTGGGATCCATGCGTATGCTACTTGCACTGGTGGTCAAGGACGACCTTAAGGTACGATCGAAGAGGAAACCTACATGGAATTGCCCGATTTACTCGCAGGATGTTTGAAGAAAACCTTCGCGACACAAGGCAAATCCGATATGGGGAGCAGCGCCAAGGAATGCTTCAAGGTGGCGAAAAGGTTTGTCGTTTGAAAAAGGCTTTGTACGGCCTTAAACAGGCCGGTCGGCAATGGCATAAGAGACTGAATGGGAAACTCGAAGAATTAAATATGACACCGACGAGCCCGGATCCGTCCGTGTATCGCCTCAAACGAGGGGGAGAACCGTTGATAATACTGGTCTACGTTGACAACATTTTCCGAAAAGGTTTGTCGCAGGAATTCGAGGCGAGAGATCTGGGAACAGCTCGCTATTGTTTGGGGATAGAAATCGGCAGGAGCAGAAATCACATTACCATTTCTCAACCGAATTACGTTCGGGAACTACTCTCTCGATTTCGGATGGAGGACTGTAACACCGTCAGTACTCCCGTTGAATCGGGTGTGAGGCTCGAGAAGGACGTTGAAGAAGAAGGATCACCAGGAGGAAATCGGCCCTATCGCGAGCTTGTCGGAGCTCTGAATTACTTGGCGATTGCCACAAGACCGGAAATTTCGCATATTGTCAGTTGTCTCAGTCAATTCAACACTTGTCACGGCGAGGCACATTGGAAGGCGGCGAAACGCGTCCCGAGATATCTGAAGGGGACCACCGACTTCGGAATCATGTACACTAAGAGCATGAAAACCTTGGAAGGGTCTGTTGACACCGATTGGGCTGGGTGCCCGGTAGATCGAAGGTCGTATACCGAATGCGTCTTTAACCTGAGCGGTGCCGCCATCAGCTGGGAGTCGAGGAAACAGCGCACCGTCGCGCTTTCGTCCACTGAGGCGGAGTACATGGCATTAACTGAAGCCGCGAAAGAAGCCCTATACATACAGGAATTCGTGAAAGAGTTCTGGTGATGAACGACAACCGAGGGGCACAACTACTGACCCAGAATCACACGTTTCACGCGAGATCAAAACACATCGACATCAGGCACCATTTCGTCAGATATGTCTTACGCGAAGGTCGACACCTTCCTTCGGATAGGAAGCTCGCGGATTTTCTCACGAAGGGGTTGACAAAAGAAAAACATCGGAAGTGTCTGGATTTGATCGGCGTCGGGGGTTCTTCAGAGGATCGACATAGCGCTACAATCGAGGGGGAGTGTTGTGGATCCGGCCTAAGCTGCTTGCTCTAGGCGATTGCGGCGCCGGACCGGGCGTTACGAGTAGAGGGCAAATGAATTCACGCCTTAATGCGCTCACTCTACATCTGACAGTTACCACAGAACGAGCGCGCCTTTTGCTTAAACATGACGTAACACTTGAATTGTTTTTATACTAATCATTATTAAGTTCTGACTCCTCGATAGTATAGTGGTTAGTATACCCGCCTGTCACGCGGGACACTGGGGTTCGATTCCCCGTCGGGGAGCCTCTGGCGCAAGACTAATGACCTTGCCCGGAAAAAACAAATCATTATGGAAAATTTAACAAGCCTCAGGACTTGCTAAAATAAGGCCAAGACCGGTTCCCGGTTGTAGTGCCGATGATGATGATGATTATTAAGTTCCCTTTTAATAAATAATACCTTTCGTACGAGTAGTCGCCCGTTCATTTAATTTCCTGCTACAACAATAATCTATAAAGTGTCGCTTCTATTTTCTTTCATAATGTCTATTTGTAACGGCTGGTGTCAATATACCCTATATATTATATATTCGTCTTATAAACACATTAAGTAGACATTAAAATCATTTATGATTATGAAAACTACTGTATTAGAAACAACAAGCACAAATATACAAGTCTACTATTACCTTAACAGGGTTTCGAAGAGCCTTACTTTAAACTAATGGTCGAGATTCTCCAAATTGCACACATTTTATTTTCTCCTTTCTACTCATAACTGATCACCACATCGAAATACAACAACATAAATACATTATATAGGCTATATGAATCTTCATCATTATTTTCAGTACAATTGGAAACTTTATGTAGCAATGTCATCACTCAAAATGAGAGATACGAACTTCCAGAATGTTAAGTCAATTGTCCACAAAATCTAATTATCAGTTCGAAAATTACAATCAATACAATTATGCCTGATTTGCATGACGAGTTCAAGAAAAACGTTATACAAATAATTTTATTCCGAGCGCATGCACCCTCGAGCACTTCCAACGCATAGTCCAAAACTCCAATTAGCATGCAATATACAATTAAGCTGGTAAATTAAATTCAGCCCTAATTATCGAATGTCATCGAATTTCATGATTGCGAGTTCTCCGCAATTAGAGGTTGCCAGATGATTTGTTTCGGGCAATTGGAAAGTTTAGTTCTTTTTAGGGTCGTGACCGGCGAGTACGCATCACTTTGTCGAGCAGTCACAGTTTGATACTCATAACATTTGTTCATATCCTGTTCCTTATCGGACTGCAGGATACTGCAGTTGTATGTAAAATGTGTAGTTATGGAGGGATCTGCGGGCAGGAATAGGTCCTGGCAAAAGATATCCTCGGCGGCATTTCTCGTAAAAGCGAACACCACAAATGGTTGAATTGGCTTTGTTAATGGTTAAGGGGTGTTAATATCTGACCGGGATTTACATTTTACAGAAACGGTTCGTTGGTCTTATCAAGTGAGAATATCAATTATGCATCCCTAGTGGTTTTCAAAAACCAGCTGTGTGGTAGCATTTCATTAGTGCACTTGCATATCGAGATAATAATATCCGAATAGATATATATTTTTGGGAATTTAATGGTTCATTAATTTTCCATGTACTGATTAAGTTCCAATTAGTGTTTTGAGTGAAAAGGTTCCTACATAGATTTAAGAAGACTATTGGGTCGGCACAGGTTGGTTTGGTTTATAGATGTGTTTGACATGGCGTAAACTAATCGTTTTATCGTACTGAAACTTTAAACACTATTATCTCGAAACTTTATTTTCAACAACTGGTCGTGCTGTAACTCAGAAAGCTTTTAATCGATTTAGCTGTAACTTTGTGAGCCTTTTTTTATATCATTATCGGAAGGTTGTACCTACAGTTTTATAGATTTCATGTAAATAAACTACTATGAATAATGTCGAAAAAATAGTTTTTTATTAAAGAGCATACTTAATTTTTAATTTTATACTTTTTTATGATTTCATAGGGGTGTCCTTGCCGTGCATATGTCAGAAATATAAAGTATCTTATTTTTTTATTTCAGATTAATAGAAAAAAGTAACAAGTGCTTGACGTTTGAACCTCGGGCCAGAGACTCCTGAAGAAGGAAAGACTCCTGACATGCGATTTTGTAAAAGATATTTTTTTTCCTTCTTTTGTAATAATTAAATAAATAAGATATTTTTGCACTTTTGAAAGTTCAAATAAAATTATCTTAAAAGTCCAAAATGATACGATTATTTTATCATCTTTAAAAACACTGAAAAAAATTACTCATTTTGGGGAGCCTAGAAAATCATCCTTATCGGCACTACAATCAGGATCCGATCTTGGCCTTATTCAGCAAGTTTCTCCACCGATCCCGATTTCGAGCCGATGTCATCCAGCTTGGCACTCCCAAGCTCTGGGCGTCCTGGTCTACGCCATCCCTCCATCGCAGACAAGGTCTGCCGCGCTGTCGCCTTCGATACATCCTATCACAAAGGACTTTCCGGGCAGGCTCCTTTTCGTTCATTCGAGGTCGGTGTCCCGCCCACCGGAGTCTACCGTGCTTGATTTTAAAACCATGTGTATTTCAAATTGAAACAATTTTTTTTGTTTTTAATTTGATCCGGGTATCCCATTTTGAGTGCAAAAAACCTTAAAAGGAATTTACATTATTTTGGGGAGTTGATTACTATCACCAGAATAACAAGATTGACTTTAAAAATTCCACTTTATTTAGCAAACAAATTAGCTTCACAAAAGTACTTTAATTTTAGGTTGCGGAGCTCTCTTAGTCTCCTTGAATTTTGCACTGTATATCTAATGTAAATAATTAAATATTATACCTGAAATGCCTAAAGTTGGCTCACTCTGCGAAAGCTGGATCCTGTTGTCCATGTAGTGTTGACGGGGCTGGCAATGTACACCACACACAAATTTCAGCTTTTTCTGTCGGTGTCACCACTGCTGTCGTCGCCGCTGGATGTGGCTGTCTCCACTGTTTACCTCCGTTTTACTATCACTATCCCTGGTGTTTAGCCCCAGGGGAACACTTTTATTATTTAAATTTTTTTTTTAATAATTTTTTCACTTATTCCCGGTGTATAGCCCCACGGAACGCTCTTATTATTTGTAGTTAGTTTGTCACCATTCCCTGTGTATAGCCTCAGGGAACGCTTTTATTATATGCAATTTTTTTTTCACCGTATACTTTTCCTTCAGGGTTCGTTGTAGTGCTGCTGCTCTCGTTGTCGTTTGAAACACCAAACCACTGTCACTGTTGTCATCAGGGTTAGCTGCTTGAGATTTCCTTCTCTGGTAGGGGTTGGTATGTATCCCACTAGTGTTCTCGTCCTGTGGTAGGGGATTTTGGGAATCCCACCGCTGTCACCAAAAATGTTGTGTTACGTTATTGGTCTCGCTCCCAGGTAGCGTGTCTCCTGGCTCTGAAAAGTATGAGGGATCTCTTAGGCCGATCCTTAGGGGACCCGTTGCGGTCGCCACCGTGCTGCCTCAAGCCTTGAGGGAAGATTAGCAACCGGTCGTTCGTGGGACGTCGTTCCGGGAATAGTGTCCCTGCGCCGTGCAACCTGGCGCCTCCTGGCGATGCCCGAAATCGTGGAAAGCTGCAACGATCTGTTTTGTGGCCGTGCCACCACTCTACTCACCGGTTCCTGGTTGGAAGTCGTCGCCTGTGCTGGAGCAGCCAACGTTTTGTGACGAACGCACAATTCCAAAATAATAAAAAATACTTTTGTTTACTTAAATTCACATTTTATTTTATTTAATTGGAAAAAGGACGATTCTCCTGGGGACACCACCTCCAAGGACTTTGCTCTATGTTGTTCTTAGATGATGGTCGCTCTGATCGTGATCCAACAGCACTTCCGCCGGGGACCATGTACGTTAATTGATTGCCTCGTGGAGATCGCGATGCATCTTCTTTTAACTAGAAACAACTCGAAATTTTGTATCGTGAAACGAACGTTTCAGATGGGAAATCTCGATTTTCGCTACACTCGATGTTTGTTTAGGATGATCGTTCGGTTTTATGAGTTCTCATGGAACTATAGTGCATACGAGGATATGCACTGGAATTTGGGTTTTTGTTTTTGTTATTCGACTGGCTTATGCAAACAAGAGCTTGCGTGTCCTTCCGATGTGTAACACAAGATCCGTGGGAATTAGGTGTAAGTTTTTAAATTAGTGCATTTGCAAATCAAAAAACATCTGGCATATGCATTACGATGTTTATGATTGTTTGAATTGTGTGTCGGCGGATCAAATAGACATGTTTTTGTTTGAACACATGCACTTTTGGGTTTGGGATCTTGTAGGAAATTGGGGTGTGAATTGCTTATAGCATACATGGGGAAATAATGCATTATGCTGTTTGATTTTAGGAAATTGAATCGAACAAATGCATTGAATTGAATAAATGAATTTGAATTCATTAAATGAGAATTTGAACGTTTAGTTATTTGGTTGACATTGAATGCAATGTTGATTTGGGTTTTTTTTTTTTTTTTTGTTTTCGGTAGAAAGGTGGAAATCTTCAAAAGATACCTCTTGACCAATCCAGAGGCATGCTGGATTTTTACCAACTAAAACCACCTCCCGCCAGCCTCATATTCCCGCGTTGATCCCCGCGGAACTTTCTTTTAGATATTCCATCGCGGGGCGGGATGGAGTTTGCCTGTTACTCCACTCGTCGCGTCGCAACTGCTGCACCATTTCAGAGAGAATACCATTTGTTACGGGCCGTGCCTCTTTTGAACTAAGCATGTATTCTATTACTCCTCCTGGTGGCATCCTCCCGGCCAGAATATGTATAGCTTCTTAGGATACCGTTCGGAATGCAAAACATGCTCTTAGTGACGCCAGTCTATGTGCGGAGTTCACTCCCCTCATGTACGACTTGTACTGTGCGGCTCCTGCCCATATGTGAGCTGCATACATTATAATGGAGGTGTTGACACTGGTTATGAGTTTCCTTATGTGGGGCCGGGGTCCTCCAACATTGGGTAGCAGTCTCGCTAAAACTTTGCATACTATTTCCGTTTTTTCACTCGTTTTCCTCAGGTGTTCCTTGAAGCTCAACCTGTTGTCGAGTATAATACCAAGATATTCAATATAAGGACTGGATCTGATTATTTGTCCTTCTATTTCCAAATCAAGGTGTTCAACTTTCTTGCGGCTGCTTATTAAAACTGTCTCCGTCCAGCTAGTTTCAGTCCGGCTATATCTAACCAGCATTTAATGCTCTGGATTGTTTGGGAGCAAATATTATCCAGGTCATCTAGATGTTTAGCTACGGCCACTATTGCCAAATCATCTGCGTACCCAAGAATTCTAACCCCCTCCGGTACATTGACCCTGAGCACACCATCATACAATATATTCCATAACAGCGGACCTAATACAGATCCCTGAGGTACACCCCCTGTTATTTGATATTCCTGTGGTCCATCATATGTATTATACAGCAGTCTTCTATCTGAGAGATAGTTTGCTAGTATACGCACCAACTAGGGTGTTGATTTTGGTGTAGGGATTTGTATGTGGGGGAAGGAGATTGTTTCTGTAGGGAGGAAGTATTGTGCCAACATGTACACTCGGTTCACTTCCATCCCCATCGTCGAGCGCACTATTCAGCCGCGGAAAGGTAAACCAGAAAAACACTGAACAAAGCTTCACGACATAAGGAACAAGTTGAAAATACAGGAACTGCAGAAAATTAAACGCATTGATTTCTTTTTTTGTTTTATTCTTATTGCTCAACACTTTCATTTGATTTGTCTTATTTTATATGACCACTACATTTATTTTTAATTTAATAATGGTGTTTCCGCCGCGGCGATGTACGTTTACGAAACACGACTCCGGTTTGATTAAGACTCCGGGTATATACGCGTCTCCGCAGTGACGGAGAGCGGGAGTGGACAACGACCAAGTCAGTCGGGCGATGGTAAAAGACTCCCCGAGGATAGAACTCTGACATGAATTCCATTCTAGGTTAGGATTAAGGAAAGGGAAGAGAGAGAAAAAAATTTCTCTTAAGGGTGTGGCCGCCACGGAGATGCACTCTTTCAGTGCAGTGGTGTGTGTGCCTAGAACAAAGAAAGGCATAAAGTGCATTCCTAGGATACGATTTCGGTAAAGCAAATAAAACCGAAATCGTCGGATGCTAATGGGATCTTTGTTGGAACATGTGCGGCTAAACAAAGAAACGACGATGCGATGTGGAAATGTGCTAATTGGTTGGTGGATGAAACAAATTCCTTGCTTGCATTTGTATATGCAGGGAAATCCGTTTGTGGGAAACGGATTCTATATTTGCATTGTTTATGCCTTGAATTCAATTGATGCCAAGAGACGCGGAATGCGTATTTGCTTTGGTTTGGACATTGTGTTATTAGGGGAGAAAAAGTTCGCCGGCCAATGTGTACGTAAAGAAATTTATCGTGCACATGGCGAAGTTGGAAAACAGACGGCGCAATATTTATGATCCGTGGTGAAGGTTACAAAGTATGTAATTTAAATCATTTGTTTACAGGAATTCGTCTAGAGGAATTTGTCTGGCAACGTAGATGCGGAAATTGGTTTGGAATTCCTGATAAGCCAATAAAGAAATCTTACAGAGCATTGGTATGCAATGAGAATGCATGAACGGTAAGTTTTCTTTACAGGGACTTAAAGATTATAGATTTGATCTCTTTAATGCGTGAAGTATTTTCAGGTGCCTAATGCGATTGCATTGGCGAAAAGGTATGCGTATTGGGTTGAGGTAATGGGTGTTTTTAGGTAAGTGTACCGTGGGGTTTGGCGACACCGTCACAGTACCCACCCCCCCCCCCCCCGCCGGGCATCGTGCACGAAATGCCAGGAGATGGGACCTATAATGACTCACTGACATCGTGCTACGACGTGTCAGTGGATAAAATTGTGGAAACCGAGTCCAGAGTCGGTGGCTTTCGTCCATACGTTTGTATGGCGAATTGTTTGCCGCTGGGACTGGTAAAAGGGGGCGGGAACTCCAGTTGCGCGGCTTACCGATCGAGGAAGGACCACTATATCGGCACCGGTGTCGACGACGGAGCTCGATAAACGGCAGCTGCGACCTCGACCGAACGGCAACTTGTGAGGAGGTGCCGGCCCGTCGCGCTTAGGATGAAGTTAGGCGACCTAGGTATGGGGGCTCCTGGTGTATGGTTGGTTGTGTCCAACCTCAGGGCGTCCTAGAGGTATAAATGCGCGCTCTGAAGTGTTATGCACCGTTTTGCTACGCGCAGTAGCTGAGGTTCAGTGAGGAGCCGGAGTAACGAAAGAAAGGTGCCGCGCTGAGGCGGGTAGAGTCGCATAAACTGCATTTGGCGGGCATGTGCGCCAATATGTTGAGAAGGCGTCGGAATTGAATAAACCCGAGCGAAATCGAAAAGAGTGGAAAGAAGTCGTGTGTGGGGTGGCGTGAAGCCGAAGGACTGGTGAAAAGTAGTCGAAAGAGTTGAAAGTGATGTCAATGGAGTCGGTGGGGTGAAAAATGTCGAAACGGTTGTATTGAGTCTAAGGTGGTCGAGTGGAGTCGCGTGTGTGTAAACGGAGTCAAAATAGAGTGTGAGTGAGCCGAGTCGTGTGGTGATATATTTCATAACATTTGTTGTTTAGTTCATGGCTTGTACCCCGGAAGGGGTTTACAAATGTTTTTATTATTTTTGTTTTTCTTTAGCATTTATTTATGTTGTATTTTGTTGCTTACTTTATGTATGTATTTGGTTAAACTGTGATACAATTTGGTATAAATTTCGAAATTATTTAATTCTGTTTATTAATAAATTCCCGGTGTTGTTTGAATACCAATCGCTATTTAGGGGAAAAACAATTCTTTTTTTTAAATACATGTTGGGTTAATAAAACAAAGAAAGAAATAGAAATGTAAGGGAGAATTGAAATTGTATAATATGACTATTATTCGATTTGTATTGTAGTTTGTAAGAGAAAATCTTTTGAGAAAAAAGAAAAGATTGTAAATTTTGATAGTACTTAAAAGGTTAAAGAAGTTTCATCGAGTTAAAAATGTTATTTTTTATTATAATAATTTTACTGGTTTGCTTATTATATTTAACAATTCTTGCATTTATGTGATGTTGCTCTCTTTATATTTTTTTCCTAATCTAATTTTATTTTGATTCCAACAGTTCTTCTCTAAAAATATATTCCTTAAGGGCATTTGTGACATTTAGTTAATTTATTTGAGTTTTAGTTTTAGTTTCTAGTTTTTAGGCTGATAAATTGTCGACACGCCGTTGATTTGTTTATATTTATTTTGAATTTCACTTGAATATACTCTTTGTCATTGCACAATATGTTTATAAGACATTTAAAAATTATCTGTTTTGACATCTTTATTTTTACATTTTGCTTATATGTAAACGTACAATCGTATTCTGTATATCTTCTAACACTATGACGTGAGTTTATTTGACTAGTTTATATACACGACATATATATGCTAAGTTCTGGTAGCTGCGTTACAGTTAAGTACATATTAGGAATATTAATCATATTAGGCAAATAAATCATAAATTAGGACGCTAGTGAAGAGTATTTGATGTCACGGTGCAAACAACTCCGATTCGGAATTGGTCGATGAAGTATGCTCTAAGATGAGAGTACCTAATCACTGTATACATGTTAATACCGCAGCCGTAAAAAGTGGTACAGCCCAAATTAATATGGAGTTGAAAGTGCTTTGGTTAACATCCATTTACATATAAGTGCCAACATGCAAATACAACGAATTCAAATTATTAAAAACTAGCAGTTAAATTAAAAAGAAAATGTTGTGTCATTTCAGCGATAAATATCACTCCATTCCTGACAACAATAATACGCACTCTAATTCCTTGTTTTTCGATTATTCATTTTTGTTTGTTTGCTATTTAAAAAAAAAAAAATGTATTGTTTATTTTTTTTTTGTCTCTGAAGGAGCTCACCGAAAGGTGAAATGACTAACTTTGAAAAAAATGATAGTTTTTGAAACAAAATAAAAAATATACAAAAGAAAGAGAATAGAAAAAAACCTGGTGTCCTGTAGTTGATCGGCTGCCTGGTGCTGGTGTCCTGCTGTTCCTGGTGCGTGATGATGCTGGGGCGATGGTTGCCCGTTCATAGACTTTCGGCAATTGCCGCCACAATTGCTCACTGATTGTCACTGTTCTTTGATATTTTTCTCGCAAATGTATTAACTCACAAGCCGCAATTTTTCACGATTTAGTCACGGTTCTGAATTACCGGAAAAATGTCACTAGTTTTGTTCGGAGGTTGCGTGTCTCTTTACACTCGTGGGTCACCAATGTGGGTATTTTGACTTGGCGTCGACATGGACGCAGGTTCAGTGCAATACCTCACAAAGCAAGAAAGAGTTGATCCACCGATGTATTTAAAAACAAAGACACATACAGTTGTTTAATCATATATGCTTGTTTCACTTTATTAATCATTTTTCTGGGGCGGCATGGTGACATCGATTCAGTCTTTTATTTGTATACATTAACTCTAGGCTTTTAACCGGACATTAATTTACTGGCAATGATTTATCACGACTCGACCAAACCACTTTTATTGACGAAACAATTCGTATCAAACGTTAAAAAGATGTAACTTAAGGTTCCCGACCATTCTCCTCGCGTGTAATAATCTGACTCCCCGAGGATAGAACTCTGACATGAATTCCATCGTAGGTTAGGATTAAGGAAAGGGAAGAGAGAGAAAAAAATTTCTCTTAAGGGTGTGGCCGCCACAGAGATGCACTCTTTCAGTACAGTGGTGTGTGAGCCTAGAACAAAGAAAGGCATAAAGTGCATTCCTAGGATACGATTTCGGTAAAGCAAATAAAACCAAAATCGTCGGATGCTAATGGGATCTTTGTTGGAACATGTGCGGCTAAACAAAGAAACGACGATGCGATGTGGGAATGTGCTAATTAGTTGGTGGATGAAACAAATCCCTTGCTTGCATTTGTATATGCATGGAAATCCGTTTGTGGGAAACGGATTCTATATTTGCATTGTTTTTGCTTTGAATTCAATTGATGCCAAGAGACGCGGAATGCGTATTTGCTTTGGTTTGGACATTGTGTTATTAGGGGAGAAAAAGTTCGCCGGCCAATGTGTACGTAAAGAAATTTATCGTGCACATGGCGAAGTTGGAAAACAGACGGCGCAATATTTATGATCCGTGGTGAAGGTTACAAACTATGTAATTCAAATCATTTGTTTACAGGAATTCGTCTAGGGGAATTTGTCTGGCAACGTAAATGCCGAAATTGGAATTCCTGATAAGCCAATAAAGAAATCTTACAGAGGATTGGTATGCAATGAGAATGCATGAAAGGTAAGTTTTCTTTACAGGGACTTACAGATTATAGATTTGATCTCTTTAATGTGTGAAGTATTTTCAGGTGCCTAATGCGATTGCATTGGCGAAAAGATATGCGTATTGGGGTGAGGTAATGGGGGTTTTTAGGTAAGTGTACCGTGGGGTTTGGCGGCACCGCCACTTTTCTATGGGGTAAGGAAATTGTAGGGCTTTCCAGAGCACTACAATGTTTTTTTTTGTTTTTTTATTTTAGTTTTTAAACCAGATTTATTTTCCTAATTCTTTTTACATGTATAATATTAGGGGTAAATGTTAAACCCTTTTCTACAATCACTGTCTAAATTAACTTACTGGCTCTATGCGAGCTCTCTAAATTACATATTACAACTCGATTTTTATATAACATATGCCTTCCGGCGCACATCTGTTTTTTTTTGTTTGTTATACTCGTATATATATATATATATATATATATATTTATTTATATATATATATATATATATATATATGAAGTAGGTCATATATTACAGGGACTCCTCGTTTATATATATGTATACATTATTATTACAATTTTTTTTTTTTTATAACAAACAAAAACTTCAAAACGAAACGATTAAAAAATATAAGAAATAATAAATAAAATAGAATAGTTACAAAAAAGTAATGGGGAAAGGAGGACAGGGGGGGGGGGGGGACAAGAGGAAGGAGAGCGTTGCTCTTGGGAGGCATACTATATCTGAGGAAGTGAAGTCCTCTCCTCGTTGAGGAGCCACCACCATTTGGGAGATGTTCGATATTTGGCTGATTTATCTCTTTCACTGATCGTCGTGCTAAAACGCATGCGGTCTGGGGCATTGGAGATATCACTATCATAAAGAATTCGTTTGTCCCTGGCACCACGGAGAGCGTGGTAAATAATCGGGACTCAATGCACGTCTTGGATAAGGCCTTTTTGATCCAAGAAAGGGAACGCTTCTGGGGGAATAAACCCATTCTGGAGGGTATTCTCCAGACACATATCGTTGGGATAGAATGCTCCCGAGATAAGATTATTGTCACTGCACATTGCCCTTGCGGTGTGACCACGAATAATTTTAATTCTGAAATTATCGATCCTATTTAACCCTGATTTGTTATACAGGATTTTGTTGGGATAGATTTTTTTGTATTGCGACTCTGGTGTTCTATAAAGTCCGAGGCAGGAACGCAAACACTGCCGTTCGAATACACGAAACTTCTCCATATAAAGTGGAGATATATTATACCATACTGGACAGCCATAAATCAAAACTGGTCGGATGAATGCCGAGTACGAAATTATTTTGACTCTGGGGTCAAAGAAGACTACTTCGGAATAGACTTCTTGTAATAGAATATGCGCTTTTAGCTGCGGAGAGGGACGCTGCTACGTGCTTGTCAAAATATAAATACTGGTCTAGCCAGATACCAAGGTATCTAAGTACAGTTTTCACTTGCAGTGGAAGGTTATTGTTACCTACAATAGAAAAGTGTTTCCAGTTGTATTTTGTATCCCTCGAGGCCCTGGATAGGAGCGTTCTGAAAAGGATAGTCTCGGTTTTCTGGAAATTAATCTTTAATTTCCAGTCGTCGCAAAATTGTTTTATTATGTTGCAAAATTGTTTTATTTTGTTGAAGTCATCTTGAAGGTGCCTATTGATGACGTCTATTTTTCCTCCTGTTCTGTACACCACTATGTCATCGGCGTACGCAATGGCGGTTTCGAGAGAACTCACTAGATCACTAGTGTAAATATTGAATAGAATGGGAGAATTCACAGCTCCCTGCTGTAAGCCATTTTTAATTTGGAAGGTCTTGTTGGAGAGTATGTCCCCGCATTTCACCACAAAATGTTTGTCCATTATCATATCATAAATGGTGTATAACAGATATTGCGGCATACCCAGGTTTGTTAACTTATAGACAAGTTCTTCTAACCATACGGCGTCGAAAGCCTTTTCAAAGTCAACCAAGCCGGCGCCTGTACATTGTCGCTTTGCCTTGTTCCACTGTATATCGGAAACAAGTTTCGTCGCTGCATGAACTGTATCATGTCGCGCTCGAAAGCCAAACTGGTTGTTAAACAAAGTAGTGTATATGTTCACTGCTTCGCGAGGCAAGTGCCTTAGAACCACATTTGGAATGCTATGCAGATGATTTCTTATTTTTTATTGAGCTAAGTATGTTTCTAAGTTCATCCTTTCGCACAAACATATTTGTATTTTCATTTCTGACGGGAGAATCCGCTCTATTATTTTCGCCGAATGTGATGGAACTACGGTTTTCGGATCGCCAGTTGTGAAGTTGATTGCGCAGCGAGCAATGTCTTTGACGGGCATTGCTTTCAATTTCAGTGTTAGCATGAACTGATTCGTTAACTCTATACACTGCTTCGAAACAGGCTGCAATTGAATTCGCTTCCTTTTGCGGATCCTCGACTACTATTACTTCATCATTGGAGTTGATGTGCTCTAAGGTGAGTCCTGCGTTCAGCATTATCTGACAATTATCGGGAGTCCGTGGAATTCGGAGACAGGGAATGTCATTGTGATCAATCAACGATACACACTGTCCGAGTGCGGACGTGTTTTAAATTCGCCGATCGAGATAAATGTAAAAGTTACTCTTATGAGTCGCGAGTGAAATTTGAAATAATAAGACTATTTATAATTAAATCAATTCTAGTGACAAGAACACTCAAAACAAAGTTATTATACATAAATATAAACAAATAAAAGAGAACGAAGCCACGTGGTTTGACAGTCAAAACAAACACCGTTTAATACTAATCAACTGTGAGAGTGTATGTGAGCACATGTTTAGCGAAAAAAAAAAAATTGAAGTAAGAGAAAAACAAAACAAAAACAATAAATATAAATAAAAAAGAAACAAAAGGAACTAAAATATACAGTGAAATTACAAAGTGAAGCCAACCTAAGAACTGGTTTCAAACAAAGACTGGCCTGCTATCTTGGATGCAACTAGCTCGGTGTATGGGCCCTCAGCATGCAGAATGGCAGACAAAAAACAAAATATTAAAAAATTAAAATCGAAGTCCGCGTTAATAAAACGCCCGGCGAGCTCCCCACTAACACGAGCTGCAACAAAAATAAACAAGCCAAACGAGGCAATAGCAGACTTGCTCGAAAAGGCGCACAAAATGGAAGAGGACAATCTATTCCCCCCGGTTCCATATAATGACGGCCATCTCACCAATAACATGTTTGCATGTTTAGCGACTACCGACACTGAGGACGAAGAAGATGAAATCAGCGATCTTGAAACAAGGCTAGCCCGAGCAAGGGCGCAATTAGCAGAGAAGCGTCGCAGGAAAAAGGAATTTGCTGAAAAGGAGCAGCTAATAACGAAACAACAGCAGAATCAGCAACAATGTGCACAACAGAAGCCAAGCCAACAAAAAGAATGTCCACCACAACAGATGACGCAACAACAACCACAACAAGAGCAACAGGCAGCAAAAAGGAAAACGAAGATGCCACCCATCAACATTACAGATATGGACTGTAACGAACTGGTAAGTCTATGTAAGCTTTCTATTGGGGAAGATTTTTCAATTAAAAGACTGGCAGGGAACAGGTTGGCCATACAGACAAATTCGGTTAAGGATTTCGAAAAAATGAAAAATGTGCTAAAACGGGCCACCGCGGAATTTTACACGTACACGCCGAAAGAAATAAAGAATATAACGGTTCTACTAAAAGGTGTTGACCCTGAAACAGAACCAGAAGTTCTATTACAAACGCTGCGAGAGCTTAACTGTAATGATATTGAGTTTATCGCAGTAAAACCTTTCAATACAGCTAGGGCTAGACGGGAGAATAGAAAATTACCATTCTTCCTGGTGCAGCTGGGCCCTGGGAGCAAAATTGGTGGACTTAGGAAAATCACTATCCTGAACCATCAAATTGTCACATGGGATAAATTGAAAAAAAGCAGAGATATAATCCAATGTCTTCGCTGCCAAAGGTTCGGGCACTCAGCAGCAAACTGCGAAATGCAGTATCGATGCGTAAGATGCGGACAGGACCACAGCGCAGAACAATGCACGTTAGGTAAAGAAAGGGTAGACGACAGATCTCTTCTAAAGTGTGCAGTTTGTAAGAGTGAGGGACACCCCGCTAATTATCGAGGCTGTCCTAAATTCCGCGAACTACAGGAAAAAAAGTTTTCACAGCAACGAAAATCAGAACGCCCGATAGTTCAAGGCCGACCAGCACTAAATGTAACACCCCAGTTCTCGTATGCTCAAGTAACAGCTGGCAGGAGAAACACCCCACAACCCACGACACGGGTACCGCCGCAACATACTGTGCCTCCAGAAACAGTAACACTAGCAGATGTGCTCACAACCTTGCTCGCTATTCAGACGCAGATGACACAAATGCAAAAACAAATAAAAGAACAGGACACTAGACTAGACTGGGTCTATTCGCAGTTGTCTAGCCAGCCGTCAATATAAACCCCCCAACAGAAAGCACAATTAAGGCTTTAGTCGTGAATGTAAATTCACTTATCAGAATCGAGAGAAGAGCCGCTCTCTTTAAACTGTTGCAAGACGAAAGTCCTGACGTGCTTCTGGCTAGCGAAACTAAGCTGAATCAGAGGCATAAACTATGTCACACAAACTACGACATTATACGAAGAGACCGACCCAACTCCACACAAGGAGGAGGGGTGGCAATCTTTATTAAAAAACAACTTCAACATAAGGTAATATATAGTGGTGAGATTCGCAGATATCAGGTGCTTGAAGCGTGCATTATCCGCATACCCCTCCGACAAGGTAGGGGGATGTATGTGATATCTGCCTACGCACCAGAAGCACATCAACAAAATCAATTTATAGTGGAGCTAGAGACTCTTTTCCAATGCTTACAACTTTACTCGGAAGGGAACTATTACATCGTGGGTGGCGATTTGAATGCTAAACAACCAAATTGGGGAAATAGCATATCCAACACGAGAGGGAATCAACTAGCTAGTTGGCTAGATCAACATCACATTGAATATAAAGTTGACCTGCTAGCTACAGAATATCCTTCTTTCCCCAGAGGGGGCTCGTTCCTCGATATTATGCTTATTGACACACGCCTTAAACATACACATACTAACAGACAAAATATAAACTGCCTACGCACAATTGAGTATGACAGCGACCATTGTGCATTATCAATATTGATAAAAACACCAAGCGAAGTTGTGGAACTCGGTGAATGTATGATACCGCAACCCTATAACTATTGGGGTATGCGATGGACGCGTTTCACGAGAACCTTAACAAGAGAAATTCGCTTAAAAGACATTAACCCTCCTACCAACAGAAACATACCCAACGATGACATCGACAAATACATACAAAAAATGGACGAAACCATAAAACAAACTATGGACAAAACAATACCAAAAACCACACCTACGGACAACATGAACATGTACCGAAACGCCACAATCAACGCGCTCCACAGAAAAAAAAGTAGACTTCTGTCGCAACTAAAACTACGGTACAGACGATTTATTGATAGGCACGACCAGGAGATAATATCACTGAAGTCCAGATTAAAAAATCTCCAACAGCTGATAAAAGCCAACTATAGGCTATCAGCAAATTTGTATTGGAACAACAAAGTTCGGGCGGTAAAATCCAACAACCCTAGTATGTTTCCGCAAATTAATAAAATATTTAGACGGAGTAATGAAAACGAGATTCAGTGTCTCCAAATACCACGAACTGACGAAAACCAACGAATGCTGGCAAATATAGGCATAGACACAAACAACGCCATCCTAAATGACGAAGTCTTTGTGTTTGAAGATCCCTTGGAAAAAGTGAATGTTGTAGGGGCCGTCTTTCAAGAACTGTACAAGGCAAATGAAGTAATTCGTCGCAACCATGGCTTGGAAGATAGAGTTTCACTGAATTATGGTCATCTTCGAAATGATATTTCACAGTGGCGATCAGAAAACCATGGTTTTAACGAATTCAGTAATGAAACTACGGCAAACGCCGAGATTACTGTCGAAAGCGCCAACAGTCTTTTGATCACTAGTGAAGACATCCATGGCGTCTTTGCATCATTAAGAAACAAAAAATCAGTTGGATACGATGGAGTACCCAATATCGTACTAAAACATCTTCCTCCAATCGCAATGGACATATATGCAGTATTGTTTAACAACGCTCTGAACAACGCACACTATCCAGTACGTTGGAAAACGGCCATCATCCAACCGGTACCAAAAAAAGGGAAAGATAGAACAAGCCCAAAAAATCTGCGATCGATCAGTTTGTTACCGAGTATCAGTAAAGTATTCGAAAAGGTTCTAAACAAGGCTCTACTTAAATGGGTTGAGGACAATAATATTATTCCAAATAACCAGTTTGGTTTTAAAGCTGGTCATGAAACCACACATGCCGCAGCTAAACTGGTTTCAGACATTCAGTGGAATAAAAATCTGAAACAGTGTACAGGTGCCTGTTTGATTGACTTGGAGAGGGCCTTCGACACCGTTTGGTTAGAGGGGTTATATTACAAGCTAATGAGACTAGGCATTCATAGACCACTACTGTATATACTATACGACATGTTGAATGAAAGGAAATTCATCGTCAAAAGTGGCAATGTGACCTCTAACATTACTTACAATATAGAAAACGGTCTGCAACAGGGAGCGGTGTTATCTCCGATCCTTTTTAATATTTACACTAGCGACCTGGTAAGGTCTCTTCATCAGGCTATTACGTATGCAGACGATCTGATAATATATAGAACAGCACCAAAAATTGAAATCATTAACGGATTATTACAAGGGGATTTCAATGATGTTCAGCGATACTGCAACAACTGGAAACTCAAAATCAATATCCAGAAGTGTGAAACCATCCTCTTTAGAACACCACTGGCCTACCAGAGACACCAGGATAAACTGGCGAAAGCTAGCTATTATGGGACCACACCAACAAACACTGGAAACCAAAACCGTAGTCAAATACTTAGGCATCTGGCTGGATCAGTATCTATATTTTAACAAACATGTGGAAGCTGCCCTAGCCAGGGCTAAGAAAGCTTACGCTATGACAAGAAGACTGTTTCATAGTAGTCAACTTGACAGCAGAGTTAAAGTTATATGTTACATGGCTCTCATCAGACCGATGATCATATATGGATGCCCAGTGTGGTTTAATGTGGGACCTAGCTTAATGGAAAAGATTCGGATTTTTGAGAGGCAATGCCTCAGGACGTGCCTTAAGTTACATCGGACTCCTGAATCCGATCACAAAAAATATTATCCCAATGAAGCGTTGTACAGTGGGGCCAATATAAACAGAGTGGATAACTTTATGATCAAGCTGATCCGAGGGCATATTGCGAGATCAATGAGCTCACAGAACGATTTGATTTTTGGTGCATATTACCCAAACAATATGTATTATGAGGTGGTACGTCGCAATGGCTTTATTCCACCAGAATCATTCCTTAGTCTTGACATGAACGGCCTCATACAAAATGAATCCGCTATACCGTTGATTTATCACGTGCGTCGGTCGGGTATAGATAAACGAATATGTTTTAATCGAGAGGTTGCGCACACTAATGAAGAGAGCCTGCAGTTCTGTACGGCAGTAGCACAGAGAGACCGAAAAGAAGCGAATAAGCAACACCAGAGATTTTGGTGGCTGAGTGGCACATAGAACCCTGTTTCCTTATAAAACTAAAGAAATAATAATAATAATAATTAAAAAAAAAAAAAAAAAAAAGAAAAAAAAAAAAACCCGACAAACAACGGAAAGCTTACATGGATTTAGCATTTCGAAAATTTAGTTTTGATGTTAGGTTTAGAATAGAGTTAAGTTAAAAAAAAAAAAAAAAAAAAAAAATCTATAGATAGTTTAGTATATAAGTTAGATATAAGGTAAAAACAATAACAAGAACAAAGTTTTTTCTTTTCTTCATTTTCTTTGTATCCAATTAAGTTCCCTAAAAATTCATGTAAACAAAATAAACCATAATGTCGAAAGACAAATTTTCATGCTTTAAGCGCATGCATGTAACTTAGAGAGTCCGCAAGGGACCAGTAAGTTAAGAAATAAGATAACATAAGCTAGAGTTTAATCATTTTTGTCTAGCAAGTAAGTAAATTATAATAATAGGAAGAAATAAAAAATGATATCTATAAAAAAAAATAAAATAAAAAAAAAAAAGTCATTGTGATCTTTTCTTCGAGATATTTTCTTGATTTGTGAAAACATGTTCGGTCCGTTTGCTTGAACAGCTCGATTCTGTTGCTCCACTCCTCATTTATTACTGCTTGGTAATTATCCCGGATCAGTTTTTGAAGATTTTTAATCAAGGACTTGATTGTTTTGATTTCATTGCTATTTGGGTCACTGAACTGCCTATAGCACAATTTCAGCTTTGAGAGCAGGGTGCTCTTTTGCCTATACAAAGCATCGATAGTTGCATTTCTGTATCGGTGGGTATAGCCATCCATATGAGCTACTTTGGGGATGGAACGATTCATTGTGTTAGTAACAATATCGTTCATAGTTAGGAGGTAATGATCGATTTCATCGTTACGGAGGTTTCTATTAGTCGGTGGGTCTGCGTATTTCTCTTTTTACTATGCGATCGAAACGCGACCAATGTGCTTTTCGGAAATCGAAAGAGTGTACTTGGTCGTACTGCTCAAGTAGGTGGTACTCGTTTGGCACGTGTATTACGCCTCCAAGTCCGTAATGATCGCTATCGTACTCAATTGTGCGAAGACAATTTCGAGTAGTTACCTCGGTATCTGGTAACTGAATTCGATCATCTGTCGGCGTACTTGTAGCGTACAATTCTAGTTTATGCTCGATCGCATTTGTTTGCCACCAATCAAACAGGGCATTGTCTCTGGTGTTCGAGATCAGATTGCCCCAGGCACTGTGCTTGGCGTTAAGATCACCTGCCATTAAAAAGTAATTGTTTTCCGGATCTAACTTGAGACTTCGGAAAAGCGTATCGATTTCACAGATAAATTGGGTACCTTGAACAGGTTCAGGAGCGTAAGCAGCGACTATATATAGATGCCTTTGACTTTTTAGAGGAATATCTACAATGCATGCCTCTAGCACCTGGAATTTGTGTACTTCCGTGCTGTAAACGACCTTATGGTGAAGACCTTTCTTAACTAAGGTAACGATCCCACCCCGTCGAGTAAAAAGTGGTCGATCTCGTCTAATTATATTATAATTTTTGTAGCCCATTTTGTGCCTTTGGTTTAGCTTAGTTTCGCTAGCCAAGAGCGCATCTGGGCATTCGGCTTGGAGCAGATTGCCTAAATTATCCCTTCTTTCGATGTGGATTAGTGAATTTACATTCACAGCTATAATTTTTAGTTTTAGTTCAGATGGAGGGTTGAAGATTTTGATGTGGAGAGTTATTTGAGAACAGGGTTGAATAGAGAGTTCGTGCTCTTTGTTCAGTCAGTGTTTTTTGAAATTCGGCAAATTGAACCTGCATGGTTAATAACATTGTTATTATTTCTGAATGTGCATCTGGTGCAGGCATTTTTCCATTACTATATGTATGTTCCATGGATGCTGGTTGCTTAGGAGCACCGGCCATTTGTGCATATGACACACAAGGAGCCACGAAATTGTTGTAAGAACGAGTTTTCATTTTTTTTCTCTTCTTCAATTTGTTTCTTTTTGGATTCTAATTTATTTTCATTTGTTGCAGTGTGACCTGTATTTTTACAGAGGACACTGGACAGTGTTTTCCTATATGGAAGCTGTTCCTTGCCCAATGGACATTAACCAATGATATGGTCGGAGAGGCACTTTACGCAGCTGAATTGCATGTGGCAGTTCGATGCCGCGTGCCCGAAGTGTTGACAACACATGCACTGCAATACGACATCGATTTTTCTTATTTTTTCCCAACTTATTGTTTGGTGGTTGAGGTGTTTGATGTATCGGAGAGCATCAACTTTACTGTTGGGACTCAGTGATACAATAAAGAAAGGCAATTTGTAATTGCGTTTTCTGGAGTTGGCGATAGAGAAGGGTTTCACACCAGTAAATTTTAAATTGTCGGCTTCGACATTTTTTAATTCCTCGAATACCTCCTCAGGGGAAAAACATGGGTCAACTCCTTTTAGGAGCATGGAGATTATTTTCTCCGATTTCGGGGTGTACGTGTAGTACTCACTTTTTGTCCTACCCAAAGCAGTCATTACTTTGCGATAACCTTCAATATCATCGCACATTAATTTTATTTCAGAATTATTAATTTTTTTTGTTTTGAAATTTTTGCAAGTTAACTCACCTAATTTTATAAGTATTATAGGCGGCGCCTTTTCCTTTTTGTTGGTTACTATGTGCTGGTTCTTTTGCTGCTTCTGCATATCCTTTGTTGACTGCCTTTTGTTTGCTTCCTGATGTTGTTCCTGATTTTTTCTCTGTGTTGTTGTATTTTCTTTCCTTTGTTGTTGCTGCATTAGGTCTTTTAATTTGAGGATTGATTCTTTTTGTTTCTTTAATTCCTCTTTTTTATTTTCTATATCCGCAAGGAGTTTATCCAGTTCCGCTGGATCTGTTGTCGTACCAGAGATATTGTTGTCTTCATCAGCAGGTAATTCAATTTGACTTGGGCCAAGGTCAACCAATTCGTTGAATTGGTTGCCTGCTCCAATGTATACATTTTTCTTTTCTTTTGCACTTTTATAGCCATCTGTATTTGGCTTGTGCCGATTCGTCATAACACTCGGCTGTCGCTCGAATCTGCGCCGTGTCATTGCCAAATGTGCGTTTCTTTTCTTTGATGTGCCGATGATGATGCTCGCGGACCTACTCGATGATGCTCGAGTAGGTCCCCACTGCTCTATGTCACATTGAATGTTTTTTTTTGTTGTTTTTTTAATTTTTTTTTTATGACCGTTCTTGATGACGGTTACACTGTGTGATAACACACAACTCACACACGCGTTCGAACACACTGTGTGTATAATGAGTACACGTACGTACACTGAACACGTACACACTACACCGTTCAATATTTCGCAATATGCTATACAGCCGTTCTCAGTGACGGCCACACTGTTTGTGCCATTCAAATAAAAGGACGCGGGCCAGGATGGTCGGACGATCCGTACCGTTTGAACGTTAGATGTTGAGCACTACAATGTTATACCCCTATAGTTGCTGCACAGTGTGATATCTCCCTTCTTATGTAAGGGGCAAATTATATCACGACGCCGATCTTCTGGTATCTTCTCTTACTCCCATACGTGCACCACGATCTCATGAATTGCATGACGTAACGCCGTCCCTCCTTGTTTGAGTATAGGAATCGGCAAATCTCCTACTCACCAAATCCACTATAGTGTACGACGAGGCTCGGTCTTTGGCCCCATATTATTCACGTTGTTTGTCGCAGATTTACCATGTATAGGTGAAAACATTCAGGTAGCTATGTTTCGCGATGATACGGCCATTTTTCTTCGGGTGCCTTATTCACTAACGTCTACAACTCTTTGCAAGCAGCTCTTGACAAACTATATATATTACAGGAAAAGGAAAATAAAAATAAATGGTAATAAAACACAAGCTGTCTGGTTTTCGAGATCTAGGAAGCTCTGCTAACTACCATATGGCACTAGACTCAGTATGTGTGCAGTTGATATTGATTGGTCTGAGAACTGTAGATATCTAGGTAATATTCTAGATAAAAAACTTATCTTCCAAAAACACATCACTAACACAATTGACAAAATAAACAAAGTCGTAAGAGTTCTGTATCCATTATAAGATTTAAAACAATTTTTTTTAATAAAATACTCTTGTACGGCGCACCTGTATGGTGTAATTGTGCTCGCACACACAAAATAAAAATTTGAAGGTGTTAAAATAAAATACTGAAAATGTTGCTGAATTTGCCATGGCATTATTGGACACACGAACTTCATGAAAACGCTAACGTTAAACCGGTAGAATTTCTTATTGACAAAATCAATCGAAACTTCTTCGTCAATTGTTCTTTTTCTGGCAATGTCCTCGTTTCCCGTCTTGCGTTATCCTAAATCACTACATATGTACTCTGTCTATGAAAATTCTATCGAGGTCACTATTACATAAAATAACCGGAAACCTGTGCAATATTAGTCACTGTCACACCTCAAGCCCTCTTCTCCTTCCTGGTTTTTTTTTCTTTTCTTTTTTTAATTATTTTTGTTATTATTATTTACTGGCCTGTGGGAACCCGGAAGTTCATGACCTCGCCAACTCGGCTCCGCCATTGTTCCCTGTCCTGTGCGCTCTCCTTCTACGTTCGATCATTCGATCCGATCTCCTCGAGGTCCAATCTAACATTGTCCTCCCATCTCCGTCGCGGCCGCCCTGTCGGTCTCTTCCCCGTTAGTTTACCGTCAAGAATTCTATGCACGGTCCTATCATCGCCCATTCGCGCTACGTGTCCGGCCCATCTTAATCTTCGCGACTTGATTACTCTCACTATTGTAGGTTTGCGGTATAGCTCTCCCAATTCGTGGTTGTGTTTTTTAATTATATATATATATATATATATATATATATATATATATATATATATATATATATATATATATATATATATATATATATATATATATATATATATATATATATATATTTTTTTTTTTTTTTTTTTTTAATTACTACTTTAGTTTTTAAGTTAGTCTGTAAGTTGTTATATTATATTAACTTAAGCTGCTTGGATTAAGCCTAAATAAATAAATAAATAAATAAAAAATAAATAAATTAAGATTCAAATAAGGGCTTTTCTTATAGATCATTTATTATTTATTATTCATTGAAGTTGTGTTATTTTCATTATGTAGATTTAAGATTATAGTTGTAAAGGAATTGCTGTCGTAAAACTCTAAAATACTAGTTGTAAAATATAAATGGTATATCTACTTAATAAAAATTGAATTGAATTGAATTCCTTCTTTCAACCAAAAGGTTGAAAAAGTAATTAAATGATGTATTTGTGTTTGTATTCGTATTTGTATTTGTATTTGTATTTGTATTTGTATTTGGATTTGTATTTGTATTTGTATTTGTATTCGTATTTGTATTTGCATTTGTATTGGATTTGTATTTGTATTTGTATTTGTATTTGTATTTGTATTTGTATTTGTATTTGTATTTGTATTTGTATTTGTATTTGTATTTGTATTTGTATTTGTATTTGTATTTGTATTTGTATTTGTTTTTGTATTTGTATTTGTACGAGGGTTGCCTTTCATATTTCGGGATTAGAGAACAAAAACAAATATTGATCATCGAAAATCACTTTATTGTTTTTTAAAATATTCCCCATGAAGATCTATACACTTTTGCATGCGTTTGAACCAATTGTCGAAGCACTTTTGCCACTCTGATTGAGGTATCTCCAACACATGCATTCTGAATGCAGCAACCGCTTCTTCAGGTGTCGAAAAACGTTGACCTGTCAGTTTGTTTTTTACGTACGGGAATGAAAAGAAGTCATTCGGTACCAAGTCAGAACTATACGGCGGATGACCCATCAAATCGATGTTTTGGGTGCTCAAAAATGCAGTTGTCGCAGCCGATGTGTGAGAGCTCGCATTGTCGTGGTGAAGAGTGATCCGTCTTCGGCGGTTGGTTTTCCTTATTCCTTGGGAGACAACTGGCAAACAAATGGTTGTGTACCACTCAGAATTGACTGTTCTGCGTTGTTCTAGTGGTATGGTTGCGACATGTCCAGTTTTTCCGAAAAAACAGGCGACCATTTGCTTGGAAGTGCTTCGTGCGCGAACAACTTTTGTTGGATTTGGCTCATCTTGAAACACCCAGACAGTCGAGTGCTGTTTACTTTCGGGCTCATACGCGTAAATCCACGATTCATCACCTGTCACGATGTCATAGACGTGTTTCGAAGCACCGCGACCGTATTTTTTGAGCATTTCTTTCGACCAATTGACACGAGCCTTTTTTTGGGCAATTGACAAATTGTGTGGGATCCAACGCGAACAAATTTTTTTGACAGTCAAATGTTTATGCAATATTGAATGTATGCTGGTCCCACTAACGCCTAAGGTTGTCTCAAACTCACGATAGGTCACATGACGATCCTCCAATATCAGTTCGCGCACAGCATCAATGGTTTTCGGAACAACAACTGATTTTGGACGACCTTCACGAAATTCATCTTGGAGTGAACTACGACCACGGTTGAATTCACCATACCATCGATAAACACTGGTCCTTGATGGAGCTTCATCGCCAAAAATTGAATTAAGTTCATCCATGCACTGTTGCTGAGTTAATCCACGCCGAAAGTTGTAAAAAATAATCGCACGAAAATGTTGACGATTTAATTCCATTTTTGGGCAGAGATGAATCTTTTAAGTTACTGTAAACAACACAAATAGCGCTCGTATGTCAAAACGTTCTGAGTGCGTATAACCTCAAAAATGTCCAACTTTACGACAGAGCTGTCAATTGCCGGATTGCAACACTAGGGTTGCCAAATCCCGAAACATAAGAGGCAACCCTCGTATTTGTATTTGTATTTGTATTTGGATTTGTATTTATATTTGTATTTGGATTTGTATTTGTATTTGTTTTTGTATTTGCATTTGCATTTGTATTTGTATTTGTATTTGTTTTGTATTTGTATTTGTATTTGTATTTGTATTTGTATTTGTATTTGTATTTGTATTTGTATTTGCATTTGTATTTGTATTTGTATTTGTATTTGTTTTGTATTCGCATTTGTATTTGTATTCGTATTTGTATTTGTATGTGTATTGGATTTGTATTTGTATTTGTATTTGTATTTGTATTTGTATTTGAATTTGTATTTGCATTTGTAGGGGGATGGGAACGAACATACAGGGCAAAGTCTCAGCTTTCAACCCGGCGAAGGCTAGGACGATCCTTGTCCATGTTCAATCCAAGTTGACATGCAGTCTCCACGTGACACCCCTGGATAGCTTCTTTGGCACCCGCCAAGTAGTGAACCAATGCATGCAGCGACATCTAGAGAGAGGTGGGCGCATTTGTTTTAGTGTAATTTGTATATGTCCTTTTAATTAGCACAATTAATTTGTATATATATATATATATATATATATATATATATATATATATATATATATATATATATATATATATATTAATTAGCACAGCCGGCGAAAGAAGTGGTAACTTCATCTGCATATAAGTTCCTATATTCATATAAACTCATATAACAAAAGTTTCCATAAACACAACTACACAGTCAGGTGTTTTATTCATAATTCTGAAGCAGACTGGAGTACGTCATGCAATGGAAACCGAGCACAAAAATTCATCATGACTTTTACTTGATCATGATACTAGACCTTCAGTGTCCTCTACCGATCAACCCACTGGACAAGTTTTTCACGGACGATTGAAACGAGAGTGAAAGCCCTTTGGTAACTTTATCCCCTTTCGGTGTCAGCGGTAGACTATTGACTCTAGTTTGAGCATCTGTTGCTTTTTTACCTGTGCCATCGTCATTCCGTGAGCCCAAGGTGGTGACGACGATAAAATAGTGAAGGAAAACTTATACGCAAAAGACAGATCCCGCCGGTGACTGCCTGGTGGCTGAGATGCTGGGGAAAGTGCCTTATAATGTGATGCCAATGCGGAATATGATTTCAGTTAATCTGTAACAGTCTGTGGAGCTAGTATAACCTGAAGAAAGTAAACAAATAAATTATTTTAAAAGATGAGAGGCAAGTGAACGTTGAACACGAGATAGTTCCAAAACATGAATATTGTGTTATCCTGTGCAATTGTGGTATAAGCAAGTTGGAGTGAAAAGAAAGTTTTGCGGTTTTACGGTAAATTAAATTAACTGTGGAACGTTTTATATTATTAACAAACAGAGATTAATTTGTTCTTTATCAGCTTGAGGCGAGCTTTTTCGTCTGACTTACGAGACTCTTATAATAAGTAATGTAAATTTTCTTCTTTTTTAATAATTTGTTTCCAATCATATCATTGAAAACTGCTATACTAAAACAGAATTTAAAAAAGTGTATGAAAGTCAACATTTCAAGAGTGAATTATTCTTAAGTAAATTATGCAATAGGATGCGGCTTCGTTGTCATCATATATATATTGTTTGAACACCCATGTGTGCCTGCTATTATATTTATATTTTTATGAGACACATCATTCCCCACGACATAGTGTGGCTTCTTATTTAGAATTTCTAGAAAGACAAAAAACGTATTAATAATTTTACTCACTCTATATGATTAGTTTAATGAAGTTTATTTGTGGTTTTGCTTGCGACAACTTGAATATCATCAATAGATCCATACATTACTCTAATTTCTTGAAACTCTTTTCAGTTTCCGAAACTTGTTACGATATTACAGGAATAAACATTAGTTTATTGTAGCAAAGTCGCAATTCTCGAATGAAATTATACATCATCGTGGATAGCAATCTATATTCTGTATGACGTAGACCCCAGTGGGCTTAGTGATAAGGAGGTTGCGGTATGCGTATTTATTTTTCAGTAAAGAGAGAATTTGTAGCGCTGAATGGGCATTCTGAGATGTTTATTTTTTCAGCCATGTCCGAAAAATTATCAGCTATTGTTCCCAACCCGTTTAGGGACGCTATAGCTTAATGGTATTTCACGGGGCGGATGGGCATTGGGACCAACCTACCTCTTGTGCCAAACTCTCACAATAGCACAAGTTGTCAGTTGACACCACCTCCTTACCAAATCAGTCACTTAAGCGTATGCAGAAATAAGTGACAAGCCCATACAATCAGGACTGTAAGGTAATAAGTTGATTATTTTCTCTTGTAAAATGATGAGAAGTTGCATAACATAAACTTTACTTCGGTGGGGTTTTCCATATAGGTAGAACCAATAAGCTGTGGTCTGTTGGCAAACAATATATTTAGTCATGTAGGATATTGGCAAGTTACACACTCCGATGTCTTTTTTTTTTTCTAAATACTTCTATCAAAAGAGGCAACTTATACGCCAAAACGACCTCTGATAACTTGCAGATATATAATAGGTTTGGTGTTTGTTTGGAATTGCTGCGAATTATAGTGCCCTGCAAATACTCGTATGTAACTAGAGTGTTGATTCAAAAATGTATGTGCTGTTACGACAAAAACAAAAATGTTTACGGGATCTGTCGGATTGCCTTGCAGACCGCAAATAAACCGAATTCTAGAATAATAGAATCTAAATCAAATTTTGATTTGACAATGATTACAGTGTTGACACCACACTGAATGAATACGTCAAGTATATGCTTAGCAGTAGACCTCTAGCGATATAGTATTTCAGTACGGCCCCTCTAAAGTTTGTAAAGGTGTAGAAATTATGCCGACGCAAAATATCATCCAGCTATCAAAAAATAATTCTCTACCAATCCATTACACGTCTAAGCGGTATTGGAATTTTGTGGTGGTATTTTGTTATGCGAGCTTCACGTCGGTTAAGGGGATATGAGTGGGTCGAATTGTAAACAACCTGCGGAATCTCTCTATCCGCATTAACCATCAAAATACTTCATTAAATAAGACTCATATTGATAGTACCGATATTTTGGAGTTCAACCCTCTTCGACACATCTTAGTCCACGTGTCCTTTACACCGCCACATATAATAGGTGTCCAAGTAGAAACTCAAGTCCAAGCCTTCCTAATACGCCTCGGTTTCCGTGATGAATTCCTCATTCAATCTGAATCTCTTTCCCTGGGGCCACCGCTTGAGGTTTGGAAACAGATAATAGTCACTGGAGCCCAAGTCTGGAGAATACGTTAGGTGAGCAACTAATTTAAATCGTAATTGGACCAATCTGGCTATCGCTTTCAAGGACGTGTATGACGGTGCATTATCGTGATGGTATAGAACTTTTTTCTTCCCCATATGGGGCCGTTTTTTCTCTGTTTCATCATTCAGTTTGTCCAATAATGCTGGATAATACTCTCCTGTGACTGTTCTTCCCATCTGCGGGTAATCGATGAAGATTATGCTATGCGCATCCCAAAAAATGGAGGCCATAACCATCCCGACCGAACGTTGATTGTCGTTTGGCCGCTTTGGTCGGCTTACGTGGCTCGTCACAAAACGTCGAAATAAGTGATCTCGATTACGACCCGACAGTCCCAAACCGGCCGTTGAATCATTAACATGCTGCTGTTTTTGCTCGACGGTTAGCAAACGCCACACCCATCGCACCCATAGCTTTTTCATCTGCAGAAGATTGTACAAAATGTATCCTAACTGTTCTTTTAAGATGCCCACTGCCTCAGTTAACTCGCGTAACTTCACTTATGATCACTCAAACCGATTCGAGGCACTTGCTTTACGATTCCCGCATTCATTGCCTCTTTTGGCCTTCCAGGGCGAGATGCG
Organism: Microdon myrmicae; assembly: GCA_963931805.1. Lineage (NCBI taxonomy): Eukaryota > Metazoa > Arthropoda > Insecta > Diptera > Syrphidae > Microdon > Microdon myrmicae. The sequence continues at coordinate 226,482,462 of OZ007497.1, forward strand.
TCTTCGGTGTTTGTACGACCCATTTTAAATTCACTAAACTACCGATAAACGGTTGTTCTCGAAGGAGCAGATGTGAGATAACAATTTTGCAACCATTACAATGATCCCGATGTTATTCCCATCAAAAAACAATGCTTGATCAGATGCGGTACTCCCCTTTTTCATCTTTTTGACGAAGGCGAAAGTAGCGTCACTCAAACGAGTGTGGATTGTAAACGAGTAGACGAAATGTCAGGAAACTTCATACATAAACTAGTGACAGATGAGTCATGTTGATTTTCTAGTGGGGTCACCTAATGGAAAATCCTGGGACTTTTCAGCCCACAGTAGTATAAGCAGGAAGTTCGAACTTTGCAGTAATACATCCTTATAAGAGTTTGACGCACTATCTGATTCTACTGACAGGATCTTATTCTTATACCATCACCATCATCGGTGATCCGGTCTTGGCCTTATTTAACAAATCTCTCCACCGGTCCCAAGCCACACTGATATTGAGCAATGATGACTTTAGCGTATGGGGCTCTCTTATCTTATAGGCGGTTTCCAGCAATGTTATACCCCTATAGTTGCTGCACATTCTGATATCTCCCTTCTTATGTATGGGGCAAATTATTCCACGACGCCAATTTTCCGCCATCCCTTGTTTCTCCCACACTTGCACCATGATCTCATAAATTGCGTCATGTAACACTGTCCCTCCTTGTTTGATCAACTCAGCTGGTATGCCAGCAGCTCGGGGGCTTTATTTGATTTGAGTTGTCTTATGGCTTTTACTGTTTCCTCAATGCTTGGCAGCGGGAGCATTTGGTCTTGATCTTGCATTGATGGGCCCTTTAATTCTTCTGTGAGCTGACCATTTAGCAGTTCATTGAAGTGCACTTCCCATCGTTCCAGAATGCCTTCAGGATCGGTGATCAGATTGCCCTCTCTAGCCTTGCAGTAAGTGCAGCGTGGTGTGTACTGTGTCATACTGCAGATTACTTGGTAGGCCCGATGCGGACCTTGCTCTCTACTTTTCTCTATTTCACAGACAAGTGTTTTTCCCAGGCGATTTTATTTTGTCTGTGGAGTCTTTTTCCAGGTTTTCTGAGCTCTTTGTATTTCTCCTCGGGTACCTACGTCCTATGAGCCTATTTTATTTCGCATTCAAATCACCAAGAACGATTTTTACATCGTATCTTGGGCAGACATTGAGGGCCCGTTCGACGGCCTCGTAGAAGTCTTTCTTTTCGTCGTCATGAGACTCCTCTGTAAGTCCGTGAACGGTTATGAGGCTTATGTTCTTAAACTTGCCTCGCACGCGAAGAGTGCATAGCCTTTCGTTTATTGCATTAAAGCCGATAATGGCAGACTTCAGTTTTTGGCTGACTAGAAATTCTACCTCGATCACATGGTGTTTTGCATGACAGCTGTAAAAATGTCATACTCGTTTCTTTGAATTACACCACTCCCCGCCCATCTTATTTCTTGTAATTCTGTTATGTCTGCCTTATATTCGGACAGGGCATCGGTTATCTGCTGTGCAGCTCGAGATCTGTATAGTAAGCGGACGTCCCATGAAATAATTCTCATATCGTGTAGCTATTCTCGTTTCCGTGGTCGTCGTCGTGTATCCGGTCTATATCCAAGGCTTGTTAAATTGTCCATAATAGTTTATTTTTCCGGGCAGGGTTATTAGCCCTGTGCCAACCTTTTTCAGAATGTCGCTGCATGCATTGTTTCACTACTTGGCGGGACCCATAGTACCTATCCAGGGGTGTCACGTGGAGACTGCATATTAACTTGGATTGAACAGGGATCAAGGTTCGTCCTGCACTTCGCCGGGTTGAAGGCAATAAGTGACTTTGCCCAGAATGTTCCCTCCCACCCCCCGTTCATTTACTATACATTAACTACAATTCCCCATAACCTTAATACCGCATGTATATCTTCATCGGCATTGCATGATCATAACTTCCGACAGTTTGTCCACACCAAATTCTCATCCAAATTCTCTGGAACACCACTCCGCCCGAAGTGCACTAAAATTCGGCCTGCTCTTCCTGGAGTCTTTAAACTATTTTCCTATACAAATCTCAATGAGATTTGATCTAAAAGGCCAATAGTTTTCAGGTTTCCACGATCAGGTTCAGTTGGCGAAGTGCGAGGACGGCAATAAATCGATAGCGTTTGCGACGATAGTGAAGGACGCGTGATTCGAATTGACGCTATGACGGTTAGAATCACTAAAAATGTAACCAATGCTCAACACATCAGGCCACGCCGCGTGTACGAATCCGATTTCTAAACTCAAATACATTCAACTGATGTGGAATTGCTATGTTATTGCTTGGTATACGGCTGATGCATCTTCTCATTCGATTTTCTTTTGGTGTTCTTTATTATTTGCTTGTATATTGTGTGTGTATCTGTTAGAATCCCCACACTACTCCCTCCTCAGTAACTTTGTTACGATCAACTCCATGTGAGAACGACGGAGCGAGAAACGAGCGTGGGAGATGACATCGGAGTAGGCGAGTGTGCCGGTGCTCTGTGCAGAAGTCGGGATCGTAGTAGTAAAGTCCTGTTTACTATGGGAAAGTGTGTGCTCTGTGTACAGATCATGTCGGCTTGTTGCGTTAAGCAAGGATAGTGAAGACGGTGATTTGAACATACGATGAAACGGGTGAGAAGCGAAGCATTGAAACATCAGTCTACTGCCGCGTGTATGAATTCGATATATAAACTCAAGTGCACTCATCTGAAGCGGAATTGCGATGTTATTGCTTGGTATACGGCTGGTGGATCTTCTTATTCGATTTTTTTTCTGTGTTCTTCATTATTCGCTTGTATATGGTGTATGTATCTGTTACAAACGCCACAAATCTAATAAACTTAAAACTCAAATTTAAAATAATTAAACAATCATCAATAAACCAAATCGTTTCTTCTTTCACTAAATTCAACGATCGGTCGCCACTTTTTCCTGAGGTCAGAGGAAGCACAGTGATTCAACCCCAATGGGCGATCTTTCGAAGAGATTCTTCATCCATTTGAGGGAAAGGATACGAGCTCCCTGAGATAAAAGGCTACAACAAATCCACTCAAGTGGGATGCTTCTAACAATCAACATGTATTTTAAAAAATAAGAGATAGAACATTATCTCCTCACAATGAATGGCATTGTTAAGTAATCAGTGGAGTTCTCTATTTCCCAAAATAGATCGGTCTGAAGGTAACACAAGCCAATATAGAAAAGCAGTCAATGATGCTCCGTATAGGCAAAAAAGTTCAGTTGGCTAGACTGAAACTCCTCGATCGGCCATTTATCGACCGACAAAATCCGGAAATAAAAACAATAAAATCCATAATCTGCAACAACTACACTTCGTGAAAACTACAGATCACCTATAAATTCAAAATGGAAAAACATAATTCGAACCACAAAGCCTAACTGCTCGAACACATTCCCTCAAATAAATAAGGTATTTCGAAAAAGGAATAATAACAACATCCTTTGTTTAAAAATCACATAAACTCCAGCGAATTGTCAAATATTGCTAAACGCAGGTATTTCCGTCGACAATACCATATCTGACGGTGAATGGATAAAAGATCCACAAGAAAAATGAATGCTATTGGAACCTATTTCGAGTCCGTGCACAGAATGAACGAATCCGCTGACTCCAATCATAAGATGGAACAAAGACCGCTGCTAAACAACATTTCACTTCGCGACATAATTAATAGTTAGCGCTGCGAAACTCGAAATTTTACGGTCTTTGGCGACACAAATAAAGCACATTATCCCATCGCAAATCCAGCAATTACTTGTTTGTAGGGAAAGATTATCTCAACTATTTTTAAGTAACTTAAAATAAAAGAATCCTCTGTAATTCTAAACACTGTACTCAAGCATTTACCATCAAAAACCATAACATTAACACTGGCGCGGGGAGAGAGTTCCACAGCTTTCCCGCTCTGTAACGGGCGAATTCTGATGCAGAGATGCTCGCGCCATTGGGAGATTAACCGCAAAGTGGTGCGATCCGTCGGATTGTGTTGTGGAGCGCAAATAAACCGAATTGCTCGGAACAATACTACGAATCTCCGAAAAACAATACCCATGATAATATCTGTAAAACAGACAGAGGTCAGCTACGCGCCTTCGATGTGATAGCGACTGTAGTCCCGATGTCAGCGCCGTGTCCCCGATCAAGCGGATCGCCCGTCTTTGTATGCTTTCAAGTAGGTTGAGGGTATGCTTAGGAGCGGAGCTCAAAACATCAGAGCAATATTCGAGCGCCGGTCTAATTTGGGATTTATACAGAAGAAAAAGTTGGACCGGAGTAAACTATTTCTTGGCTCTAGAAAGATAACTCAGTTTTCGGCGGGCGGACCTGGCGATGTTCGAGATGTGTTTATGCCACGATACCTTCCCAGAGGACGTGATGCCGAGCAATTTCATGCTTTCACCGGATTCGTGGGCCTGGCCATTCATCATCAGCCGTGGAACTGATGTTTCACTTTTCTTTCTCAGCCGGCGTGATGTTGATCCACTAATCAGCTGGTCACTCGAAAAAGAGGAAAAAAGCGTTCTATCATCCGCAAAACTAAACACTCGGTTATCCGTTGACTGCAACAACATTTATGTGAAGCAAAAACAAGCTTGGAGACAAAACGGAACCCTGATGCACCCCGGAATTAACAGGATACAGATCCGAACAGTCGCCGCCCATAATAACCCGGGTCGATCGGTTTTCGAGAAGGCTGTTCGTTCAGTCGCAAAGCTGCTGAGAAACTCCATATGGACGAAGTTTCCTCATTAATACCCCATCCCAGACGCGGTCAAAAGCCTTGGAGATATCCAATGCGATCACCCTTGACTCTCTATGCCCTTCAATCGCAGATGTCCAAATATCCGTTACAAGGGTCAAAAGGTCTCCCAGGGACCACCTGCCACGGAATCGGTATTGACGATCATTCAGAAGTGCGTTGCACTCCAAATACTTAATCGACTCGGCATTAATGACCTTTTCCATCACATTAGATAACATAGACAGTAATGTTATCAGCCGGTAATTTTGGGGAATTTTTTCACTCTTTGGTATTGGTTTAACTCGAACGACTTTCCAACAGGGAGGAAATATCCTCCATGCACAAGATAATCGAAAGAGACTGCCAAAAACTGGCGATAGTTCTGGAGCACAGTTTTTAAGGACTACTGCTGGTATTTCGTCCGGACCGGTTGCATGGCCACATGCTAGTCCACGTAGAATGCGTTGAATAGTACGCACGCGGAACCTCACATCCCACATCGAAGACCGTACCGGCGCGATCACAGGTGGCTCCAGAAGACGGGCATCGAGGGTTCAATTCGCGGAAAAAAAATTCGCGAACACATTAGGTTTATCTTTTGAATTTGTGACTAACGCCCCGCTGCCCGTTACTAATAGAGGAAAAGACGATGAAGCGAAGTTATTGCTGACAGTCCTTGCCATTGACCAGAAGGGACACGACCCAGTTGGGCACTCAAGGAGTTTACTGGTCACTCTTTGGTTGTAATCCTGTTTTGCGGTATCAATCGGCTGGTTGCGCGCGTTTCTGATTCTAGCAAAATTCGTTTTGTCGACCTTGCTGGAATCGGAGCGCCATTGTTAAACAGCTCTATTTTTTGCCGGTGTAATCTGCTTGCATTTTTTATCAAACCAAGGTTTATCAGATGAATTTCATTTGATGAAATCCGAAATGTAAATCTCCATCCCGAGCGGAATAATCTCTGTGACCGACTCCGCGCATGCGTTAACATCCGCTGGGCATCCTAGGCGACAAGGAGCTCAAATTTACCGCACATATTGATTACATAATCCTCAAGGCCAACGCCGCCCTTGGGTTTGTCAAACGCTGGTCAAAGGAATTCCTTAACCCCTATGTCACCCGATCACTCTACACAACTTTTGTCCGGCCACTACTCGAATATGTTAGTCAGGTCTGGTCCCCGTATCAAGTGACTCGTATTCGCAGGATTGAGGGTGTTCAACATCGTTTTTTGCGCTTTGCCCTCCGCGGACTAAACTGCGAAAATCCGCCGATTCTACCACCTTACACATGCCGGCTCCCTCAAATCAGTCTAAACACACTTGAAGAGAGCAGAATTCATGCCAACATCATCTTTGTCCATCGCCTTCTGTCGGACTCAATCAACTGTCCAAGCTTGCTCTCCACTTTAACATTGCATACAAACCCCCGTAACGTACGTAACCCTCGACTGCTTTACGTGCCCGCTCATCACACTTCTTACGGAGCTAACGAACCCATCTCGCGTATGCTACGACCGGCTAACTCTTTCCCCACCTCCTTCGATTTCAACATCTCCACCCCCGCTCTTAAACGACGTCTCAGAATAAACCCGCCCCCTCCCTTCAATAACCCCTCTACCCTGCAACCCCCCCCCCCCCCCAAACCAGTTCTCCCCTACACCTTTCCACGACCCACCCCTCCCCCCGGGCTATGTATCAGTCCGTACACATGCCCTCTGTCGCACAAAGGCCGCGATTACCACCCCCACATACACTCGCTCTTCGCTGGCCCCCTGTCGCCCAGTAATCTTCAACTTCCTGGCTTTCTTCTCATTTTTTTTGATTCAATAATTGATTAAGGTCTTAACCACTACTCTAGATTTCAAGATAGTCAGTAAGGTTTTATGTTAAGTTAATTTTAAGCTTGCATTAAGCTAAATAAAAATGGGGGTTCCGCCTTCAATCAAGCAATCAATCAATCAATCAATCGGAGTCTCCAAAGCAGACCTCCCACCAAGGAAAGTTTGCGAAGAAATCTCGCAAATCGTCCCAGTTGTGAGCCCCATACTCCATATTTGGCGGAGCTTTTTAGGTCGGTTGCTCGGTTGAAATGCAAGTGGTTGCGCTATCGACACCAAGCAGTGATCTGAGCTTTCTAGTGGCGCAGCAATTTCCACGGTATAAACGCTCGGCCTGGATGTCAAAAACAGACCCAGGGTATTCGCACAATCACCTCGGGTATCTGGCACTCGCGTGGGTTCCTCCACGAGTTGAGTCAAATTGTGGGTAATAGCCAACATCTCCGCCAGACTCCAAGCCTCCTCGGTTCTGTTAGAATGCACTAACCAGCTGGAATTGTTTACATTCAAATCCCCAAGGATGACAATTTCAGAAGTCTGTATCCAGTCGACGGTGACTGAAAGGTGTTCGAAAAATTTGGCTGGTTGACCATAATTCGGGGATCGGTAAAGACAACACAACAATTTATCAGCATTCCTCAGCACGACCCCCAACCGCAAGATGCCAAAGTTATTGGATTCCAACGCCTCCATCGTTTGGCAGGCCACATCAGACCGCGTGAAGACGCAGACTCCACTCTTGAAACGGAATCTGGAATGAAACTTGTATCTTGAGCAACGAAAATATGTCGAATCAGTTGATGAATCGACCTGGGTCTCGGTCAGGGCAAGGATATCATGTTTCGCTATTTGGAAATATTAGTGGACGGCGTTTACACTCGTATTTGTGAAACGGATGCCCTGATGTCCGATGCTCGAACCCCTGATGTTATAAAATGCCGTTATCAGTCGAATGTCGAGAGGGCATCGAGAACGAGCCCAAGTATGTGATGACGAATTTCTTAAAGTTCGGTTATGTATCAGTATATTTGCATTACCCAGAGGTCCGAATGGGAAACTAGTTTGCCTCCGGAATTATTTATCTCAAAAGGTACCATCATGACTTATCTCCGTATCAGTCCGGGCTATCAGCCGTACATCCGAAACATAGTCGAAAATTTCTCCCGGAATGTACAGCGTGATGGGGTGGTATCTCACCTTGGGGCCGACTACCACCTAAACCAACCTTTTATCGAACCATCAGTCAAGCTAAAAAAAAATGGCCAGGGATTTCTCCCAACCATTTCATGGGGCCTATAGCTTAATGAGGTGGTATTTCACCGGCGACATGGCGTTGGGATCCCACCTACGACTCGGCCCTACGACAACCGGCCTGGCTGTGAGTATATTTTAATGCCCTACTCGCAGGGCTTGAAAGCCAATAGTAGTAGTAGTAGTAGTGGTAGTAGTAATAGTAGTAGTAGTAGTAGTGGTTGTAGTAGTAGTAGTAGTTGTTGTAGTAGTAGTAGTAGTAGTAGTAGTAGTAGTTTTATTTCTTATATGGATTGTACATTAAATTTTACAATGCAATTGACAAATATTATCGACTATCATCATCATCGGCACTACAACCTGGAACCGGTCTTGGCCTTACTTAGCAAGTCCTGAGGCTTGTTAAATTTTCCATAATGATCTGTTTTTTCCGGGCAAGGTCATTAGTCTTGCGCCAGAGGCTCCCCGACGGGGAATCGAACCCCGGTTTCCCGCGTGACAGGCGGGTATACTAACCAGTATACTATTGAGGAGCATTATCGACTATAATAATACATAAAAAACTAAAGGCATTCAGTGTTTTTTATACGATTAACGTAACAAAACAGAGTTGAATGGCTCTTTACAATGCCAATTAAGTAAACTATCGATTTTTTAAGGTTGGGTGAGTAATACCGGTTCAGGAATAGTTGTGTAGTACATTCAAGAACCACAAAACTTGCATAAAGATTGAACATTAATTCAAAACGAGATAAATTTAGGTACAATTTGTTAAGTCGGTTAAAGGCAACTGAAAGGATGCAAACTATGATTAAACCAAAATACCAGAAATACAACAATCTAAAGCAGCACAGACCAGGCTGAAGAGCCACATCTTCACTCCTTTTAGAAATGCACCAGGTGTTGATAGAGCCCTGACTGGTGTAGGTAACTCATTGAACAATCGAAGTGATAACACAGTAAAGAAATCACGATATGCTGTAGTACGGAATTTGGGAACAGTTAATATAAATAAATAATTACCCCAAAGGTTATATCGGGAGATTAAACGAAAATTAAGATTTACAGACCTCAAGAAGAATATCTTTAACACTTTAAAACAATACAAGTGTCTTACAGGAAAAATTCAGGATCCTGAACAAAGGAAAGGGTGCCTGGTAGGCTTTCTATAAATATTTCTAAGAACTAATTTCTGCAGGATTAATAGTGGTTGTATTTTATTTTTACAATCACCACCCCAGCATGCAATTCCATATTGTAACTTGAAATGGAATAAACCATAATAAATTATCCTCAAAAGCTTAGTGGAACAGATGTTACGTAAAAAATAAAAATGGTGAAGAGTGTATAGCGTTTGCGACGATAGTGAAGAACGTGTGATTCGAATCGACACTATCACGGTTGGAATCACTAAAAAATAGAACCAAAGCTCAACGCACCAGGCCACTGCCGCGTGTACGAATTCGATTTATAAACTTAAGTACACTGAGCTGATGTGGAATTGCTATGTTATTGGTAGGTATACGGCTGCTGCATTTTCTTATTCGATTTTCTTACGGTGTTCTTCACTATTTGCTTGTATGTTGTGTGTGTATATGTTAGAAACACCACACTACTCCCTCCTCAGTAACTTTGTTACGATCACCTTCGGGCGCGAACGGCGGAGCGAGGAAAGAGCGAGCGAGATAACGTCGTAGCAGGCGAGTGTGCCGGTGCTCTATGCGGAAGTCGGAATCGTAGTAGTAGAGTTCTGTTTACCTATGGGAGATTGTGTGCTGTGTGTGTGTACGGATCATGTCGAATTGTTGCGTTAAGTAAGGATAGTGAAGATGGCGATTTGAACATACGATGAAACGGGTGAAAAGCGAATTATTGAAGCATCATGCTACTGCCACGGGTACGAATTCGATTTCTCAACTTGTTTCGTTTCACGTTAAAACGGAAAGAAAAGACAAAATATAGATTATTTTTAATGTAACAAAATTTTAATCTTTCAATTTGTAGATTACCCTTGTAATGCCAAACAAAATACACTCCTTCATTGGTTTTATACTTTCAACCTAAATGTATCACCGCTGATAACAGCACTCGCCCGTTGCCTCTGTTGGAAAAGCTCAATGCACTAACTGAATTTTGCCGAATTCACCGCCAACCAGTAACAGCCGTCCTCCAATACTCGTTATGCTACCTAACTGCCGTAGTAGGTCATCGTGCGTAACCGATATTTGTTATTCGTCAAACAGTTCCTCAACTGGCAATGTTTCAAGCTGAAAGTTGATTTGATTTCTCTTCAGCCTCCTAATAGCACACTTCATTTTATATGACTTTAGGAAAGACGATTTTGACTTCATGTTTGCCAGAGTCATCTTTCTGTTGCCTACCCTTGGTCGTTATATTAACGAGTGTCTTTTATCAAGGGGTGTTTGGCTTGAGTTGTTTTCTTTGCTGATGTGTTCTCTCAACACAACTCAAGTACACTCAACTGATGTGGAATTGTTATGTTATCGCTATGGCTCTGACGCTTTTGCTTATTCGAATTCCCTTTCGGTGTTCTCAACTATTTGCTTGCATATTGTGTGTGCCTCTGTTAAAAACGCCACAAGTGCATCGGAAATATTTTCTCAGTGTATTAGCGTGACATGAAAAACTTATTCTCGAGTCGAGTGTAAGTCCTAGATATTTAAATTCGTTTACACTCTCAATAGGAAAACATTTATCACTACAGGTTTGACTGTAACAAAGAGAGAAGAGAGAAACCGCTTTAACAGCAGAAGTTTGTAAGATTCATTCTACAACATTCTGGAGCATGGAAATTCAAAACAGCTTTCAGGTCGGGTGCAGGAGATAAGCTGAAGGACATTAATTCAGTTTTGAAACCAAGTTATGTTCAGCAAACCAGTGTCTCAACAAACTCAAATCCCAGTTAACATCGGAGATCAAATCTAATGGACCGCCCAAGCCATAGGAGAACGCAATATCATCAGCAAGAGCTCTAGGTGAGGCCTTGAAATCAAGAGTGAACAGTGAATTTATGTAGACAAAAAAAACGGACAGGTCCCAGAACGGAGTCCTGTGGAACGCCGAGGTTAAGAATACTTTCACCACTCCTGACATCATTTATCTCCATTCGTTGCGACCTATTTTTAAGATACCACCGAAACCAGTCAAGTGTGAAACCTCGAAATTCTGCTTTTTCTAAATAATCCTTAATAAATGCATATGGCTGACCACGTCTAACGCTTTGGTAATGTCGATAAATAGGCCAGCCGTACATTTCTTTCCATCGAGGTGTAATTATTTGAGAACAAAATTGCAGGAGTGCATCCTCAGTAGATTTACCTATAAGAAATCCAAACGGTGCTGGACTAAAAAATCTCATTTTTTCAAAAAATTTCATTATTCTCGTTTTTATAAGTTTCTCAAAAATTTTACTAAAGACAGATAGCACTGAGATGAGTCTGTAGTTACCGACATCAGCAGGAGAACCCTTCTTGAAAAGAGGAATGACGTCTGCACATTTAAGACTGTTTGGGAAGATCCCACCAAACACGGAACGATTAAAAATATTAGATAGAACGTCCACTAAAAAACACGCAGTTGTCCTAAGTATATTATTTGATATGCCATCAGGTCCACATGAATTTGAATTAGGTAGAGTACCAATGATTTTCAAAATTTCAGAATGAGTAAACGGCTGAAAAGCAAAACTGCTACTCTGCAACGATTCAGATCGCACGTAAATGCTACGACAAGTACAACTTGACGAACGGACGGTACTCGGTTAAAGATTACAGCCAATATTGAAAAATAATTGTTAAATGCGTCAGCAATCTTTAATTTATCATATACTTCAGAGTTTCCAACGTGTAGAACAGTAGGTGATTTTGAAGCAGGAGATTTATTTATTATACTGTTCACTACACGCCACTCTTTACGTAAATTACCCTGAGCAGATCTGAATTTGTCATGGTAGTAATCGTCGTGACAGGTGGGAATCACTTTTTTTGAGTTCAGCACATAATAATTAATACCTACTCTTTAGTACATGATGATCAGGATACTTTTTGCATCTTTTCCAGAGTTGGTTTTTAGCTGCAACCTTGTTTACTAGGGCATTCGATATCCAAGGTTTAACTTATTATTATTTTCTGGGCATTCCCTTTCCAACCGTCGTCGAAGTTACATCGTCGCGAATTGTGTTCCGTACGTGTAACATCAGTCCTACGTTACAAAATTATATTACATCCCCTTTGTGTAATAGTGCAGTGAAAAAAAAACAAAAAACAAAAAAACAAAAACAGAGCACACCCTTGTGCAGTGTGCTGTGTTTATAAAACAAAAGAGTAGTGTAAAACAATTGCAACGAAATGGCCTGCGGGCCAAATGTGAATAGTAACCGGTTTAGCGATCTTACGGAAGATACAAATAGCGATATTCGACCAAACAAAATGAAAAGGACACTTATGAAAACAGAGGAATTTTTCCCTAGCTTACCAACAATGAACAATACAAGAGATCCAAAATTTCTAATTATATCATCCAAGGAGAATGGTAAGCCTATTTCATCTCTAAGCCCATTTTTAATTAAAAAAGTGATAGACGATGTTAGCAAAGAGTATGAACAAATCACGGTTCTACGAGACGGACAATTATTAGTAAAAGCTAATTCTCAGAAAATCGCAGACCGTTTTCTTAAATAACAAACTTTGGCAACGTGTGTCCCGTTTCTGTAAAATTACACGAAAAATTAAATGAATGCAAAGGCATAGTGTACGCCCCTTGTCTCATAAACATCTCGGAAGCAGAAATAATAGCCGAAACGGGTCAACAAAAAGTCACAGATGTGTACAAATTTACCAAAGTAGATGACTGTAAAGTGCGAAGACCCTCCGGACTTATGTTATTTACTTTTAACCTATTCCAACCACCAAATTCGGTTGACATCGGTTTTTATAAAACTAAGGTCAGCGAATATATCCCCAACCCCATGAGATGTCGCAACTGCCAACGACTCGGCCATACCACAAAACGCTGCATCAATACCACAATGTGCGAAAAGTGTAATCTGCCACCTCATAGCCCCGTAAATTGCAGTTGCACTATGTGCGCAAACTGCTCGCTCCCTCACTCGGCCGCGGATAAAACCTGTCCCTTGTATATCCAAGCGAAAGAAGTTTTAACAGTTGAATGAATAAAAACCACAAACAAATGTTCAATGGGAGAAGCCAAACGAATTTATAAGGAAAAAAATATCCACAAACCTGATCAACTTTCAGGAAGCTTTGCAGATACACTAAAATCGAGCCAATTACAAGGACCCTCAACGGAACAAAACAAACAAAAAACTACTCCCAAGGAATCCCTTCCAACCAGCTCCTCCTCATCTGCTACAATCAACAGTATTCAAATTGCATTGCCCCACAAGCCAAAAAAGTCAATAACACATAACCCAACCAAACCAATTTCGTCTATAACACCACTAATCCAACGAAAACCATCAATTCAATTAACGCCATCAACTCAACAAACATCATCAACTCAACTAACCACATTCGAACCCTCACAACTACAAACAAGTTCGCCAACAAACAACCAAACTGAAACCATTCTACAAACCACGACAAGCTGCTCTCCTAATAGCCATTCGCAACGCACCCCTTCACCCAAATCAAAGGTAAAAAGTAAACCGTCTCTCACTAATATAAATATTAATAAAAATGTACACACCTTAGTAGATGATGATATTACAATGTAACTATAAAACTAACAACCAAGCCCCTGACTCTGCTGTTCCTGAGGTTGGACACTTAAACTCAATCCAGAGTTCAAGTGCCCAACATCCGGAACAGCGGAGTCTTAATCCTAACAACATACATCCCGCCCACCATACCTTCCAACACCTTAAAACATTTAAGAATATACAACCCCATCCCTCTGCAAAATCAAGATCTAAGCACACTAGCACGGCTGAACGCCCAAAACTCACTCCAAAACAAACCCCATTCACCATTCTACAATGGAACATGAACGGTTATACCAATAACTTTGACGAACTAAATATTCTAATTAAGGACCATAACCCACATATAATGTCACTGCAAGAAACGCATTGCCCAGTCAACACCACACCATTCATCCCTAAATCCTATGTACGCTACTTCTACAATTCACCTGCAAACACATCACACAAGCAAGGAGTAGGATTACTAATCAAGAAAGGTACTTCCCACAAAATCCTCCCCATCATTACAAATATCCAAGCTCTCGTTGTAGAAATACAACACCCTTTAAATTTTACCTACATTGCCTTATATCTCCCCCCAAATCAACCATTAAATAAAAATGATCTTCAGGCTATACTCAACCAAACAAATGAGCCCAGAATACTTGGAGGCGACATAAATGCTTGGAGTACACTCTGGGGTTCACCTTCCACAAACAAAAGAGGGGAAGTAATTGAAAACCTCCTCCTCACCTCCAATCTGATCCTACTGAATGACGGTTCCCCTACTCACCTTTCTACACACAATACCCTCACTCATATAGACATCACTTGTTGCTCCTCAGAATTGGTTCCGAAAACTTCATGGCAAGTTCTAAACGACCTCTACAATAGTGACCATTTCCCCGTTTTAAGCATAATAAATAATCAGCAACCGATAACCCATCACAACAGATCTCCAAAATACAAAACCGATTCCGCCAACTGGGCACTTTTTGAAAGAAAAGTTGACGAATTTCTTTCAAGCAATTCCCCCACACCTGACACGAATCACGAAGCGGCGCTAATCAGTAAAGCAATTAGATCCGCTGCCAATCTCTCAATACCCCAAACAAATATCACAACCAAATCAGAAACCAGGCAACATGTACCTTGGTGGAACTCCGACCTAACGCTTCTCAGAAAAAGCAAAATGTCAGCCCTCTCTGAATTTAAAAAAAGACCAACGCAGGTTAATTTTGTTACATACAAAAAAGCGAATGCACAATTTCGTAGGAAGATGAAAGAAAGCAAAGCAAAAAGCTTTCTTCAATTCACTTCCTCAATCAATCCAACATCCTCCACAACCACAATATGGCATAAAATACGCAGCTTAAGTGGTACTCACAATCCGACAATTATCTCATCCCTTAATTCCGAAAATACTACAATCTCAGACACAGTGGAAATAAGCCAACTCTTCGCCAAAACCTGGTCGCAATTCTCAGACAACAATAATTTTCACCCCGAATTCAATCGCAAAAAAATTGAATCCGTTAACAATCCACTATCTTTGCAAACTCCTAACTCTGCAGCTCTACGCATAGAACAACCCAACTCATTTATCGAATTCGAGTCAGCACTTAGTATAACTAAGGGAAAAACTCCAGGGCGAGATCGAATATCTTACCCAATGTTAAAAAACCTTTCGCATTATGCAAAACAAAGAATTATAAAGTTATACAATAAAATACTTGAAACATCACACATTCCACAAATATGGAAAACCGCGGTCCTAATACCTATTCCCAAACCGAACAAAGATAAAGATACGGTGGATGGCTACCGCCCTATATCCTTAATTCCTTGTCCCGCAAAGGTATTAGAAAAAATCGTAGCCAAACGTCTACTCTGGCTTATGGAAACAAAGAAATTGACATCCATCAACCAAGTAGCTTTCAAATCCAACAGAGGTTGCACAGACGCCTTACTCCACATTGACCACTACACCTCAAAGGCTCTAACCGCCAAAAATCACGTCACAATACTCTCTCTTGATTTTGAGAAAGCATTCGACAGAATAGGCGCTCACACCGTACTTAATAAATTGTTAAAATAGAGAATTGGCAACAATATATATAGGTACGTTAAATCATTTCTAAGCAATAGAAAATTCCAATGTAAAGTCAACCACGTTTACTCCAATACATTTCCATTACACAACGGAATCCCTCAAGGATCCCCACTGTCAGTTGTACTATTTATGATCGCCTTTGACGACATAAGTACAATAATACACAAACAGAAACATCTAGATCATTGCATTTACGCCGATAATATATACATCTTAAGTAAATCCAGTGATCTAACTTTCTGCAAAAACATTTTAACTGAAACAGTGAAAGATATCTTAGAATGGTCAAATTCTTCAGGTGCCAAACTCTCAGTAGATAAATGTAAATTATTTCACGTGTGTCGACGACGACTTTGTCCCCAAATACACCTCAACATAAACAACAAAACAATCCAAAATGTCCCCAACCTCAAAATCCTAGGAATAACATTTAACAATAAGTATACCTGGAAACAACATTGTTCAGAACTCAAAGTATCATTAGCAGCGAGGCTCAATATTATTAAATACTTAAGCAACATGAAAAGTAACGTACACATTAACACTCTATGTAAAATTACTAAAGCTCTAATTTTAAGTAAAATAGACTACGGGATCTTTATCTATGGCAATAGTCCAAAAACGACTCTAAATATAATAAAGCCCATCTATCACCAAGCCGCTAGAAGAAGCACCTTTGTATTCAGAACGACACCAATAAAAAATATACTGGCTGAAGCTGGGCTCCCAACAATCGAGGACCGGATGGAAATCATATCATTAAAACTAATAGCTAAATTAGCGTTTTCGCGAAATTCCATAATTGACAAAGACATCAAACTAACAATAGGATACAAAAACACCAACCGAATCCCATCTGCAATCAGTCGCATTTTAGATAAAGCCAAGCAATTGGAATTGGATATTAAACAAACTTTCAAATACTCCGCAACTTACCCGCCATGGCTTCTAAATAATAATAATATCATAACAACACTCTCAATATTTAAAAAACCAAACACAAACAAAGAAATATACGGTGCACTATTCTGGTCAGTCGCCTCAAAATATAAATCCAACGGATGGCGCTTTCTGTACACAGATGGATCCAAAACAACCAACTATACTTCCTTTGCGGTCACATCCGAAGAAGGTTCAGTAAAGAAAATCGGACTATTACCTGAATTTTGCTCCATTTTCACGGCGGAAGCCTTCGCGATTGTACAAGCCGTAACATTCGCCACCAACCACAGAGAAAAATATGTCATCTGCACCGACAGCCTGTCGGTACTCAACTCAATAAAAAACACCAACAACACTGATGATATTATTTCCAATATTCGGAATAATATCATTAAATACTGCAATCAAATAAAACTAATGTGGACTCCCAGTCACGTCGCCATCAGCGGTAACGAGAATGCAGACGCCGCAGCCAACTCAGCCAAAAGAGCTCCAGTCCATAAATTCAACATCTACACAAGAGCCGATCTACTGTCAATTATCAGCAATCAACAAAAACAAATAAACCAAACAAACTGGGATACTCACCACCATGCCTATAAAACGGTAAACCGTTTCAAAACTCACCCTTCTTACCCAACTAACTTGTCCAAATCCAAAATCACAAACTTTGTGAGGCTGCGATTAGGCCATACAGCTGCTACCCACCTCTACCTGCTCCACCGAGCTACAGCCCCAATCTGCCCAAAATGGAACACAACACTTACAATCACTCACATATTGAAAGACTGTCCTCATCTAAAACCCTTGAAAGACAAACTATTTCGCAATACAGATATTTATACAATTCTAGCAGATCCCACTACCGACAACATAGAAATTGTAAATAAATTTGTAAATAGCATTAAGATTAAATTGTAAATTAGAAATACAGAGCCAATAGTCCCCGCTGCTAGCCTCATTAGGTTAAGTTATTGATATGTAATTTTACATTACTAATTGATAATAAAAAAAATAAAATAAATAAAAATAAATATTTTCTAGGAAATCTTTGGTTGATACTAATGAGGAACAGAAGGAGATAGGCCTGTCGAGAGTAGCACTGAAGATTGCGTAAGCGGCAGCTGAGGAGCCACAAACATACACATCTGCCCAGGTTTCATAGCGTAATCTTCGCTTAAGCCCAACAATGTAGTGCTCTAAAAAGCCCTACCACCTTTTTCCCCATCCATACATCCTAATCCCAGAAATCCTACACCAAAACATTAAATCCTATCAAAATCCTGAAAAACCAAAACTAAAATCAAAATTCGCAATAAACGAATCAAATATTCGTTTATAGCTTTGCATTTGCCCCACGGCATAATCTCAATTCAAAATCCAGAAATACATTTCAATCTGGTAATTTCCCTAGAAAATTAAACAAACCAAATCCATGGCAAATCACACCAGATGTTCGAATTTGCCACAAGCAAACAATACCCAAATACCATTTCAAATTCTCATATGCAAATAGATTGATGAAGATTCAGAAAACTGAATCTTATCTAAAACAAACATTGAGCATCGCATGAAATGTATTGAAAATCGAGATTGTTGCACGAAAATGTGTATCTTTGGGATACAATTTTCGATTCCTTTTCCTTTATAAAGGAACAGTATAGTGATCTCCGGGCAGCAGTCTAAATTCGTCTTTTGTCGCTGGAGGAAGTACCCCAGGTTAATCTCCGAGGAAATAAATAAAACCCATTCCAAAAAGAAACAAGACGCGCTTTCATTTTATGGACGACGAATAGCTAAGCATCACCTGGCCCCCACGGAAGACCAAGTGAAGACTAAGGATGAAGGCCAAATCCAAGGACGTTGCTCTTCCCTTTGAACTCAGAGGAAGCACGGCAACGAACCCTGTTGTGGGACAGGTTTTCAGAAGCTATTTTAAGAGATCACTTATTCCTTTTAAGGACTAAGAAACACGCTTCCTGAAACCAAGAACACAACAACAAAGTCAATTCTCGGTCTATTTAAAGGAGTAGGAGAAGATTCACAACTTCCAGCTAAAGGGACGGGAATCAAAAGCCCCGTCATGCAATGATCAGGGATTTTTTTTTATACAAACGCGCGCACAAAAGGGGATTTTGGAGGCCCTTAAATCTCAGAGCACAGTGCGAGCGGAAGGAGACGAAGTGGCTAAGGAAAGGAGGTATCGATGTACATTGGTCTTAAATGCCTGGACATTACAACGACGAGGAAACAGATGATTAGATTGAGCATTCCACATTCGTGTGGCTCGGCTAAAGAATTACTCTCTACGTTTGCTTGTGCCCGTGAAGTTGACTTTCAATGTGAACTGATTCGCATTCTCAGATTGACGGGTATCACTGGAAAATATCTGAGGAGGGGGAACACATTCGGCAAGTTCTGTTGAGCAACGACCGTGATAATACCTATAGAAGAAAGATAGGAATGATACGTTGCGTCTATGTTCTAACGACGGCATTGATCGACTCACAGCTAAGTCCCGAATAAGTTTCACTGCTCGTTTGTGCCACCTATCAAGCACGTGTAGTGCAGTTTTGGATGCGCCTGACCAAATATGGGAGTTGAACTCCATTTTTGGACCAATATACGCCATGTAAATAGTGGCCAGGTTGGATGGAGTGAAAGATCTTTTGGATCTCTTGAGGAACCCGATGCGTTTGGCCGCACTTTTCGCAGTTTCAAAAATTTGGCCGCTCCAATTAAGAGTCGAATTAATTCGAATACCGAGGATGGATACTTTCTTGGCTTCGTGGATGGAAGTGCCGTTCATCAACAGTATATTTACTTTGGGATTCACCTTTGACGACAGGAGAGAGTACTCAGTTTGTAAGGCATTGAACTCTACTCGGTTAGATAATCCCCATTGATATATCTTGTTGAGGTCGGAATTCAGTGTATTAAGCATAATCTGCTGATTGGTATTGACGTTCGAAGAGTTTGGCCAGTAATGTTCATATGAGTATGAGAAACTCAATGTGCTTTCGCCAGCAAACGAGTAGATTGGGTTGTGGGTAATGGATAAGAGATCATTTATAAAGATCAGGAAGAGAGTGACAGTACAGAGCCTTGGGGAACACTTGCATTAATTTGATGGGAGGCAGATTTGACACCATTAATTTGCATTTCGAAGACACACTTCATGCAGTCATAAGAAAGGCGTCTATAAATATAACCAATACTGCTTCCTGATGCGGGCCTAGTAGGGTCATTTACAAACCATACAAGACCGTGTGAGGCGAATAACGACAGGTAGTTACTGATAGTTTCATCGTCGTCAAAGATGTTGACATTGAAATATCCCACAACAATTAATTTTTTAGAGTTATCTCCTGACAGGAGAGCAGAAAACTCTTGGATAAAACTGCCTATATTCATCGTAGGGAGTCCATAGACACAAAGGAATACAAATATAACCTGATTAATTTGAACAGAAATTCTTAAAGCGTCCACACTTGACATCTCAACGCAAGTGAAATTAAGTATCTTGTAGTTCTCCTTCACGAAATAACCTACTCCGCCTGAAGCATACCCTTCGTTCGTCTTAGCAGCAATCTTGTAACCTGGCAAGGTATAATCACTATCTCAAGGTCATAGATCCAAATTTCAGAAACAAAAATTAAATCAGGGACGCGAGCAAATGCCTCTAGGTGAGTGGACAGAGATAGAATATTAGTTCTCATACTTCTGATGTTCTGGTGTACAATAAAAAGGGATTTGTTAGTCACATCCCAATAGTCACAAATTCAGAATTTATTTTCCGCGAATTCAAACCTCGATGCCCGTCTTTTGGAGCCACCTGCGATTGTGCCCGTGTGGTCTTCCATGTCGGATGTTCTTGGCAAATTCTTTCGCCTATCTTATGCACGAAGAATATTTCCAACCTGCTAGAAAATTGTGTTCAGCCAGTCCCAAAGGGGGAAAAAAAGGATCTCCCACAAAATTACCGGTCGATAGCATTACTGTTTATGTTATATAAGGTGATGGAAAAGGTCATCAATGCCGAGTTAATTAAGCATTTGGAGTAGAACGCACTTCTAAATAATCGTCAATACGGATTCCCTGGCAGGCGGTCCACAAGAGAGCTTTTGACCCTTATAACCGATGTATGCATATCCGCGATTGGGGGGCATGGTGAATCAAGAGCGGTTGCATTGAATATCTCCAAGGCTTTTGACCGAGTTTGGCACGGAACATTGGTATTGGTCCGCGTAATTCGGTTTACATGCGCTCCACGAGGCAATCGGACGGATCGCACCACTTTGCGGTTAATCTTCCAATGGCGCGATCATCTCTGCATCAGAACTCGTTCTGGAACGGAGCGGAGAAGCTGTGGAATTCCCTCCCCGCGCGAGTGTTTCTGGAGCATTACTGTTCAAAAGGAACTGCAACTGTTATTTGGTGGCATCTCGGGGCGCCGACTCAGCGCTATATATTCGCATCTCCCGAGAGCAGGTTAATAAAAGGCAAAAAAAGTCCTGAAGAGACTGGACTGAAACCTACAATCTCTGATCCATTTTCTTCATCTTGCGATAACCAGAATCACCCACATCCGTGAGGGTGTTGGGCTCGGTCTCGCGATATCTGAAAAGAAAAGAAAGGGGGGGTATCCAAGGATAGTGTGGACAGTGTTAGTCCAGGTGTTCTCTAACTACTTGTATAGAGTGATGGTGGGAAAGAAATCATACAAGACCGGTAGGTCTTGGGTGCGGTAGTGAACACAGATCACGTCTTTGGCGTCTGATAATCTGCGCTTTGGCCGGTGTGTGTATGTTTGTGCCGTCTTGTACTGTGCGTCCGTGTGTGTGTGTGGTTTGTTAACAGTAAACCCTATGGGATGGATCCAGGAATCCTCTATTATAGAGGGGAATGTTGTTGAGGAGGGTGCTCTCTTCAGTTTTGTACTGAAGAAGAAATTGTGGGGATTTGATCCGAAGAGATCGAGAGAGAGAAGGGTGAAGAACGCAAGAGTCCCGTAGAAGTAGGTTCTCGCTGTTCTGAATGCTTTCGAGGTACTTATATGCTAATTGATGCAAGTACTCGTCGATAGGGGTAATGGAGGCAGCTTCGTATAGGTGAGAGTTGGGGTACTGACGACCGTCAGGGCTTCTAGAAAGATTGGTGTATCTTCTGAGGAGTTTCCTTTCGAAAACTCGAAGTCTTTCCATTTGAGCCGAAGATATGCAGGACCATATGGGAAAGGCGTACGATATTCCAGATCGGATTAGCTGCTTATAGCGGAGAAACTTAACTTTGGTGTCAACTTTGTTGCTCCACTTCAAGATGTTGTGCAGTTGCTTAGACCGATCGAGGCCCCTTTGGAGAATGTGGGTCACATGTTTGATGGAATTCAATTTTTGTGGTATAAGTGACCCCAAGATATTTGATCCTGTCTTGTGGTCTAATTGTAGTATCTCCCATTTTTATTCGAATATGCTGTGAATATCGAGAAGTAGGTTGGAAGTGTTTCCTACTCAGAATTATAGCTACTGCTTTAGATGTATTGAGTCGAATTTTCCATCGACTGTAATACTGATACAGTTCGTCCAAGTGACGCTTGAGTCGATTTGTTCCGAGTTTAGGGCCGTTGGATGAGGTGTACACTAGGACGTCATCCGCATAACATATCTGGTTTACTCTCCCGTCCACAGGGCGAGGAATATCGGAGGTGTAAATATTGAATAAGATGGGGCCTAGAATGGAGCCCTGTGGTACGCCTGCAGCGGCGTGAAAAGTTCGGGAAAGCTTTCCATTCACTCTAACTTGAAAGGTTCTGTTTCGAACGAACTGGTAGATGATACTATAGCGTTAAGCAAGGATAGTGAAGAAGGTGAATTGAACACACGATGAAACGGTTGAAAAGCGAAGCAGTGAAGCATCAGACTACTGACCGTGTTTAGAATTTGATTTCCAAACTCGAGTATATTCCACTGGTGTGAATTATTTTTATTTATCGCTTGGTATACGGTTCTGATGTATTTTTCTTATTCGATTTTTTTCGTTCGGTGTTCTTCACTATTTTTGCTTGCTTGTGAATTGTGTGTATCTGTTAGAATCGCTACACACTCCCGCCGCAGTAACTTCTTTACGATCAGATTCGTATGCGTACGACGGACGAACGAGAGAGAAACGAGAAAACGTCGGAGGCTGGGCTCTATGCGGAAGTCGTGACCGTGTGTGAAGTTCTGCTTTACTATGGGAAGTGTATGCTGTGTGTACAAGATCACGTCGTAGTCACCAATTATAGCGTTAAGCAAGGATAGTGAAGAAGGTGAATTGAACACACGATGAAACGGTTGAAAAGCGAAGCAGTGAAGCATCAGACTACTGACTGTGTTCAGAATTTGATTTCCAAACTCGAGTATATTCCACTGGTGTGAATTATTTTTATTTATCGCTTGGTATACGGTTCTGATGTATTTTTCTTATTCGATTTTTTTCGTTCGGTGTTCTTCACTATTTTTGCTTGCTTGTGAATTGTGTGTATCTGTTAGAATCGCTACAATACTACATAACGTTCTACTGAGGCCAGTATTCAATAATTTAAAAACGAGACCTTCGATCCAAATCGTGTCAAAAGCTTTTTCAATGTCCAGGCTCAATGCAACGGTGGGTGCCTTATTGAAGAGCCGCACGCAAACGTGGTTTTGAAATATGTTGAGAGCCATAGTGGTGCTGAGCGCTCTTCGAAATCCAAATTGGAAATCAGGTATTAGGTGCCTGGCACTGACAAAGTTATTTAGCTTCTCGTATATGAATTTTTCATATATTTTGCTGATGCAAGTGAGAAGCGAGATAGGGCGGAAGCTTAAGGGGTGATACGTTGGTTTCCCAACTTTTGCTATTGGGCATAATAATAGCCTGCCTCCAAGCTTGGGGAAAGTTCCCCATGTTGTAAGCATGGTTGAACAGAATGGAGAGCTTTATCAAGAATAAGGCAGAAAGCCTTCGCAACGAGTGGTATGACATGTTATCGATACCGGGTGACTTCTTAGGGTATCGAGATTTAACCAGGCTCTGTAGGGTATTTGATGCGATGAAACCGTGACGATTATCACGTGTGTCATCGAAGTATGTACTGTTAGTTGGGGTAAAGACAACAATTGGCTCGTTGAAGTTGTCCAACTTACTGTGGACCTCTGAACTAATGATCGCATTAGTATCCGGGTCGCCATCTTGGAGAGTAAGTTTGTGATTGTTTTCGAAGGTCTCTCCGATGATATTTGCTTTATTGGTGTCGTTATTAACAACAACCCCATTGTGTATGATTGGCCCAGTGATACGGGAAGTGCCACATATCTTTTTAACATGTTTATAAACGTTCTGGTCCATCTGAATACCCTTCAGTTTGTCTTCCAATTGTCGGGTACTCTGTTTTATCAGTGTACCAATATTGTGAATAATGGATCGCAATAATGGCTCCATTTGCGTAAAGCGGTGATACATTGAAGCGATGGCCCACGATAGGCTATTATAGGAAAAGTATTTCTGCTGCCTTTAATTTTTAGGTTTTTTTTTTCAGGCAGTTTATCACCAGTCGGCGCTCGAATCGTTTTTCGTTTATACGGCCCACTATGAATCATTTGAGAGTATTAAAGACACACTCTGTCCACGAACTTAAGTTTTAATCCGTTTTTGTAGTTGAATGTACAAAATGATTTGTGTATGGCTCAATCCTTCTAAGATCTGTGCCTCGTTGAGTTACAAACTTTTGTTTTTTTCAGCCGGATTTCGAAAGTTCCATTTAAACATATGAACGTAAACAATAAATCCTACCACATATATTCTTTTAAGTAATATCCCCCTCCCCTGTTATGTGTACCATATTTATTACAATTTTAGAGCAAGTGTTTACTCCAATACCTTCGAAATTAGAGTAAATACCAATGTGAAAAAAAAAATTGAATAAATACATTTCAGTCGAGTGTAATTCCACATAACAACTGCTTCATACATCGTCCGTAATCAATACGTTCTTGTTCGATTTCAGATTCAAAATGGAAGTAAAGTTAATCATCCTATCTCTGTTGATCATCGAATACGTACTTACTTACGAATCAGGATCCCCTGAGGTGCCTCTCAATATATCAACAAGTCCTCGTGGGACTACAGATGTCGGAGCAACAAACAAGGAAATACAGCAAAAAGTAAACATACCTCCCTTCTACAATTTTTTTGCTATTTTATATGAACACAACTTCATGTGCATCGGTTCTCAATGATATTACATTTACAGGATACTGCATCCATTCATACCATACCCACTCCAGCATTGCAGGACAATGTCAATGGATCACGATTTGCATCAGAAAAAGTATCGCTACAGCAAGGAGAAAAGGAAATTTACATTGTCCAGTTGCCCGAAGATGAAATGAAATCACATGGAGAGAATAAATCTGTCAGAGATGTTGGATACCAGCCAGTTGTCAGGTATACAGTATTAAGATGACAAAATCGATAAGCCTCTTCAATTTACCGACGTCTGTTATCATTCCAGTGGCCAAGGAAACAAAAATCATAGTCAAATCAGAGGCCAGTTAGGCATTGGTACAAATACTATGGAATTACTGCGCCAAAAATGGAAGCAACAACCAGCTGTCAATGGCCAAGGGAAAGGTAAATCTAAAGGATTTATTGAGTTTGAGTTCAACTTTGAGAATGGCCGAGCGAATGAACGGGATTACGATGCCGGAGAAACAGGCAAATCAACTTCTTCCCTCAATAAGATTTTTTCAAGTTTACTGCCACAAGGACTCGCCGATATATTCCGTTTCAGCTACATTGCCGAACCACCGAATGCCAAGTTGCACATCTCCACACAAAAGAGAGGACATACTAATCCGAGAGGCAACAACACAACTGAAGAGGAATTTGGAATCCATTCAACATTGTCTCTCACAGCATCCACATCCTCAATTGCAGATGATGTCTCTACAACAATGGCAAAAAGGATTGACTTAAATGATTCAAGGCCGATGACAAAGGATGATGTTCATGACATAAACAATGCAGCTGAGAATATTACTGAATTATTAGCACCGAATGTGGACGATTTACCTAGGATATCGTCAAAATTAAGGTCACCATTTGGTGAGCCCATCAATATAGAGATACGAAATGAGTCTGATTATGAAGACCATAACATGAATTCGAATGAGGATAATTTAATTGCACCATCTCAGCATATTCTACAGCACATTTATTATCCTTCTACCGGCTCGGAACTAGTAGATGCAGTCCCTCCTGTTTCCGATTACGCAGAAAATTTATTTGATCCAGATGGTATTCAAAATGTCGATGGTATGGGAAGCTATGGCAAAAAATTAGATCCATCACCTACCAGGCAACTCGACGAATTCCAGGAGGCTGAAGAGAAGCGACAAAATCCTAATGAAAACATAATAGAGCCAGAAGCCCCATCGAGAGTGTTTTTGAGGAATTTCAAAGCCCGCTTAGAGGGTCCAAAATCAATCCAAATGAGCCCCAACGATCGCGATCTTGACAACATATTGAAGTCGTATGTGTCCACTGAAAGCACAATTAGGACTGGTTATTCAGTAGGGAGCAATAATCACTTTCCAATTCAAATAAAAGACCGTTCAGTGCAAATACTCCCGCCTGAAAAGAATCTGAGTGACGTGTACGGTCCCAATGCTAATAATAATAATGCCATTCAAACAGATGTGAAAGGTCCATTTGCTCAGCATTCGGGCAACAATCAGAACAACGTTTATGACACTGCTGAACGTTCCATTAATGGGGGCTATTCGGCTGGGCACAATCATGGATTTCAAATGCGAATTAAAGGCCCGATTGAGCAGTCAGGTCCATACGGTCCTAAATATTTTGACAACAATCCGAACAATGTACTGCAAACGTACGAATCAACTGACCGGTCATTTGCTGCCAGTCATACCGGGGCAAATAGTAATAAATTTCAAGTGGAGGTGAAAGGTCAAATTGACCAGAACAATTATAGAAATCAAGGAGACAGACAATGGAACAACAATCAGAAGAGTGGGCTACAAGCGTATGCCACACCACCCGCGTTTGACGGTGGTGGGTATCCACCACGGGCCAATATACCTTTCAGTAATGATCATGGTCAACAAAACAAGCTTACAAATGATCCTGGTAACATACTGAAGTTATATGCCTCCGCTGAGCCGCCTCGAACAGATGGATATGAGAAAAATGGCGTCCAATACATTCAAAACAAAGTAGATCCAGGCAATCAATCTAGACATATACATTTTCCGGAAAATAGTTTCCAGAAAAGACCCGATGATACACTCCCGGCGTATAACTCTCCGAAATTTGGGGGTTATTCTGGAAAGGACAGCTATCCTACTTTATCAGATTTTAAGAGTTCTCCTGGCCAGTCCGAAAAATTCCAACACACAAACATTTATTCAACTCCAGACGTTTCCAATCTATCAGCGCCAAATTCTCAGCCAGAAAAAATAGAAAAAATGCCCAGTGGTGATCAGGGAAACGGCGAAACATCTCAACTGCATACAGATGTGTTTTCTCCTAAGCCACATAATAATATTTATGTCCTGCAGGGTCGGTCTAAATTCAAATCTTTCACCGATTCTACCACCCCTTATCCACTCATTCAAAGCCATCCTCGAACATTAGTCGAGATTCAAAAGTCACTAAACATTCAGAACAAAGTAATCACGGAGTCAAATGGAAACGTTATAGAACAGTATGAGTCTTTAAAATCACCCAATAAACAATTTGATCCTTTTAAGAATGTCCAAATGTTTCGAATTACCACACCTATAACCACCTACTCCATGCGCATAGGTCAAAACCAAGAAGAGTCCAATCAAAAAGAGGATGTTATCCCTTATCCACCTTACGGTCCCGGTGTGCAAAGTCAGAATCAATTAACAGACGAAAGAAAAGAACAATACCAACAGCAGCCCCAGCAACAATCCAGTCAAAAGGATCAGCAACAAATCAACAAATTCATTGAGATCATAGAGAAGCAGGTACCAGTTCGTGTAGAAGTTGAAAAACATGTCCCACAACCATATCCTGTGGAACGTTTAGTAGAAAAGTACATCGATCGACCAGTTCCAGTAGAACGAATCGTCGAAAAAGAAGTCGAAGTGCCGTATCCTGTCAGAGAGATTGTGGAAAAATTTATCGACCGCCCAGTACCAGTGGAGAAGATTATTGACCGACCCGTTCACGTTCCCTACCCCGTTCAAGTTGATCATTTTATAGATCGACCCTACGCAGTACAAATTGCTGTACCAGTTGCAGTACCTGTACCAGTTCATCGATTCATAGATCGTCCTTATGCCGTCGAAAAGATAGTCGACAGACCAGTTCGGGTTCCATATCCCGTGGAGACAGTTGTCGAAAAGGTTGTCGAAAAGCATGTACCTGTCGAAGTTGAACGAATTGTAGAAAAACCAGTAGAGAAGATTGTTGAGAAAGTTGTGGATCGACCATATCCTGTAAATAAGCTTATACCGCATCCGGTCCCAGTACATATACCCGTACCTGTTGGTGTTCCGGTGGCAATCGCCTTGACCAAAACACACGAATTTAAAAAAATGTCACCCAATGCTGAAAGTGTTACAGAAACCCTACTCCATTTAGTTCCGCCACCTCTTCCAACCGGCGAAGGAGACACCAACTATAAGACACTTCCCGAAAACTTGGACATATTGCTTATCAATGATTACTCCGGCCCAGTACCTGTGGAGAATCAAGACCTCTCCTGGAATGCAGTCGTTAAACGTGATGGCAAAGGACATTACATAAAAAGAAGTCCAGAATTTGGAAAAAATCTTCGAGTCGAGTATGGTTTTAAGCCACCTCTTGTACCCTCGATTGAAATTGATGATAAGGGTCTGCCCTTGTCCTTGTCAAAAGTCCACTGAGCAACAGTTAATAAGTCATATGTTACACCTTCGTGCCAAAACTATATTTTTAATTTGTTCAACTGATTTATAAACGAATAAATCATTTAATAACTCGGTCCTATAATTTATTTCTTCCTCTTTAACTGCAGTCAATTCACACTTTACCCTGACCCTTAACTTTCAGTCATCTCGCTCACCCATCCGTCGATATCCATACCCTTGCTTTTATGAGTTACAAATCACTCAGCAAAAGAGCAGCATCCTTTTCAAATGGTATAGTATATCCCCTTTAGCACTCGAGCCTGTACGAAGTGTTCGCAGTCAAAGCAGGAAGAATTTATTGCCCTGGCAAACAATAAGTAAAGCCAATGGAACAGTAACCAAAAAGGATACAAGCACATACTACAACATAGTAGTGTTATATTCACACAAGCGAAAAGCGAAGATGAAAATAAAAGCCTCCTCTGATACAGAACAGAATCCTTATACACATGCCACTGATGTCGAGGCAAAAGATTGCTATCTTGATGACCCTTGTCTCTACCATTTTCGTACTCAATTGCCAAAAGAACCTACCATGGCATATCCTTTCGATATCCGGAGCAATAGCTAAGTCGTTAACTGCCTGTTTGTGTGCGTGCTATAAGACTGTTCTCATTTCAGTACAAGTTTAACTTCAATAAAGAAGCACGCATAAACGCCCAACCTCTATCGTTGAACCCTTCATTGGCACCCCTTCCTCTCTTAAGTATAAATATCTCGTATCTCCGATTGCGATATCTTCTACCCCTTCCCCTCTATGCTCTATAAAAGGCCAGAAAAAGATTTATATGACAGGTGATAAATTTGATTCTCGCCCCAATCACAAAGCATCAAGTGCAAAAACAGCAACAACAATTCGAATGTATCCGCAAAAAACTCTTAGAAGCGTGAAATAAGCTGAAAGAGGACGAGAGATTTCGCGAGAAGGAAATGCCAGAACCGGAAAAAGGATGTGATATAAAATATCACATCCAGGAGGCTGGGCTGTAAAGTATCCTGAATACAGAGAACCCATATCAGGGAGTTGCACCCCCTCTCGTGAAGTTGAGGAACACCCTTAGATTCCGAAAACTATTAAAGCCAGAAGTTCACTTAATTTTCTCCTATCTCATTCATTTAGGGATCCTGGGCGTACTGTAGGCAATTAACTCTTGTCTTCTACATATTGGAAGCATAGATATTCGGCCGGGTGTACGTGACAAGCACCTTAAGTCATTATTTGCAGACATACAAAGATCCTTACTCCTGTCTCCCTATTTTTCTCCTTTCCTCACTTTCTCTTTTTCTTTCTTACTGTATTTGCCAAATGTTAAGATCTGTGGCAACCTACCTTCTCACAGCATGTGGTTTGATTGTGGTTATTACTTGTCAGCAACCTTAGGCGAATCCTATTAATAACAGATAATACAAACGTCTAAAAGGCCATTACAACATCGTGTGTCATGCAAAAAGGCCCTTAACCATTGAATCCGACGTTAATAGGTCAGGTAATCAAACTACGACCCACACATTCATCAAATTTATCTACTGTGAAAAAGCATGACCATATGGTGCAGGAATAAATTAATATGATTTATGCTCAACGATGCACCAGTTCGATTCACGTTCCATGTATCTTTTCAACACCTTTTTTAAGCGTTTTCTTTACGGAAAACCACTTACTATTCAATGCATAGTTTTGTGGAATTCTTGCATTCAATTTAAAATGACTCCACGCGTATTTTTGTTTTTGTATGTACACGCTTACAAAAGGGGATTTTAGGATGACCTTTAAATGTCAAAGCACAGTATGTACGGAAGAAGAGGAGGAGTGAATTCAATTTGCTGCGTCGACTAGTTGACAATATGCGTATTTGGTCGACATCAACTTCTCGTTGCCGTCTTGTAACTAAGGTTATGTATTAGTTCTGCTTATTTTACTTTGTTTTTTAAGTCCCGACTGCTGGGCTTGTCTATCTGAACTTGACGGACTGCTCTTCCAAGTACGAAGGTTGGGAAAAATAACAACACTACAAACTTCTTTAAACAGGTCAAACAGTAGACAAATTTTAACGTTGAGCGACGATAGTGGAGAACGATATTCCAAGTGAAAGGCTAGAATCAAAGCACAAATACTTCATACGAGTAGTATAGCCGTTTGTGCGAGGATGTCTCAACTCCCTGCTTAAGCTGGTACATATAAGTAGGAAGATACCTGGAAATATGTCGGCGAAACCGAGAAAGACGCTTTCATGTTCCACAGGAGTGGCGTCATCTACCCAACCCGCTTTAGATAACACTAGACCAGCCGCTTAGACAGAGAAAAGACTGACTTCTATATGCCTTGTGGGAAACCTGCTTGTATCTGCTGCTATGCATACCGATGGAAGGGCGCCATTGTGCGTCAACAAATCAGAAGAGAATCTGTCTGCCTTCTATAATCCCATGCCAACAACAGTCCTGGTCGGCCCTACATGATCGACGATAAGTGAAGGGATATCGATGCACAATCCGCAACTCCCACTCCCAAATCAAGAAAAGCATCGCAAAAAATTGATGGATGATCTTCGGCTATCGACGATAAGAGGATCGATTTTTATTACTTATTTTTACTATTTTGTTTCAAAATTTGCCTATGAAAAACCTTTTTTTTTCAAATGGGTGCCGCGTTTGTTCACAAAATAACGCATCGACATTTTTTTTTGCACAAATGCGCGCACAAAAGGGGATTTTGGAGTACCCTTAAATGTTAGTGCACATTGTGAGCGGATGGATAGGAAGTGGATAAGGAAAGGAGGTATCGATGTACATTGGCCTTAAATGACTGGACATTACAATGACGAGGAAACACATGATCAGGTAGAGTATTCCACATTCGTGTGGTTCGGCTAAAGAATGACTCTCTATGCTTATCTGTGCGCCTGAAGTTGACTTTCAACGTGAATTGATGTGCATTCTCAGATTGACGGGTATCGCGGGAAAATGTCTGAAGAGGCGGAACACATTCGGCAAGTTCAGTTGAACAACGACCGTGGTAATACCTATAAAAAAGAGATAGGCGTGATACGTTGCGCCAATGTTCTAACAACGGAATTAATCGATTTACAGCTGGATGCCCAATCAGTTTCACTGCTCGTTTTTGCATCCTATCGAGCACGTGTAGTGCAGTTTTGGGTGCACCTGACTAAATGTGGGAGTTTACCTCCATTTTTGGACAAATTTAAATTTACATTTTTGTAAATAGTGGCCAGGTTGGATGGAATGAAGTATTGTGGCGGTTCCGCCAGATCCCACGGCTCGCCTTCCTAAAAAAACCCCCATAACCACAACCCGGTCTACACCAGATTTCGCTAATGCAATTCGCATTACTATTGTAAATGCTTCCCGCATTATATAGATCACCATCTGTAATCATAAAATCCCTATAAAGAAAACTTACCTTCATGCATCCCTTCGCATACAATTTTTCATAAGATTTCTTTGTTTTCTTATTTGGTATTCTGAACCAATTCGGTACCAGACAAATTCCTGTAAACAAAATAATTCGGATTGCAATCAATGTAACCGTCATGACAGGGACCATAAATATCGCGCCGTCTATTTTCCCAGCCGCGTCATATACCTTTTCATACACATTGCCTGGCAACCTTTTTTGTTTGTCTTACCAACAAACAACCCAAGCAGCTGCATATAATTAGCGCAATAGACGCTGAAACCAAATTCTCCAGCATTTCCTAATGCAAATATGAACCCGGTTTCTATTGCAGCCAGAGATGCCATAAACATCCAATTTGCTTTTAGCACCTTTTTCTCCTAACGTCGAAAATAGCGACGAGGCATCGTATAAACATGACCCTCATTAAAGAGCGAACCATTTGGTCGCCTTTTCTTTTGTCCTTGCCGCCTGTCTGTTTCGCTGTTCCACTGCACGTGTGAATAGCATTGATCTCAACGATCCCACACATACCACCATGACCTTTATTACAAGATCTGGTTTCCTATACCATCAAGAGAGACTTTACGTTTCCCTGGTGGTAGTTAAAAAACGATATCCTTATTGGAGAGGATATCGTTTGAGTCGTAATTCAACCACCAGCGAGTGCACATCGTTGAGTGTTCTTCCACCCCTACGTAGCGTGTGCTCGGGGGTGAGCACATCCCCGGAGTCGTGAATTTAAACCCCTGAGAGTTATAGAAAGTCGAGTTCGAATCGTTAGTTCATATAATCATTTGTTAAAACCTCAATAACTTGCCGTTGGAACAATATACAAAAATTCATATTCATGTGTAATATTAACATTTGTTTACCTCGATAACTCGCCTTTGGAACAATATTCAAGAAATCATACTCTGAATTATACAAAAACCATTCCATTAAAACAATAAAAATGAGTTACCAGCAAAAACAGTGCGTTTTCTTTTAATCTTTTGGTGTTCGTTTTGTTGGTTGTTTCCAAACGTGGCGGCGTTTCGTTCCTTTGCTTCGGTGGATTTGTTTAGTGCTCGTCGGTGGAACAATACATGATGGAGGAGGAAGTAGAACGGAGTACCCATGCAGGTACATTACTTCCTCACCACAGTATCTTTTGCATCTCTTAAGGAACCCCATACATTTGGCTGCAATTTTCGCAGCTTCAATGTGGTCGCTCCAATTAAGAGCCGAATTAATTCGAATGCCGAGGATGGATACTTCCTTGGCTTCGTCGATGCAAGTGCCGTTCATCGACAGTATATTTACTTTGGGGTTCGCCTTTGACGACTGTTAATTTAAGTACTTTCACCATTTTTTTATTGAATCATAGGATAAGTTCATTTCATGTGTTACTACATACATCGCACATCACTAGGCGATTACAAAATTATCTTTATGAGAGTTTAAGTACCTTTTCACGAAATACCATTTTTTATGACGGTTCCCTTTTCTACGACAATTATCTTAGCAGATAAGTCCCGTCCCATGAAACGACCTCGATACACACATTTTATGACACAGGCAAAGGAATGCTCCATTAAGGGTTTTTCCTAGATGCGGCCTCGGCGGTATCGGTTTGTATTGATACATGAAATGAACAAAGAACGTAGGTAATTAAGAAAATGTCCGACCCGTCACTTGACGTGGTAAGAAAATGTATATCTTTTGAAAGGATAATGCTCGTCGCCATATGATTGTATGACTAGTTTTTATACTTTTATTGTAGGTACATTATGGCGCAAGGCTAATAACCTTACCCGTAAAAATAAATTATTATGGAAAATTTAACAAGCCTCGAGACTTGCTAAATCAGGCCAAGACCGGATACCGGTTGTAGTGCCAATGATGATGATGATGTGGGTACATTGGAAAGAATCTTGTTTTCCAACTGTACACGAAATTGTTAGGTAGTAAGTTCCTTCTTAGATGTTTGTATATAAGGCAAAGTATTTTCGAAAATAAACGTGATTCTACTTTCGCTGTTGAAGAGGTGAACGTTACCGCATTTGTTTGTTGAATCATCTGCTTTCTCTTCAGCTTCAATCACAACGTCGCATATCGATTGTTGTTGGATCACCAATTGAACCCCATGCTGGACGCATAGGTTAAAGAGCCTAGGCGCCAATTAGAAAAATCACGTCACGTGTTTATGTACCCTGGCGAATCCTGAACTCATCACGTCACGGCCTTATGTGCCCTGACGAACTATCGACCGCAAGGTATCGACTTTCAACAGAGGAAGGTCAAAAGGGCTTTTCCTCTATAAATTATAAACAACGACAATAGACAGCGCTAAGTTTGTAAGGCTTTGAACTCTACTCGGTTAGATAATCCCCATTGATATATCTTGTGGAGGTCGGAATGCAATGTATCAGACATAACTTGCTGGTTGGTAATGACACTCGAAGAGTTGTTCGGGACTGTTCATATGAGTATGAGAAACTCTACGTGCTATCACCACCAAACGAGTGAATTGGGTTGTGGGTAAGAGATCATTTATAAAGATCAGGGAGAGAGTGGGTGGGAGTACGGAACCTTGGGGAACACCTGCATTAATTTGTTCGGAGGCAGATTTGACACCATCAACAACCACTTGGATTGAACGGCCAGAAAGACAGTCTCTTATCAATTGGATCAGAGAATTGCCCACTCCATATGAATGTAATTTTGATGAAAGGGCTGGATGCCAAACTCTGTCGAAGGCTTTCGAGATATCCAGTGCAACAACCCTGCTTTATATAGTAGTGGATGGAATGACTCCACTTTTCGGTAAGGTACTGCATCATATATCCTGTGGACCTGTTGCTACGAAAGCCATATTGGCGGTCATTGAGGAGGTCATTTGATTCCATATATTTCGAAAGTTGATGGTTATTCAGTGATTCAATTACTGTGGCGGTTCCCTTGAACGCCACCTATCATCTTCCCATTACCCCATATTAAACTCCCACCTATGATCAGACTAAATAAAAATAAAATAATTATTCAACCATTAATTACTTAAACTTACAAAAAATTGCATCGATTTTATTTTATTTTTTTAAAGTTTTTTTAATTAAATGAGTTGCAATAAAAAAAGAAATAAAGAACTTTAAGAGAAACGAATCATCATCATCATCATCGGCACTACAACCGGGATCCGGTCTTGGCCTTATTTAACAAATCTCTCCACTGGTCCCGATTTCGAGCCGATGTCATCCAGTTTGGCACTCCCAGGCTCTGGGCGTCCTGGTCTACGCCATCCTTCCATCGCAGACAAGGTCTGCCGCGCTGTCTCCTTCCATACATACAGAGAAACGAATATAGTATAAATATTTATCCTTACACATACGCAGTATACAAGTTAAATTTATTCACGTAAAATTATACTAATTGTAATAAGATTATTGTCGTCTTTGTTTCCTTTGCCGCAAAGTAAAAACAATATAATTAAGCAAATAAATTATACGTTTTATGTAAAAACAAGTTAAGATTAAAGTTGGCTATAACTACAGGATATCTGCATGGAAGATAAAAAGGATTATATATATAAATATACAATTTCAGTTTATGAGGTCAGTCTCCGCGTCTCATCTAACCAAATTATAGGTCTTTATCAGGCATTAAACAAACTAAAAACAAATACAGAGAGATTGACTCAACTAGAGCAAAAGAAGCAATTTTATGCTAAACAGTCTTAAATAAGATACTACCAGAATTTCTTTTTGTATGTACCCGCTGTACCTTACATTTTTTTCTCTCCCTCTCTATCGTTCACTTACGCGTTAGTCAGCAGTATTTTAACCAGAAATATTGAATATAACCGTAAGCCCCTACAGGGCACCAAAACGCCGATATTTTTGGACAATTCTCCGCGACACCAAAACACACGACGGGTCTACGACTGACTCCACCGGCACTTTCGGTCCTGACTCCTTTGATTCATGGTCACGCGCACGCACTGGACTTTCACTTCTCTTTACTTTGGCAGTGACCATTCTTTCCACTCATTTCCCCCACAGGCAGCTTAAGAATTCTTTCGTAGCGCGTCCGCTTTTTCGGTTACTGGCACTCCCCACATCCTGGCACATTGGAGAACCAATGCCAGCAATCCCTAGTATTCCGCCTCAACTTCTGGCACATTGGAGTACCAATTCCAGCGAGCATTACACACCAGCTGGACTACACTCGACAGCCTTCGACTTGCTTCCCACTTCCATTCATCCGACTTCACATGCTTTCACCATCTTTTCGGACGGCTAATTACCACCAGCTACGTAGCAAAATAGTAGTAACACGCCGGCCTCATCCCACATCCTGGCACTTTGGAGAACCGATACCAGCGACCTTCTATTTCACCTCCTGGCACTTTGGAGTACCAATGCCAGCGCGACCTCTACTCTACACATCCTGGCACTTTGGAGTACCAATCCCAGCGAGATCCAATAGTCCCATCCTGGCACATTGGAGTACCAATGCCAGCGATCTTGCATTCCCCACATCCAGGCACTTTGGAGAACCAATGCCAGCGACCTTCCACTCTACCTCCTGGCAGTTTGGAGTACCAATGCCAGTGACCTCTATAAATCACATCCTGGCACCTTGGAGTACCGATGCCAGCGATCTTCTATTTCACCTGCTGGCACTTTGGAGTACCAATGCCAGCGAGATCCAATAATCGCATCCTGGCACATCGGAGTACCAATGCCAGTGATCTTGCATTTCCCACATCCTGGCACTTTGGTGAACCAATGCCAGCGACCTTCCACTCTACCTCCTGGCACTTTGAAGTACCAATGCCAGCGATCCTCTATCCCTAGCTCCTGACACTTTGGGAAAACCGATGTCAGTGAGCCACATGGGACCCGACTAATTGGAAAATACCTCTCGTCGGCCCATAAATAACCCAAATACCACCATGGACCGTACCGCACATATTTTGCCCGTGTTAGCATCACCACGGGTCCATTGGCAATTTTTCATTTGTACATATTACTCTGTAATTTTGCGTTTAGTAGTAGTTCTCTTGAACGCCACCTATCATCTTCCCATTACCCCATATAAAAGCAAGTACTTACCTGTTCATAGTTGTACCATAAAACCTTGAAATGCATTAAAACACAGTATTTTCTCATTCTAAAATTCATCCACACCAAATAGGCATTTTCTTTATGGACAATTTGGTTGCATTACCACGCAACCAACATGTACCGAACCAATCCATTGAACATGTCTCGGTTCGATTTCCATCAATTCGGCTAGGTGGAGATGCTGCCAACATGTACACGATCAGCATAAATCCTTTACGCAGTTGCTGATCGTGTATGCAACAAAATCTCTATGTCGAAATAATGGCACCAGCTGCAACCATATCAGCTTATGTTCCCTTTAGGAAATTATTGTATCCACGTTCCGCTTGCTCATGCACAGCATGAGGGTGCGATGGAACCTCATCTGTGTGTGTGCACATCCATTCGATGATCATCTTTGAATATCATCCCTTTTATGGTCACTGAAGCGATGTATGGAATTTTGGTGTTCTGTCGCTTCGGTGGCAATAATTAATCGCGTTCGGGATTCCGTGGAGGCAAGTCGGGGCCTCCACGTTATATAAACCAATGTAGAGGGTCTGGAAATAGTAGTCGATGCGAGCGGTCGTGCCGTCAAAGTTAAATTAGTGATTGTATCAAATTGTCGTTAAATGTTTGGTACACGGTTATAAAATTAAATCTTATTAACCCAGTTTCGTTTATACCAATTGTACACGGTTTTAAAAGAAAATCTGAATAAACGACACTTCAAGCCACTTTGTGTTTATATTAATCGAACATCAGTTTAAAATTAAATCTTAATAAGTCATTTTCGTTTATATCAAGTGTACACGGTTTTAAAAGAAAATCCAAATAAACCACACTTCAAGCCACTTTCTGTTTATATTAATTGTACATCGTTTTTAAAAGGAAATCTAGATAAGTGACATTTGAAAACATGTCTGTTTATATTAATTGTACATAGTTTTAAAGTAAAGCTAAATAAGCGACATTTTAAACCCTTTCTGTTTATATTAATTATAAGTGACATTGTAATCAGTTTTAGATATATAATTGTACTTGGTCAGAGAATTACTATAAGTCGCTCAATTTGTGCATGTTTAAGTCATTTAAGAACAATAAAGA
The DNA here is from genome assembly GCA_963931805.1 of Microdon myrmicae. NCBI lineage: Eukaryota > Metazoa > Arthropoda > Insecta > Diptera > Syrphidae > Microdon > Microdon myrmicae. The sequence goes on from OZ007497.1 coordinate 226,520,699, forward strand.
ATATCGCCTAAGTTGGATAGTGAGTTTTACTCTCCCTTGGTTGTCCATCTGGAGTCAAGCGTAGTTGCGCAGTTCACGGACGGTGAACTTTGGAGTCTGGGACGGTTTCGTGAAGGAATCACATAAGATTACGAAACACCCACATCACCTTCGAGAGAATAGAAGTTAGTGGTATAAGTGGTATAAGAGGGAAGATTTGTCGCCCTTTTTGGGAATTGGCTGAATATTCGCTGACTTCCATCTCTCTTCAAGAGAATTGGGGGAATGCCACCCGAATTTGTTTGCGTTTAGCTCCTTGACTGCCCGGGCAACAGTGCGCGTACTAAAGTGAATCTGTCTCATCGTGTGCTGGTTATGCTCAAGTTCAGGTGGAACTGGTGTGGAATCCCACAGCGTTATGTTGGCTGCGACATGTGCAACAAGTAGACCCGTTTTCTCCATTGTACCTGTGACTGGTCTGTCATCGACTATAAGCGAAGGAATGGATGAGGTGATCGAGTTTTGGATCTTTTCCACGAATGCCCAGAAGTTTCTACTGCCTGTGGGAGAGTGAAATGTTTTTGGTCTCACTCTCTAGTCATGCAAGAACGTGGTGCGTTGAATATACGCATTGCATTCATTTCTAGCTCTCCTCAAGCTTTTTCGGGTTTCCTCAGTGTTGTTGATTTATACAACCGGAAGCTGGATTATTTAGCCTTAATGTCTTCTCTGCACCCGGAATTGAACCACGTATTTCTCTTGGGTTTGATACTCTTTAGTCTGAGTGGAATAAAAGTTCGGAGTGCAAGCAAAACCATTGGTGTCAATGTGTCCACTGTAGAGTCAATATTGTTATTGAGGAAAAATGACGACAAATTAAACTTTGCAAAAAATTCAGACCTTTCCGGTTGGCTTTCTCATAGCACCATACTGTTATTTTGGGCGTTATCTTGTTAGCGTTGTTGTTGGTTACACCAAAATTAGCTGCGAGGCAGCGGTCTGAAGTGCCCAACGGCGAAGAAATTTTAATTGTGCATTTATTCGGATGGGAGGTGAGAAATAGGTCCAGTGTGTTGGCGGAATGACCATCTATAGCTGGTACCCGTGTTGGCTCATTGACGAGTTGAGTTAAGTTATTTGAATCAGCAAAGAGTTGAACACACTGACCTTCAGGTGTTGTGTGTCTGGAGTGACGATGCCACTGAGAGTTATGCACATCGCAACCAACCCCAATAACGATTTCAGTGTCCGGAGATAGCGTCAAAATCATATCGATCGAGTCAGGTACAGAATCAAATTCGTTAAAGCACGCGTTTCTACCCGAATTTGGGCTTCTGTAAAGAAAGCACTAATGTATGATATGCCTACTAACGTGAAGTTTTAGCCACGAGAAATTAAATTCTGAATTGTAGCAGAGACCATATTGTTGCAGAAACTGATAAGGAATATCACTTTGTCATAAGGTGTCAAATGTCCTTAAAGCTTTCAGCCACTTCGTTCACTCCATCATGTTATCGCATCTTCAACGTAGTAACGCCGACCCCAACAAGTTTTCCCCTTCTTAACCCCCCCCCCCCCCCCCCGCAACCTGAAAATCGACATTATAACTCCCCTTATCCTCTATTATCAGAACGTAAGAGGTCTTCGCTCGACGACCCAATCCATTCTGAAAAACTCCCATACTCTACCGGTAGACATTTTTCCTTTAAGCGATACGAACTTAATCCCCAGCATTCATAACCTGGAACTGTTTCCCCCCACTTTCCCAATCTTCCGCGATGACTACTGACTTTTCTCCTAGCCGAGGAGTGCTCATTGCTGCCCATAATAGTGTCGAGTCGGCAATTATCGCTTTCCCTACCCCCTCCAAACTAGACTTTGTGACAGTCCAAATCACTCTTCCTCGGAGAGTCAATCTTTGTCATATACGTCTATATCTTGCCATCCCAGTCTATTGATGTTTATGAGCTAGCTCTTAATGCTATCGACCATATGATGGTGCTGAGTAATTGCGAGGCTGACATCATCGTCATCGGAGATTTTAATCTTCCACAACTCAATTGGGTTTTACCCGACGATCAATCACACTTCACCTCCCATCCCATATCTGCCAAGAAGTGTCTCTTCATGGACCGACTAGATGATTCTTGCCTCTGTCAAGTCAGCAACGTTCGAAATTTCTTGGGTAGGGAGCTAGACCTCATCTTTACAACAGACCCTACCAACACATCTGTCTCACACAGCCCCTTCATCCTTATATCTATAGACCACCGCCTCCCCCCTCTTCCCATGATCTTCTTCAGAGTCCGCTCAGCACCGCCCCTCCTCCCTTCCAATCACTACGCCTACGATTTCCATAAAGCTAACTTTCGCCTCAGCAGCGACTATCTAGGTCGCCTTTCGTTCAACTATGATCACCTATCCAGTAAAAATGACATCACCCACTTATCCTTTATTCTATTCCCCTGTTCGTTCCCTACTCTATACAAAGAAGTTTGCTATATCGGGTTTTATTTTAATTCACGTAAGCGGAATTATTATTTGTCAGTGCGGCCGTTCACGAAGTCGGGTTTTAGTTTAATTAATATAAGCGGATTATTATTCGTCGATGCGACCGTTCGTTAACCGCGGTTTTATTTTAATGAAAAATTTTTCTCAAGTTTTTTTGACGTCTTTTATTTTCACGCCATCTTTTTAATTTGATTATTGCCAAGTAGTTTATGTAAATTTGCATACAGTAGTTTATGCACATTTACTACTTGGCGCGATTATATAAAGTTAGAGAGGTGGGGAAGGAGGGGGAGTTTTGAGGACTTTGGGTGAGAGTTCGCGTGTTGGACCCGTAACAGCTTCTCCACAACATCCGCCCTTAATTGAATCTAAGCTACTGAAACTCAAAGACAACTTTACACCGGACCCTGGTGGTATCCCTGCAATCCTCCTCAAGAAATGCTCATCCATTCTTCTGCTTCCCTCTCACTGATCTTTAAACTCTCACTCTCTCAATGCGTATTCCCCCACATTTGGAAAAGCTCATTCTTAACAAGAAAGGTGACTGAAATGATTTACCGCCCTATAGCCAAACTGTCCCACTTATCCAAGATTCTCGAAAGCATTCTATACAAATCTCTTAGTTTCTCCTGCAAATCTCACATCCCTTCCGTGACGAATATTCAAACACCGAAAACTCCCCAAAGATTATAAATCAATCGAGAGTGTCGAAGCCTGAAGGACACAAACAGAGGTGTGAAAATGAGGAAGAACAGACACAAGGAAAGGAAATGGTATGAGAATTTGCCACACTGTGTAGTTTCACACATTTTTCACACTCCTGCGCGAACCCCGTAGAAATCACTGCACTACACTTGGATGCGTGGTGATCCGTTTGTTTAGTTCCGATCCCACAGAAGACTTGAACCGATAGTGCAATTGGGTATCTTGTATTTACTTAAGATACCTTAAACGGACTTCACGATTGATCCGATGGTACGGATCATGAGACAGGAGCGCACGTGCTGACTCGTCGGCGGTTAGTTAGCAATTTGTATAGCAATGTATGTGCTGTCAACGCGTCGGCCACGTGGAATTGATTTGCAATACGATCACATCATTAGGCAATTCAATGAGCTCCCCACATCAATCAGGACACTACCAAGACCTGGTGCTTTTCCGTAAGGAGTAAAGATGTGGCTCTTCAGTCTGGATTATGTTTCTTTAGATTTCCGTATTTCTGGTATTCTTGTTTAATCATAGTTTTTATCCTTTCAATTGCCTTCAACCGATTTAATAAATTGTACTTATACACACTTTGTTATGTGTTTTAAATGAATTATGTTTAATCAAGTGTTTTTGTTTGCCGTTAATGTCTAATATAATTCTCCGAATCTTCAATACTCACTGCACCTTAAAAATGGATATTTAATTCCTTAGGGGGCATTGTACTCTGTTGTTTTAGTTGTATAAAAACACTGGCTGTTTTCTAGTTTTCCTTATAACAGGTGTGTAGATAGAAAGTCGGCTCTGAAGTTGATTTCAATAAAAACATAGTTGAATGCATCCAATTTGCGCGCCATTTTAAATAAATGTAGATTAGTCATTGCTGTTTTTATGAATAAGTTTTAGTCATTTACAAGCTGTCATTCCGTGTGGATCAGTTGTATAAGAGATGGCCGCCGATAACCACCATTGGATTGAAGTCTATTCAAATGTAAAAATGCTGCTCGTCATTGAATTGATTAATTTGACATTAGGTGAACATTCTGTGAGTCATTCAACAGTCAAAAAGTGGTTTGGAATGTTTCGTGAAGGACATTTTAGTCCTCAGAACGCTCCACGTCCAGGTGCAGTAAAAAAAGTTGACAAGGAAGAACTTCATATTATACTGCATGAAAATCGGTGTCAAACTCTAGAAGAGCTTTGTTATGAGTAATCCCCAACGCATTTGTTCCACTGAGAAGGAAGCCAACCCATGGGATCATAAAGCAATGCTGCTATAGATAACAAGCCTCTTTTGGTGAACTTAATTTTGTCTTGAATGTCTTTGGAAAAAGAACACGTCCTCTGTTGTATTGTAGTTGATACCTAAGATTTTCATTGTTGCATCGGAGACCTCTTTGTAGGCAATCCGTTTTTTGTATTTTCCACGTTATTAAGAATTTCTTGATTATTTGATTATCATTTTGTCAGAGACACCCTTATTGACTTAAAAGTAGACAAATACTGTTACAAACGTCCATACAGATGCACAGTTGACGACAGAATAGAAATAGAAAACCATATATCAAACATATTAGAGAAAAATTTGATTGAAGAATAATATAGCCCATCTGAAGCTCCAGTAACTCTAGCATATAAAAACGAAAATAACAAAAAAAAAAAAAAAAAACACAAGGTTATGTATAGATTTTAGAGAGTTGAACAAAATAATCATCCGTAATCACAACCTTTTCCGCTGATTGACCATTTTAGGGTAAATATCGTAAACTGTAAATACTTTCAACACTTGACAGCATTTTGGTCAATTCCTTTGACTATTCAAGACAAAACTGCGTTTGTTACACAGGAAGGCCATTTCCAATGGACGTGTCTTCCGTTTGGATTAAAGACTGCTCCAACCATTTTTTTAAAAGAATATTGAGCAACATCATAAGGAAATATAAACTCTCAAACTTTGCAGTAAACTTTAAAGACAACATCTAAATTTTTTCGAAAACTTTTAAAGAACATATATTACATCTATCAAGGGTATTAGAGGCAATATTAACGGCTTTAGACTAAAATTTTCAAAAAGGTCTGTGGGAACCCGGAAGTTCGTGATCTCACCGACTCGAGTTCGTCATCGTTCCCTGCCCCGTGCACTCTCCTTCCACGCTTGACCAGCCGATCCGATCTCCTCAAAGTCAAACCTAACATTGTCCTCCCACCTCCGTCGCGGCCGTCCTGTCGGTCTCTTTCCCGTCGGTCTTCCGTCAAGAATTCTACGCACGGTCCTATCGTTGCCCATTCGCGCTACATGTCCGGCCCATCTTAATCATCGCGATCTGATTACTATCACTATTGTCGGTTTGCGGTATAGCTCTTCCAGTTCGGGATTGTGGAGTTTCCTCAATTGTCCTGCCTCCTCGTCATATTTGCCGTGAAAGATACGCCTTAAAACTTTATTTTCGAATACGCGGAATTTGTTTTCTTTCCGTTTTGTGAGAGCCCATGTTTCGCATCCGATAGAACAATCGGCATGATGATGGTTCTATAGACACGGAGCTTTATATTCCCTGATAGCAGTTTGGATTTCAGCAGTTTACTGACTGCATGCCAACTAGCGTTGCCGGAGTGTAGTCTTTTGTTAATTTCCTTCGACATTTCGTTACTGGCCGTCGGTATCGTTCCCGGGTATTTATATTCTTTAACTTTTTCAAATATCTTGCCTCTGGTGTTTATATGTGTTCCCTGAGGTCCACCTGTTCTGGCCGTTATCATGTATTTCGTTTTGTTTTCATTTATTTCTAGGCCCACCTCTTTTGCCGCTTTCCTGATGATTTCACTGTTTTTACTTAGAGTTTCTAGATTATCGCCTAAAACGGCGATGTCATCCGCCTATGCGAGCACTTGTGTGACGCCGTTCAGGGATGATCCGGCCATGTTGTCGTCTTGTACCATTCTGATGACATACTCGTGCATAAGGTTAAAAAGACACGGTGATAGACCATCGTCCTGTTTTAGTCGGTCCCGGATTTCAAATGGTTCTGAGAGGTGGAGGTTTACCGCGCTTTACTGGAGATTTTTAAAGTCGCCATAGACCCTCTGTATCTATCTATCTGGAAGCTATCGATTTAGATAACACTTCCCCGTTTCATCTAGCGCTAAATCGAGTCTAATATGAGGATGATTTTGGAGACAGCAAGACAGACGGATGACAGAAATAACGATGAAGACCTTATTTAGAAAGTGGGCTTCCTTTCCACCCTTTTTATGAATCACGTCAAATCATCATCATCATCGGCACTACAACCGGGATCCGGTCTTGGCCTTATTTAACAAATCTATCTACGGTCCCGATTTCGAGCCGATGTCATCTAGTTTGACAATCCCAGGCTCTGGGCGTCCTGGTCTACGCCATCCCCCCATCGCAGACAAGGTCTGCCGCGCTGTCTCTTTCCATACATCCTGCCACAAAGGCCTTTCCGGGCAGGATCCTCTTCGCTCATTCGAGCTAGGTGTCCCCCACCGGAGTCTACCGAGCTTGATTTTTCTTACAACATTAGCTTCAACGTAGATTGCGAACAACTCATGGTTGTAGCGTTTCCGGAATCGTCCTCCCTCAAGAATTCTCCTTAAGATGTTCCTCTCGAACGCGGTTAAGTGTTCAGAATGCCTTATATTGAGCACCCAGGTCTCGGATCCAAGACCATGGTCTTGTACAGTAGTGGCTTGGATGTTCTGGATAAATTTTGGGATTTAAAGACCCTTGATAGAAGGAAACCTGGTACTTGCAACGACCAAGTTTTTTGATGCTGCCAGTTCGATGACTCGTAGTCCATTGTTATTAGTGTTCTCATGCAAACTATGGGAATCTGCGTAATGCTTGAAAACCGGCTCCCGATATATTTTCGCATTCAAATTAACAAGAACGATTTTCACATCGTACCTTGGGCAGACATTGAGGGCCCGTTCGACGTTCCCGCAGTATTCTTCCTTTTCGTTGTCAGGACACTCCTCTGTAGGTCCGTGGACGTTTATGAGGCTTATGTTCTTAAACTTGCCTCGCACGCCAAGAGTGCAGAGCCATTCGTTTATTGCATTAAAGCCGTTGATGGCAGGCTTCAGTTTTTGGCTGACTAGAATGCCTACCCCGAGCACATGGTGTTTTGCATGACAGCTGTAATAAATGTCATACTCGTTTCTTTGAAACACACCATCTTATTTCTTGTAATGCTGTTATGTCAGCCTTATATTTGGACAGGGCATCGGCTAGCTACTGTGCAGCTCGAGCTCTGTATAGTGAGATGACGTTCCATGAGAAAATTCTTAAATCGTTTAGCCATTTTCGTTTCCGTGGTTGTCGTCGTGTATCTGGTCCATATCCGAGGCTTGTTAAATTTGCCATAATAATTCGTTTTTACGGGCAAGGTCATTGGCCTTGCGCCAACCTTTCTCAGGATTTAATAGTCGAATACAACCCTAAATATAGTTAAAAAATTAAAGATACCTGTTTCAATATATGTGAGAAAGGATTTACACAGCAGCTACCGATGGATTAAGAACGCAGGATGCAGTTCAATTTTGAAGGAAGGCTTACGAAAATCTTATACGTTTGTGACAGTCACAACAGACTCAGCACGCAATCATAGTGAAGAATAAACATGAAAGAGAATCGAAAAAGATATTATGAGGGACACGCACTGTAGTATTAAATATAACAATTCATCGTTTAAGTGGCGATTTGAAACATCCTCGTGTAAATGCGGCCGTATTTTGAGATGTTAATGCTTCGGTAAAGCCAGTCACCCAAATCAATCAGCGAAGACGAGTTCTAAAGATTGATCCATGCTGTTAAATACACGCACGTTGTTTCTCACGTGACCTTCAGACAAGCTGGTATTGTAGTCGACACTCGGAGCTTTATATCAGGAAGATACCGATCTGTGTCGTTAGTGCAGAGGTAACGAACTTCTACTTCCTCTTAATCTAAAATGTTACTATAGTCAGGAGTAGTTACATTACAATGGTATTTTCGTTGTTAATCTTCCTATTCTGCTGGACTTTCCCAATTAAACAACAAATGCTTGTCGAAAGTATTATACCTAACCAATCCTTTTACACGAGTATACTAACAAGTCAAAGTCCTATCTTAATACCCTTCACAAATAATATAATTTGTTAGGTAACCAATATCATGCCATGCCTCATTGTCTCTAGTCCTGACACTGACACTATGCGTTCCATCCTACTTCATCGTACAAAACATCCTTACTGATAAGATTAACAACAGATACCGCTGCATGTATCCTTAGTTTTACCCACATTTTCGACAGGATACTAGCATTTATCTTCTTTGCAAGTTTACCTTTAAACTTCAATAATTCCCCTCCAAACTCTCTAACAACCACAACAGCAACAAAAAACAGGTCGACTCCAGTAGAGGATAAAACTCCCCCTTTCGAAAAACTTGTACTTCTCACGTGTCCAGGTTCGAGTGGTCATGTGGGCATCACTCGGGCAGACAGATATACGCATATAGAGTAAAGTTTCATTCGAGTTTCGCAACTGACCGCTGACAATCGACAATAGCTTCAGGACAGTTTATCAGCCTGAGAATACCGACGCTCAATTGCGTATGTGTGTATGTACAAGAGACACGTGTGCAATCACGCCTTGCTTAGGAACAATAACCCGAACAGCAACTATTCGGTTGTAACATCGTTACCAATGCTACTAGTAACTTCTGCACCGAATTGTGCTTGGGTGCATTTTTATTTTTCATTGGGTCCTTCTTTGGGGGGAATGCAACTGACAAGTGAAATTCAGTTTAGCAGCCTGGACAAGGACCATTGGCGGCTGGTTTTTTGTCGGTGCCACTGTGTGAGTGTGGGTGTATTGAAGGCTCCTCGACTGTGTAATTGATTGCAGTACAAACAATCAGGTGTGGATAATTAAAAAGTAAATTGCTGTTTTAATTGTCTGAAGGTTTGTTTTCAGGAGCTGTTTCAATTAGAGTGACATGGTGTGTTATAAGGACGAGAGAGACGACGCCCGAGGATTTATTTTAAAGCAATAAAGATTAGAAGTGAACCGTTCAAGGTGCGCGAAATTAAGGTGGCAGATGTGTTTTGGAAATAATCAGAAACTTCGAAACTGGAAACGATTGCCGCTGATTTGAAAATAGATTAAAGGCACTTGGAGCTGCGGAATGAACTCTTATCATATTTTTTATTCACATTTTATGGAAAAGCGTAGTAGCAGAACTTATCCGAACAGACCTAACTTGGAAGGACACTATAAGGGTACACAGTTATGAAGCCTTGCAAAAGCACAAAATAAATAAATAAAAGGGAGAAAGTTAATTGGATTCTAACCGATTGATACATGGCGAGCTAAGTGGTTGACAGCCGACAAATAATTACTCTTATATTTCTAAGTAACTATGTTTATTTTTCTATAACGATCAGTTTCACTAGTTTAACTAGTGAAGAATTCTGTCAAATTTCTTTGTTCCCTTTACCGCTCCCCGAACGACGATCAACCAGCGAAACCTCTCGAACATCTTTCACGTACCATCGACTGGATGCAGATCAGCCAACCGGATTCTGAGATTGTCGTCCTTGGTGATTTTAATGTGCATAACTCCGGCTGGCTAATATATTCTAGCAGAGGCAACGAGTCTGGGAGGCTTGCGGGTTTTTTTTTTTTTTTTTTACTCTAACGCGCGCACAAAAGGGGTTTTGAAGTACCTTTAAATGTCAGAGCACAGTGTAAGGGGATGAAGAGTAAGTGGATAAGGAAAGAAGGTGTCGATGTATATTGCTCTTGAGAGACGCCGAAAGAAAAAAATAGCGGCGCTCGAACAAGAACAAAACCCGCAACAACTACAAAAGCTAAAGCAAAAGTCGGCCAACAGCAACAATTTCACCATCAACAGCAACATCAACTTCAACATCAGCAGCATCAACAGCAACTACCAACACAAAAGCGATCAACGAACCAGCAAGCAACACAGCAGCAGCAAAACAACAATATCAGCGTAAAAATAAAGATGCCACCAATTAACACCATAGATGTTGTCTGTAAGGAATTGGTAAGTCTTTGTAAGCTAGCCATAGGTAACAATTTTGCAGTTAAAAGACTGACGGGTAACAGGCAAGCCATTCAAACATATACGGTGGCAGACCACGACAAAATTAAAGAGGTCTTAAAAAGAGCCACCGCGGAATTTTACTCGTTCACGCCGAAACAAACGAAGAGCGTAACGGTTCTATTAAAGGGTGTCGACCCTGAAATGGAACCGGAGGCTCTGCTCGAAATGCTTCAAAACCTGAAGCACGAAGCTCTCGAGTTTATCTCCGTAAAACCGTTCACCACAACCAAGGCAAGAAGGGAAATCCGCAAGCTACCCTTCTTTTTGGTGCAATTAACACCCAGCAGTAGAATTGGTGGTCTACGAAAAATTACAGTCTTGGATCATCAAATGGTCACATGGGACAATCTCGCAATCTTTATTAGAAAAGGGATCAATCATAAAGTAATATATAGTGGAGAAGTGCGCAGGTTCCGGGTGCTGGAAGCCTGTATCGTACGCATACCCCTTCAGCAAGGAAGGGGTTTGTATGCGATTGCGGTCTATGCACCTGAGGAGCAACAACAAAACCTATTTATAGCGGAGCTCGAGACACTCTTTCGATGCTTACAATTGCACCTGGACAAAAACTACTTTATCCTAGGGGGAGATATGAACGCCAAGCATAGAAATTGGGGAAATTATATATCTAATGCCAGAGGAAATCAGTTGGCTGGTTGGTTAGATCAGTTTCATATTGAATATAGAACTGACCTGCTAGCTACGAAATATTCATCGTTCACCAGAGGTAGATCGTTCTTAGATATCTTGCTAATCGACTCACGACTGAGATTACTTAACATAAACAGACGAAACACAAACTGTTTACGGACAATTGAATACGACAGCGACCACTGTGCATTCACGGCAGTAATAGAGCTCTCGAACGAGCTCGCAGATCTGGAGGAATTCGAGATCCCGCAACCCTATAACTACAGGGCAATGCGATGGCCGCGGTTCACCAGATCATTAACGAGAGAACTGCGTTCGAATGACTTTAATCTGCCAGTAAACAGAAACCTGACAAATGACGAAATCGACAAATACATTCAACAAATGGACGAAACCGTAAAACGAACAATGGACAAAACAATTCCCAAAACAACAGTTACAGATCACATTAACATGTACAGAAACACAACAATAAACGCACTCCACAAGAAAAAGAGCAGACTGCTATCGAAATTAAAACAATTACATAGACACTTTACAGACAGACAACACCAGGAGATAATGTCACTGAAATCTCAATTAAAAAACCTCCAACAATTACTTAAAGCTAATTATAGATTAGCAACAAATTTGTATTGGAACAACAGAATTCGAGCTATAAAAACTAATAACCCGAATATGTTCCCACAAATAAATAAAATATTCAGGAGAAATAATCAAAACGAGATTCAGTGTCTCCAAATTCCACGTACTCAGGTAAACAAGCAGCTGCTAACCAACATTGGCATAGATACAGAGAACGCTATCCTCAATAGTGAGCTCTTCGTGATCGAAGATCCTTTGGAGAAGGCGAACGCTGTGGGAGCTGTCTTTCAGGAAATGTACAAGGTGAATGAAAGCATTCACCGAAATCATGACCTGGAGGACAGAATTCGACTGAATCACCTGCACCTCCGGAATGAAATTTCACTTTGGCAATCGGAGAATCCGGGTTTTATCGAATTCAGTGACGATAATCTGTCAATTGACATTAATGCCAATGGTGAGGCTAATAGCCTTTTAATCACAAGTGATGGAATCCAGAGTATCTTCGGCTCATTAAGCATAATGCATATTATCCCGCGGGTTGAAAAACGGCTATCATTCAGCCCATCCCAAAAAAGGGCAAGGACTGTACAAACCCAATGAACATGCGTTCGATAAGTTTACTCCCAAGCATCAGTAAAGTATTTGAAAAAATCATTAACAAAGCTCTGCTAAAATGGGTAGACGACAATAGCATTATTCCAAATAACCAGTTTGGCTTTAGGGCGGGTCATGAAACCACACATGCCGCAGCTAAACTGGTGTCCGACATACAATGGAATAAATGTAGGAACCAATGCACAGGTGCCTGTCTGATCGACTTGGAAAAAGCCTTTGATACCGTCTGGATCGAAGGGTTGTATTACAAACTGGTCAGACATGGCATACATAAGCCTTTACTATATGTACTTTACGATATTTCAAAGGACAGGAGATTCGTGGTCAAAAGTGGTAATGTGACCTCTAATAAAACGTATAATATCAAGAATGGCTTGCAACAGGGTGCGGTACTCTCTCCGATTCTTTTTAACATTTACATTAGCGACTTATTAGATGCACTTCCGCAGGCTATTGCGTACGCAGACGATCTCATAATTTACAGAACAGCTCCGAAAGTTGAGATCATAAATAGTTTAATACAGCGAGACTTCAACAACGTGCAGCGCTATTGCGATGACTGGAAACTTAAGATCAACTTCCAGAAATGTGAAGCCATCCTATTTAGAACGCCATTAAATAAAGCCACGAACGAGACAAGAAAAAACTGGCGAAAGCTAGTTATCGTGGGACCGCATGGAGATAAACTGGAAACCAAGAGTTTAGTTAAATACCTGGGCATCTGGCTAGACCAATATCTGTATTTCAACAGCCATGTAGAGGCTGCTCTGGTCAAGGCTAGAAAAACGTTTGCTATGACAAGGAGGCTATTTCACAGTAGCCAACTTGACAGCAGGGTAAAGGTCATATGCTACATGACGCTAATCAGGCCAATGCTCATATATGGCTGTCCAGTATGGTTTAACATAGGTCCAAATTTGATGGAAAAGATTCGGGTGTTCGAAAGGAAGTGTCTCAGAAGTTGTCTCAGATTATATCGAACACCGGAATCGGAATACAAAAAGTACTACACAAATGAGACTTTATATAATGAAGCCTGCATAAATAGGGTGGATAATTTTATGATTAAATTAATCAGAGGACATATTGCGAGAGCAATAAGCTCGTCCAATGACCTAATTTTCGGGGCTTATTATCCAAATACCCTGTACTATGAGAACGTGCGTCGCAACGGTTTGATTTGGACATGAAAGGGCTTATACAGGATAGATCCGGAATTCCGCTGATCTAACATGTAAGTAGATCATCCGTAGACGGGCGATTGTGCTACGACCGGGAAGTAACGCGCACCGAAAAAGAGCTCTTGCGCTTCAGTAGGGCTATCTCCCACAGAGACCGGGATGATAGTATTAGACAGCGTCAACAGTTCTGGTGGTTGAATGGCATATAAAGACCTGGATACCAAAGTCGGTATAGAATCACACTATCATCAGCTAGCTTACATAGACTTAGCTTTTCTAGTATTAGGGTAGTATAAGATTTAAGTTAAGTTAAGCTAAGTGATTTTACATAAAAAAAAAAAAAAAAACGTACGTAAGTTAAATTTTAAGAAAAAAAAACAAAAAAAATTGACAAAGTTTTTCAAATTATTCTTTGTCTTTCAAATAATTATAAGTATTGCCACAAAGTTCTGTCGCCGATAGGCAAATTATACAAATATTAAGTAATGTTTAGCTTAGAGCGTCTGCGAAGGACCAGTAAGCTATTATATAAGATATTTAAGCTAGAATTTAAGCATTTTTTGTCTAGCCTTTAATTTAGAAACTAAGAATATAGAAAGAAAATAAAAAAATGTTTAAAAATGAAATGAAATGACAGATGATCAGGCAGAACATTCCACATTCGTGTGGTTCGGCTAAAGAATGACTGTCTATGTTTATTTGTGCGCCTAAAGTCCACTTTCAACGTGAACTGATCCGCATTCACAGATTGACGGGTATCGCCGGAAAATGTCTGAAGGGGCGTAACATATTCAGCAAGTTCAGTTGAGCAACGACCGTGGTAATAGCTATAGAATAGAGATAGGCATGATACGTTGCACCTGGGGACGGAATTGATCGACTTACGGCTGGGTCCCCAATAAGTTTCAGTGCTCGTTTTTGCATCCTGTCGAGCACGTGCAGTGCAGTTTTGGATGCGCCTGACCAAATATGGGAATTGAACTCCATTTTTGGATGAATATACGCCTTGTAAATAGTGGCCAGGTTGGATGGAGTGAAGTATCTTTTGCATCTCTTAAGGAATCCCATACATTTGGCTGCACTTTTCGCAGCTACAAATATGTGGTCATTCCAGTTAAGAGTCGAATTAATTCAAGTGCCGAGGATTGATAATTCCTTGGCTTCGTCGATGCAAGTACCGTTCATAGACAGTATATTTACTTTGGGGTTCACCTTTGACGGCAAGAGGCAGTACTGAATTTTTAGGACATTGAATTCTACTCGATTAGATAATCCCCACTGATATCTTGTTGAGGTCTGAATTCAATGTATCAAAGTGAGTATAAAAAACGCAACGTGCTATCATCAACGAGTGAATTAGGTTGTGACTAATTGACAAGAGATTATTTATAAAGATGAGGAAGCGAGTGGGTGAGAGTACCGAACCCTGGGGAACACCTGCATTAATTTGATGGGAGACAGATTTGACAGCATCAAGAACCACTTGGATTGAACGACCAGAAAGATAGTCTCTTATCCATTGGATCAGGGAATTGTCCACTCCATATAAATGCAATTTTGACAAAAGGGGTGGATGCCAAACTCTGCCGAAGGCTTTGAAATATCCAATGCTACTACCTTGCTTTCACCGAGGTAGTGAATGGAATGGCTCCACTTTTCGGTAAGGTACGCCATCAGATCTCCTGTGGACCTGTTGCTACGAGAGCCATATTGGCGGTCATTGAGGCGGTCATTTGATTCCAGATATTTTGAAAGTTGACGGTTGATCAGAGATTCCATTACCTTGGATAGGATAGAAGTTTGTGCTATGGGTGGATAAGAAGAAAGAGATGATTTGTCACCCTTTTTGGGAATTGGCTGAATGTTCGCTGACGTCCATCCATTTGGGAAACGACCAGTAGAATAAGACAAACGGAAGAGTTTCCGCAGTGGTTTGGCGAGTGAAGAGGAACACCTCTTCAAGAGGATTGGGGGAATGCCGTCAGGACCAGCGGATTTGTGTGCCTTTAGCTCTTTGAGTGCGCGGGAAACAGTACGCGTTCGGAAGGGGTGGAACGGAGGTGGTATCAGGCAGCGTTGAGTGGGCTGCAAAACGTGCAGCAAGCAGATTCGCCTTCTCTATTGCAGTGGTGAGTGGAGAGTGTAGTATTTTTTGTCTCACTCTCTGGTCATGCAAGAACTTGGCGCGTTGAATATATGCATTGCAGTCATTCCTAGCTCTCGTAAATCTTTTCCGATTTTCTTCAGTATTGTTTGATTTATACAACCGGAAGCTAAACTCTTTGGTCTTAATGGCTTCTCTGCACCCAGAATCGAACCACATATTTCTCTTGGGTTTGATACTCTTTACTCTGTGTGGAATAAAGGTTCGCATGCCAAGTGGAATCGTGTCTGTCAATGTGTCCGCTATAGAAGGCAACATATTTACTGAGGAAAAATAACGACGAATTTGACCTCCCAAAAAAGACGTTTAGACCTTCCCAGTTGGTTTTTCGTAGAACCATACTGTTCTTTTGGGAGCTTTCTCATTAACTTTACTGTTGGTTAGAGGAAATTTACCTGACACGGCATAGTGGTCTGAAGTGCCCAAGGGCGAAGAACCTTCAATTGTGTATTTGTTTGGGTGGGAGGTGAAAAACAGGTCCAGTGTGTTGGAGAAATGACCATATATATGTGGCACCCGTGTTAGCTCATTGACAAGTTGAGTTAAGCTATTTGAATCAGAAAAAAGCTGGACATATTGACCTTCAGGTGTTGTTGTTCCGGAGTGACGAAGCCACTGAGAGTTATGCTCATTAAAATCACCCGCAGTAATGATTTCAGTGTGCGGATATAGGGTCAAGATCCTATCGATAGAATCAGACAGAGCATGAAATTCGTTAAAGGATGCATTTCTATCCAAGTTTGGGCTTCTATAAAGAAAGCAGTAATGTATGATATGCTTACGAACGTGTAGTTTTAGCCAAGAGAAATTAAATTCTGGGTTGGAACAGAGCCCATATTGTGGCAGAAGCTGATAAGCAATATCATTTGGTATGTATACCACGATGTGGAAAGAACAGTGGCACTAAGTTATATCCAGGTAGATTAAAATCGGAAATATCTACATTAGTAATTACCTGGGTTTCGCTAAGTGCAAGGATAGTTGGATTCTGGCTAGAAACTTGGGCAGATACAGAAGATAAATTGCATCTCAAGCCGCGAATGTTGACACAAATCAATGCGAAATTCCCGCTCCATTGAGATGGCCCTACACAGAAAACCAATACCGCCTTGGGAAAGGATGCAAGTCGGGACCAGCAATAGATAAGCGAAAGCAACCACTACATGTGTTATGCCCTTGTAGTAGGTGGCCCACTAGATTCGGGCCGAAACCCAAGTCACATCCCTTCCATGACGAACATTATGCCACTCAGACACAAAAAACTCTCCAAAGATTATTAATCAATCGATAGTATCGATGCCTGAGGGACACAGACATAGGTGCGAAAGAAAGGAAAACAGCACATCACTCGCGTGTATATTCTCGCACTTTTCACAGCTCTAAGACGCGTGTGCGCAGATCCGTTTGTTCGCTTAGGATCGCACAGAAAACTTTGCACTACACTCCGACGCGTGTGTGAAGATCCGTTTGTTTGTTTAGGATCTCACATGTGTTCGCTGTTAGCAGCAATTTGACTCGATTCGTGGAGGAACCAACGCGAGTGATACTGAGGTGATTATGTGAATACCTTGGATCTGTTTTTGACATAAGAGCCGAGCATTTGTACCGTAGAAGCGACTGCGCCACTGGAAAACTGTGGTCACTGCTTGGTATCGGTTGCGCAACCATTTGCACTTCAAACAAATAACCCACCTATGCAGCTTCGCCATGTATAGAGATATGGGGCTGCTAATTGAGACGATTTGCGAAATTTCTTCGGGTCCTTTCCGTGATGGGGAGTGTGCTTTGGAGACTCCGATGTTAACACATGCGTGGGGTCGATCACAGAGATTATTCTTTTTGGGATGGAGATTTACAATCCGCATTCCATTTAGTGAAATTCATCTGACAAACCTTGGTTTGATAAAAATGGGAGCAGATTACAGCGGTTTTCAAGCAATGGCACGCCAATCCCATGTAAGTCAACAGAACGAATTTTGTTAGATTGATACCGCGATGAAGGCTTACAATGACAAAGTGACAAATAAACTCCTTGGGTGCCCAACTGCTTTGCGTCTCTTCTGCCCAATAGCAAAGGCTGTCAGCACTAAATTCGCGTCGTCATCTTTTCCTCTGTTGGTGACGAATAGTCTTAGGGTGAGTTACCGCCAGAGCTGGCGTAATGTTGGCGTCTCAAGGTGAATGACGACAATAGTGCAAGGTTGCAGTTCCCATCGTCATTGGCATGGCCTGAACCTAAATTTTGGCGTCGGGTGACCATCCCAGGCAAAGTGAGATGGTGCAGATGGAAAAAGAAATTGAATTTGGATTTTGGCACTATAAAAGGGTACTGAGTGTACTGAGTGTTGTAATCTGAAAACGAACTTGTATTTCGACAATAATAGTATGTTAAAAGGACACCGTTATTAATTTAAAATAAGAACGGAAATAAACTGTATCTAATCACAAGCAACGCACTAAAGGAAATAGACGAATAAAATAAATTACCGCAGCCGCGGTCAAAGTAAAAAACCTATAGTTGGTGTTTTGATTTGGATATGCACCTGGTAAGAAACATCACCATTACAGAAAAGGGACTGTATCTGAATATTTATTAGAAAAGGGATCAATCATAAAGTAATATATAGTGGAGAAGTGCGCAGGTTCCGGGTGCTGGAAGCCTGTATCGTACGCATACCCCTTCAGCAAGGAGGGGGTTTGTATGCGATTGCGGTCTATGCACCTGAGGAGCAACAACAAAACCTATTTATAGCGGAGCTCGAGACACTCTTTCGATGCTTACAATTGCACCTGGACAAAAACTACTTTATCCTAGGGGGAGATATGAACGCCAAGCACAGAAATTGGGGAAATTATATATCTAATGCCAGAGGGAATCAGTTGGCTGGTTGGTTAGATCAGTTTCATATTGAATATAGAATTGACCTGCTAGCCACGGAATATCCATCGTTCCCCAGAGGTAGATCGTTCGTAGATATCTTACTAATCGACTCACGACTGAGATTACTTAACACCTATAGACGAAACACAAACTGTTTACGGACAGTTGAATACGACAGTGACCACTGTGCGTTCACGGCAGTAATAGAGCTCCCGAGCGATCTCACAGATCTGGAAGAATTCGTGATCGCGCAACCCTACAACTAGGGGGCAATGCGATGGCCACGGTTCACCAGATCATTAACAAGAGAACTCCGTTCGAACGACTTTAATCTGCCAGTAAACAGAAACCTGACAAATGACGAAATCGACAAATACATTCAACAAATGGACGAAACCGTAAAACGAACAATGGACAAAACAATTCCCAAAACAACAGTTACAGATCACATTAACATGTACAGAAACACAACAATAAACGCACTCCACAAGAAAAAGAGCAGACTGCTATCGAAACTAAAACAATTACCCAGACAGTTTACAGACAGACAAGACCAGGAGATAATATCACTGAAATCCCGATTAAAAAACCTCCAACAATTACTTAAAGCTAATTATAGATTAGCAACAAATTTGTATTGGAACAACAGAATTCGAGCTATAAAAACTAATAACCCGAATATGTTCCCACAAATAAATAAAATATTCAGGAGAAATAATCAAAACGAGATTCAGTGTCTCCAAATTCCACGTACTCAGGTAAACAAGCAGCTGCTAACCAACATTGGCATAGATACAGAGAACGCTATCCTCAATAGTGAGCTCTTCGTGATCGAAGATCCTTTGGAGAAGGCGAACGCTGTGGGAGCTGTCTTTCAGGAAATGTACAAGGTGAATGAAAGCATTCACCGAAATCATGACCTGGAGGACAGAATTCGACTGAATCACCTGCACCTCCGGAATGAAATTTCACTTTGGCAATCGGAGAATCCGGGTTTTACGGAATTCAGTGACGATAATCTGTCAATTGACATTAATGCCAATGGTGGGGCTAATAGCCTTTTAATCACAAGGGAAGGAATCCAGACTATCTTCGACTCATTAAGAAGCAAAAAGTCAGTGGGAATAGATGGAGTACCTAACATCGTACTCAAGAACCTCCCCCCAATGGCAATAGATATACACGGTTCTGTTTAACAACGCGTTGAATAATGCATATTATCCTGCGCGTTGGAAAACGGTTATCATTCAGCCCATCCCAAAAAAGGGCGAAGACTGTACAAACCCAATGAACATGCGTTCGATAAGTTTACTCCCAAGCATCAGTAAAGTATTGGAAAAAATCATTAACAAAGCTCTGCTAAAATGGGTAGACGACAATAGCATTATTCCAAATAACCAGTTTGGCTTTAGGGCGGGTCATGAAACCACACATGCCGCAGCTAAACTGGTGTCCGACATACAATGGAATAAATGTAGGAACCAATGCACAGGTGCCTGTCTGATCGAGTTGGAAAAAGCCTTTGATACCGTCTGGATCGAAGGGTTATATTACAAACTGGTCAGACATGGCATACATAAGCCTTTACTATAAATACTTTACGATATGTTAAAGGACAGGAGGTTCTTTGTCAAAAGTGGTAATGTGACCTCTAATAAAACGTATAATATCAAGAATGGCTTGCAACAGGGTGCGGTACTCTCTCCGATTCTTTTTAACATTTACATTAGCGACTTATTAGATGCACTTCCGCAGGCTATTGCGTACGCAGACGATCGCATAATTTACAGAACAGCTCCGAAAGTTGAGATAAACCCACGAACGACACAAGAAAAAACTGGCGAAAGCTAGTTATCGTGGGACCGCATGGAGATAAACTGGAAACCAAGAGTTTAGTTAAATACCTGGGCATCTGGCTAGACCAATATCTGTATTTCAACAGACATGTAGAGACTGCTCTGGTCAAGGCTAGAAAAACGTTTGCTATGACAAGGAGGCTATTTCACAGTAGCCAACTTGACAGCAGGGTAAAAGTCATATGCTACATGACGCTAATCAGGCCAATGCTCATATATGGCTGTCCAGTATGGTTTAACATAGGTCCAGATTTGATGGAAAAGATTCGGGTGTTCGAAAGGAAGTGTCTCAGAAGTTGTCTCAGATTATATCGAACACCGGAATCGGAATACAAAAAGTACTACACAAATGAGACTTTATATAATGAAGCCTGCATAAATAGGGTGGATAATTTTATGATTAAATTAATCAGAGGTCATATTGCGAGAGCAATAAGCTCGTCCAATGACCTAATTTTCGGGGCTTATTATCCAAATACCCTGTACTATGAGAACGTGCGTCGCAACGGTTTTGTTCCACCAGAGGCGTTCCTTGATTTGGACATGAAAGGGCTTATACAGGATAGATCCGGAATTCCGCTGATCTAACATGTAAGTAGATCATCCGTAGACGGGCGATTGTGCTACGACCGGGAAGTAACGCGCACCGAAGAAGAGCTCTTGCGCTTCAGTAGGGCTATCTCCCACAGAGACCGGGACGATCGTATTAAACAGCGTCAACAGTTCTGGTGGTTGAATGGCATATAAAGACCTGGATACCAATGTCGGTATAGAATCACACTATCATCAGCTAGCTTACATAGACTTAGCTTTTCTAGAATTAGGGTACTATAAGATTTAAGTTAAGTTAAGTTAAGTGCTTTTAAATAAAATTAAAAATATTAAAAAAAAAAAAAAAAAAAAGTTAAATTTTAAGAAAAAAAAAAACAAAAAAAAATCGACAAAGTTTTTCAAATTTTTCTTTGTCTTTCAAATAATCCTAAGTACTGCCACAAAGTTCTGTCGCCGAAAGGTAAATTATACAATTGTTAAGTAATGTTTAGCTTAGAGCATCTGCGAAGGACCAGTAAGTTATAATATAAGATAATTAAGCTAGAATTTAAGCATTTTTTGTCTAGCATATAAATTAGAAAATAAGAATATAAAACGAAATAAAAATGTTGTAAAAATGAAAATGAAGGGACTGAGCTTGTAAGACGAGCAGCAAACTCTAGGTGGCCGACCAACCGCAACAACACTTAACCCACGTGCTTAGGAGCCGGAAGCCAACACCCACAGGTAATAACTTTCCAAAGATAACATAACAATAACAGGTTTCTTTTTTACAGCATCATTCACAGCCACGTCTGAATGCATTTTCGATATAAGGATTATCGCATTATTTTTTTTAGGTGTGTAAGAACACATTGTAACGTTCTCATGAAAACCAATAATTGTCAAGTATTGCGCTCGTGATTTATTTGCTGCCATGGAGATACATAGTTTATTTCATCGTCTTCCTCACTCTCACTACTGTGGGACACAACCTCTTGCTGTTCATCTGTGTACTCATGGACATTTTCTGAATCGAAACCGAAACTGGTAGTTTTGAAGCGGATTGCGGAACCCAATCCTCGTCCTCACTATCAGTTGATCTGTTTGATTCACAATTGTCATTATCGAACAATGCTTTCAAATACGTCTCTTTTTCTGTTACGCTCATTCTGAAGAATAAATTATTGTATTATGTTATTTATTAAAAATTAAATTTTAAATTATTTTAAAATTATTTTTAAGACATTTACAAATATAGCACATATGTAAAATTTACTTACCTAGTAAATTAAGCTCTGGATACTTGTCCCATTTTTTTTTTTTTTGTTCAGTTTAGTTAGAATTTACAAACACGTCCCATACTAGAGTGTGATGTCATTTCTATTTTTACAGCATTTTTTTCTTTTCAAACTTATTCGATACTCAATAACAATGAATATATAAAGAAAAAAAAAAAAAACCATTTCTTTGCTGAAATAATAGCAATTTGAATATTATAGTAAATGGGTACCCGGCACCCCGGGTGCTAAGCAACGTCGGGAAATTTGGATATTAACATAAGGGATAAAGCAAAGAGGAAAAAGAAGAAAAGAAAAGTGGGAACGCGTTTAGTCTATCATTTCAATCATTCGTTGTAGTAAATTTTTAAATAGATATCTAATTTTTGGTATTTCCTGGAATTTCATATTATATGTTAGGCAACAAATGCTTAAATTCTCACTTAAATAATTTAAATTTTGCCATACTGTTCCTACTCGGACACTCTAAGCTACACCCAGTGTTAGTATCTAGAACATGCTGCAAGGATATTCTTCCCACCAACATCTTCACTACCATATATTATAAAAAATGCTCGCCTAATATCTTAAATATCCTTGGTAACTTCGATCGCATGTTACAAGATTATCCTCGCGAAATATTGTTGGTAGTAACAACCACATGCTACAAAAATATTCTCGCCGAATATCCTTGATAATAATATTCACATGCTACGATTTTTATTTTTAAATTGGTGAGACCACATGCCTCATATATTTGGCATAGTGCAAACGATATATAATAAGATATATAGAATACACTCGCCAATTATCGTTAGTAACAACGACCTTATACCACGATCAGGAGTCACTGAACCAAGTATTTTCGTGCAACATATACACGAAGATACGTTAAATTTATGGCTGACGGACTCATCAATAAAATAATTGCGGGGAAACAATTCAATGGTGTTTGCCGATCCGCTTTGCATTTGGATCATTTAAGGCTGCAACCGAACGACTGCAGATAGAATTATAACAACTTGGGATAAGGAAATTGTGTGCTATATAATAAACATTCACATTCAGAAAGAAGACTTTCCAAAGTCGCCTTTTATTTTTAGGAATTTTTCCATTTGAGGTTAATCCCTCCAATAAACGGACATTAGTCCTTAGAAAAAGCGAAATCATTTCTATCCGCTTTTACTAAGAAACAACTTGCAAATTCAAAGACCATAGGACGGTTGGCACGATAACGCGGTACATTGAATCGATGCTATCCTTCGGCAAAGCGAGTTCAAACGTTCAGCGTTGTGAAGCTTCTGCTTTATGATTGATTGATATTCTCTCTCTCTCTCTTTCTCTCTCATTGTGTCGCGTTTGTCCAGGTCTAAGTATAATAGTCGATGGAAAGGACACTCGATCGTCATTATCGTGACATATCTCGTGCAGTGCGGACGTGTAAGGAAACGTGTTTACACGTGTGTGCAGTGCACTATTAAATTGTCTAGTGCAATATAAAAACAAAAAAAAATATATAATTATAATTAAAAAGAATAACAAAAAAAAAATTTTTTATAACAACAAGAAAGAAGTTACTACACAACTCCGATGATAGGCGATGACCCAGGCAATGCACTGGAGTACATAACCGATAGAAAAAGGAAGGCTCTGGACATCTTACGAAACGCTCCAGTAAAAAAAACAAACATGGACAGAACAAGCAGCCCCGCAAATTACAAACAAAAGTTCGAAGAAGCGTTGGAAACCATTAACCAATTAACGGTTAAAGTGAAACAACTCCAGGAACAAATCCATAAACAAGGTTCCTTCAATAACACTGATGACGTCCATATGGAAGAAACGTCCCGTCAACGCCCTAATTCGAGTCAAAGCCAAGGCGAACCACCCACCAAAGTTTACAAACAAATGAAGGCCTCATCAAATCAAATACCCACCCAAGCCAGAGCAGAAACAAAAACGAAATCAACCGCGAGAAATGAAAGACCCCCGCCAATCTACGTCAAAAACCTGACCAGCACCAAAGCTATAATTCAAACCCTGCAAAATGCTCTGGGTCACCGGAATTTCAGCACAAATATAAAAGGATCTAGGACTTCAATAACAGTCAGATCACTAGACGATCATGAAAGGGCAGTTAAAAAACTGTTAGAGGAACAATATCAGTTCTTCACATTCCAACATCCAAATAGCAAACCAACTACCTTTATTATAAGGCACATCGATCCAGAATGGACCAATGAAGAATTAGGACTGGAAATTGCTAGGATATGTCCACAAATAAAAATTAATAAGCTGGACTACTTCCAAACACCATACATGAGGACAAACAACATAAAAAGCCTCCGGATCATACAAATCCCACCAAATCAGGATATCAACCAATTTAAACAAATTAAATATTTGTTTACCCAAAAAATCGCAATCGAGGAGCCACACAAACAAGAAATTCTACATTGCAAGCGATGCCAAGACTCAGGACACTTGGCGGTCTCATGCCACCAGCAAAGACGTTGCGGCAGATGCGCAGAGGAACACGAGCTAGATGAATGCAAAGTAAATCCACAAGGCCTGGAACCAGAGACAGTCCAAACCGCCAACGCCGATGGATCCATTACCACAAAGAAGATTACAGTAAAATGTTGTAACTGTGGAGGGCCGCATCCAGCAAATTTCTCTCAATGTCCTCAGAAGCTAAAAGTTCTGCAAAGACGGAAATTAGCAATGTCAACAGTTAAACCAACTACAACGAAACCAACAGTATTGCAAGAAGTAAAGTTAACCCGACCCGGAATATCTTACGCGGATGCAGCAAAAGGAAGCATCAACACCACCACTCCCTCTAACGATAATACTAAAAATTTCAATCTGGACATCATGGGTTACATCAAAAGCCTACAGGCCATGCTTCCTTCGCTGAGGCATATGTCAGAAACAGAAAAAAAAGGTCAGATTCTTTCACTAATAACTTCCCATATTCTTTCCAGCTCTCTTTAAACTAACCATTATCTCCCTCAACACAGAATCCATTTACTCTAATATACGCAAGCAACACCTCCGGTTGTTTGTTGAAAAATTTTCCCCAGATATCCTCTTCCTTTCAGAGACCTGGCTCAAACCAAATTCCCGAGTTTCCATTCCCAACTATACTTTTGTTTCTAACCCCAGAACTAATGGATCCCACGGAGGTACCGGCATCTTAATACACAAAAAATTTCAATTCAGTGAAATTAGATTCACTAATATATTCAGCATTGAATACACGGCAGTTAAACTTTTTTGTGAGAACAATAAAGTGCTCGTCTTAGCATCCATTTATATTCACCCTTCACGACAACCAGATTTCCCAGATGCTGACATTTCTCAGATAATCCAACAGTCCGTTCCCGCTCCATTTATAATCGGGGGAGACTGGAATGCTCGTCATACAGCATTCAATGATAATAAATGCAACAAATATGGTCGTCAGTTGCTAGCCCTCCTCCCATCTTATCCATATACATACATTGACCCCCCATTACAGCCAACCCGTGTCACTAGCACAGCCAAGTCAACAATCGACTTCTTCCTCAAGTCCGATGATGTTCAGTCAGCGGGTCCACCTACAGTCTCCTTTATATTTCCTTCTGATCATGGTTCCGTTCATACCACGATCCAAATCCCCTCTTTCGACCCACTCTACTCGTCAAACCCTGTCCCAAACTTCACCAAAACAAATTGGAGAAAAGTCAATAGGGACATAGCGATCCGTTTCTCTGACTTGTATATCCCTGAAGCATCTAACTTACTCCCTATTGAAATCGATCACGCATCTTTAAGAATAGAGCAAATTCTTAAGGAGGCTCTCAACAACAACACCCCGACAACCATTCCTCATAACTATTTAGGAAAGCCTTTGCCCAGCATCCTAACCAAATTATTGCGCCTTAAAAAGCAGCTCCGCCGTAAACTCCATACAAGATACTGCCCCTTTATTAAAAGCCAAATCCAACTCCTATCCACTCTGATAAATGAGCAGTTGAAAAAGTTCGCAGATGAAAACTACATCTCCACACTTAAAAATATCAAACCAAATCGGGATCTTTTCAAAAACATCAACCAATTAACTGGTCGTAAATATAAACCCCGAATTGATCATCTCATCAACCCAATCAGCAATAATATTGCCCAGTCCGATACGGACATAGCAAATTGCCTCGCAGAACACTTTGCAAAGATTCATGAGCAAAATAATTCTCTATCAACTCCCGGCTTCGAGAACACAGTAAACGAATACATCTCAAACAGATTATTCACATCTTTTACTCCTTTCATCGGTGAATTTAGCAACACGAACATAGCTTCACACCCCTTAGACACTACAAATTTTCTAACTGCAGACGAATTATCCGAGATCGTAAGATCAGGAAATAACAAAAAGTCAACTGGATTAGATGGAATCCCACGCCTTCTATTTAAAAGGCTACGCCCACAGAATCTACTTCCCATCCTCATTCTTCTTAATCAAATAATTAATGCATCGCACTTCCCAGAGAACTGGAAAACTGCGGTAGTAATTCCTATTAAGAAGCCCGGTAGTAGTAATAGCCCTTTCAATTATCGTCCAATATCCCTATTAAGTACATTAAGTAAGATACTGGAACGCAAGATCTACCAAAATCTTCTCTCATTTGCCAATGAGAATGCCCTCATCCCTAACTGTCAGTTCGGATTTCGTAAGCGACAATCCACATGTCATGCTCTACTAAAACTTACACACGATGTTACAACTGGTCTCCAAAACCAAAGCCCTACTGTGTGTATATCTCTCGATATTTCTAAGGCGTTTGATTGCGTCTGGATCTCAGGGCTTCTGTACAAACTGCACTCCATATTTAATCTAAACTCTCACACAACAAAGCTCTTAGCCTCTTACCTTTCTGACAGAAAATTCGTTGTGAGAATAAATTCTTCCGTCTCAGAAACCCACAACATAACCGCGGGTGTTCCCCAAGGCTCTATTTTAGGGCCAATTTTATATCTGTTATATACCGCGGATATTCCTCAACCCGTATCTCCTAATGTTGTGATGCTGAATTATGCTGATGATACATTAATTTACTCTAGCAGCAAATTTGTTAAGGCTGCAAGAAATCGCATTAACAACTTTCTCCCTAACCTATCATCATACTTCAATAAGTGGAAAATTCACCTTAACCCAAATAAAACGCAGCTCATAGTGTTCAAGGGCAAACACGAGCACTGTACAAACAACACTAGACGCTGCCACAACAAAATTAAACTTAACCTAAACAACACTCTAATAAAACCCTCCAAAACCCTAAAATATCTGGGAATCACTTTTTCTAATAACTGGTCTTTTTCCTCCCACATTAAAAATTCCCTTCAAAAAGCCACAATTCAGCTTAATCTCTGTAGAAGAGTAATGTGGAAACCTAATAGTCTCTCTCACAAAGTCAAACTGCTCATTTACAAACAGATTATCAGGCCCACACTCACGTACGCGTGTCCATTGTGGTACCATATCACTCCCTCCCAAATGGAGAAATTACGAGTATTCGAAAGAAAATGCTTTAGGTATGTCTCTGGGTTACATCGTCGTCCTAACTCCTATAAGTACTATAGTAACGTCGAACTCTACAATACCGCTGGTATTGAGCGCCTCGATAGACGATTCCTCGAACTGTCTATCAAATTTATCGAAAACCTACAAAATAATCCCAATCCCATAATAACCTCGCTCTTAGAGAACCCTCTAGATATCAGAACTAACTACCCCAACTGTCTCCACACCAGAGCTATCTTCGCCTCAGGCAGACTGGTAAATGATTCAAACGAGATCATATACCACAACACCGAAGTTACCCCTAACCAGTTCAAATACTCTAACGTCCAACCATTTTCCAACATCCTACGTTTTTCCAACGAACAACCGGAAAGAAATACTCTTCCTCAAACCCATAACTGACCTCATTCCACATCCTTTAATTCATAAATCCCATTAATTATAAAACTTTGTTTTGTTTATAGCTCATTTTATAATAATCAGACTAAGTTAGGTTAAGTTATATTTATATTTATATTTAGGGTTAAGTTTAGATTAAGTAAAGTAAAAATAAGTAATTCCTGGTTTTCTGACCTTTTCCAGGAAGACAAAACCCTACTAAATGTACAAACACACATCTAGCCTGTAACTCTTAAAACATTGTTTGGAAAATGTATTATAATAATAATTACATGTAAGCAATTGTCACGAATTTAATTTTAAGTCACTGTATTACTTAAATGTACAAATTTTAATTATGGTTAATAAATACAGTTTAAAAAAAAAAAAAAAACACTCGATCGTAACCAGTAGCTACAAAAGATGAACACTGTTAAAAAGAGCTCTAGTCGAACTAGCTGCACAACAGCAAAAATGGCATGAAGGACTTGAATAAGTCATTGTAGCGCATATAAATGAGAGCCACAAGCCCAAAGGACTAGGAAAGGCCTCTGCAAAGACTACATATCTTCGAACAACTGTGGGCGGAGATCGATGAAACACACATCAGAATCCGTGGATACTGCGATTAGGTAGTGTCCTTTCCATACAAATATGAACAAATGCAGGGAGCTTATCAAACTGAAGGAAATTAAATCGCTGTTCATAAAAAGGGAAAAAGAAAATGCACATCCTGGATGGGGAAAGGGGCATAGTCGTTCCGAAGTAGTCACCAGAGTAGTACACAAGCAAAAAGCTGCCCCGGTCGGAACATCAAATGTCTACGCACAGTTAACTGCCCTCGAGGTAAATTATGAGACGAGAATAGTTTTCCAGGATAAACTGACGGGCATTGGGTGGTACTGGAATGTAATCCGGCACGGCAAAATACATGAAGAGTATACGGATCCTAGTCAAGAAAGTGTCGCAGGATACTATGGCCTAGAAAAGGAGACACCGGGTTGCCTAATCAAATTACAAGAGATGGTGTCTAGAAATAATCAAAAAGCCCCACAAAAAACCAAACATAGCAGCGGTCTGTGCCTTAAATTTAAATAGCACTTCTAAAATTCAATACAGACTATCTGAAATGGGAACATTTTGACTTTTTGATTTGAAGACCACATTTATTTTCATTCAGAATATATATTTTTCTTTACGTAGGACTAAATGCATGTCCTATTTTACAAATATTGTTTGACGTTAACCTTTTGGCTCTCTGCAAGCATTCTAGACTATACAATACCTAGTTTTTTGTTTGTGTCTTTCGCCGTACAATTACTTTTGTAATTTTGTTTAGAATGACAGTCAATATATAAGACGGCTTCCTGTCTTACAATTTGTTTAGCGTAATATACATACAGGTTTTCTATAGGGTGGACCACAATAAATAAATAAAAAAAATAAAAAAATAAAAAATATAGGGTGGACCATACATTTTTGCAAATGACACTTGATTTCTTAAAAACTGTTAGAGGGATGGGCCCGCGAGTGGTGGGGAATTGTTTATTACGTTGTTGTTGGAGTTGTTTATTATGCCCCCCCCCCCCCCCCCCCCGCCTAACGGAATTTAAGAGATAAGTGTAGCCATTTGCAAAAATGTATGGCCCACCCTTTATTTTTTTTTTTTTTTTATTTATTTGTTTTTTTTTTTTATTTATTTACTTTGTTATTTAATTCAATTTTTTTTTTTGAACAGGCAAAAATGTAAAACAAAACGATTGAAAAAATGAAAATGTTAACAACTCTAAAGGCGAACAATGCGGTGAACTATTCACCGAACCCGATCACAACAGACGAATGTGAAATCTTAGATGTTGCATTATCTGAAAGCCAAACTAGTCAGAGAAGTAGTCCGACTGATTCGGCATCTGTCACTATAGCGGTATGACGGTTAAGTCATAGTAGAAGCCTCAACACATCAGTCCATTGCCGCGTGTACGAGATGAATTGTTATTTGCTACTGCTCTTAACTGATGTGGACTGCTATTGGTTATTGGTTCTTTTTTTTTTCTTCTGGTACTGTTCTTCACTATGGACGTCTAACGTTTGCCTGTTGGAAATGTCATACCATCCACAAGGACCAAGTATGGGCAAACCTGGAACAAATTAATGAGAAGGTATGGAAATCAATGGATTACAGCAAATACCCTACTCAGCAAAAAAAAAAAAACATCCAACTACAACCAGCCAATGCTAGTTCGATCAAAGCGTTGCATGATTTACCCCAAAAATGTCTTCAGGCTTTTAAATGCCCTCCACGTCGACACAAGCTTTGCGATCCGATCATTGCACATACTCAAGAGAAAACTAGACAGATCCTCCCTCACACTATCAGGGCAACCTCTAAATCATCGGAGGTGACTACCGTCTTTAAAAAACAGAGTTAAGATTGCAACCTCTAGAGTCATTCAGAGGAAGGAACAAAATAATCTCTGTTAAAGATACTAAACGGACTTCTTACGACACTGTTACGAACTCATCTAGTTAGTTTCCAAAGAATGGATCGGCCCCGTG
This sequence comes from Microdon myrmicae, assembly GCA_963931805.1. Lineage (NCBI taxonomy): Eukaryota > Metazoa > Arthropoda > Insecta > Diptera > Syrphidae > Microdon > Microdon myrmicae. Next base: position 226,551,276 of record OZ007497.1, read on the forward strand.
ATGAGCGATCATCACTCTCATGAATGTATCAAAAACAATACAAGACACCACACGCTTTTGTTTCGAATCAATGGTTAACCCACAGATTCCCCAATCAAACTCTGATGAGGTAACTGCCCTGAGCACTCAAGAGGCCAGTCCAGGCCGGGCGTACATATTTCTTGTAACTGCAACCTATTCGACGTACGAGTGAAACCGAAGAATGCAACACCCTAATGGATTCTGCCTTGCAAATTAACTTTATCACCGGATCGATGGTTAACGGGTAGGGTTGATCGAGCTCATCGAAAATAGCCAGAGTACATAAAACATTAAGGTAATATCGTGAATGAATTCTTTCACCTTGTTAAGAGTTTTAGTTTTTATTTAATACTAGCTGTTACCCGGCATGCGGGGCTCCTCGATAGTATAGTGGTTAGTATACCCACCTGTCATCCGGGAGACGGGGTTCGATTCCCCGTTGGGGAGCCTCTGGCGCAAGACTAATGACCTTGCCCGGAAAAAACAAATCATTATGGAAAATTTAACAAGCCTCAGGACTTGCTAAATGAGGCCAAGACCGGTTCCCGGTTGTAGTGCCAGTGATGATGATGTTACCCGGCATGCATTGCGATGCCATTTAGACGAAGGAGAGTGTTTGCGTTGTAATTTCACTTCATTGCAGTGCTTTTGGATATACAATATTTTTTGATGTTCCATTTGGTGTGTATGCAAATATGGCAAGGGTTTGTTAACCCACGTACAGGTCTCATATAGCAGTCCATGTAAAAACGCAGCAGTCCATGGATTTTCCAACTGTTTCGCACACAGTTGCAACGGTTGTCCCTATGCGTTTTTGATAGCCCTTGCATATGCGAGGCCCACTGGAATCTGCAAACGGTTAAATTCGAATGGCGTATCTACCAGAATTATTGGGAGATGTTTCAATTGAACAACTTCCTATTTAAATTTTCCAATTAAAATTGCAACTTTTATGGTATTGTTCACTATACTTTTAACTGAAAGCCTATACTGTGAATGTTACGTAGTAACTCCCCCACCGCTTTTGTCCCGCTGAGAAAAAATTTAAAATTTTATGTTAAACATATAAAATGCAAAACATAAACTTTAAACAGAAAACAATTTACATTTTTAAGCTAAACATACAAAATACAAAACATAAAAAATTCATTCGTTTTCTTACATTTTCCACATAAAAAACACTACTCTTTATTACTATTACTATTTATTGGCCTATAGGAACCCGGAAGTTCATAACCTCCCCGACTCGACTCCGCCATCATTCCCTGTCCTGTGCGCTCTGCTTCCACACTTGACCAGCCGACCCGATCCCTTCAATGTCAAACCTAACATTGTCGTCCCATCTCCGTCGCGGCCATTCTGTCGGTCTCTTTCCCATTGGTCTACCGTCAAGAATTCTATGCACGGTCCTATCGTTGCCCACATGTCCGGCCCATCTTAATCATCGCGACCTGATTACTCTCACTATTTTAGGTTTGCGGTATAACTCTTCCAATTCGTGGTTGTGGAGTTTCCTCCATTCTCTTACCTCTTCGTAATATTTACCGCCAAAGATACCCCTTAAAACTTTATTCTTGAATACGCAGAATTTGTTTTCTTCCCGTTTTATGAGAGCCCATGTTTCGCATCCGATAGAACAATCGGCATGATTATGGTTCTACAGACACGGAGCTTTATGTTACTTGATAGCAGTTTGGATTTCAGCAGTTTACTGACTATGCCAACTAGCGTTGCCGGAGTGTAGTCTTTTGTTAATTTCCTTCGTTACTGGCCGTCAATATTGTTCCCAGGTATTTAGATTCTTTGACATTTTCAAATATCTTTCCTCTGATGTTTATGTGTGTTCACTGAGGTCCACCTACTCTCGCCATAATCATGTCTTTTGTTTTGTCTTCATTTATTTCTAGGCCCACCTCTTCTGCCGCTTTCAGGATGATTTCACAGTTTTTACTTAGAGTTTCTAGATTATCGCCCAGGACGGCGATGTCATCCGCATATGCGAGCACTTGTATCATCCCGTTCAGGGATGATCCGGCCATGTTGTCGTCTTGTACCTTTCTGATGACATACTCGAGCACAAAGTTAAAAAGCCATGGTGAGAGGCCATCACCCTGTTTTAGTCCGTCGGGGATTTCGAATTGTTCTGAGAGGTGGTTTGCTATTCTAACTCGCCCTTTGTTTTCGTTCATACAGATTTGAATGAGGGCGGCATATTTTTTTCGGTATTCCCAGCTCGACTAGAATATGGTCGAGTTTTGGCGGATTTGATGTCGAAGTGTTCCGCCGAACACTGGCCACGCATCAAAAGGAACACCTGGAACGAAAGAGAATTGTCTTTAGTTTTGAATTTTATTTTTGTTTTAGAGTTTGGTACCCACACCCTTTTGATTTTTTCACTTATCTTAGGTTGCACCGTTTCGAAACTACCTTGAACCACACGTTCGACGTTATTTATTTTTATTTTTTCGCGATATGTCAGGGCGGATCGACCTCCTCGGTGCGGTTCTCAGGCTCCTGCTCGAAGTAGACTAATTGTCTCTATCCTTAAAATCCCATTCGAAATTCTCATCCCCGGATCAGCAAAAGGAAATTTTCCATTCAATCTGGAAAGAAAATGTTCCCATCATCAATCCATCATTTTCCTTTCCGTCTTCCTTATCGGAATCTTGTTCCTTTGTTTGACGATCGATCGTACCGCCGCTTAATTTTCGATCTTTTCCTGGGACTTGTTTATGTTCCCCACCTGGCCCAAGACAACGAGGTTCTTGAGCGCTTCAGATGGGTACAAAGGAACCGTAGGATCGGTATAGTTTTTTTGTTAGCATTTCCAAATCATAAACATCTAGCGAGCGATCTACGTTAAGATGTTTATGATTACATGACTGTTGGTCGGCGGCGAATCGCGATCCTTTGTTTGCACAAGTGTGCCTTTTGGGCTTTGAGTCATGCTGGGAATTTAGGTCCTAATTGCTATTAGCTACCAGAGGAGATATTCGTTGTTCGGTTTGTTTCCCGAAAATTGCGTTTAATGGGTGCAACGCATTGATGCCTTGAATGGGTGCGTTGGCTTGGATGCGTTGAATTGACGCGTCGAATTGGATGCGTTGAATTCAATATTAGAGACTTTTAAATGTTTAGTTCCATTGATTTTTGCTATTGAATTCAATGTAGATGTGTGAAATGTTCTTTCTGTTTCAGGTGGGAGTAAGGACTTTTGGGACACGTGTCTGCGGGCACATGTGATGGATACAGATGAGTATGTTCCTTGGCGGAAAGGACATCTCACCTATAGTGGGTTGTGTGGTTCGTACAGCCGCCACAGAGTCTTTGGCTTGCAGCCGAGTCGTAGCCATTTTTAAAGTCAACGAACAGTTGGTGAACCGTCTCTCCGTATTCCCACTTCTTTTCCAGCAGTTGCCTTACTGTGAACATTTGACCGGCTGTTGGTCGGATCCTACGGAATCCGCACTGGTAGTCTCCCAGCATTACTTCTGCGTACTGTGAGATTCTCACCGGTATGACATTTGTTAGTATTTTGTATGTGGTTGGGAGCAATGATATTCCTCTGAAGTTTTCGCAGTCAGATATATCGCCTTTTTTGAAAATGGGGATGACTATTGAGGTTTTCCATTTTTCCGGAGTAACTTCCTTATCCCATATTGTTTTAATCAGTTGGTGGATCTTTCGAGCGGTTGCCTCTCCTCCATGCTTTATAAGCTCTGCTGGTATGCAGAGTTGTTTTTCAATCGATTTATTGCCTCTACAACTTCGTTGAAGGAGGGCTGTGGGATCTGAGGCTCAGCTGTATGTACGTCTGATGCGTTTATTTGTGCTTTACGGGTACGCACATTGAGCGGGTAGTCAAAGTACTGCTTCCATCTTGTCACGATAATGTTTGTTTCTGTGACCAGACAGCCGTTTGTGTCCCGAAATATTTTGGCTCACCCTCGGCAGCCATTTATAATTGAATTTATGCCGGCATACATACCTCTGATGTTCTTTGCTCTGAAATTTTGTAGGATTTTTTGCAATCCGAGCCTTCTCCCATTCGCGTGTTTTGCGTTTGAAAAGTCTCGTTGTTTCTTTCGGATTCGTCGCGTATCTTTCCGCGTTGACTTCATCATATCTTTCTAGGTGGATCACTCTGAGGCGTTTACCTTGTTCGATCTTCGCCCTGCACTCATCGTCAAACCAAGGTTTGGACTTAATTGTTTTCTTAAATCCTCATCCCTTTTGGGCTGTTTGTTTATTACGTCTCTGATCGATGCCCATGTAGTGTCCACATTATTTGATACCTCTTCCTCACTATTCCTATTCTCTAGGATGCTAAATCTGTTCGATACTTAGTCTTGATATTTAGCCCTTTTGTGCAGGTCTTTTAGTTTATCAATTTCGAACTATTTGCTCCTCTCTCGTGACTGCCCATGCGGGTTTGTTGCGAGCCGAGTCCGAATTTTGCCTATCACTAGAAGATGATGGGAGTCGTAATCTACTCCTCTATATGATCTTACGTCAAGGACATTTGTAGGGTTTCTCCGCTGGTTGGGCACTAGTTGCCGCAAGGATTCCACTTAGAGTCGACACCGTACCAGATTCCGGCCTTTCTATCACCACAACACAGTAGTCCAAAAAGAAAACGCTCCGATTCGATAAAATGCAAAAAACCGACAAACGCTTTTTATATTGGGTTCTCTCTTGTTTATTATTGGTAACAATATGTAGCGGTAAATCGGTTTAACATAAAACTGTTCACAATCCAAACAAGTTACAAATATTCACTTGATAACAACTAAAAATGTTTTGTTTCACAAATATAAAAATAGTATTTACAGCTTAAGTGCTTAGCACGCTAGAGACTTATTTTCACTCGTACGACTCACAAACGACTAACTCACTCCCCATTAACCAGCTCGGATTTCTAAGAATAAAAAGTAAAAAGGTAAAAATGACCAGGGGCATACATACATGTGCGCGCATCCCATCACCCAAACCAACATCTCTCGGTGGTGGACCTAAGAACGCGATACTTGGTGTTCTCTTTCTTTGCACTCCAGTTTGCCGCTTGAACGAAACGCACCACGCGCAGGTGTTCCTGTCTTCAAGCACGATACTCGTTGGGGGTTCTGTGCCGGCCAACTTGCGCACAACTGAATATAAACAAAGTAGCGAATGATCGCTAGGGGTATCTGGTGTGCCAGTCGTACAAAGGGACGTCGGATGTTTATACGGTGGCAACAGCGTACAGCATTTATGCTGATCGTAAGTCCCTCGTTATCAATTGGTGCGACAGATTCGCTGGTGCTACGCTTGTTTGGTTTTCCTGGGGTAGCCGGGCATACCTTCCATGAGAACGACGAATGTTTATACGATCGGCGACCGCATATCGCTCGTTGGACAAATGGTGCAGCTGGCGATGCATTGATTTGCTTCTCTTGTAGGCAAGCATGTTATTACTTGCCTGTAGGTTGGTTTTGCTACCGACATGCTTGCCGTCATTAAATGAAAAAAGGACGCAGTTTGCTTGTGTGTGACGGTACTGGATCGAAGATATTCTTGTCCGACATATCTCGATTTGATCTGTTGGTTAAGGATGCGACCGTTTTCTCCACTCGAGAAGGAGGTGCATGTTGGCGGGAACCAAAGTTGGAATATTTCCGTTGGCCATCGGCTCGGGTTGAATTTCCCCGGTGCGTGCTGCATGTTGGGCAAATTCTCTCGAGAATTCATGTTGTGCAACACACAAACAAACGATTCGTCGTTACAGGATAATTTTGTTCTTGTCCCTAATGCAATTTGATGCCATGCGACAACTAGGTTTCTGGTTGTTTCCGCCCCCATGGTGGTGGCATTAAAACCACGCCCCAAGGCGCATCAACCGCACGCCCGATAAATTCGGACAATGCACCGTCACCTGGATTAATGCTTTTCTTATGGGGTGTTTCTAAACAAAAGGTGAGACGGGGCAGTGGCGTTATGTAAAAGTGGTCTATTTGGTTACGTGTTATGCCGTCGGGTGATATCCATGTGGCTTTATGAATCTGGATTTGGTTGAACACCGTGCTTTTCACTACCAGATATCTTCACACTGCAAACGTGATAATTCGAATTCCGTTATAATTTGAAACGTCGTGTAGGCTTTTTTTACCTATAGTTGGTTGGAAGGTATCTTCCTTTTCAATTTTCGCGTTGATGTCCCCGAGGAGGATTTTAACATCGAATGATGGGATCCCATTAAGTACTTCTCCTAGGGTCTCGTAAAATTTGTCCTTCGTTTCTTCGTCCGTAGATTCTGTTGGGGCGTGTGCGTTTATAAATACATAATTGTACCATGGGCCCTGTATTTTTAGCACCGACATTTGCTCATTAATATACCTCACATCTAATGTGATGTAATGTAATGTCCTTGCTTTTTGATGAACCCGGTTCCGAGATTATGTGTGTCGCTACCTCTACACGCCAATGTGATCCCATGTTTCGCGTTCTCTATGGCCGTCCGTATCGCGTCTGGTTTTTATAACCCTCAAACATTCCACGTACCGACACGGATATCCCGCTTTGTCGGTTTTCCCTGCGTCTTCTTTTTACCGAGTCGATGTTTTCTTGATGATTTGTGACCTTATGGTATGTCGGCTCAACACACCTGCGCCTACCGAGTTTTTCGTGGGATTGTTTTTTGTGTATTGATTATTCATTTTTGTTCCCGTGAGTCTTGGGGTTTCAAATAGTCCGCCATAATAGAGCCCCTCTTTGATATGGAAAGGTCTGCTTACTGGTATGATTCGACTCGGTGTCAGAGAGGCGCCATTATAATGCAGCCGGTCAATCCCTGGCTGCAAACCATCCAATGGGCATGGTGAGGCGTAACACACTGGATTAGGGGTGGGAGATCTGTTATGATTATTTAACAATTTGAATACATAATTTATATATGTATTTAATTTGAATATATTTAAAGGTAACGTAATATATTTAATTAACGGTTTATATGGAAATATATTCAATTCCTTTATATTGGTAGATTGTAAGGACTTACTTGGGTGGCCGTGGAGCGGTCACTTAGTGTTGCTGTTGCTGTTGTTTGGTGTCAGTTAAGTTAAGCTTTTGCTCCCCTGTTCAGCTTCAGTTCGGTACATTGAGTCAACTTTTCGAAGGTTCAGCTTTACTTCGGTATATCGACTCCACTTTTCGAAGGTTCAGCTTCACTTCGGTATATCGAGTCCACTTTTCGAAGGTTCAGCTTCACTTCGTTGTATCGGGTCAACTTTTTGAAGGTTCATTAATTAAAATTAATTGTTACACAGCTATCCAATATCGGTATTGACCCATTCGTTGTTTTACGATGAATCTAAATTTTATTTGTCATTGCCGTTGACGTTTATTTATTTTATCCGGCGCCAACGCCGTTTTTTATTATTTTTCTAACAAGTAGAATTCGCACAAAGTAGTTTATGCAAATAACCTATTCAGCGACTTGTTTTCCTTTTACGGGTAGAGAGGGGAACTTACGAAAGGGGATTCGTGGATGTTAGAGGGGACCTGGACGCGAGGTAGGTCCGGAACAGATCATTGTGTGTTACTCCTCGCTAGCCTGTCTGACATGGGTGACTCTGCCTAAACCATATGCTTCCGTCAGCGAATCCTGAGTGATTCATTGTAGTTTAAGCCCCCGCACCACGCCAATGTTTCTACCAAGTGGGGGACACCACAGATACAGATACAAAGAAATATTCATCATTTTTGTTGAAAAAACTTCGAGGGGCTAATACAGAGTGCGATGGAGCATTATTGTGATGCAAAATCCATGAGCTTGTATCACTGTGCGACGATGATGTAGAGAATGCCGTTCGAATCAACACTATGACGATTAGAACCAGCAAAATTAAAACCAAAGTCTCAACGCATGAAACCAACGACCTGGTGTATGAGATAAAGTATTTTTCTCGACTATTTTTCACTCTTATGGGATTTTTGATGGTAACTGGTATGGTTTCAACCTTACCTGAAGGCTCTTCGCAATGTCCTAAGCGTTTGAAACCCAAATTTCATGTGATTTCTTTATTCAAGAAAATAACATATTACAGTGATAAAAAAAAACACTTTTTCGTCGTACACAACTAGCCGAAACACCAATGACGTTTATGATGTCAAATTTGACATAGATGTCTATTATAGTGTTACCAATTTAGAAAATAAAGTATTTCTGACGCTCGATATAAGCGTGGAATTTATGTTCAAAATCGATCTCTTGAATACAGTCATATAAGGTAGAGTGTAATTCAACAAGAAGCTTAAGTCAACAAGAAGAAATAATATAGAAAAATGGTTTAAGAGTCAGAAAATGGAAAAGTTCAACTTCGCGTTTAACAAGAATCAAGAGAAGCCAGAATCCCTCATAAAACTCCTGTCTACTTTGCATTTGCCACTAGAAGACACATAACGAGGTAGAAAATATAGAAGAGTGATCCTTGCCTTGTACCGTTACACCATTTTAAACTCCATTTTACTCTTTCATTTGATTAAAAGGAACCTATTTGCAGTTCTTCCAATCATGCTGTTGGACTTGAGGCTCAATATGAGAGGCACTGTCATAATAGTCTCGTGAAGTTGTTGCTGGGATCAACACATCAATTTGAAATCACAATTAGAACAAAAACCTGTGCAGCTCACAAACGCTGCTTTAATATCGAAAATCGTTTATGCTTACTATTGGAACGATAGCCAGAGTAACCTCCATTTCACTAGCGCCACTTACTTTACAAAATAAGCAACCTTCTATCTGATCCAGTAACTAATATAGATTTACGCATCCAATAATCTCGCCATTTTGGATATATGGTATGTAACTTAGTCATTGTTATTTGTATGACTAAGTTTTGGTGATTCCGTGTGCGTAAGTTGTATAAGAGATGGATGTCTATAAGCACCATTTACGCCATTGCATTCTATTCTGTTTCCAAATTGAAAAAAAGCTATGGAATTGATTAATTCGGTTGTAGATGAACATTCTGTGAGTCATTCAATAGTCAAAAAGTGATTTGCTAGATTTCGTGAAGAAATTTTAGTCCTGAGGACAATCCACGTCCAGGTGCAGTCAACAAATTTGACGACGAAGAACTTCAAGTTATACTGGATGAAAATCCATGTCAAACTGAAGAAGAGCTTGCAAAACAGTTACGAGTGTCTCTCCAAGGAATATCACTTAATCTTTGTATAAGTATATTTATCAATAAAGTTGAATTTGACAAAAAAGGCCGAGTTTCTACGTGCAAAAATATTATTAGTGTTTAGAAACTTTGAACAAAGATCTGCGTCATCTGCCAAGTTGACTAAAACATAATTGTCCTGCTGACGTGAATCAAACTGCCAACTGGTTACAAGGACCACTGACCTTTTTCTGCATATCTATGCTTCTGAAATATGAGATACCGTTCCCGGTTGTCCCAGCCAAATCCACTGTGCATGGATTTGTGTCCATTTTCTATATTCAACAGAAACCATTTTTCAATTGCAGTGGACAAGCGAACATGTTGCAATGGCGTTAAGCCAAATCGCCAGTCATGCTAAGTTCTGCCAAAAATCCTCAGTTCCGCGAATTCCGTTTTCGCACCGAAGTGTATTTAAAGTTGTGCGATTAACTTGGCAAGCATTCCGTAGACGGGATATCTGCACCTATTAAGGACGAGTACACCATGTGCATTGGCCGTTGAACTTAAGGCACAACTTAATCGCCCGGGTGTGCATCGTAGTCAAAGAGAAAAATAAAAACTTCCTGAAATTGTTAACTTTCATTTTGGTCAGATGAAAGTGAATCAAATAACTGTTGTATATGCGTTGCACGGAATCCTGTTTAGGCTTTCAGTTTCACTTTCATTGGATTGGGGATGACAACTGTTCGTGTTCGTGGTTAAGTCGTCCGGACAAGTTTGTTCGCCAAATACCCACAAACGCGGAATGAGTCGTTGTCCATTGCTGGATGGATGGAAGTGTCATTCAACCCGAGGAAACTTGATGTCCTCCCAGATGGAAAAAAAGATTTTTATTTATTTGTTTTTACCGTTGATTGAGTAGAGGCTCGTGGGATGGTATGGCACATTCATCAGGGCTACGTGAAAGTTAATAACGAGTAGGCGTGTCTGTTAGATGGCCATTGGAATGATGAACTGGTTTGATGCCAGATACACATCCAATTAAGCCCCTTTCGTAGTAAAGATATGATAGCTGAAATTTCTTGAAACCGGATATTTGCATAGCCCGAAGCATCGCGATAAGATTAATTAACCATGTTTTGATGATGTCCATTCAAATGGGGGCGACACACACAACGGCAAGTAAAATCATTAATTGTCTAATAGTTGTCACCTATTAGAGATTGAAAAATTTAGAGATTTGCTTCGACTTTGCTAATTAAAGCAAGTGGGAGGTTTGGGTAACTTTTAAACCCGACTTTCTCTCACATCAAATATTTATTTTTGCTTTTCGATATATGTAAGGTAAGAATGTCTCGGCCTAGTAGAGAAAAAGAGGCGATTTTATTTTATTAATACCTTTATTTCTAAATGCAGTGTTTCTTTAATTCGATACACTTTGTCCAACGTTTCTCCAATAAGTGGATTCCGTTCCTGACGTTCGCTTCTGAAAGGTTTTCGAAATACCCATTTACGAGTGATATCACTTTCAAAACATTTCCAACTGCGATTTTCTTAATATTTGAGAACAAATGAAGGACAGGCAAATTTGTCGAACAATTCATACGTTCAATCCTTCAATTTTCCTATTGCTTAAGCGCCTTTATGGGCGAGTGCATCGTCCTCATATAAGGAGACTTTTTCTTTATATTTTATTTATTTTTATTTATTTATTTATTATTGGCACTTATTGGAATTTCTAAAGTTACATATTACAATAGACGATGTGTACGAAGAAAATTTTCAGGAATTCTCCCCTTAATTGTTTGACTATCAGGCAAGACATTAATTTGGAATTCTCAATCTAATGTTCTTTTTGTAAAACAAATACTATTACGATTTATTGGCATGTAGGAAGCCGGAAGTTCATGAGGTGGCCGACTCGACTCTGCCATTGTTCTCTGTCCTGTGCGCTCTCCTTCCATGTTTGACCATCCGATCCGATCTCTTCAAGGTCAGACCTAACATTGTCCTCCCATCTCCGTCACGGCCATTCTGTCGGTCTCTATCCCATTGGTCTACCGTCAAGAATTCTACGCACGGTCCTATCGTTGCCCATTCGCGCCACATGTCCGGCCCTTAATCTTAATCTTCGCGACTTGATTACTCTCACTAGTTTAGGTTCGCGGTATAACTCTTCCAATTCGTGGTTGTGGAGCTTACTCCATTGTCCTGCCTCCTCGTCATATTTACCTCCAAAGATACCCCTTAAAGCTTTATTCTCGAATACGCGGACTTTATTTTCTTTCCGTTTTGTGAGACCCCATATTTCGCATCCGATAGAACAATCGGCATGATGATGGTTCTATAGACACTGAGCTTTATGTTACCTGATAGCAGTTTGGATTTCAGCAGTTTACTGACTGTATGCCAACTAGCGTTGCCGGAGTGTAGTCTTTTGTTAATTTCCTTCGACATTTCGTTACTGGCCGTCAGTATTGTTCCCAGGTATTTAGATTCTTTGACATTTTCAAATATCTTGCCCCTGATGTTTATGTGTTTTCTGTGAGGTCCACCTGCTCTCGCCATAATCATGTCTTTTGTTTTGTCTTGATTCATTTCTAGGGCCACCTCTACTGCCGCTTTCATGATGATTTCAGCGTTTTTATTTATAGTTTCTAGATTGTCGCCCAAAACAGTGATGTCATCGTTTTGCTGTTGTGGGGGTTGTTCCTCAGGAAGCGCGTTTTCTTGTCCTGAAAAGGACGTTTGATCTCTTTATCGATTGCTCCTGGAACAACACACTTCAGCAAGGGGTCGTTGCCGTGCTTCCCCTGACCCAGACGGAAGAGCAACGTCCTGATTGTTCGTAGGACGTAACCTAGGGGATAGCGTCCTTATACTCTGCAACCTTAGTACCGGTTCCTGTACCAATTTCTTTGGAGTCGTCCTGGTATATAAAAAAGAAGCATCCAAAGTTGGGTGCCAGCACAAAATTTCCAAAGTATTAAAGGAAGTTTTTTATTTTGGATTAAGTTTTATTGTTGATTTAAGATGAAATACTTGAATCGAAAAATAACTGCTCTGTGGCAGGAGGATCTAGATACTGCGGCCTCGAGATCGTTTTGCTATCCCTTTATAAAGGAAAACACTTCGAAAATTGTATCCCAAAGATACACATTTTCGTGGAACAATCTCGATTTTTTGGGTATTTCGAGCGAGATGTTCTATTTACACAAGATAAGAAATCAATTTCTTGAATTCTTACGAAACTATTGCGCAGATGTGGGAATGTATCTGCTTTTGGTTTTTGTTTGCTTAACTCAATGGAATTTTTCAGATAGAGATAACGATCTCTGAATTTTGAATTTTCATGATGCCGTGGAGCAAATGTAGAACAATGAACGAATATTAAATTCGTTTATTGTGAATTTTAATTTTAATTCGGATTTTGGATTAAATTTTGCCATGGGGGCAAATGTTATGCGATAAACGAATGTTTGATTCGTTTATTGCGAATTTTGGATCATGTTTGGGTTGTTGTGGGTTTTGATGGGTTTTTTTGGTTTTAGCTTAAGATAGCTAGGAATTGGATGTAGGAATGGGGGAAAAAGGTAGTAGGGCTTTTTGGAGCACTACATCCTGCCCCCCCTTGAAAAGAAGAAAATTGATCCTTATGAGATTAATTTTCTGGTAAATGGTGTGATTGGAGATAAGGATGATAGTATCGCGATTTCGTTACATAGGCCTGATTTTTTTTTCATTTTAGTTTTATGTATGCAATATTTATTTTTCTTAGCTTACAGTACAAATTTTTTAGTTTTGATATTTAAAGTGATCAATGATTAAGTTGTAATTACATATATTAAAAGTGTTATTTACAGTGTTTATGTCATTTTTTTTTTTGCATTACGTTTAGTAACAATTTTGAGTAATATATATATATATATATATATATATATATATATATATATATGTTTTTTCTTCTTTTTATATAAGAGGTTTTTTTTTTTTTTGTTTATAAAGTACTATTATAGATTTTCCAATTTGTGGTACGATATATATATATATATATATATATATATAAGTGTTGTGTAAGATTATTACGGCTTACTATTACAATTTGAGTATTACATATTATTTACAGAGCATTTTTTTTGAGGACTTTTCATTGTCCTTATTTATTTATATAATTTTTCATGTAGTTTGTACGTAAAATTAAATTCTAGAAATTTTAAAATTTGTTTTGAATTATACTAAAATTTTATTAGAATTTATTCATTGCAAAATGTTTTGTACTTATATAAATTCTTATTCTAACATTATTTCGTATCGTAAGTTTTGTTTTATTTATTATTACAAAAAAAAATTTGTTTGTTTATTTATTTAACTTAGTGGTGGTTGATTGAAATATTTGTATAATACATTTTTCGATAGTCAATATTTGTTTATAGTATAGTTTTGGAACTTCTATTTTTGAAACATATGAATTATGTGGAGATTTAATTTCTTGTTATATTTTATTTATTATCTCCTGAATTTATAAATTTTCTTTGTTTATTTTATCTATCTATTTCGTTTTTGAACAATAATTTGTTAAGAGGTGAATTTAACATTATTAGTTGTATATATATTTTCTTTATAGATATATTTTTTATTTTGTTTGTTTATTTCGGTTATTTAGAATATTGTATTATATTTACAAAATTACTCTCCTCGTACACAAAGGAAAAATTTTGCAGGCAAATTGTAAATACATTATCATGGTATTTGCGTACAGTGTTACTTTATGATTTTTCTAAGGTTTTTCTATGCGTATATACATTTATTTATTTATTTATTTTTTTTTTTTTTGTAAGGTTATCTATACATTTACTTTCCTTCAACTTTTAGTTTTTCTTTGGAGTTTCCTGATCGTGATTGCCCAATCCACAAATGGTTTTATATTATTGTTGTGGACTATTCGGGTTCCTTTTCCTATTCTGAGGATTGAATTTTCTTCGGATAGGATCTTTACAATTTCGTAGGGGCCTTTCCACAGGGAGGTTAGTTTGTTAGGTCTTGAGTGGTTCTTTAACAGAACCTTGTCGCCAACATTAAATTTCTTTCTGCCTACTTTTTGGTCGTAGTATGCTTTAGATTTTTGTTTTTTCTCTATCAGTATTCCCTTTGCTGTACGATAACCATGTTGTAGTCGCATTTTTAATTCATTTGCGTAATGGTCGTAGTTATAAGAGCTTTCGGGGTTTTGTCTGAGAGAACTGGGTATTTCGGCTGGGAAACCATATAGTAATTCATGCGGTGTGTAGCCTGTATTACTATGGGGTGTAGTGTTATACACAAACATTGCGTAAGGTATCCAGGTGTCCCAGGTAAGAGGATCCTCTTTTACATAGTGGCGGAGGTATTCCACCAGAGTTCTAGGGCTCCGTTCTAGTGCTCCATTCGTTTGTGGATGGTAGGGTGCTGTGTTTAGTTTTCTCATTTTAAGTAAGGAACAAATGTCCTTAAAAAGTGCGCTGAGAAAATTTGCACCTCGGTCAGTTAATAGAAAAGATGGTATGCCGTGCTGGCAGACGATATTTTCAACGATAATCCTTGCCACTTCCTTAGTTTCGGCGCTGGCTAGAGCGTAAGCTCCTGAGAATTTAGTCAAATCGTCTTGAAACGTTAGTAGGTATTTATTTCCATTATAACTGACTGGTAATGGTCCTACTATATCTAAAGCAATTCTTTCAAAAGGCTTGGAGCTTGTTGTGGTTATCTTCATAGGAATTCTAGGATTTCTTCCACTTTTGTTTATCTGGCAGGAAGCACATTTTCGAATATACGCCGCGACGTCGGCGGTCATTGTGCGCCAGTAATATTTTTGCTTCAATCTATTGATTGTTCGGGTGGCTCCTTGGTGTCCTCCGAAAGGTGAGTTGTGGTATTCCGCGAGTAACTTTTGTATTTCGTTAGGATCTGTTAGAAGCTTCTTTTTATTGGAGAATACGTACATTATCTTGTCCTATTGTACCTTGAGATAGCACTGCTCCTAACGCAACATTGCTAGAATCCGTGGTTATTATAAACTCCCGGTTAAAGTCTGGATAAGCCAGTATTGGTGGGGTAATAACCTTTCTTTTTAGAGTTGTGAATGCCTCGTCACAAAAGGCATCCCAATAAAATGGAACATTCTTCCTGAGCAATCTGCTTAAAGGTTTTGCCAGTTCGGCGAAATTTGGAATAAATTTTCTGTAGTAGCCTACAAAACCGAGAAAAGTTTTTACGTCTTTTTGTTTCTTGGGCGTTGGAAACGGTTTCACCGCTTTAGTTTTCTCTGGGTCTGGTTTTATACCTTCCTTTGAAATAACATGCCCCAAATAGGTGAGCTCCTTCCTTATGAATTGACACTTTTCTGGTTGTATTTTCAGATTGTGTCTTTGTAATCGCTCGAAAATTCTGGTAAGTCGGTAATTGTGATCGTTCAGATCGTATCCGTAAATTACGATTTCATCTACATAGACGAAACATTCTATTCCTTGGAGACCCATGAGTACATTATTCATAACCCTCTGGAATGTGGCAGGTGCGTTTTTTAGTCCGAAGGGCATTCGATTGTATTCGTAATGTCCGAAGGGTGTCCTAAACGCTGTTTTTGCCTTGTCTCTATTGTCCATGCGTATTTGGTGGAATCCATTTGCTAGATCTAAAGTGCTAAAATATTTAGCCTTTCCCAGCTGGTCCAAAATATCTGTAATATTGGGCAATGGATATGCATCTCCGACTGTTAATTTATTGAGTGCTCTAAAGTCGACAACTACTCTCCACCGTTTTGTCCCATCAGGTACTGCCTTCTTGGGTACTAGTAAAAGAGGGGAATTCCAAGGACTGAAACTTGGTTGTACCACGCCATCCTGAAGCATTTCATTCACTTGTTTGTGGATTTCTTGCTTCGAGCTATCTGGGAGGCGATATGGTCTTATGTTAAGTGGGGGCTTTCCTTCTTCCGTGATGATCTGATGCTCTATGGCGTCAGTGTGTGTGAGATGGTCGCCCTCTAAATAAAAGAGATCGTTAAATTTGCGGCAGATGTCTAGGATGGATTTCCTTTCCTCCTGGTTACAATGACGCAACTCTAGGAGTGATTCTAGCCGTTCAAGCCTATTTTTTAGAAAGTTCTTAGTTTCATCCGCCTGTAACACATTGTAGTCATCCAGATCTTCCCATTCGACTTCTATGTCGTTTACTTCTTGATCGGTGTCTAATGTGTTCATTAGTAATACCTTTATTTTGTAGTCCTGTGGTGTTGTCAAACCATTACCCAGATATATCCCTGGCATGATCTCGGTTTTTTTAATAATCAGTTCTTGACCGGATTTTTCTTTAAAGGGGATCTCCATTATTTGTTGGGATCGCGGTTGCAATTTTATGAGATCAATTGTAGGGTTTTGTTTTAATTTTTCTGAGGATACTGGCGTTTCAGGTTCATATTTTCCTGAACTCAGTTTTTCAGCAGTCTCCTTAACTTTTTCGTTACCACAAACTTTATTTAAATGGGAAGAGGAAAATTCAAGGGTGGTTGGTTTCGTTGTGTTTGTCACAGCATCAGATCCGGATGTTGACTCACGAACGGTGTTATCCAATTTTTCATGAATGCCTGTATTTCCCGCGGAAGACACCTCGTAAGGCGTGGCATTCTGAATATTTTCCTTGTCCTCGTTATTGTTTCCTAAAAACTGCTCCAGTTCTACCGTGGTTTTCTTCTTTACAGCACTGGTGCTTCGCAAGGAAATCGCTTCCCAGTATGCCATCGTGTTGAAATTCTACATTGCTTCCCACTACAAAAAGGTTATGCTTAAAGGGTATGGAGTGCCTGTCCGTTTTAAATTCGAACTCTCCCAATACCTTTCCGCATGTGCTGACCGTTTTCCCAGCAATGGTGGATATAGTTACTGGGTCTGAGTTTTCTACAGATTTTTGAATGTATTGATTATTTAATTTGATAAAGCTGATGTCGGCGCCTGTGTCAATGAAGAAAGTGGAGTATTTTTTATCCGATGGATTAAATTCTACACGTATTACTGGCTCCTTAAATTCAGGGCAGAAAAATACGCGCATTTGAAAATTTACATCGGGATGGGGTGTATATCGGCGATTGTCTGCACTCGAGAAGGATTGCCGTTGCTCGCTGCCCGAGTGAGTTCGTTTCCCTGTTGTTGATTGGATACCCTGTTAATATTTTGATTTTGTCGGGTATTTCGATTTTCAATGCGGGGCGAGTTTGTCATTGTCCTATTTTGGGATTGGTTTGGCTGAGTTCTGAAAGGATTTCGACTCCTTGAAGGTTGGTCCTAGTTTCGCATATGAGCTAACCTGGTTCTGCACTCTGCCTGAGTGTGATTATACTTCCGACAGTATGTGCATTGGAGACGTTCAGCCTCAGTCTTAATGCGTTGGAGGACGAAATTAGGAAAATTAGTGTTGCGATAGCAAGTCGCAGAAGTATGTCCCCTCTTGTTGCATGTTTGGCAAACAATTTGTTGATTATTTCTAAAATTGTTAATGGAAGTTAGCATTGAGTTATCGTTACCTAATCTTCGAGATTGTTCTAAAGCGTAGCTGATGGCTGCTTTTAAATTTGGGGCATTGTGAGACTTCACCAAGATTCTGAGGCTGGAATTTCGTATCCCATCCTCAAACGTATTCAACGCGAGTCTCTGATTCTCAGCCAGAAGATAAGTTCTGACTGCAGGATCAGGTGAACTAGCGTATGTGGCGCTGTCCAATTCATGCAGGTGGTGTGTGAGTCTATTTGAAAATTCTTTCACACCCTCCTTGCTATCTTGTTTTGTTGCCACTAAGTTATTTTGGGCAGTAGACCAAGAGATGAGAGCTTTAAATTCTCCCTCTAATTCTGAAAGAAGATCTTCCCAGGTAGAAATGATTTTATGCCGGATACAATCACGCGCCGGTCCCTGCAATCGATCTGCAATCCACCCTTAGAATAAAAGATTTCTGGTTGTCATCTTGTGCCTGTGAGAACAAAATGTCTCTACAAGAGACGAAACCGTCCAATTCGTCAGGATTTCCGTTAAACGTCGGCACGAATCCTAATATATCACCTAATCCTATGGGAAAGTTCATTCGAGAACTCTGTTCGCGTATTTCCGTACGTACGGTTTCTGATGTTTCGACCTCGCGACTTTGTATGAGCTCGGGCTCCGGTCTCTACAAACGCGTACCCGGTTTATTTTTATCGCTAACGACGTATTTGTGGACCAGACCTTCCCAAATGATGGTAAAAAGGGGTAGAGAACAAAGAGACGTAATTTTCATTTTGTCGTGATACGATGGCCAAGAGAAAAGATAAGAACAACAAGATTAATTGTACCTTCAAACTTAGTTAGTTTGATCCTATTGGGTAAAGTGTATTTTTCCCTAAGATGAGAGAAACAGTTTCTTTTCGTTCGATGGGAGCAAGGCCTAAAGTGTCACGGGCAAAGAAGAGAAAAAGATCCTAGAATGAATTTTCCGGTGAGACGCAAATGATACCAAAAGAGAAATCCAAAGGAAAAGAATTCAACCTAAGAATGTCCTAAACAGCGGTTAAAGACAAAGCCCAATAATTTTAATTTGTCCGCTATTGTTATCACATGAAGAGTGTAAAAATCTTCCCCAAAAAGCAGAAATAATTTTAGGAAAGTATATGTATATATATATGTATTAAATGCAAATAGGTATATAAAAATTAAAAATTAAATTTTGTAGTTTATTTTTGGGGTTTTTATTTGTCCCCTACTTGATAAATAAGTTGTTGCAATTTTGGATAATAAATGTGTATATGTATAGAAAGAATTTTTGATAAATGATTATATATACGAGGGTTGCCTCTTATGTTTCGGGATTTGGCAACCCTAGTGTTGCAATCCGGCAATTGACAGCTCTGTCGTAAAGTTGGACATTTTTGAGGTTATACGCACTCAGAACGTTTTGACATACGAGCGCTATTTGTGTTGTTTACAGTAACTTAAAAGATTCATCTCGGCCCAAAAATGGAATTAAATCGTCATTATTTTCGTGCGATTATTTTTTACAACTTTCGGCGTGGATTAACTCAGCAACATTGCATGGATGAACTTAATTCAATTTTTGGCGTTGAAGCTCCATCAAGGACCAGTGTTTATCGATGGTATGGTGAATTCAATCGTGGTCGTAGTTCACTCCAAGATGAATTTCGTGAAGGTCGTCCAAAATCAGTTGTTGTTCCGAAAACCATTGATGCTGTGCGCGAACTGATATTGGAAGATCGTCATGTGACCTATCGTGAGATTGAGACAACCTTAGGCGTTAGTGGGACCAGCATACATTCAATATTGCATAAACGTTTGACTGTCAAAAAAATTTGTTCGCGTTGGATCCCACACAATTTGTCAATCGCCCAAAAAAAGGCTCGTGTCAATTGGTCGAAAGAAATGCTCAAAAAATACGGTCGCGGTGCTTCGAAACACGTCTATGACATCGTGACAGGTGATGAATCGTGGATTTACACGTATGAGCCCAAAAGTAAACAGCAGTCGACTGTCTGGATGTTTCAAGATGAGCCAAATCCAACAAAAGTTGTTCGCGCACGAAGCACTTCCAAGCAAATGGTCGCCTGTTTTTTCGGAAAAACTGGACATGTCGCAACCGTACATTTTTCGACACCTGAAGAAGCGGTTGCTGCATTCAGAATACATGTGTTGGAGATACCTCAATCAGTGTGGCAAAAGTGCTTCGACAATTGGTTCAAACGCATGCAAAAGTGTATAGATCTTCATGGGGAATATTTTGAAAAACAATAAAGTTATTTTCGATGATCAGTATTTGTTTTTGTTCTCTAATTCCGAAATATAAAAGGCAACCCTCGTATATTAAAAGAAAAAATATATTTAAATTTTGCCTCTATTATACAAGTAAACAGAAATTTTCTTTTTATTTTATTATCAAAGAAACATGTATGTTGAGGAAAAATCGTTTGTTTATTATTTTGACCCGGGCATCCCCTTTTGATTACTAAAATGAATTTACTTTATTTTAGGGAGTTGATCACTATTACAAGACCGACATTAAAAATTCACTTTAATCGGCTTCACAAAAGTTACGTTAATTTCACAAAAGTTACATTAATTTTACTATGAAGAGCTCTCTTAGTCTCCTTGAATTTTTCACTGTATATTAATAAAAATGAAATTTTTTACCTTAAATAAACTGGATACTGTTGTCCATGTACTGCTGACGTAGCTGGCAATTTCCACTTCACAAAGATATAAAAGCTTTTTCCTGTCGGTGTCGCCGCTGCTGTTTTTTTTTTTTTTTTTTTATACATATCATTTTTTATTTCTTCCTATTATTATAATTTACTTACTTGCTAGACAAAAATGATTAAACTCTAGCTTATGTTATCTTATTTCGTCCCTTGCGGACTCTCTAAGTTACATGCATACGCTTAAAGCATGAAAAGTTGTCTTTCGACATTATGGTTATTTTGTTTACATGAATTTTTAGGGAACTTAATTGGATACAAAGAAAATGAAGAAAAGAAAAAACTTTGTTCTTGTTATTGTTTTTACCTTATATCTAACTTAAATACTAAACTATCTATAGATTTTTTTTTTTTTTTTTTTTTTTAACTTAACTCTATTCTAAACCTAACATCAAAACTAAATTTTCGAAATGCTAAATCTATGTAAGCTTTCCGTTGTTTGTTGGGTTTTTTTTTTTTTTTTTTTAATTATTATTATTATTATTTCTTTAGTTTTATAAGGAAACAGGGTTTTATTTGCCACTCAGCCACCAAAATCTCTGGTGTTGCTTATTCGCGTCTTTTCGGTCTCTCTGTGCTACTGCCGTACTGAACTGCAGGCTCTCTTCATTAGTGTGCGCAACCTCTCGATTAAAACATATTCGTTTATCTATACCCGACCGACGCACGTGATAAATCAACGGTATAGCGGATTCATTTTGTATGAGGCCGTTCATGTCAAGACTAAGGAATGCTTCTGGTGGAATAAAGCCATTGCGACGTACCACCTCATAATACATATTGTTTGGGTAATATGCACCAAAAATCAAATCGTTCTGTGAGCTCATTGATCTCGCAATATGCCCTCGGATCAGCTTGATCATAAAGTTATCCACTCTGTTTATATTGGCCCCACTGTACAACGCTTCATTGGGATAATATTTTTTGTGATCGGATTCAGGAGTCCGATGTAACTTAAGGCACGTTCTGAGGCATTGCCTCTCAAAAATCCGAATCTTTTCCATTAAGCTAGGTCCCACATTAAACCACACTGGGCATCCATATATGATCATCGGTCTGATGAGAGCCATGTAGCATATAACTTTAACTCTGCTGTCAAGTTGACTACTATGAAACAGTCTTCTTGTCATAGCGTAAGCTTTCTTTGCCCTGGCTAGGGCAGCTTCCACATGTTTGTTAAAATATAGATACTGATCCAGCCAGATGCCTAAGTATTTGACTACGGTTTTGGTTTCCAGTGTTTGTTGGTGTGGTCCCATAATAGCTAGCTTTCGCCAGTTTATCCTGGTGTCTCTGGTAGCTTGAGCCAGTGGTGTTCTAAAGAGGATGGTTTCACACTTCTGGATATTGATTTTGAGTTTCCAGTTGTTGCAGTATCGCTGAACATCATTGAAATCCCCTTGTAATAATCCGTTAATGATTTCAATTTTTGGTGCTGTTCTATATATTATCAGATCGTCTGCATACGCAATAGCCTGTTGAAGAAACCTTACCAGGTCGCTAGTGTAAATATTAAAAAGGATCGGAGATAACACCGCTCCCTGTTGCAGACCGTTTTCTATATTGTAAGTAATGTTAGAGGTCACATTGCCACTTTTGACGATGAATTTCCTTTCATTCAACATGTCGTATAGTATATACAGTAGTGGTCTATGAATGCCTAGTCTCATTAGCTTGTAATATAACCCCTCTAACCAAACGGTGTCGAAGGCCCTCTCCAAGTCAATCAAACAGGCACCTGTACACTGTTTCAGATTTTTATTCCACTGAATGTCTGAAACCAGTTTAGCTGCGGCATGTGTGGTTTCATGACCAGCTTTAAAACCAAACTGGTTATTTGGAATAATATTATTGTCCTCAACCCATTTAAGTAGAGCCTTGTTTAGAACCTTTTCGAATACTTTACTGATACTCGGTAACAAACTGATCGATCGCAGATTTTTTGGGTTTGTTCTATCTTTCCCTTTTTTTGGTAACGGTTGGATGATGGCCGTTTTCCAACGTACTGGATAGTGTGCGTTGTTCAGAGCGTTGTTAAACAAGACTGCATATATGTCCATTGCGATTGGAGGAAGATGTTTTAGTACGATATTGGGTACTCCATCGATTCCAACTGATTTTTTGTTTCTTAATGATGCAAAGACGCCATGGATGTCTTCACTAGTGATCAAAAGACAGTTGGCGCTTTCGACAGTAATCTCGGCGTTTGCCGTATTTTCATTACTGAATTCGTTAAAACCATGGTTTTCTGATCGCCACTGTGAAATATCATTTCGAAGATGACCATAATTCAGTAAAACTCTATCTTCCAAGCCATGGTTGCGACGAATTACTTCATTTGCCTTGTACAGTTCTTGAAAGACGGCCCCTACAACATTCACTTTTTCCAAGGGATCTTCAAACACAAAGACTTCGTCATTTAGGATGGCGTTGTTTGTGTCTATGCCTATATTTGCCAGCATTCGTTGGTTTTCGTCAGTTCGTGGTATTTGGAGACACTGAATCTCGTTTTCATTACTCCGTCTAAATATTTTATTAATTTGCGGAAACATACTAGGGTTGTTGGATTTTACCGCCCGAACTTTGTTGTTCCAATACAAATTTGCTGATAGCCTATAGTTGGCTTTTATCAGCTGTTGGAGATTTTTTAATCTGGACTTCAGTGATATTATCTCCTGGTCGTGCCTATCAATAAATCGTCTGTACCGTAGTTTTAGTTGCGACAGAAGTCTACTTTTTTTTCTGTGGAGTGCGTTGATTGTGGCGTTTCGGTACATGTTCATGTTGTCCGTAGGTGTGGTTTTTGGTATTGTTTTGTCCATAGTTTGTTTTATGGTTTCGTCCATTTTTTGTATGTATTTGTCGATGTCATCGTTGGGTATGTTTCTGTTGATAGGAGGGTTAATGTCTTTTAAGCGAATTTCTCTTGTTAAGGTTCTCGTGAAACGCGTCCATCGCATACCCTCATAGTTATAGGGTTGCGGTATCATACATTCACCGAGTTCCACAACTTCGCTTGGTGTTTTTATCAATATTGATAATGCACAATGGTCGCTGTCATACTCAATTGTGCGTAGGCAGTTTATATTTTGTCTGTTAGTATGTGTATGTTTAAGGCGTGTGTCAATAAGCATAATATCGAGGAACGAGCCCCCTCTGGGGAAAGAAGGATATTCTGTAGCTAGCAGGTCAACTTTATATTCAATGTGATGTTGATCTAGCCAACTAGCTAGTTGATTTCCTCTCGTGTTGGATATGCTATTTCCCCAATTTGGGTGTTTAGCATTCAAATCGCCACCCACGATGTAATAGTTCCCTTCCGAGTAAAGTTGTAAGCATTGGAAAAGAGTCTCTAGCTCCATTATAAATTGATTTTGTTGATGTGCTTCTGGTGCGTAGGCAGATATCACATACATCCCCCTACCTTGTCGGAGGGGTATGCGGATAATGCACGCTTCAAGCACCTGAAATCTGCGAATCTCACCACTATATATTACCTTATGTTGAAGTTGTTTTTTAATAAAGATTGCCACCCCTCCTCCTTGTGTGGAGTTGGGTCGGTCTCTTCGTATAATGTCGTAGTTTGTGTGACATATTTTATGCCTCTGATTCAGCTTAGTTTCGCTAGCCAGAAGCACGTCAGGACTTTCGTCTTGCAACAGTTTAAAGAGAGCGGCTCTTCTCTCGATTCTGATAAGTGAATTTACATTCACGACTAAAGCCTTAATTGTGCTTTCTGTTGGGGGGTTTATATTGACGGCTGGCTAGACAACTGCGAATAGACCCAGTCTAGTCTAGTGTCCTGTTCTTTTATTTGTTTTTGCATTTGTGTCATCTGCGTCTGAATAGCGAGCAAGGTTGTGAGCACATCTGCTAGTGTTACTGTTTCTGGAGGCACAGTATGTTGCGGCGGTACCCGTGTGGTGGGTTGTGGCGTGTTTCTCCTGCCAGCTGTTACTTGAGCATACGAGAACTGGGGTGTTACATTTAGTGCTGGTCGGCCTTGAACTATCGGGCGTTCTGATTTTCGTTGCTGTGAAAACTTTTTTTCCTGTAGTTCGCGGAACTTAGGACAGCCTCGATAATTAGCGGGGTGTCCCTCACTCTTACAAACTGCACACTTTAAAAGAGATCTGTCGTCTACCCTTTCTTTACCTAACGTGCATTGTTCTGCGCTGTGGTCCTGTCCGCATCTTACGCATCGATACTGCATTTCGCAGTTTGCTGCTGAGTGCCCGAACCTTTGGCAGCGAAGACATTGGATTATATCTCTGCTTTTTTTCAATTTGTCCCATGTGACAATTTGATGGTTCAGGATAGTGATTTTCCTAAGTCCACCAATTTTGCTCCCAGGGCCCAGCTGCACCAGGAAGAATGGTAATTTTCTATTCTCCCGTCTAGCCCTAGCTGTATTGAAAGGTTTTACCGCGATAAACTCAATATCATTACAGTTAAGCTTTCGCAGCGTTTGTAATATAACTTCTGGTTCTGTTTCAGGGTCAACGCCTTTTAGTAGAACCGTTATATTCTTTATTTCTTTCGGGGTGTACGTATAAAATTCCGCGGTGGCCCGTTTTAGCACATTTTTCATTTTTTCGAAATCCTTAACCGAATTTGTCTGTATGGCCAACCTGTTCCCTGTCAGTCTTTTAATTGAAAAATCTTCCCCAATAGAAAGCTTACATAGACTTACCAGTTCGTTACAGTCCATATCTGTAATGTTGATGGGTGGCATCTTCGTTTTCCTTTTTGCTGCCTGTTGCTCTTGTTGCGGTTGTTGTTGCGTCATCTGTTGTGGTGGACATTCTTTTTGTTGGCTTGGCTTCTGTTGTGCACATTGTTGCTGATTCTGCTGTTGTTTCGTTATTAGCTGCTCCTTTTCAGCAAATTCCTTTTTCCTGCGACGCTTCTCTGCTAATTGCGCCCTTGCTCGGGCTAGCCTTGTTTCAAGATCGCTGATTTCATCTTCTTCGTCCTCAGTGTCGGTAGTCGCTAAACATGCAAACATGTTATTGGTGAGATGGCCGTCATTATATGGAACCGGGGGGAATAGATTGTCCTCTTCCATTTTGTGCGCCTTTTCGAGCAAGTCTGCTATTGCCTCGTTTGGCTTGTTTATTTTTGTTGCAGCTCGTGTTAGTGGGGAGCTCGCCGGGCGTTTTATTAACGCGGACTTCGGTTTTAATTTTTTAATATTTTGTTTTTTGTCTGCCATTCTGCATGCTGAGGGTCCATACACCGAGCTTGTTGCATCCAAGATAGCAGGCCAGTCTTTGTTTGAAACCAGTTCTTAGGTTGGCTTCACTTTGTAATTTCACTGTATATTTTTGTTCCTTTTGTTTCTTTTTTATTTATATTTATTGTTTTTGTTTTGTTTTTCTCTTACTTCAATTTTTTTTTTTCGCTAAACATGTGCTCACATACACTCTCACAGTTGATTAGTATTAAACGGTGTTTGTTTTAACTGTCAAACCACGTGGCTTCGTTCTCTTTTATTTGTTTATATTTATGTATAATAACTTTGTTTTGACTGTTCTTGTCACTAGAATTGATTTATTTATAAATAGTCTTATTATTTCAAATTTCACTCGCGACTCATAAAAGTAACTTTTACATTTATCTCGATCGGCGAATTTAAAACACGTCCGCACTCGGTCAGTGTGTATCGTTGTGTGGTCGCCGCTGCTGTCGTCGCTGCTGGATGTGGTCGTCTCCGCTTGTCACTTTTATTATTTTGTTTGTTTTTCACTCTGCCGGTGTCTAAGCCCAAGGCGACGCTTTTAGAAATTTTAAAATTTTAAGTCACTTTGCCGGTGTTTAGCCCCGGGCACGCTGTTTTTATCAAAATTTGTTTTGAATTATTTATTATTTTCCACTGTCACGCTTTTTGTTACTTTGTTGCCGGTGGTTCTCTGTAACCTTATGTGCTCTATGCTTTTACTGGTAGGGGATATTGGGAATCAGTCCGATTCACTGCTGCCACCAGAAATTTGTTTGTTCTGATCCTCCTTCTGTGGTGGGCGGATTTTGGGTATCCCACGCGCTGCCACCAACATTTTGTTTTGCTGTTTTGGGGGTTGTTCCTCAGGAAGCGCGTTTTCTTGGCCTGAAAAGGACGTTTGATCTCTTTATCGGTTGCTCCTGGAACAACACACTTCAGCAAGGGGTCGTTGCCGTGCTTCCCCTGACCCAGACGGAAGAGCAACGTCCTGCTGATTGTTCGTAGGACGTAACCTAGGGGATAGCGTCTTTATACTCTGCAACCTTAGTACCGGTTCCTGTACCAATTTCTTTGGAGTCGTCCTGGTATATAAAAAAGAAGCATCCAAAGTTGGGTGCCAGCACAAAATTTCCAAATTATTAAAGGAAGTTTTTTATTTTGGATTAAGTTTTATTGTTGATTTAAGATGAAATACT
Organism: Microdon myrmicae; assembly: GCA_963931805.1. Classification (NCBI taxonomy): domain Eukaryota; kingdom Metazoa; phylum Arthropoda; class Insecta; order Diptera; family Syrphidae; genus Microdon; species Microdon myrmicae. The sequence continues at coordinate 226,578,126 of OZ007497.1, forward strand.
TGAATTGAAAAATAACTGCTCTGTGGCAGGAGGATCTAGATACTGCGGCCTCGAGATCGTTTTGCTATCCCTTTATAAAGGAAAACACTTCGAAAATTGTATCCCAAAGATACACATTTTCGTGCAACAATCTCGATTTTTTGGGTATTTCGAGCGAGATGTTCTATTTACACAAGATAAGAAATCAATTTCTTGAATTCTTACGAAACTATTGCGCAGATGTGGGAATGTATCTGCTTTTGGTTTTTGTTTGCTTAACTCAATGGAATTTTTCAGATAGAGATAACAATCTCTGAATTTTGAATTTTCATGATGCCGTGGAGCAAATGTAGAACAATAAACGAATATTAGATTCGTTTGTGTATCGGTACCTGCACACGCCAGTGCAAACCCGTTGGTTTCGATTACTTGACGTGGGAGTCGGACTTCCTGAAGCGCGACAATGCCCATTTTATATTGTTTCGCGTTTCTACGACCGTCTGTATCGCCCCTGGTTTATATAACGTTCGAACATTCCACGTGCCGACGCGTATATCCCGCTTGTTCCGTTTTTCCCTACGTCTTCTTTTGCCGAGTCGGTGTTTTCTTGATGATTTGTTCGTGTGTCGGCTCATCACACCTACACGCAACGGGTTTTTCGTGAGATTGATTTTTGTATGTTGATTATTCATTTTTGTTCCCACGAGTCTAGGGGTTTCAAATAGTCGGCCATATCAGAGCCCCTCTTTGATATGGTAAGGACTGCTTACTGCTCTGATTCGACCAGGTGTCAGAGAGGCGTCGTTATAATACAGCCGGTATACCCCTGGCTGCAAAACCATCCAATGGGTACGGTGACGCATAACACCCTGGATTAGGGGTGGTAGGTCTTTGTGTGTTACTTCTGCCTGTCTGACATGGGCGGCCCTACTGGAAGCGTATGCTTCCGTCAGCATAGCCTGAATGATTCATTGTAGTGTAAGCCCCCGCACCACGTCAAGGTTTCTACCAAGCGTGGGAGCGAAGGATATATATTATGAAACTAACCTTTAAGATTCCAAGAAAGTTTTGTTTACCGCTAACCTGAAATTGCAATTATCAGCGCTACTGAAGTACACCACAGCTGTATTGACTTATCAGTGTTAGGGGAGATACCAGATGTGTAAGTGTGTTTACGCATAGATGGCCTAAGTAAGCATTTAAGTTACTATGGCAGTGCCATATTGTTGTTTTTTTAGTTCGACATAATGAATAATAATCAGTGCACGTTGTCTATTGGAAACAATGTTCAAAAACTGGTTTCGTTGGTTCAAAGACGGAAGTTTTAATCCGAGCGAGAAGTATGAAGGTTGTGTTATACGCATACTCTTTTTAACAAGGACAATACCTAATTGCAAGGAATGTTTGAAAAGTAATTAGGGGCTACTTAAATGACCATTTCCATGAATCTACGTTTCATAGGTATCGATTAACCCTTGTAAGGATTAACTTTAAAGAATCTTAAAAACTGTGGAATGTGGATCTAAGCAAAGATGGATAGACAATAGTAGAAGTGGTAGGACAGGGAGGGCGAGGATAGACCGGAGGCTAGGGTGTGAGCATGAGTACGACTTGTGGGAGTATAGGCGGTGAGCAGGGCGGTATCAGGGGGGTAAGGGAGGAGACGACGTTTGAGAGCGGGAGAAGTGAGATTGAAGTCAAAATAGGTGCGATAAGAGTTTGCCCTCCATAGCATTCGCGAAATGGGTTCATTAGAGCGGTAAGAAATGTGATGGGCAGGCAAATGGAAGAGACGAGGGTGTTGCAGGTTTCGGGGGTTAGTGTAAAATGTGATGGGGGAGAGCAGGATTGGGCAGTTGCTTGAATCTGAGAGAAGACGGAGGTTGAAGGTGATGACGGCATGAATTCGACGTGATACATAGTAACTCTCCCACCACATTTGTCCCAACGAGAGAATATTAAAATTTAAATACAAAACAATCATGTGCATTTTACAATGAAACATTTATCTTACAATAACATTCACTTACAATATAAAATAACGACATTCATTTTTGGCATTTACAATTACACATAATTAAACACGCAACACACAAAACATTAAATTACATTTAATATTACAAATATAAAACATACAACTTAAATTGTAATCAAAAATCAATAGTGAACCCAGTTTTTCCCCGGCGAGGATAGCTTCGAATAGTTTCGAAGTTGATCATCGTCGGCAAACCTTCGTTGTGCCAAACGGTAAACTGAGAACGAGTAATGAGCGTCAGAGTGTAAGAAACGCTTGGGTGAAAAAAAGGGTGAAAGGCTACGATGGTGTCAGTGGGATATGTTCACAATATCTTCGACGTTAATTACACACGCGGCACTAGTATCCGTTGCGACTGTAGGTGACCGTTCACTATATCTTCGACGTAACCGGAATTTATTAATTTACTATGTTTATTATATCGGGTTTAATTTTTTTTAATAGCTTCGAGCGCTATCTCGGTGTTTTTCTTATTGAAAACTTTTCTCAATTTTTCAAACGTCTTTTTAGTTTGTTCACCAACTTTTTCATTTGATTATTGGTAAGTAGTTTTTATGTAAATTTGCATAAAATAGTTTATGCAAAATTACTATTTGGCGCAATTATAAATAGAGTGGTCGGGGGGGAGGTTTTTGGAGATTTTGGGTGACGCTTCAGTCGTGTAGGCCATAACAACCCCCCCCCGCTCCACACGTGGTAGATTCATTCTTAGAAGTCGCACCACGTCAACCCCAATCCCATTTCACGGCCTATTTCACCTGTATAAGGGTACCCACCCAAAGGACGCATAACCTGAATTCATTCTTCTATGCAGATAATGCATAACCGACTTCAGCCTCTCCATGGCATACGGCAACATTATTTCATAAACCACATGAGATGTCCTATCAGATATCAAAAATCTCATGTCTGGTTAGCAACAGCATTAGTGTGGGCAAGCGACGCTGTTGCTGCATAGCAAAACGGCTTGAGTTTTATCGAATTATTTTAGTTTTGTTCCCACGCTGCGGATCAATAAACTCAGTAATCAGGTGAATAGTACGAAAAATATACTTTTCAACCTACCCCATTTCCCCCTCTCGGAGTGCATTTCGGTTCTGCACTCTGAGAGCAATCAAATACGCAACTGGATAAAGCCGTTGTGCGTTGGATGTGTTATCCTTTTAAAAATAGAAAAATAAAGTGTTTTGTAAAAAGGTCAGAAAGTCAAGAAAATAATTTTAAAATTAAATACTAAATAAAATATAAACTGCAAGCGGAAATCATTGCACAAAACCCGTCGAGTCAAACTCCGGGCGCCAGGTGAGTGTCACCTCACTAAGGATGAGTAAGTACGCTTATGAGAAAAGGTTACAGATTGGCCTTTGGCGATGTTCAGAATACAGTCGTTTTTACCACACCAAGTCGAAAAACCCCACCCCCCCTCCCCGCCCTCCCCCAACCATCTCTAAATAATTAACCTGAAAAACCTAGAACAACGCCGAACCCTGTCAGATATTCCATTTGTTCACAAACTGTTCTCTGAGTCCATCGACTGTCCCAGTCTTTCCAACAGCTGTACCTAAACCGCCCCCCCCCCCCCCCCCCCCTCTTCGACGAGTCGCGTACGGATCCAACGAACCTATCTTCCGAATGCTGTGAAGTGTCAACTCCAAGTCCATCTTTGACTTCAATTTTATCACTCACACTCTTAAACACACCCTCCCGTATGTCTCGCTCTAACTTATTTTCAACTCCCACTCTATCCTTCGCTTAAGTTAAGTTATTAATTAAGTTACTTCATAAGTTAGACCTAAGAATCTAATTGTTATTCCGCACATGCTCATTTTGTGTTGTTAAATTTAAGTACATGAAAAACATTTCACGATCAGTGCTCGACAAAACACACATCCCGCGTGTGTTTTTAGAAAAACTGAATTGAGATTAAATGATCAGCCAGTTGAAACCGAATCTTCTTTAATGGAGTATCGATCAAAATAACTTCGTAAACCTCCAATGAGTAGAAGTTATATGGTCCAATGGAGCCATTCTATTTGATAATGTCTTCAATTTGGAGTACAATGGAGTTCTGTCAAACACAGATCCATAAAAATGCTTCCCAAAGATGACGGTCTCGTATACAAAGTAAACCCACAGGAAGAAGGAATTATTGGACTTTTAACAAAGACAAAGTTTACTTTTTTGAAACTCCAATCTACAATCAAGATGGTATAAATGGGACAAGGACTTTTTCACATTATGCCGTTTTTTTTTATTCCTTTTCAAGGTATGACTACATTATGTCATTTCTATCTCTACACTTTATAAGGGAATCTGGAACGTTGGCAATGAGAGAGTAATCTCAATTAACCCAACTTCCACCTGCTTTGTGTCAAAGCACAAGGAAACACATTTCCAAGCAGCTATACAAAATCTTGCCTTCCATTGATTATTATCCTCTTGACAATTCCCCAAGCTCGTTAGATTCTCCCCCGAACAGAACGCTCCTTGAAATCTAATTTAATTTGCGGATTCAAATCCAACGGGGCATAGACTCATGCCATTACATCCTAGATGTGGGGCTTCATTTCCTTCACAATATCTCTTATTTATCCTTTGCTCGTCTTAAGTATGTTGCAAATGTAATAGCTAGCGAGGATAAGAAAGCACTTTAACCCGCACCTAGACGTTTGTGAGTACAGCATCATCTGAGCGTTTCTATTTCCGATAGTGTATTGAGACTGATATAACACGCAACACTACAACGGCCCACAAAAGCCGTATCCTTCAAGTGATTTCCATTTAAATAAATCGAATGTTCAGTGTTTCAAATTTATGTGACAAATGCAAGGATACACATACAATGGATATCCAAAAACCGGTTTAATTATTCATGACAGGGGGTGCGGTAGAGTAATACGAGTAATTGTGAGCCTGGGGCCGAAGGATGTGCCTTAGCCGGAGGTTTGAAATCTGTAAATATCGGCTTTTGTTTTTGTCGTTCGGTTGTCGGAGTCCTCTTCACGGTGGTTATTACGAGTTAAGTGTTTCACTTAAGGATTACATGTGATTTATTAGAACGTTTAACGAAACCGAATGAATGAGATAAGTAAGGTTGAGTAGGATTAAGCTTGAGCTCAGCTTTCCTTCCTTTTAGAGAACGGATCGTGTTTATTGATACGTGTCTTTTCTTTTTGTGGGGTTTGTTAGTATAGCTGTCGCCACTTAGTGGGACAAAAGCAATCAGGACAATATTTTCGAAAAGTTTTATTACTTACGCTTGGCTGATGTTTATTTTTAGCCATATACAAATCTCCATTTTATTGCCGTGCACAAGGACTTCACTTTCGAAATTGTCGGATTAGTTGTATGTCCTCGCTTTCATTTGCCTCATTTGTGTCGTCCCTTTTTTCTGTCTGGGTTAACAGCATTTGTTTGCTATGCCACAAACAAAGACTAAACAGATCAGGATAATTCTGTTTAAGGAATAAAACATCCTTAAAACATTGGACAGCTTGTGGAATTTTTTTTTTCAACACGTAAATTGTATAGAGGAGTTTTGGCGAAACTTTATTAAGAACTTGATGAAGCAACTAAGGAAAATGTGTGTTTAGTCAATGGTGCTCGGCTGGATGGTACTTATTGAAGATTGCTTCAATCTGAGATGTATAGCCGTTTATACGTTGTCATTTAGATTGGCAAAGCACGCAATAGTGTCTATTCATTCGAATAATACAACTTCAAGAGCTCAGTAAGAAGGAGATACATTTAAACTTCTCTATAAGAAACCATGTAACAGCACCATGCTATCTTCTAGAATTCATTGAATTACCAATGGTCTGAGGATGGAGTTACATTAACCTTCAGTATATAGAGAGATAGATAGATTTGGGTAGAGATTTGTGAGGCATATTAGTCGGAGGCTCGTTTAATTAATTGAGGGCAAAAGTTAAATCTTCAATTTCAGTACTTGAAATTTTATCACTGGTCGTAAACAATTGGTGTCCTATGAATATAGAATCATATGTCAAAAAACTCCGAGGAACAGACCCCGTTAAAAATATATCTATTAAAGTGACATTAAAGAGATAAAAGTCCTGTAGTGATCCTAAATCACTACCCTTTTCCAATTACCCATAATCCTAATCCAATTTCCATAGTGAATCATATGAGCGACAAGTTAAACCAAAAGTTAATTTGTCGCACATTGATTCAATTCCCAAGTACCCCATATCCCAATCCAATTGAATCATATGCAAGACAAATTTAAACGAAAGTCCATTTGTCGTGCATTGATTCAATTACCTATAACCATGAAATTATGAAATATTCTAAATGCATTTCATGGTTTCTCCTTCCGGGAATTTATTCAAATAAATTCCTATCAACTTCCCGGAATCCTGTTCCAATTGAAGCACACGAAATCTTGTTTGTGCTTCTTGGAATTTTTAAATAAAATTTAACAAATCCCGATGACCCAGAGTATAAAAGGGCGGCATATTTTGGATTCGAGAATGAGTCGGAATCCAGAGGTCGAGGCAACGGCCAAAATAAAAATCATACAAAGGAAATAAATAAAACATAAATAAATAAATAATAAATAAAAGAACTTAATAATCGTCTTTCAATATTGGACCCTTGAAAACAAGCGGATCTCCCCAAAGGAGGTAAGTTAAAAACAATTTAACGAAAATATAACCTCCACAGTCCGCTGTGCACCTACGATGTGGCAATGATTGCAACCTATCCACATACTTGTCTCCGAATGCCTTTGAGTAGCGTAGATTCGTGTTGACTGAACAGTGGTGATTATTGCCGAAATAGTGATATTTAATTGACTTACTTTGCAAAAATCTAAAAGTGTTGCAAACGATAACTCTTGTAACAACATCGAACAGTACCTTGCGCTCGAAAAAACAATTCAGAGACACAGTACTCTAGAAACGAATTTAATCACACAGTGCATAAAATAAAATAAAAACTAAAATCAAAGGTGCACCATTCAGTGAAGTGCGAAGAATAAAATAATGATCAACTATTATCAATAAAATATAGCACCTCAGTCGCAAGCGCAAAAAAAACCCAATATATTGCTCGTTAAGGAATCGATATATAAATACTTAATTAGCGTGGGTGTATGTTGACTCGCTCTTAGTCGGCGCTAAGCGAGTTCAAGTGCAGGCTACCGACAAAGTGGATTACGTCAAGGTTCGTACAGGGACAGCAGGTCGCTTTTGTTTTTAATTTTAATGAAATCAAACCGGAAAGAACTAGCACGAAAACGGACAAAGAAAATAACGCCAGCAAAAATAAAAGGAAAGGTGCCCCGAAAAACACAATTGTGACGCGAAGCAAATCCGCGAAATTGATGACGGGGAAGGAAGAGCAAATGGAGAAGGACAGTGAGAGTGTGGGGCTCTCTATACTACACGGAGAACCAACCCACTATTTCAACCCTATTTCGAGCGATAACAGCGCGTCATTTCAAGCCCAATTCCTTCGGTCGGTTATTTCACCCGGCAAAAAAATCAAAAGAGAGCGAAATAAGTAACATAACAATGACTCCCTATAAAGCTGCAGAACTTATGTTAGAACAACAATAAATGAACGCGGAGAATTCCTCTTTGCCTCCAAGTACAGTGGGAATTTTTCTAACAATACATTCGCTTGAATCTGAGGACGAAGAAGAAGAAACAAATGAGCCAGAAGCAAAACCAGCTATAGCAAAAGTGAGTAGGAGAAAGAAAAAAATTAAAGCGCTGGAACAACAAATCAACAAACAAGGAAAGCCGAAGCCAAAGGAAGCTAACATTAGCAACAAAAACCAAACTCAGAACCATCACCAGATCAATAAAACGCAGCACATCAACCAAAATCACAACAGCAACAAACTAGTAAAGAAACTAAAATGCCACTAATCAGCACAGTAGACAGGGATTGTAAAGAAGTCTGGGTAAGTGAGCTGTAGGAAGTAATCATTTCGTGATTAAGGGGATATTCCGGTTTGTCTGGTCAAAAAATAGGTTATTTTCATGATTTTTTTTTTAAGAGAAAGTATTAAAGATATAACAAGAATTTTTTTTTAAACATTTTATTCGTCTTTCGACTACGTTTGTAAATTTTGTCGAGTCACTCCGGAACCGAAACCCCTCCTCCAGGTGTTCAAAGTTAGCTATCCGTTCTGCTCGTGTAAGGGTTATTTTCGTCCCGGTGAAAAAATACGAAAAATGCAAAATTGATAAAAAACAACAAAATGGCGGACTATTGAAAAAAAATTGATTTTTCTGCCCTTTATTACTCTATTTTTTATTTATAACTAAAAAATAAATAAATAAATAAATAAGTAATTCACTCACAATTTGTGTGTGCTTGTTAAAAATATGTGTGCGAACTTTCATAAGAATCGCATGCACCGTTTTCATATTATCGCTTACCCCGCACTCAAAAAGGTCGTTTCGAGAAAAACGCATTCAAAGTTTGGAGATAAATTAGACAAAATATAAAAGTGATTTTTTTCATGAAATCATCGGGATTTTTTATACTAACAGCTAGACATCTATTCCTGGACCATAAACAATTCCTTCCATGTCTTCGAATAGGTCCTCCAGTTGCATTTTCGCCTTTTTCCTCACTGCTCGTGCCTCGTGTGAGTTGTATACTAGGGTGCGGTCAGCGTCTTGCAGCCGATCTCTGTCCCTCTCGTTCGCAAACGCTCTCGCAGCGTACCCAATTTTGATGCCCATGGCTTGCATTATTAGCAATACGGGTGAAAACCCCTTATTAAACATACAAGCTCCGGTAAGAGCCGCAACGTCAATGAAGTTCTTACCACTGTATGTGTGTTTTGACGCCATTTGCCAGATAGTATCATTGAAACTTTCGTTGTTATTTTGCGTGAAACCCCCCTCGCATTTTTTTAACAAATCGGAAGCTGTCAGTTTTACGTAAACGGGGTAAATACGAGGGTTGCCTTTTATATTTCGGGATTAGAGAACAAAAACAAATACTGATCATCGAAAATCACTTTATTGTTTTTCAAAATATTCCCCATGAAGATCTATACACTTTTGCATGCGTTTGAACCAATTGTCGAAGCACTTTTGCCACTCTGATTGAGGTATCTCCAACACATGCATTCTGAATGCAGGAACCGCTTCTTCAGGTGGCGAAAAACGTTGACCTCTCAGTTTGTTTTTTACGTACGGGAATAAAAAGAAGTCATTCGGTGCCAAGTCAAAACTATACGGCGGATGACCCATCAAATCGATGTTTTGGGTGCTCAAAAATACAGTTGTCGCAGCCGATGTGTGAGAGCTCGCATTGTCGTGGTGAAGAGTGATCCGTCTTCGGCGGTTGGTTTTCCTGATTTCTTGGAAGACAACTGGCAAACAAATGGTTGTGTACCACACAGAATTGACTGTTCTGCGTTGTTCTAGTGGTACGGTTGCGACATGTCCAGTTTTTCCGAAAAAACAGGCGACCATTTGCTTGGAAGTGCTTCGTGCGCGAACAACTTTTGTCGGATTTGGCTCATCTTGAAACACCCAGACAGTCGACTGCTGTTTACTTTCGGGCACATACGCGTAAATCCACGATTCATCACCTGTCACGATGTCATAGACGTGTTTCGAAGCACCGCGACCGTATTTTTTGAGCATTTCTTTCGACCAATTGACACGAGCCTTTTTTGGGGCGATTGACAAATTGTGTGGGATCCAACGCGAACAAATTTTTTTCACAGTCAAATGTTTATGCAATATTGAATGTATGTTGGTCCCACTAACGCCTAAGGTTGTCTCAATCTCACGATAGGTCACATGACGATCTTTCAATATCAGTTCGCGCCCAGCATCAATGGTTTTCGGAACAACAACTGATTTTGGACAGTTGATACTAGCGGTGTGTGCATTATCGAGAGCAGCGTAGTAGATGTGTTTCGTAAATTCGCCAATATCCATCAGTGAAGTGAAACAATGTAATCCATTTAACCCGACACCCAAGATGCGCATTACGAATACTATTCTACGATTAATTTCGTAAGCTTTGTTGGCGATTCGTGGACAGGACTCGATGATCCTCTCACCACAGTTGCATTTGACGATCAGTTTGAATCCTAGGCCTTTCTCAGATTTTTTTTGAAAAGTTTATCAAACCGTCACAGTTTTTACACTTTATAATGTTTGAAAGTTCAGAAAAAACTGAAAAAAAGTAACATCACGTATGCTGCCGTCACTGTGACCGTTGGAGCGAAGTCGCGCGATGTAGCCAATTTTTGTGCCGATGTAGTCGCATACTCCGTTTCCAGTTCATTTACAGTTCCCATTAATCCTTTCCGTTTTTTATATCGACTCCCTGGACGCACCCCTGACTTCAGCGAACCTTTAACATTTTTAAACATTATGTTAAAAAAATTTACCGTTGAACAACGTATGAAACGGACTGCACGCTCTGAGACCACGTTTACACTAAATACTTTTTCGTCCTCATGAAAAAGAAACAAAGAAACATCAAAAATACCTACTCCGCGACGTCACCGGTAGGAACATCTTCCATAGTCACCAAACAAGTTCAGTCGCACAAAATTACGAGATATTCAAAGAAGTGGCAGTTAGCCCAAGCCAACAGCGAAGCAAATTAATGCCCATAAATGGATAGTCTGCATCTTTCTAAATACAAGGTAGTTGCCACCTATGATACGAATTTGTATCCGCGGGAGACCCGATCCTTTAATGACCTATACCTTTAGAACCGCCTAAGATTTCATTTCCAAATTTTAACATATTACTTTTGAAGGGTAAAACTATCGATTAAGCATAAAAAAATCGATTTTTTGAACCGAACAAACCGGAATGTCCCCTTAAAAGACTGATAGGCATGCCATTCAAACATACGTATAACGTTGGTGACCATGTTAAAATTAAAATTGTTTTGAAAAGATCCACAGCGACATATTTTCTTGCGCGCCGAAACAACTTAAAAATATTACAGTTCTATTAAAGGGCGTCGACCCTGAAATTGGACCAGAGACTCTTTTGAAGATGCTGCGAGAGCTAAAGTCCGATGAAGAACAAAAAAAAAAACACGTTTTTATTGTTCTAAATTTTCTTTATTCTTGTAAAGTATTAATATAGATAGCATTGAGTATAAAAGACACGAAGCCGTACGGCTTTCCGTCATCCCAAGTTTAGCTAAAATGTCCATAGGGTACTAGTTAGTTGGGACATAACTTAAATAAGCTAGAATTTGTTACAAGATATTTTCCACAATATAATTATTAAAATAGATAATATAAAATTGGTTGTATTCACAGTTTCGTGCGTCGTTTCCAAATCCTGTTGGAATTTTTGGCGATAATTTCGAACGCACTTGTGATAATTCTTCCCAGTTCCGATGAGCAGCTACTTTTTTTCGTGTGCATTGAGCTAGTATCGTACCTGGGCACCGTTTGAGGATTTTATATTAGTCCCGGACTGATTGGGAAATGAAGAACATTTTCTTTGTTTCTCGTTTATCGTGGATAAACGTGGAGAGAAGAAGACGGCATACACCCAATGACAAAAAAAAATGTTTTATATGTTTTATTTTCTCTTTTTTTTACATCTAGATTCTATTATCAGATCTTCTCGCACTTGAGTAATGTGATTTATGAAAAATAATTATCTAATTAATTTCATCCGACATGAAACCCGATACTCAGCATTATTTAGAGACATACTATTGATTACCATTCTTTCGACTCGTCAACACCAACTGTTGTCACCCACCTTTGCGAAACCACAACGTCGTTTTTGTCTTGTTTTTATTTCTTTCTTTGTTCTAGGCCCACCCTTCATTAAACTAGGTCATTCGATGTAACTGTTAAGACCCAATCAACGGCGATGATCAATCCTATCGTCAATGTATTAACTCGGCGTTTGTATGCACCAGTTCTACTCGTAATTTATGTTTTATGCTTCAATTTATGTACTATGTTTTATATTTGTAATGTTAAATGTAATGTGTATTTTATGTGCGTTTAAAATGTGAAATGCATTATAAATAACTATTTTCTGAGTAATTTAATCTTGTATGTATTATATGTTTCATTTGAAATGTAAATTGTTTGTAATGTCAAAATACGAGGGTGGACTGAAAAGTTTCCGACCTCAACAGCAGCACTAGGCAATAAAAGCTAATGAATATAGTTGTGCATCTTTTGACAGTTACTCACCAAAATTTCAGCCATTTTTATTTGACAGTCGTTTGAGTGAGTTGATGTGAGTGTTTTTGTGAAAATGGACAAAATTGGGTATCGACCTGTCATTAAATATTTGTTTTTGAAAGGCAATACGTCTACGCAAATCAAAGATGAGTTGGACTCTGTGCATGGGGACACTGTACCATCATTTACCACAGTGAAACTTTGGGCAGCTGAATTTAAACGTGGCCGTGAGTCCTTGGGAGACGATAAACGTTCGGGACGTCCAAAAACTGCAACAACTGACTATAACATCGCTAAAGTTCACCAAATGGTGCTAGACGACCGCCGAATTAAAGTGAGAGAGATAGCAGAGGATATGTAAATATCCAAAGAACGTGTTTGTCACATATTTAATCAAGATTTAAGCACGAGAAAGCTGTCCGCGCGTTGGGTGCCGCGTTTGCTCGCGTTAAACCAAAAACGTGTTCGAATGAACATTTCCAATGCTGGCGCAGTTTAGGCACAATAAATCGGAGTTTGGCGCCGACTTATTACAGTCGAAGAAACTTGAATACACCATTATACGCCCGAGACAAAAATACAGTCAAAACTGTGGATTGCAAAGGGGGAATCGGCTCTAAAAAGAGCAAAACTGTTTTTTTCGACTGGGAAAGTGATGGCGACTGTTTTTGTTTTTTGCATAGGCTTGGAGTTATCCTAATCAATTATCTTCAAGAAGGAAAAACCATTACAGGAACATACTACGCATCATTACTTGACCAACTGTAGGCAGAAGTTGCGGAATGACAGCCACGTTTGCAGAAAAAGAAAATTCTGTCTCAGAAAGACAACACGCCGTCTCACACCGCAGCGGTTGCCATGGCGAAAATCCATGAATTACGGTTTGAACTGCTTGACCATCCGCCTTACTCACCAGATCTAGCCCCAAGCGACTTCTTTTTGTTCCCTAATCTAAAAATTGCGCTCGGAGGACCGCGATTCTCGTCAAATGCGGAGGCAATCAGCTTCGTGAACAGTTATTTTGCAGAGAAAAACGCCGAGTACTATTTGGACGGGTTAGAGAGATGCGAGCATTACTGGGAGAAGTGTGTAGAGTTACGAGGAGACTATGTAGAAAAATGAAACTAAATTTTAAGAAAAGATATCTTGTATCTTTGTTAGGTCGGAAACTTTTCGGTTCACCTTCGTATAGATATAGATATATATATATATATATATATATATATATATATATATATATATATATATATATATATATATATATATATGTGTGTATATATATATATTTATTTATATATATATATATATATATATATATATAATATCATCGTCGGCACTACAACCGTGAACCGGTCTTGGCCTTATTTAGCGAGTCCTGAGGCTTGTTAAATTTTCCATAATGATTTGTTTTTTTTCGGGCAAGGTCATTAGTCTTGCGCCAGAGGCTCCCGGGCGGGGAATCGAACCCCGGTCTCCTGCGTGACAGGCGGGTATACTAACCACTATACTATCGAGGAGCCTATACATATAGGTAAAATGGCGCAAGGCTAATAATCTTGCTCGGAAAAAGAAATTATTATGGAAAATTTAACAAGCCTCAGATTTGTTAAATAAGACCAAGACCGGATCCCGGTTGTAGTGCCGATGATAATGATGATATGGTAAAGTTTTCGTCGACAGAAATTCATTTGTTTATGGTTCATATCAAGTTTTCCTCCGAAGTTGTTGAATATTTTCCATACTCCTTGGGCTGTGTAACATTTTTCAAGATTTGGTCTATGATACAATCAAGAGACAACATTTTGAAGAATAAGAGATTTGAGATCAATTTTGAGATGTCAGCGTTGATTTTACTTGTATCTGGAGTTTTTATTATTTGTTTATCTTTAAGTTTTATTATAGAGCTTACTGGGAGCTCGTAATTATTCTGTGACTGCAAGGTTTTTCTAATATATGGATTATCTGAAGGCTTGTATTTTGCTGGGACTCTTTTTCCTGTAGGCTTACTCTTGCACAGAAAAAATAAAATAAAAATTGCGTACTCACGATATTGGTGAATGGATGACTTTTTCTTTGGTATCCTTTTTCTGTTGCTCGGCTTTGCCGTCCTTTTATTTGTTACTGGTTTCTTGATGATCCTCCTAATGATCGGCCCAGCTTGCCTTATTTGACTCCCTGCTTTCGTTTTCTTTGGTTGAGGGTCGTGCTGACGAATTCAGTTAAATTTCTTTGTTGTCTTTACTGCTCCCCAGAATGCAATCGACCAACGGCATTTTTCGAACATCTTTCACGTACCGTCGACTGGATATAGATCAACCACCCGGCTTATGAAATTGTTTTCCTTGGCGTTTTTAATGTGCACAATTCCCTGTGGTTGGTGCATTCATACAGAACCGAGGTGGTTGGGTGGGTGGGGAGATGTTCGCCGTTAGCCGCAATTTGGTTCAACTCGTGGAGGAGCCTACGCGAATACCGGATGAGGTGATTATGCGAACACCCCGGATCTGTTTTGGACACCTGAGCAGAGCATTTATACCGTGGACGTTACTTCGCCACTGGGAAACTCACATCACTGCTTGGTATTGGTCGCGCAATCAAGTATGGAGGTATAGATCTGTGCCGGTTCCGCCAAACCCCACGGTTCACTTACCTAAAAAAAAACCCCATAACTTCTATCCAATCACATAATTTCGCTAATGCAATCGCATTAGCACCTTAAATGCTTTACGCATCTAGGATTATATAAGGTATAATCTAAAAAGCTTCAGTAAAAGAATTCTTACCTTTTCATGCATCCCTTCGCATATAAATTCCCTGTAAGAATTTCTTTCTACCTTTTCAAGAACCCCAGGCAAATTTCAACTTTCCCACACCTCCACCGCAATTTCCACCCAGCTTACCTGAAACACTTCCTTGTACAAGGACATTAATGCTTTCAATGCATTACAAGAAATTGCCTAAAAGGATTCTCCGGCATTCATAATTCAATGCATCATATTTGCTTTCCTAGAAGAATTCCTTACAGAACAAACCTCATATCCCTGATAGAAAACATATCGGTTACAGTACCATGTAACCATCATAGTCAGGGATAATGATCATTGAGTCGGCTATTCCCAGCCCCACCATGTGTACAACAATGTTCCCCACATACACATTGGCTGGCGACTCTTTTGTCCAACGACAAAGCAACCCTAGCAGCCTACTGAAAGAGCTGCATACAATTAGCGCAATAGCCGCTAAAACCAAATTCTTTAGCACACATCGTGTGCAAACAAAAGAATTCTGTTCTACCACAGGCATTCTGGCGATACGATAAACAATTTAAATTGTTTGACGTATTCCAAATGCATTTCCCATTTAATGAGTTCCAGCTTATTTATTTAGCGAACCCTCATTACAGGCCGATGCCTTAGGTCGCTTCTCCCTTTGTTCTTTTTTTTTTTCTCGTTTCAGGTTTCGTTTATCCTTTGCTAAACGCAACGATAAACACGGTGGTGGGTACGATCACACACATACCACCATGATCTCCATTACGAGATCTGGTTCCCTGTTCCCACAAGAGAGACTTTACGTTTCTCTGGTGGTAGGTAAATCTTTTCCCTAATGGAGGGAAATACTTTCTCTCTCAGGGAAAATGCCCCTAAAAATTTCCCTCATAGCGAATCAGATCTGCACGAGGTGATTATCGCTGAGTCAAATTCCATTCGCTGACCAGAATGATCATGCCGACTTCCGCTTTCCGGCGCACACGGATAGGCGAAATACCTCGTCGAGTTTCGTGTAGTTAGAGTAATTTGCATTAATGACAGCAGAGATAAAAAGTGATATACATCCAACCGACTTTATATTAAATCCGTGATCGAAAATAATGTATTAAAAACTCGTTAACCAATAAAAGACCCATTCATGAATCACAGTCAGTGCGTTTTATTTTTCTGTGCTACGGTATCGTTATGATCTTCATCAAGTTAAAGATTAAACTAAGCCGATTTGTGTAAAACCAAAAGTTCCCCCTAGAAACAGCATCAGTTTCTTATTTTTCTTCTCTCTTCTGGTGGACGTGGTGTTGTCGCGGTTTGTGTTTGTGTTCCCCCTTTGTTGCTGCGGGGGAGCAATCGGAGTGTTAACGAAAGGTTGTGGGACGAAGTAGAACTCGCTCCCATGCCGGTGCCACGACTTCGCCCCCGGCAGATCTGCCAACTGGGCCGATTTACGACATTTCTTCGCATCCTGTCCGTGTTCGGAGGTGTGCTCCGTGATCCGATGTTAATGCATGCGCGGGGTCGGTCACGGTATTTATTCTTCTCGAAATGGAGATCTACATTCTTCATTCCATCAAAAGAAATCCATCTGACAAACCTTGGTTTGATAAAACATGCGAGCAGATTAAACATTCTGTTTATGATGGGATAAACAAAGGCCGAAAACGTGCGTGCAACACTAAGCATTAATGCACTTAATACTATTACCTTATTGTGTCCTTTATGTTTACAATACCACCCATAATAAGTCGCCGATAGCACACATGATGGTGGCCATCAAATAGAAAAAGGATGCTAATTTGGTTGACATTTACGGTCTCCTTTGGCGCCTTTCTGTATATGAATCATAAGGCCGATATTGGGATAAAGTGGTGCGTCGGGAGCACTCCAGTAAGCAATTAGACCGATAGTGACATGTACCTCAATATCTCCGTCGCATCTTCTTGTTTCATTGTCACTAAAATTTAAGATTTTTAAATCCTGTTTTGTTTGATTAAATGATTAAATTATAAAATAAATCACGCGAAGCGATTCGACTTTATTTATTCGACACATGGAACCCAATGCTATTGATACTGATATAAATAAGACCCACCTTACAAACCCTTGTTGGTATTTAAGTACAATAAAACGATTACTTTAAAATCTCTTTAATCCGCCATTTTTAAGCTACTTTTCTAATTATAATTAACCGAAATTCAGGAATATTCACATAAGTACATGTGAGCGTTAAAACAAAACTTCGGTGCAATGAGTAGCTGCAAGGCCCGCAGGTAGCCTGATTGAGGCCACACCGTTAATAGGGAATTCCCTATCCTTTCAAGAGTCCGCTGGTAAAAACACACTCGTGTCGCATTAAACAAAAGCCTTAAAAATGTTAATTCACCACGTTTGTCGTTTACCTTTGGCAAATAACATCGACTACAATAAAATCGGAGAACAACGCATTTCCTGTTCAGGACACGTTTTTGAATTATGCCTCTTGTTTGTTTTCTACTACTGCTATAATGCTGTCTGTTTATCAGCTGTATGGACGGCCCCAAGGTGGGGATTGGAGTGGGATTTATATTTTATTATCATTTCTTTTATGCAATTAACGTAAGTGCATATAATTTGCAAAGTGCGGATGCATTGCAAACATTGAAATGCAATTGCATTCAGGAGGAACACCAAACGCATCTGCAGGAGTTCAACCTGGATGGGTCGATATGTATAATGTGGCAATCCGCGGGGGAGGCGGGTGAATACTCTCGAAAGAGGAATTTGTGTTTTAATCGCTATTATTAAATGAACGCTTAATTTGAATAGGTCGGTGGGGGAGGAGATGTTGACACGTTGCTGACCAGTGATTTCATCTGGAGTGGTCTGGCCGCGAAATGAATATTTGTTTTTATAGCTTCGTTTCACTTGTCGAAGGAGCCAGAAAGGATTTAATTAAAATTTACAACTTTTCGCGTCCATAATTCTTGTGTCGTGTTATCTACTTTGCAATTTAAGAGGCGTCATTCTGATTTGAGCAGCGAACAATGAAATTTCTTGATAATTAATCTTTGACTATTAGGTCCTACCTCAGTAGCTCTTTGTCAAATCGTTTGGTCGAGTAATTATCTGTAGTCGTGTTTTGCATTCTAATTTATTACCTTCGCATCGAAGTATCTATACAATTTCCTGGACGATTTTAATCGAGATAAATAATTTGGCTCTCGGGATATTGTATGCTTGTGTAGTGCAACCCTTTACTATTGCTGAACCAATAAGGGTCCGGTGACACTATTTAACTTGATAAATATATACACACTTGCACAGGATGAAATGTAGATGATTGGGGTGACTGTCAATCACGTGCTTACCCACAGATTGCTGCATTGTTTTCTCCGGGGTCCTCGTGCTTGACAAAATCCTTAGCAGCGTTGCGAAATCCCTTTGACACTGCCGCATAGGCATCTAGGATGCAATGGTCTGGCATAATGACATCGCATTAGAAATTCAACTGCTGAAATGTAGTTGCAGTGATTACGCTTGGACGCGCTTCTAGTTGCCAACCAACGGATGGTACACCTATAACAAGATTAGTTTCAGTTGGATGACTTATTCAAGAATTACGCCATACGGAGGTTTTATGATCATTTTGGGTCCCTTATATCATCGATGCTTAACGCTAATAGTCACCTAGTGACATTTATTAGAGATATTGGCAAATCAACTCTACATAATTCATTGCCACTATCTCTGCCTGGCATATATCACAATACTATTTATATTAATGTGTTCAAGAAATTGTTTGTTTTGTTGTACTGTCCATTATGACATTTATATCTCCTAACTCTGTTAACATGCGATTTTTACCTAACTGAGTGTTATTTATATAAAATTCACTTTTTTCCGGAGGTGCGAAACTAATCACTCTATATTTTGCTTGAGTAACATTCGGCAAGTCGTAAGTTTACCCACAAACATCTTGATATGAATTGAAGAAAAACTTGTTATGATGCGTACCGCTGTGAAACTTTTCTTTGGACAATGTGTAATGAATTATACAAAGGATCCTTAACTCATATATACAAATCAAGCCTTCACATTTTATTCATATATAAACTACATTACCGACAAGACACATTTGTAGAAATGGCAGGTTATGCAAATTTGTTATCTAACATAACCAAATTATAACATTGTTCGCAATCGATTCGGTGAGGTGGTCATACCGATTAAGATATAATACGTATATCAAAATTGGCCCCGAATACTGATGTCGATTTTTGGGTAATTGCATTCAATAATGTGTTAAAGATGGTCTGTCCGGTTTATAAAACACTTTTCAAGATCTGGATGTAATGCAAAAACAATAAGGGTGCATGCATGTGGGACATCCTTTATTAACATTGAAACCGAAAGAATTCTTTCAGTGTAGGAACAGATATAATTCCTGCTTCAACCAATGGAATCCTTTCGGCGTCACTGTGAAACCTTATCACATGTCTACCTGTCGCTAAATGCATTTCCAGTTCACATGCTCAGAGTTGCAATCTTGCATTTCCCATATTCCACCTATGCCCTACAAGCAAACCAAATCCCCATCACCTTGAAATGCATACCTTTCCCATTGCCATACCTAAAATTGCAATTCTGCAATTCCCACACCCAACATTCTCATCACCTTGACGATCACACCCAACGCCCAATCACCTTCAAGGTAATTTTACCCCGGCACAAGCATGCTATTCGCTATGGGCAAATTAGATTCGCATCACAGTGAATCGAAATTTTCCCATGGCCTTGGGGTGGAACTGCAGCCAGAGTGGGCGTAAGATTACTACCTGGAGATGATTCACTGCAGAAAAAATGCAACGTTGTGGTTTCCATCGTCGTTGGCATAGCAATCGACTGAGACTAGCGTCGGGTGGCTGGAGGACAGCTATGATCGTGGGAAGGTATATGGGTTTTGATTTAAATTTTGAATATAAAAAGGGGAGCTCGGTTAGAATAGAATTAATTAGTTTCAGACAGCCAAAGAGTTCGGGCGTCATTTATATACTCTAAATTATATCAATTAAAAGGAATAAAAATAAACACTAAAACTATACACGAAGAAAAAGGGGGGTTTGCTTATTAAAAAAAAAAACAACATCGGGGTCCCATCAAGCGTCCCAAAGGCGAAGACTCAGGCCAACGTCCCTCAACTGGGGAAGGCCAACCCCAGGCGAACCCCCGGTAGTGGAGGTGCCTGAGTCGTAAGATGACCAGACGGGACGTGTGCTGCGGAATCTCCTGTATACACCACAGGCTCGTGAGACGGCCACACTAGGACGACACATACGGGCTAACAAGCCGGAAACGCCTACTCACGGGATTAACAAAGCCGGAAGCCACAAGAGTAGGTAAGTGCTATGTACAAAATTAAATATATAACACTGTTTAATTAACTACAATTATTATTTGACTTTGTTAATGACCAGAATAACCGGTATTAAGGCATCGAAACTTTCTTGTACTCGAATCGGATTGCGGCACAAAAGCACCCAAGAAAGTCCATAATTTTCGCCCAGGAAAAAAGGACAATACTCCCTTATATTCTAAACCACAGATACGTGGACCGTATTTCTCTAACAATGTATTGTACTTTTACAGCTATCACAGAACATCAAGTGCCGACAGGCACCTAAAACCCCACCTAAAAGTAAAAGGAAATTCTTCTTCGCCGGTGACTGGTTTGCATTTCCAAAAAACCGGTTTTTGATGTACAATCACACATAATAAAACACACAATACACAAAACATTAAATTACATTTAACATTACCAATACAAAACATGAAACTTAAATTGAAAACAAGAATTAAATAGCTGGTGCATAAACCCAGTTTTTTCCTCGGCGATGATATATTCGAATACCTTCGAAATTGATCATAGGCGAGATTCTTCGTCGGCACAACGGAAGAGATGAAGAAAGAAGAAACGGAGAATGATTGATAAAGTAGAGAACAAAGAAACCGATGTTGGCCGTTTTTTACACAGTGTGTGGTGACAGTTCTTGAGAGTGGGTTGATGTTTTTTCAAAAAGAGAGAAAAGGAGCGATGGAAGAAGACTATTATCACATAAATATTCCAATAAAAGTAAAGTTTCCCAGTACATTGTTCTTTTTAAGTTGTATACGTCGTTATACAGATATTATTGCGTGAAAAGTATTCTAACTAGAAAGAATTTAAAGCTTAAATATACAAATCCAATTAACATACGTATTGCGGTGTTTCAGTCAAATTTATTGGGTGATTTAACCACCGCCTGAAATCTAAAGAGGACTGGAAACTGGAGGTCTACATTAACCACCGGACAAAGCAGCAGAACGCCGACGAACAGGATAGGAAACAGCTAGCCAACAGGAAAACTCCGGTGAGTCGATAAGTAACATCTAACCAGCAGGAAAACTCTTGTGAGCCGATAAGTAACATCTAGCCCGCAGGAATACTCTGAGTATCCCCTTTCGTTGCAGTTTATACTATTATAATTTACTGTGCAAACAAAGACATTGCATTTTAAATTTTACAATTGGCGAAGCCGGTGCCCTTTAGTTGGCTCTGCACTGGCGACCGAAAGATCGACCTTAAATCCTAGAGCATACAAAGCTCGGAGGTGCCCGACCATTAGTGGGTGGAGCCCTGATGCTCCAAGCGTACCAGCACAAACCACGGCATATGTGAAATTGTAACACTAATTAACAGGACAACAAAATTCAGCACAAGTTACCCGATATTTATATTGTACGGCCTACTATTCTACCCCGTGGGGAATTACCAAATAAACTTCACAATAGAAATTCAGAAGTGAACTGATTAATCAAAGAAAAGTTAGCAGGACTGTTTGCATAGATAATGGATTGATCCCAGTCAGACGGCATAATTAGTCACCCTACCATATTTTATTATAAAATATTAACAGATACAGGCTCCGAATAGGTAGAAAAAGTTTTCAAACTCGTCCATGACCTTCCCTCACAATATACACATATACACATATAATGAAATAAAGTCTAACATTTTGCCATTGAACTATAAAATAAAATAGACACGAGCAAGTTAGTTACTTCTCGCATTTGATAATTCCGGATAAGGACGTTGTCTACGCACGTTTACGAGGAGCACTTTTGGGGAGGCTACTATTGCCCAGGAGACATTATTCGTTGTTTCACAAAACGCAAATCAAATTCTCACATGCAGTCCCCCTGGAGGCATATAACAATTGGCCTGGACTCACTTCATGGTCGTTCTTAGAAGTAACAATTAAGACCAATCTTCGTCTAATTGGAGGTCGGGCTGGAGAGAGATTGGGACAGGGGGAGCCACCCCGGAGGAATCCAGCATCAGCCCCCTGCCAACAGCAACATAGTGAAGCGGAGCTACAAATGATTTCTTTTTGTTTGTTTGTAGAAATTTACTTGTTTTTGTTATTGCCTTCTTTTTCGTTATTGTTTTTGGTCCTTTTTTTAATTTTTTGTTCATTCTATAACTTTCGTTATTTATTACATAATTTCTTTTTGTTGGCATATTTGTTGAAACTTTTGTTTTTATTTTTGTTTTCCCTTATATTATTTTTGTTTGTATCTTTGACGTTTTCCTTTCTGTGTCTCTCTTTCCTCTTCCTCGCGGGTTGGGGCCCAACGAGGTCTCCCATTTGATTTCTACAAGGTTGAATGGCGAAGCCGTGAGATTTGTTAGCTGCCTAAAAATTGTCGCCTCAAATTGTGGACCTCGGTCCGAAGTTAAGGTGGTTGGTACACCGAAGCGTGTGACCCAAGTTGAATAAAAAGCCTTGGCGACTGATTCGGTAGTACCTGCCCGGAGAGGTGTCGCCTCTGGCCATCGCGTGCAGCGATCCATCATAGTGAGGATATAAGAAAATCCTCTTGATGGAGTAAGCGGTCCCACTATGTCTATGTGGACATGGGCGAAGCGTGCCGTGGGAAGCTTGAACTGCGCTGGCTCCAGTACATTATGTCGCGCTACTTTGCAGCGCTGGCACTGGAGACAAGCACGGGCCCAACCGGTGAGATCTTTGTTCATCCGGGGCCAAATGAATTTGCGACGGACAGCAGCGGCTGTTGCTCGGCCGCTGGGGTGGGCTGGGTTGTGGTAAACCTGGAACACGCCCTTACGAAGTTTCTCGGGAATGTAAGGTCTAGCGGTTCCAGTGGAGACATCACACCAGATTTCGCCCAAAGGGTCGCGAAGGGTAATTTTCTTAAGCTCTAGTGCCGTATCGGCAGTTAGGAGGGACTTGCGTTGTTCGTCCTCCTCTTGAGCTAGGGCAAGGTCAGTGTTATTCAAGGCGGTACGCAAATGAATCGTATCGATTCGGGAAAGGGCGTCCGCCGTGACATTCTGTTTACCGGAGATATGCCTGATCTCGGTAGAATATTGCCCAATGAGATCTAACTGACGCTCTTGTCGGGGGGAGGCATTTCCCGACTTCTTCCGGAACGCATAGACCAATGGCTTGTGGTCTGTTAAGATGGAGAGTGAGCGACCTTCTATCATGTGACGGAAGTATTTAACAGCGCTGTAGATCGCGAGTAATTCGCGGTCGTAGGCGCTGTAACGTCGCTCGGTGGGACTCAGCTTCCTTGAAAAGAAACCAAGTGGTTCCGGTCGGCCTTCAATGTCCTGTTCAAGGACGGCTCCGATTGTGGTATCCGATGCGTCGCATTGGATAGAAAGTGCCGCTCCCTCGAGGGGGTATCGGAGTAAGGTGGCATTTGCCAATTGTTCTTTGGACAGTTGAAATGCTCTATCAGAGACTTCTGTCCAATTAATGGAGCGCTTATCATCGCGCTTAGCTCCTTTTAAGAACTCATTTAGGGGAGCTTGAACCTGGGCAGCGTTCTTCAGTGTTGGGCGATAAAAGTTAAGCATGCCCAAAAATCGACGAAGCTCACTCACGTTAGTAGGTGGAGGATACTTCATGAGGGCCTCCACACGGTCTGGTAGTGGGCGAATGCCCTGGTTGTCAACGACATAACCCAGATAGGTGATTTGCTCCTTGGCGTATTGACACTTATCTGGGTTGATGACAAGACCGAAATCGCGGAGGCGCTCTAGGACCTGACGTAAGTGGCGTTTATGTTCGGCGTGGTCTTTGGAGGCGATGAGAATGTCATCTAGATATGCATGGCAGCAATTAAGACCACGTAAAGCCGTGTCGATATAACGCTGGAATGTCTGTGCGGCATTCCTGAGGCCGAAAGTCATCACTTTGAACTCGAAGAGTTCTTGGGGATGTCTTCTGGTGCTACCGGAATTTGATGGTAAGCCCTGGTGAGATCCAGGGTAGTGAAGACATTGCACCCTCGTAACTTGTACGAAAAATCGTAGAGGTGTGCAATAAGGTATCTGTCCGGGACAGTTGCTGCGTTCAACAGTCTGTAATCGCCACATGGGCGCCACTCACCAGAACGTTTCTTCACTAAGTGGAGTGGGCTTGCCCAGGGACTGTCCGACGGTTGGCAGATACCTAGATCGATCATGTGCTCGAACTCCGCGCACGCCGCACGTAATTTTTCAGGAGCCAGTCGACGTGGACGCTGGCTCAGCGGGGGACCACGTGTTTCTATATGATGAAACACCGTGGCTTTATGTCGGCGTTGGTTAGGTAGAGGAATTGTTGTACTAACAAATTCCTGTACCATGACTTGAAACGGGTCTGTGCACTCTGTGGCCCCTGGAATTGCCGCTGGAGATGCCGTCATGGGCAAGGGGGGTGCGGTTGGAGCCACTAATCTGTTATGGGTCGAATCGACCAACAGATTATGTGCACCTAATAGGTCGGAACCCATCAGGGGTTTGTTCACGTCCGCAATGACGAAACGCCAAGTGATCGGACGACAAAGACCCAATTGAAGTGTCAGCTTTTTACGTCCGTACGTAAGTATCGGTGTATTATTTGCAGCTGGCAATTTAAGTGCGGCTGGCACGCGGTTACGCGGAGCAAACGATCGCGGGAGGACTGAAATATCGGCGCCGGTATCGACAGTAAAAGCGATATTCAGTTTAGAATCCCGGGTGGTTAGGCGACTTATCGTATGGGTGCCGGCCGATTGCGCGAGGGGGTCGGTCGGCAAAATTAGTTTAAAGAGCGCCTCTGGGTGGTGGGTGGTTGTGTCCAACCACAAGGCGCCTTGCAGTTAAATGCGCGATCACCATATCGTTGGTGATTGGCGCACCAAGGGAGAGTAACGGCATTATCGGATATATTCTGCCTATTGGTATTGCCGTTACGGGGAGGTCGAGCCGGAGCTCGATGAGAATTGGCCCGGTGAGGGCCATTTTGAGAGGAATTGGCCCTCTGTGGGGCATTTTGAGGGATGTAGGCCCTCTGAGGGGCATTTTGAGAGTAATTTTGCCGATTAAGGGGACGGCTCGGCATGGCTCGATTCTGGGCGCTTCGTGGGTTGTTCCTCACCTCCGCGCGAAATTGACTTATCTCGCGGAGGAGTGAGGTTTGAAGCGCCCAAAGGTCAGCAGGAGTTAAGTGAGGTGGCGAACTTCTTTGGTTAAAAACGTTGGGGCCTGCCTCTGGATTCCCCTGAGGGAAATTGGTTGAGGCGGGCCTTCTATGTGGTAATTGGTTTTGAGGAGGATGGAGAACTGGGGCCAATTGAGGGGTTGTGAAAGGCAGACGAGGGTGCCGTGTAGGCTGGGCGGCGTGTTGAGAAACCGCCGCTACCTGGTACGCAGGAGGCTCAGAATACTGATCTGAGCTTTCCATAATTGCGTCCGCAATTTTGGATAAATAGCCCAAACTCTGATTGGGTTGGGCTATAAGTGCCGAACGGGCATGTTGGGGAAGACACCTCAAAAAGTGAGGCCTTATCAGGTCGTCCCCAATCCTGGTCCCCGCTATAGAGCGTAAATGGGTCAGGAAAAGAGATGGTCGCATCCCAGAAAGGTTGGTTACAGCGGCTAAACGTTGTTGCCGCACACTTCCAGGCTCGTCCAAAGCGTCGAGCAGAGCTTCACGCATGTTGCTATACGGGTTGCGGCCGGCCGACCTTATTATGTGGGCAACATGCGGTCGCTGAGTGCGGTCAAGCACTTTCAACAGCTCGACTGCACGAAGTTGTTCGTCGTGCAAGGCTGAAGCATGGAAGATGCGGTCTGCCACTGCAAACCAAAGGTCTGGGTCCTCCTCATCGAAGGGGGGAAGCCCTATATTAGAAGGACGAGTCCCATTCCCGAGGCTGGAAGCATCGTGGAACTCTTGGGGCTCTGATTGCCTATGCTCTTGTTGTGAAGTGCCGGCACGATATGTGGGCATTATAATGCCAGAATCCGCCAATTGGCCGGCACTAGGGGCGTTAGAGGAAGTCGGGAGTGCGTCAGAGGAAACAGGTTGGGGTCGATTAACGACACTGGAGGCAACCGGTGGTGCTAGGGAAGTAGATTGGGCAGGTAAGTCTTGGTCAACGTCAACTTGCTCAGCAGGGAAATCGACGCTGGAGGCGTCGTGAAATTCAAGGGGCTCGGATTGTTCCTGAGCCTTTTTGGCCATGGTGTTTCTCGTGTTGACCATTATGGGTTGTATGATGCGAAACTGGGATCAAAAGCGTAAGAGGACGCGAAGAAAGGTGAAGGGAGGCCGATGAGTCAAAAGAAGTCGCAGCAAGTTGATAGTGGTTGATTGGTCGTGAATAAACGGATAGGACTGTATTGATATACCGCTTAATTCTGCGATAATTAACCTTAATTTATATCTTTGAAGCCAAAAGAGCAGAGTTGAGTCGTGGTTCCTGGAAATGTATCACAAGAGGACGCGAGGAGTGGGAAAAGAGGCTAAAAGAGTCAAAAGGCGTCGTGGATGGTCGAGTGGAGTCGAGAGTGGTCGTGTGGAGTCGGGTGGTGTAGCTTAGAGTCGCGAATGTTAGTGAAAAAGATTGTATTTAATTTGTACCCTGAAGGGGTTTACGAATGTATGGAAACGATTAGGTTATTTCTAGGTTTAAAATCTTGGTGGCTTTCTTTTTTCAATTTTACGCTGATTCCGAATTCAGGCAAATTAAATGCGGTTTTTAAATTGAACAATCATTAATAGCATGCGTGGCGATTTCGATTTGCTACTAGATTTTAATTTTCCATACAAAATTGTGTAAATTATACAGGGAAATTTTTACTTAAACGATCCAACAATAATCCGGTTGTACCAGCATGAAAAAGTGAGTAAAAAAAAAATTTACAATTACGGTCGAATTTTTTATCTTTTTTTTCTTTTGTGCTATGGTTTATTACTCACTTAGGTTAATGCCAATATTTATATTTATTTGTATAATAATCTCATGTAAAAAGTAAATAAAGTAAAATGTGCTTCGGAAGTTATAATAATAAAAATAATAAAAGATTGCTGTTGAAAGGAAGCAATTCAAAAATCCAAACTTAGTTGGTTTCGATGAACACGCGGAACTTTTGTGTTTCTCTGTTTTTATATGTTTTTGTAAATGTAAAATATAAAATAATATATGTTAAAAGTAATAATGAGTTAAATGGTGTGAGTTATCTTAACAATTTGTGTTTATGCACGGTTTTCTTAAGTAATTTTTATTCCGATAATTCTAAAATTTGGTTAATCCTAATTCAAAAGGAACATAGGGATGTCTAAAATAAATGAAAATTCGCTGCTTTAAGTTGTACCTGGTTTGTAAATATTTTAAAGGGTGTTTGTTTCGGTTTTGGTTTTTAACTTTTATTAATATTTGTGTGATAGGTAACTCAGTAAATTCAAAATTACTTGTACTCCAGAGTAAGTCGTGAGTACTTTTAGTGATTACGCTTAATATATAATGTAAGTGTTTAAAGGCATTTTAGTTTCATAAATTTATTGGGTTTTCTTATTTCGTATTTAAAAACTTCAAACATTTTTAGTATAAAGTTGTTTGTGTAATTTATGTGAGTTTAAAAATAGGAATTCCTTTTTGCGGTAAGTTCTATGTGTGACTGGGATTAAGAGCACAACCAAAAAAAAAGAAAAAAGAAAAAAAAAATGTATTTGAGAACATAAGTTACAATTGGTAGCTAGTTGTCGTACCGCATAAATTAGGGGTGCTTTAATTAGTTATAATTATAATAGTATAGAGTGTGTGAATTACACGTTACTCCTTTTAGTGTGGACAAAAATTAATAGAAAATCCCGTATTTATCACATTCCTTACTAAACATATTTCGCAATAATATAATAATTTGTTTTGCCATTGAATCTCGCCAAAATCCTTGACCTTAAATACTAACAACTTCTTTCTTCTTTTTTAATATCAAAGACACGTGCAAAGGAAAATATTTAGAATTAGAATTTTTATCTTATGAGAAAACACGAAACAGGAATCAAATCGATCGTTTAAAACGTAAAATATGGGATAATTTAATACAATGTATGTGTATGTAAAAAGCACCTTGTTAGATTTGAGAAAAAAAAAGAAAATGGATTACACGTCGTAAACTAATGCAAAAACACCACAAAAACAATTGTTACCAGGAAGGAAATAAAAACAAAATTTGTTATAAAAAGTATAGAATAAAATAAAATAAAACAAAACTGAATCTAACACAAAAAAGGGAAAACATAAAAATTTGATTCAAGGTAAAAAAAAACCTGGTGTCCTGTGCTGTCTCCATTGCTGGTGTTCGATGCTACAGGTGACGTTGATAAACACTGCAGCGTTGGGGTTGCTGCACTCCTTACTGGTTCCGTCGCACAGGTCACTTTCACCGTTTGCTGTCACTGGTACTGTCTTTTGATTTAATTTTTTTTGCACGCTAGTCGCTGTTTTTAAGTGAAATGTTCGGAAGTTGGGCGCTCACGGTTGCGTTAAGGCGCGTGTTCACTTTTCGCGGTCACCAATGTGGGGTATTTTAGGCAGAGGGTACCGACGTACGGCACAGTTTAACTAAAATCCCACTGATAGCTCGATGAAACGGCGCACAACAGAAGAATAAATAAACACAGTAGTTGCTGGTTGGTAAGTTGTTCTTTTATTATTTTTTTATTGTTCCCTTAATATATCAGTCGGCACTTAAATGATCACTACAGTCTAATGCAGCGTTTTTTTTCTGGTACACATCTAAACGTTCGTCTTAATTAGATAACCACTGTAACCGAAATGTTTTGGACATAGACGTTAACTTTGAATTTAAGAAAAAATGTAATCATTATTGGACTCCTTGGACATAAGCGTTAACTTTGAATTCAAAATTGAATAACCACTGGACTCGCGTATGACAACTCGGGCGCAGTGAACACTCGACTCGTGTGCTGCCTTCGGGGGTTGAAATCTGACTGGCATTTACTGCCCACGAAAGAAAAGGGACACCCAAAGAAAACCGCAAAAGGGCAGGAGCTGCACGATTAACTCGAGGTAGTTAATCGTGATTGGACCGGGGAATAGGCATACATTATGCATGTGTGTGTATGCCTCGCATACGATCGTCCGGTGACCGAGGATGGATGCCAGCATCGCAACTGCATCTTCCACGAATGCAAACAATGCATGGCCTGCGGCTGTGTACACAATTGATTGTGCTATACTTGCCGGCAGCAAGGAACATCTGGGGCAAAAACAACACGAGCCGAAGATCTGGTCATCCTAGGAGAGGCCATAAATCAACATTTGAGTTGATGGGGTGTGAATTTCCGTAGGTCCGCCGACGGTTGGCGGCCGTTAATGTGAAATTGTATATACCATAACAATCTGTGGTGCAAATGCAATGTTTAGATATTGCAACGAATATAGGGTGCAGCTGTGGCGATTCCGCCAGATCCCACGGCTCGCCTTCCTGAAAAAACCCCCATAATCATAACCCGGGTCTGCACCAGCTTTCGCGAATGCAATTCGCATTAGCATCTTAGATGCTTCACGCATCAAACAGACCCAATTATTATAACCCTAAAATCCCTATAAAGAAAACTTACCTTCATGCATCCCTTCGCATACAATTTTTCATAAGATTTCTTTGTTTTCCTATTTGGTATTCTGAACCAATTCGGCACCAGACAAATTCCTGTAAACAAAATAATTCGGATTGCAATCAATGTAACCGTCATGACAGGGACCATAAATATCGCGCCGTCTATTTTCCCAGCCGCGTCATATACCATACATACACATTGCCTGGCAACCTTTTTTGTTTGTCTTACCAACAAACAACCCAAGCAGCTGCATATAATTAGCGCAATAGACGCTGAAACCAAATTCTCCAGCATTTCCTAATGCAAATATGAACCCGGTTTCTATTGCAGCCAGAGATGCCATAAACATCCATATTGCTTTTAGCACCTTTTTCTCCTAACGTCGAAAATAGCGACGAGGCATCGTATAAACATGACCCTCATTAAAGAGCGAACCATTTGGTCGCCTTTTCTTTTGTCCTTGCCGCCTGCCTGTTTCGCTGTTCCACTGCACGTGTGAATAGCATTGATCTCAACGATCCCACACATACCACCATGACCTGTATTACAAGATCTGGTTTCCTATACCACCAAGAGAGACTTTACGTTTCCCTGGTGGTAGGTAAAAAACGATATCCTTATTGGTGAGGATATCGTTTGAGTCGTAATTCAATCTTCGGAGAGGTCGGGTCGCTCTTCATCCGCCGTACCTGCGCAGGTACGGTGGATTAAAACGTTTGTGCCGCAGTTCGTGTGTAGAAATAAGATTTGTGTCCGAAATCTATAAAAAAAAACCCACTTCCTAATAAACAGTTAATTAATAAACAAAGTAAAGCAGTGCGTTTCTTTCATGCGTTGCAGTTTCCAGCAGTATATTTGAATCGTACTTTTCTCTTCTTGCGTTGGTGGACGGTGTTTTTGTGTTTCCTTTTGTGTCGGCGGAACGACGGATTTCCTTCGGTGGAACATTTATTGACGGTGGAGACGAGGTAGAACTCTCGCCCATGCTGGAGTAGCGACCTCCTTCCCCACATTGGTGACCCGCGAGTGTAAAAACAACACCGCAACCTTTGAACATGCGCGCTTTTAACGTTGGTGACTGTGTTGAGTGAACACGCGGTGCTGATTTGTTCAACCTTTGTGACAGTGACTTTTGATGACCAGCGAAGAACTCGCGAACCTTCGCTCGGGAATCAAATGTAAAACCGGTTACAGATGACTAGCAGTGTGCAATTGTGGCGGCAATTGCTAAAAAAACAATCTATGGGCAAAAACATCGCCCCAACATCAGCACCAGTTTCCATCACCGGATCATCACTAGCAACACAAGGTAACAACATGACGCTGGACCACAGGTTTCCCTTTCTCTTTTTGCATACAGTTCGCAAATCGTCATTTCCTTCTTGGGTGAGCCCCCCCCGAGCCACCAAATATAAATAATAAATTAGAACACACCATCAAAATGTTTGTTAATAGATAGTAGATATTTTAAAAGTTATATTGAAAAGCAAATAATCCGTCTTTAGTCTATATAGTTCAAAAAAAAAAAAAAAAAAAAAAACCTTTTCAACCCAACAGCAATAACAAAACGCACAATACAATCTTCCTTGTAAAACGTTTATTTTGTTATTTACTTACCATCTGGTATCTTTAAAATTAAAATTAAAATTATTGACGTATAAATACGGGTTTTTATTGTCTTGGTATTAATAAGTAATTACATAATTTCACATTACATTGTTCCATCAACGAAGGAAATGTAAAACATACCAAGCACAGACATGAATCTCATAAAAAATAATGAAAAACCGAAATTGAAAGTGAGATATATAAACGCGAGAGACATCCATTTCAGATCGTAAAATGATCACCAAATTCATACGAATTATCTTATCTTGGATCACAAGAATAAAATCAATCTTTTAAAGATTATTCAAGTTTTTTGAATCTTAATCTTGAACCTGGTATATATAAGTAGGTAAATATGTTATCACATTTAAATGGCGCCGCACATGAACAAAAGAGAAACAAAACAACTGTTCCTACATCTAATTATTTGATGTGGTACTTGCTCAATAATGAAATGTAATTTTGAGTATAAATTACCCTAGTTGTCTAGATCATGGTAAAATATAATAAAATTATATTTGGAAAATTCATATTTCAGTTTTAAATAAAAGAAAAATAAACAGTTTTTCAAACAAGAAAAAATATATAAAGGCAAAGAACTGCAAAAGAGATTGACATTTATATGGATGCATATATGTCCGGAAATATATGCATTTGCATGAGTGCGTTTCTTTTGTTGTTTTGTAACCTATTAACGTACGAAAAAGGCATAATACTTTTATATTAAATATTACAGATACTCAGTTTTGCTATTATCTTTCCTTTTTAATACATTAAAACACAAAAACAGACGCGCCAATCAAAAAGTTCAGTGCGTTTTTAAAAATCAAAACATTCGAATAATTTAATATCGATAATATTTTTGTTGTTTCATAATGATAAATACACCCTTATAGATATGAATTTTCGAAACACTTTCAATGATGACTTTTAAGCTCACTTATTGTGTAGTTACTGAGAAAAACAAAGTGTATTAACACACATGAAAAGAACTATATATTTGTTTTGTAGTAGTGTTCGTAGTTGTCCGCTGTCCCCTTCAGAAAATGTTGAGTGGTAAGCCTTGTATGACGTTACCCTTGACGAGAGGAATCCAATGAAAGGCAGGATTGATTTAATTTAAAGTATATTCTAAGTTGTGTTAACAATGACAATGATTAACTTCTTGTCCGTTTCACTCGTGATGACGATGCTTGCTCCGATGCCGTTGAAGGTTGATTGCAGACTGACGAAAAGGCATAACTGCCAATTCAAAAGGTGACGCCATGACATCATCGTGGTGACAATGATGGCCAGTTGGTGCCAGCTGCTGCGCAACTGGTATACATGCGAATGTACTAGATTTCTCCAGTACATTCCAGCACATTTAATTGCCAATCCGCAACATTCCGCCCGCCTTCGCCAATCATTGGCGAATCATTTCGTTCCAGGGGACGGTGGCCAAGGGCCGGGAGTGTGCGGTCTGCTGGTGACGGTTGGTCTTGGTCGGGTGTCCACTTTCACGTTGATGATCGGTTGAGAGGGGGCCGCCCGCCCTGAGGAGCGCTGGAGGCTTGAGGGTCTGGGATGGCCCGTATGAGCGATGGCGACAGGAATCTCTTTCCCATCGCTGATGTCCGTTGCCTCTTGTGGTCGCGGGAACGGCCAGTTGATCCGGGTTGGAGCTGTAAGGTCGCAACCCACGATCAATGACCACGTGATGACTGGTGATGGGTCTAGCTATGTCGAGACCGGTGGTGGTGCCATGTACTGCGCACGTTGGCGCCCGTCTGGAGTGAGTGGCCGGCAGGTTGCGACTGTTGGGGGTGTGTGCTGCAACGTGGAGTCGGGTGCGGTGTCTACCCTGGCACTGTCCGCGTGTCCTTTCGTAGTGGCAGTCACGGGCCAAGTGCCTCCCGGGGTCGTCGGAATGCAGCCTCTGTGGATGCACAGAGGGGCGTGCTTTCTTGCTGGAGTTCGAGAGACCGCTGGTTGCTGGGTAGCGCCGCCCGCCAAGCGAGGCATTGCGCGCTCCTGGTCCTGTTGTGGTGGCTACAGGTGGTAGCGGTTGGCCTGGGTAGCTTTGGAGCTGGGCAGGAGCTTGAACACGTGGTGTCCTGGGTGTGGTGAGATGCCTTGAAGTGTTCGAGTGTATAGGCTCCTGGTTCCTCGATTGCCCCTTGCCCCTGCAATGGTTCAGAGGGCGGGGGTATGTCTTGTAGTTGGGTCGCGCAAGTGATCGGTGGCTGGTAGTTGAATGGGCTTCGTATGTGGCCACCGCGGCCGATGCCGGCGAGACGTCCTTTGGGTTCTCTGATGGAAGCCGCGGCCCTCAGTCGGAAGGACGACCAGTTCCTCTGGGTCGGAGTTGTAAATTCGTAACCCACGAGGAATGGCCATATGATGGCTGGTGACAGGCCTTGTCACCTTTGCGCTGGATGATGTGGTGGGTGCTGCGCCTGTTAGCACCCATCCCAGTTCAGTGGCCTGCGCGACGAGGCCGGAACGTTGGTCCTTCCTGAGACCTTCGACGATGATGTTGGGGTATATGTCTGCCCCAAGGATGATGTCCACCTTCTCGGCGGAGGCGATGTTCGGATCTGCAAGTTCCAGATCCGCCACGAACGAGAGATCCCTTGTCGTTGATCCTGGTGGTGGTGTATACACTGAGAGCCCGGACAGGATGAAGGGCCTCAGTGTCCATTGTCTCGAGCCGTGGAGGCGAGAAGTGATTCTGATGGCGGCCTGAGTCCTGGTGGCAAGGCCACGAGTGCCCCCAACACCGTAGGTGGGGACGGGTGATGCTTGGCATCGGAGGTGCAACCTTCGGGCGAGTGATGTTGAAATGAAGGTGCCATTGGAGCAGGGGTCCAGTAGAGCACGGACTTCAATCCTCTGTTCGGTCTCCGACGTCACGATGACTCTGGCTGTTGGCAGCAACGCGGAATGCTGTGAAGGGGTGCTGATGGTATGTGCGCAGACCCCTTCCTGGCGGTCGATCCGGGGGGCGGATCCTTTGGCTCGTTGTGGCGGTGATGTTGTCCTGTCGATGGCGGTAGACCGGACATGCAGCAGGGTGTGATGTCTCAGCTGGCATCGACGGCACGTCTTGTTGGAGTGGCAGTCGCACAGGCGGTGGCGACCCAAGCAGTTGGTGCACAGGGTTCTTTTGTGTGCGAAGGACTTTCGACGGCCAGGTGTGAGTGATCGGAAGCCCTCGCAAGCGTAAATGGTGTGTGAGGCCCTGCAGAATGTGCAAGCACCCCGTTGCTTTACGGGTGTCGGCGGTGTTTTGTGCATCGGGACACTGGGCTGGTTAGTCATCGGGCCGACTACTGTTGCTGGAACAGTCGAATTCGTGGAAGGCATTGGCGTTGGATCTGACACGGATCCTATGTACGCCGTGCCCACTGCTTGCTCTGGAGTCCGTGTGATGGTAGCCAGTTCCTCTGGGTCGGAGTTGTAAGTTCGCAACCCACGAGGAACGGCTATGTCATGGTGTGCCCCACAATGCGTGCGCGGCATCGTCTTCTGTGGCGGCTTCGGCACTGGGTCGATCATCGGGACCTTGGGTAGGTGGGGCTTTGGGCAGGCGGCACTCTGGTCGGCGGCCTGCTCACTCTTATCCACTGTTCTGGGGTGCAGTTCCGTTTCTGATGGCTTGATGTCGGCCATTGGCAGCTGCACTGGGGGTAGCTCGCTAGGGTGGAAGCGATTGGTGCTGTTGACCATGGTTGAGGAGGCTGCTTTGAGCGCGTACTGGGCCTCAAGGAGCTTCGTCTCTTCTTCGAGGTATATCTCTTCGGTTTCGCCGAAACAATCATCCGCGAAGTACGCGTGTTGCTGATCCTCAGGTGCCGCCAGGTAGAAGATGTCGTAGTGCCGCTTGGAGAAGGCTTCCCATTCGGCGCGGAGTGCGCATTTATTTGCCTCGGTTGCTGTCGGACTTGGTTGTCCCTTTTCCTGTATGTTGAGGAAAGTACCGGAGATGGTGGCCTGTGCCGCGAACTGAGCGGCGATGAGTTCCTTAATCGTGGTCGGTTGTTGTATTGGAGCAGCTGTCAAAGACACGTTGGTTTGAACTATCGTTGTAGAAAGTTCGTCATCCTGCTTTCGTTTTGCATCAACAGCGGTTTCCATTGAATTTTTCTCCAACAAATCACTTAGCGTTTGATTTGCAATGATCATCTGGCGGCCGCTGTCCTCTGATCCACGACTTAAGGAATCCTTGGAACTGTCATCTTCTTTTGTGCATGTCCTTACATTTGTACTCGACTCGGGTTGGTGATGAACAGATGTATGATCTCTGCCGGCCGAGGAATGTCGTCGGTCGAGATCTTTGGTGTTCCGCCGATTGAGGAATGTCATCGCGGAACCGTTGTCAAAGTTTTCGCCGTCGCCGCCGCCACCACTGCCGTGGTGATTGTCGGCTCCGTTGCGCATAGTGTAGCGAGAAAACGTATGATCTCTTCCGAGCGAGGAATGTCGTCGGTCGAGATCTTTGTTGTTCCGCCGACAGAGGAATGTCGTCGGGGAACCATTGTCCCTACGGGGGGAATTTTCCGGGTGCATCATCCGTGATGGCAATCCGGGTGGAGGGCCGAGCGGCATATTAACTCCTAATTGCCGAGGCAAGCCGCCAAGGCAGGGACGAACCGTGGTTGGGCCGGACGGCATTCGCATGTCAAGTCCCGACGGAGTTTCCGGGCGCCGTAGAGGTGGCCGGAACATCATTGGCGGCGAGAGACTTGCTGGCGGGGAGATGGCCGGTGCACCAGTCCGAGGAGCATCGTTACCAGGTTTCGACGTCGAATCACTTTCCCCGTCACCAGCTTCACTCGATGTATCACTTTCTTCCTGCTTGTCACTCTCACTGTGGTTAGGCTTAGGGTCCTGTTCCTTTCCTCGTTTCCTTTGAGCACTCTCCGTTCCCTTCGGGGATTCACCAGCATTTTGTCCGGATATTGCCAGCCTTCGCCATTGCACTGGGCGCAGCTTCGATAGATCGGCTTCTACCTTTGCCTGTGGTTTCCTTTCACATATTTTTGTTGCCAAGTCCTTTTGGCTCAATCCTTTCCCTTGACGTTCCTGTTGAATGATCTTGCCGACTTCTAAAGGTATTTTTTCATGTTTAAGTTCTTCAGTTTCCCTGTCCAATTTAGCCGTGTTGTTAGTGTTGATGTGCTGCTTATTAGTACCGGCACCAAGTTTCTGTTGAGTATCCGCTTGAACGCCCTGACGACGTGCCTGATTAATAGCACTTTTTGTTTTGAGGGCAGGTGATTTCGGAGCCCGTTTACGTAAAACCGTAACTGTGTCCCAGTCAGACATCTTGTGTTTGTTTCACAGACGATTGGATTGAAAATTAAATTGATACTTCAGCCAATATTGCTGCTTGCTTGATTATGAATAACAGATACAAAACGTTTAGTAATACCTTCACATCCTACAGATATTATGATTTCTTGAATGTTGCAGCTTCAGTTCCTTGATGTGTCGAGGTGATTGGCAGTTATCGATCTAGTTGCAGTCTACAACTGATGGTGCACTATCTTTTTGTGTTGTGGTTGTGGCGCTCTTTTGTCGTGTGTACCTGTCACAGGTATGTTGTGCCACGAACTGGGCGGCGATGGTGTAGATCCAAATCGGCACTGGATCCGGCTCGAAGGACCAGAAATGTTTTGTAGTAGTGTTCGTAGTTGTCCGCTGTCCCCTTCAGAAAATGTTGAGTGGTAAGCCTTGTATGACGTTACCCTTGACGAGAGGAATCCAATGAAAGGCAGGATTGATTTAATTTAATGTATATTCTAAGTTGTGTTAACAATGACAATGATTAACTTCTTGTCCGTTTCACTCGTGATGACGATGCTTGCTCCGATGCCGTTGAAGGTTGATTGCAGACTGACGAAAAGGCATAACTGCCAATTCAAAAGGTGACACCATGACATCATCGTGGTGACAATGATGGCCAGTTGGTGCCAGCTGCTGCGCAACTGGTATACATGCGAATGTACTAGATTTCTCCAGTACATTCCAGCACATTTAATTGCCAATCCGCAACATATTAAAGTAACCTAAAAAAAAAGGAAAAATAATTTAGCTCCTTTAACATAACCACAATTCAGGAATACCCTAGAGCTTCAGATATTCTGTCACATTGTGCTAAAATTAGTTAAACAAGTTCCAGAAAGTCAATATAATTTAAAAAAAAAAGTAAATATAAACATAAAGCAACAGTGTTTAAATTAAAAATAATTCACAAGAGGCAACAAGACAACATATATTTTTATATTTTCCTTTAGTTTTGCTGTTCTCCCCAAATTTCTGTTTTTTCTGTCGCTTAATTTGATATTTTACATATTAAACAGATACACTTATCTTGATGCAACAAAATTTACTTAACCTCAGTTGTTGTCCATTTCCTGCCTTTATAGTTTTTAAGCGTGCTTATATATTGTCAGTCAAAACAAACAATTAAAACAAACTAAAATACGAAACACCGGTATCATAAGTATTCACAGATAAACTGTAAACCTTACTGAATATAAAAACGGTTGCTGCAAAATTTTATACATTTTTAAAACAAAATAATAATCATTGTAAGCCCCATCTGGGTACATACCACAGCACAACCGTTTCAATAACATTCGCAACTCTTTTCAACTCTGCACAATTTCACACGACTCGCTCAACTCCATTTGGCGTCTTTTGACTCCGCGCTCACACATTCGACTATTCGACTCCATTTCACTTTTTTTCGACTTTGCTCGACTCTTTTTCGTCGTCTCTCGACTCCATTCATTCCTTCGACAACACTCACCCACGCGACTTCACCCGACTTCTCGACCACCTTAGACTTCTTTCAACTCTCTAGACTCGCTTTAATTTGCGCAGATGCCGGCTCCTCATTGCACATTAGCTACTACGCGTAGCGTCATTCAATAGGATGCCCGGTTTCTCCCCACACTTGATTCTTTTCGATTCGACATAACGCGACCCAGCTCACCTTCTCGTCTCTTCGTAACTCCCAATTTAACTCTTTCAAACCGGCTCCTTATATAACAATAGCTACTCCGCGTAGCACATAATTTATAGGGCGCCCGGTTTTGTCTCGCGTGAAACACCCTCACCCTTTTCTGTCTCTGTTCAAATATTGGCGCCCATGCACGCCAAAGACAATTATCACGCGAAACCGTTCATCAACGCTCGACTTTTCTAACCGATTTCAGCAAGCCAGCTTCCCTCGTTACCACAGCTACTACGCGTAGCAGCACCCATCAGGGCACCTGGTTTTGCCCCTTTATTTAAATTTCAGGACATTCGTCCTTAGATCTCCTACGTCTCCCAAATGTCTCAGCAACACCGGTCCACAAATCAAACCGTTTCCACCGGGCTGAGACAACATACCTGGTTCCCCAATCTTTAGCCACCATGGCTCCCCTTTAGCGGCAACTAAAGGCTATACACGCCCCTCTACGCCGCCTCAAATACCTAGGTGCATAATACTTCGGAGCGCACTTCTAATAACCCTAGGGCGCCCTGGGGTTGGACACAATCAACCACCCACCAGGAGCCCCCTAACCAAAATCCCCTATTTTTCTTTTTTTTTTAAACAAGAGCGACGGCCGGCACCTCACAGCAAGTTTCCATTCGGTCGAGGTCGCAGCTACCGCTACATTGGCACCAATGTACCGGTCCTCCCTCGATAGGTAAAACGCGCAATTGAGGGCCCGCCCTCCTTTACCAGTCCCAGCGGCAAACAAATCGCCATACAAACGTATGGACAAAAGACATCCGCTCTGGACTTGGTCCCTTTCCATTCCGCACACGGCAACCCGTCACTGCGGATGGGAGTTACCCTGGGATAAATCCCCCTCCATCCCGCACACACTATTTCGTCACTGCGGATGTGAGCGGATTTCCGATAGGTTCCGACCTATTCGGGCGATAAGCCTGTTGGTCCACGAGACCCATAACAGGCCGATGGACCACGCCGCACACATTTGCCCTTGATGGCATCAAGCGGTAACAACTGTGTCCATCTTATCGATAAAGGCCCAAACAATAACCAGGAACTGGTCACCACGACAGTCCCGTAACATTACCACAGCGCATTCCGAAGCAAGCTCCCTATCATCACAGCACCCACCATCGAGCATTCCCTCGCCCCTACCTTTTTTTTTGTGACTACGTCACTGGGAGGGGAGTACTGTGGCGATTCCGCCAGATCCCACGGCTCGCCTTCCTGAAAAACCCCCATAATCATAACCCGGGTCTGCACCAGCTTTCGCTAATGCAATTCGCATTAGCATCTTAGATGCTTCACGCATCAAACAGACCCAATTATTATAACCGTAAAATCCCTATAAAGAAAACTTACCTTCATGCATCCCTTCGCATACAATTTTTCATAAGATTTCTTTGTTTTCCTATTTGGTATTCTGAACCAATTCGGCACCAGACAAATTCCTGTAAACAAAATAATTCGGATTGCAATCAATGTAACCGTCATGACAGGGACCATAAATATCGCGCCGTCTATTTTCCCAGCCGCGTCATATACCATACATACACATTGCCTGGCAACCTTTTTTGTTTGTCTTACCAACAAACAACCCAAGCAGCTGCATATAATTAGCGCAATAGACGCTGAAACCAAATTCTCCAGCATTTCCTAATGCAAATATGAACCCGGTTTCTATTGCAGCCAGAGATGCCATAAACATCCATATTGCTTTTAGCACCTTTTTCTCCTAACGTCGAAAATAGCGACGAGGCATCGTATAAACATGACCCTCATTAAAGAGCGAACCATTTGGTCGCCTTTTCTTTTGTCCTTGCCGCCTGCCTGTTTCGCTGTTCCACTGCACGTGTGAATAGCATTGATCTCAACGATCCCACACATACCACCATGACCTGTATTACAAGATCTGGTTTCCTATACCACCAAGAGAGACTTTACGTTTCCCTGGTGGTAGGTAAAAAACGATATCCTTATTGGTGAGGATATCGTTTGAGTCTCATTCCATCACCAGACCAAGTCGGTCGGGTCTCCACTACGCTACCTTTGCGCTCGGTACGCGTAAATACGATGGGCCACCCTTTTACCATCGAGGGGTGCGTCGGAGTTCGCACCCCCGTGAGTCGTGTGTGTTTTATTCTTCAACTCAAGGAAGTTTTAGTTTATTTTTTTCCACGTAAATTTATCCGTGAATCTATGAAATAACGTAAATTTATTGATCCCAAATTGTTTATTATCGAAAACATATAGTGCGGCAAAAAAAAAATCGGTATGCAATAGTCTCTTTGATAAAACAATATCCTTAAGTTCATACGAAAGTGTTCAATAGTTTTTGTGAAAACGAATAAATCATAAAAAATGTAAAAGACAAACAATAAACAATTTATAAATTTCATTAACTGTTTGATTTTCAAAATTTAAAAGTAAATTAAATTCAAAACTAGACACATTTCATTGTTAAAGCGTGTTTCCTGTGCTGCTGCCCAATAAAACGTTTTCAAAAAGAAAGGTAATCCCCCAACATTCGTTTCTTCCGCGTGAACAGTTTTCCTAGTGCTTGGCGGAACATTTGTGGAACTTTTAGTAATTATGATGGAGGAGGAAGCTAATCAGCGCCGTACGCCTGTGCACTTACTTCCTCCCCACACAGCCATTGCCAGATGTAAAAAGTAAGCACTTGCTGGCTGCATCCAATTCGTTGCTTGTTTGCGGTCCCTGATCGGTGGAGACCGATAATAGGAAACCAGC
Source organism: Microdon myrmicae (assembly GCA_963931805.1). NCBI lineage: Eukaryota > Metazoa > Arthropoda > Insecta > Diptera > Syrphidae > Microdon > Microdon myrmicae. Next base: position 226,619,383 of record OZ007497.1, read on the forward strand.
TATTGCTGGTAATTAGGGAAATGTTTGGTTTGCATCCGCCGAAACCTTGTCGGCGGTGGCAAACCGATGGGACCTAATAGCCGCATGCTGGGGGTGCCATGGACAAACAGGACAACGAGTAATCAATGAACTCTTTGTTGATTTTGTTTCCATAGCATAAGGCTGTGGAAACGAGATGCCCTGGGTGCAATGCATGCCCGAGGATGAGATTTCCAATGCCACGGCTAAGTGATAAGCTTTGCCGTGGACTTAATGTTTTCAGATATTAATGCCTGCCCGAGGATGAATTTTCGATGCCACGGCTAAGTGATAAGCTTTGCCGTGGACTTAATGTTTTCAGATATTAATGCCTGCCCGAGGATGAATTTTCGATGCCACGGCTAAGTGATCTAAGTGATAAGCTTTGCCGTGGACTTAATGTTTTCAGGGATGGTGATGGAGAAAAAAGGGGTTTGGAAGGAAAACCCCCACAGAAAAGGTAAGCTGCCTACAGATATTCATGACAGTTATCCGATTGGGTAACTGTATTAATTCCAGCGATTTGGCTGGCGGTAAATGCCGTAGCAAGGTTACGCAACCTTGCTGAAGTTCGACTTAGAGGTAAGTCGCTTCGCCTGGAATAGTGGGGATCGAATGATGTATGGCTCTTCGGGCCCTGAAAAGCCCCACAGTCCTTTCAAGGATGTAACAGCCAGGGTACTCTAGGTGGAGCGCTCCAGGAAGGAGATGCTGCAGCATGGGAGGCTCAGCCGGGGTTGGTGATCTGCCGGTCGATTCTTTGGCTTTCAGTCCCAGCTAGTCCTCAACACTTGTACCCTACCCATATCCCCCAACACCAGTTTCGTCCGTATTGAACCCGCAAGCTCCAACCTTCGCACAACACTCCCAATCAGGCCGCCATCACGCACAGAGTGATGGTAGAGTTTTCGACCCTGCCCACTCAATAAATCCACCGGTGTGTGTGCAGGAAACACATTATAGGTACCCCCTCCCTGCGAATACACAAACACACATTTCCCTTTACCCCGGCGGAGGGGCACTGGACACCACAATGCCTGCTGCAGCCCAAAGTAAGTTCGCGCAGGATTCGCTTTACAGGCAATACCTGCCAAGGCCCATACTACGGCCGGTATTCACTAGGAGACCCTACCCACGCAGGGGAAAGCTGCGAAACAATGATGGACCCCGTTATACCAACAAGGCCGCACCCCGAAGGCCCAAAAGGCGTCAAAAAAGGGAAAGCTTAACTAAAAGGCTTACAAAAAAAACCCTTCGGAGTTCGAACTCCTTCTGAGCAGAACGGTCAGATTCGAGCTTCTCTTTAGTATCGGGTAAATCTTCGTCTCTCACTAAAGACTACCGTTGAGAGGAGCCATTAAATGGGTCTAAATGGAATTTTTTAAGGCTAGGCCTAAAACTATAGGCAACCATAGGTCGAACACTATAGGCGAAACCCATAAACGCAAACTATAGGGGCAAACTAGGGCGCTCGCAAGAGATGATTGTGCAGTGGAGTTGCCAGACCCAGGGAATATTCCGTAATTCCCCTGGGGTTGCAAGTAAAACATCAACGGGACTCATCTCTGATTACGAATCGAGTGATCCCGTATTCGAGAACCAACCTTCGCAGGAAACACCTCCAACACGCATTTGAGACAGAAAAAGGGGAAGTTGGTTTCGCCGGCAAAATGGGTCCACCCGAACTACACCAAACCCCTTTAATCTGACCACGAAGCGAGTCAAGAAGCACCTAGAGCAGTGTTTTCTCGAGGCGAAATTTATCTGCCTCAGTTGCACCTGGAATACGGTGAAAGGATGCCTCTCCACTATTGTGAAAGAGGCTTTACCCAGATCGTGTGGGCCGTTCAAACTTACAGCTGATATCCAAAAGGTCGTACATGCACGGTACACTCCGCCATCAAAATAGGGCTGGTGATAATTCCCAATACTCACTAAATCCCTATACGGGATTGGCCCCCGAAGGGCAAAGTGCTCAACAAATTGATAGTAGTAGTAGATAGGGGAATGGCCCCCTTTTTCCTTCCCCGGAATCCATTTTCAGTCGGAACCAAGCCGTAGGAAGGAGAAAGTAGAAAACCGTCGTCAAATTTAATTCTTTCTCTTTTCTGTTTGAATTTTTTGTTTGTTTCTATTTTGGTGGTTATTTTTTTTTTAATTATTTCTTTTTCTTTTCTTTCTATAATTTGTTGTTGTTTGTTATTTATTGCAGAAGACCCACCACGAGAGGCAGCAGCAACAATGTTGTATTCCAGAATACTACCCTCTATTAAATTTAACACTGAATCTCCTTACACATCCTTAAAAACTTCCCTTAACATATATTACATTCTCACTTAATATATACCATTCATAAACATTCACAATATTGCCAGTTACAGCACATTTAATAGCATGCCCCTTTTCATAACTTGCCCCTTTTTATTTCAAAACAGAACACTTTGATTTTCGTTCAAATTTTATTCTATTTAAAAGTCACAGAAACTAAAGGAATACTTTGTTAAAATTTGTCTTGTTCATGTTATAATTTCCAGTAAATTAGAACATAATGTTCTGTAAGTAGAGATAAAATTCATTTGTAAAATCAGTTTGAGTTAGGAGTTTGAGTTGTAAGTTTGGAGATTGAGGTTGAGTAGTTCAGTTAGTTTGAGATTGGAAGCGAGTCAGTGGAGAAGTAACAGATTTGAAATTAAATAGCTGAGTTTTGAAAGTTAGTTTTGAGTTTGAATTCGGAAGCAGTTAAAATGGCTGGTTATATGAGCTCAGTGGAGAATACTTATTAAGAACAACCACTTAATTGGAAACAACGCTTTCAAATATCAAAGACCGATCTTTGATTAAATACTGGAAAGAAAGTTTGATTTGGAAAAGTCCTTCTGGATATGCGTTATCTGATTCCAAAGACATCACAACAAATCTAGAATCAAGATACCTAATAAGATTGTTGCGCGTACAGAAGTTACTTAAAAGAAGTAAAAGAAATAAATAAAAGGTCCCCGCTCTTCCCTCAACCGAGGAAGCACGGCGCCGGACGTCAACAACAACAACAACCCAACTGTGGTTCCATCCGTTCATTCTCCGGCGTGTCATTCCTCCTCCAAGAATGAGACGCATCTTTGTGAGAGGGGAGGCTTGTTACGTGGTAACTTCTCCACCACCTCTGTCCCGGCGAGAAAACATTAAAACATAAGCAAAGCTACATAACATATAAAACAAATAAACCATTTAAAAATTAAACACATACATTACAAACAATTATCATTATTTCAATTTAAACCTAAATCCAATAACATTCATTTACCACATAAAATAAACACATTCATTTATACAATGTACAATTAAAGATAATTAAACACACAATACACAAAGCATTAAATTACATTTAACGTTACTAATATAAAATATGACACTTAAATTGAAAACAAGAATTCAATAGCTGCTGCATAAGCCCTGTTTTTCCCCAGCGATGATATCTTCGAATAATTTCGAAATTGATCATAGCCTAGATTCTTAGTCGGGGCAACGGAAGAGATGAACAAGGAAGAATCTGAGAATGAACGGGAAAGTAAGGCACAAAGAAACCGGTGTTGACCATCTTTTACACAGTGTGTGGTCACAGTTCTTGAGAGTGCGTTGAAGTTTTATCAAAAAGGGAGAAAAGAAGCGGTTGAAGGAGATTATTATCACATAAATATTCTAATAAAAGTAAAGTTTCCCAGTACATTGTTCTTTTAAAGTTGTATACATTGTTATTCAGATATTGTTGCGTGAAAAGCATTCTAACTAGAAAGATTTTAAAGCTTAAATATACAAATCCAATTGCGCATACATATTACGGTGTTTCATTCAAATTTATTGGGGGATTTAACTACCGCCTCAAATCTAAAAAGGACTGGAGACCGGAGGTCTACATTAACCACCGAACGAACCAGCAGGACCCAGAGGAACAGGATAGGAAACATCTAACCAGCAGGAAAACTGTGAGTGCCGCTTTTCGTTCCATTTATCTTTTGAGTGTCTAGTTTAAACCATCACAATTTACTGTAGAAACAAAGACATTCCGATGTAAATATTACACATTGCATTGTATATATTACACATGTAGCTCCAACAAAACGGTGCTAGTGATGATATCGATCCCTTAATTTGACCCGTCTAGACTTCATTTTGCAAGCATATTAAACAGAAAAGGTATACACCAACAGAGCAACCAAAGCCTTAATGATTAATGACAACATTTGAAACGAGATTTATAAAATAAGACCAGAAGTCTACGGAATTGTTGTGAAAAATGAATTCTCCCTAGTACCATAGCCAGATGCTGTAACTTGACGGTCATCACATTCTATTTGTAATACTAGCGACTTCAAAAATTACTGGACGAAACGATCTACCTTTGGCAGTGAGACGTAATAAGATATCTGGGCATCTGTGCTGACCAGTTTCTAAATTTTGAGAAACAATTAGTAACGGCTCTCTCTCTCTTTAGAACTAAGACTTTTTATGGTATGGCGAGCCGATTATTTCACAATACCCTTCTTGACTCGAAAGTCAAAATTGTATCATACACCTCACTCATACGACCTATAATGGTGTACGGTTGCCCGGTATGGTTTAACATAACCCCTTACTATGTGGGAAAACGTCGTGTATTTAAAAGACAATGTCTGCGTTCCTGTCTCCAAATCTACAGATCGTCAGAATCGCAGTATACAAAGTATTATCCTAATAAAGGCCAGTGTTTTGTTGCAATCCGGCAATTGACAGCTCTGTCGTAAAGTTGGACATTTTTGAGGTTATACGCACTCAGAACGTTTTGACATACGAGCGCTATTTGTGTTGTTTACAGTAACTTAAAAGATTCATCTCGGCCCAAAAATGGAATTAAATCGTCAACATTTTCGTGCGATTATTTTTTACAACTTTCGCCGTGTATTAACTCAGCAACAGTGCATGGATGAACTTAATTCAATTTTTGGCGATGAAGCTCCATCAAGGACCAGTGTTTATCGATGGTATGGTGAATTCAATCGTGGTCGTAGTTCATTTCAAGATGAATTTCGTGAAGGTCGTCCAAAGTCAGTTGTTGTTCCGAAAACCATTGACGCTGGGCGCGAACTGATATTGGAAGATCGCCACGTGACCTATCGTGAGATTGAGACAACCTTAGGCGTTAGTGGGACCAGCATACATTCAATATTGCATAAACATTTGACTGTCAAAAATATTTGTTCGCGTTGGATCCCACACAATTTGTCAATCGCCCAAAAAAAGGCTTGTGTCAATTGGTCGACAGAAATGCTCAAAAAATACGGTCGCGGGGCTTCGAAACACGTCTATGACATCGTGACAGGTGATGAATCGTGGATTTACGCGTATGAGCCCGAAAGTAAACAGCAGTCGACTGTCTGGGTGTTTCAAGATGAGCCAAATCCAACAAAAGTTGTTCGCGCACGAAGAACTTCCAAGCAAATGGTCGCCTGTTTTTTCGTTAAAACTGGACGTGTCGCAACCGTACCACTAGAACAACGCAGAACAGTCAATTCTGTGTGGTACACAACCCAAGAGGACGCGAAGAAAGGTGAAGGGAGGCCGATGAGTCAAAAGAAGTCGCAGCAAGTTGATAGTGGTTGATTGGTCGTGAATAAACGGATAGGACTGTATTGATATACCGCTTAATTCTGCGATAATTAACCTTAATTTATATCTTTGAAGCCAAAAGAGCAGAGTTGAGTCGTGGTTCCTGGAAATGTATCACAAGAGGACGCGAGGAGTGGGAAAAGAGGCTAAAAGAGTCAAAAGGCGTCGTGGATGGTCGAGTGGAGTCGAGAGTGGTCGTGTGGAGTCGGGTGGTGTAGCTTAGAGTCGCGAATGTTAGTGAAAAAGATTGTATTTAATTTGTACCCTGAAGGGGTTTACGAATGTATGGAAACGATTAGGTTATTTCTAGGTTTAAAATCTTGGTGGCTTTCTTTTTTCAATTTTACGCTGATTCCGAATTCAGGCAAATTAAATGCGGTTTTTAAATTGAACAATCATTAATAGCATGCGTGGCGATTTCGATTTGCTACTAGATTTTAATTTTCCATACAAAATTGTGTAAATTATACAGGGAAATTTTTACTTAAACGATCCAACAATAATCCGGTTGTACCAGCATGAAAAAGTGAGTAAAAAAAAAATTTACAATTACGGTCGAATTTTTTATCTTTTTTTTTCTTTTGTGCTATGGTTTATTACTCACTTAGGTTAATGCCAATATTTATATTTATTTGTATAATAATCTCATGTAAAAAGTAAATAAAGTAAAATGTGCTTCGGAAGTTATAATAATAAAAATAATAAAAGATTGCTGTTGAAAGGAAGCAATTCAAAAATCCAAACTTAGTTGGTTTCGATGAACACGCGGAACTTTTGTGTTTCTCTGTTTTTATATGTTTTTGTAAATGTAAAATATAAAATAATATATGTTAAAAGTAATAATGAGTTAAATGGTGTGAGTTATCTTAACAATTTGTGTTTATGCACGGTTTTCTTAAGTAATTTTTATTCCGATAATTCTAAAATTTGGTTAATCCTAATTCAAAAGGAACATAGGGATGTCTAAAATAAATGAAAATTCGCTGCTTTAAGTTGTACCTGGTTTGTAAATATTTTAAAGGGTGTTTGTTTCGGTTTTGGTTTTTAACTTTTATTAATATTTGTGTGATAGGTAACTCAGTAAATTCAAAATTACTTGTACTCCAGAGTAAGTCGTGAGTACTTTTAGTGATTACGCTTAATATATAATGTAAGTGTTTAAAGGCATTTTAGTTTCATAAATTTATTGGGTTTTCTTATTTCGTATTTAAAAACTTCAAACATTTTTAGTATAAAGTTGTTTGTGTAATTTATGTGAGTTTAAAAATAGGAATTCCTTTTTGCGGTAAGTTCTATGTGTGACTGGGATTAAGAGCACAACCAAAAAAAAAGAAAAAAGAAAAAAAAAATGTATTTGAGAACATAAGTTACAATTGGTAGCTAGTTGTCGTACCGCATAAATTAGGGGTGCTTTAATTAGTTATAATTATAATAGTATAGAGTGTGTGAATTACACGTTACTCCTTTTAGTGTGGACAAAAATTAATAGAAAATCCCGTATTTATCACATTCCTTACTAAACATATTTCGCAATAATATAATAATTTGTTTTGCCATTGAATCTCGCCAAAATCCTTGACCTTAAATACTAACAACTTCTTTCTTCTTTTTTAATATCAAAGACACGTGCAAAGGAAAATATTTAGAATTAGAATTTTTATCTTATGAGAAAACACGAAACAGGAATCAAATCGATCGTTTAAAACGTAAAATATGGGATAATTTAATACAATGTATGTGTATGTAAAAAGCACCTTGTTAGATTTGAGAAAAAAAAAGAAAATGGATTACACGTCGTAAACTAATGCAAAAACACCACAAAAACAATTGTTACCAGGAAGGAAATAAAAACAAAATTTGTTATAAAAAGTATAGAATAAAATAAAATAAAACAAAACTGAATCTAACACAAAAAAGGGAAAACATAAAAATTTGATTCAAGGTAAAAAAAAACCTGGTGTCCTGTGCTGTCTCCATTGCTGGTGTTCGATGCTACAGGTGACGTTGATAAACACTGCAGCGTTGGGGTTGCTGCACTCCTTACTGGTTCCGTCGCACAGGTCACTTTCACCGTTTGCTGTCACTGGTACTGTCTTTTGATTTAATTTTTTTTGCACGCTAGTCGCTGTTTTTAAGTGAAATGTTCGGAAGTTGGGCGCTCACGGTTGCGTTAAGGCGCGTGTTCACTTTTCGCGGTCACCAATGTGGGGTATTTTAGGCAGAGGGTACCGACGTACGGCACAGTTTAACTAAAATCCCACTGATAGCTCGATGAAACGGCGCACAACAGAAGAATAAATAAACACAGTAGTTGCTGGTTGGTAAGTTGTTCTTTTATTATTTTTTTATTGTTCCCTTAATATATCAGTCGGCACTTAAATGATCACTACAGTCTAATGCAGCGTTTTTTTTCTGGTACACATCTAAACGTTCGTCTTAATTAGATAACCACTGTAACCGAAATGTTTTGGACATAGACGTTAACTTTGAATTTAAGAAAAAATGTAATCATTATTGGACTCCTTGGACATAAGCGTTAACTTTGAATTCAAAATTGAATAACCACTGGACTCGCGTATGACAACTCGGGCGCAGTGAACACTCGACTCGTGTGCTGCCTTCGGGGGTTGAAATCTGACTGGCATTTACTGCCCACGAAAGAAAAGGGACACCCAAAGAAAACCGCAAAAGGGCAGGAGCTGCACGATTAACTCGAGGTAGTTAATCGTGATTGGACCGGGGAATAGGCATACATTATGCATGTGTGTGTATGCCTCGCATACGATCGTCCGGTGACCGAGGATGGATGCCAGCATCGCAACTGCATCTTCCACGAATGCAAACAATGCATGGCCTGCGGCTGTGTACACAATTGATTGTGCTATACTTGCCGGCAGCAAGGAACATCTGGGGCAAAAACAACACGAGCCGAAGATCTGGTCATCCTAGGAGAGGCCATAAATCAACATTTGAGTTGATGGGGTGTGAATTTCCGTAGGTCCGCCGACGGTTGGCGGCCGTTAATGTGAAATTGTATATACCATAACAATCTGTGGTGCAAATGCAATGTTTAGATATTGCAACGAATATAGGGTGCAGCTGTGGCGATTCCGCCAGATCCCACGGCTCGCCTTCCTGAAAAAACCCCCATAATCATAACCCGGGTCTGCACCAGCTTTCGCGAATGCAATTCGCATTAGCATCTTAGATGCTTCACGCATCAAACAGACCCAATTATTATAACCCTAAAATCCCTATAAAGAAAACTTACCTTCATGCATCCCTTCGCATACAATTTTTCATAAGATTTCTTTGTTTTCCTATTTGGTATTCTGAACCAATTCGGCACCAGACAAATTCCTGTAAACAAAATAATTCGGATTGCAATCAATGTAACCGTCATGACAGGGACCATAAATATCGCGCCGTCTATTTTCCCAGCCGCGTCATATACCATACATACACATTGCCTGGCAACCTTTTTTGTTTGTCTTACCAACAAACAACCCAAGCAGCTGCATATAATTAGCGCAATAGACGCTGAAACCAAATTCTCCAGCATTTCCTAATGCAAATATGAACCCGGTTTCTATTGCAGCCAGAGATGCCATAAACATCCATATTGCTTTTAGCACCTTTTTCTCCTAACGTCGAAAATAGCGACGAGGCATCGTATAAACATGACCCTCATTAAAGAGCGAACCATTTGGTCGCCTTTTCTTTTGTCCTTGCCGCCTGCCTGTTTCGCTGTTCCACTGCACGTGTGAATAGCATTGATCTCAACGATCCCACACATACCACCATGACCTGTATTACAAGATCTGGTTTCCTATACCACCAAGAGAGACTTTACGTTTCCCTGGTGGTAGGTAAAAAACGATATCCTTATTGGTGAGGATATCGTTTGAGTCGTAATTCAATCTTCGGAGAGGTCGGGTCGCTCTTCATCCGCCGTACCTGCGCAGGTACGGTGGATTAAAACGTTTGTGCCGCAGTTCGTGTGTAGAAATAAGATTTGTGTCCGAAATCTATAAAAAAAAACCCACTTCCTAATAAACAGTTAATTAATAAACAAAGTAAAGCAGTGCGTTTCTTTCATGCGTTGCAGTTTCCAGCAGTATATTTGAATCGTACTTTTCTCTTCTTGCGTTGGTGGACGGTGTTTTTGTGTTTCCTTTTGTGTCGGCGGAACGACGGATTTCCTTCGGTGGAACATTTATTGACGGTGGAGACGAGGTAGAACTCTCGCCCATGCTGGAGTAGCGACCTCCTTCCCCACATTGGTGACCCGCGAGTGTAAAAACAACACCGCAACCTTTGAACATGCGCGCTTTTAACGTTGGTGACTGTGTTGAGTGAACACGCGGTGCTGATTTGTTCAACCTTTGTGACAGTGACTTTTGATGACCAGCGAAGAACTCGCGAACCTTCGCTCGGGAATCAAATGTAAAACCGAGCCACCAAATATAAATAATAAATTAGAACACACCATCAAAATGTTTGTTAATAGATAGTAGATATTTTAAAAGTTATATTGAAAAGCAAATAATCCGTCTTTAGTCTATATAGTTCAAAAAAAAAAAAAAAAAAAAAAACCTTTTCAACCCAACAGCAATAACAAAACGCACAATACAATCTTCCTTGTAAAACGTTTATTTTGTTATTTACTTACCATCTGGTATCTTTAAAATTAAAATTAAAATTATTGACGTATAAATACGGGTTTTGCCCGATATGTCTTGGTATTAATAAGTAATTACATAATTTCACATTACATTGTTCCATCAACGAAGGAAATGTAAAACATACCAAGCACAGACATGAATCTCATAAAAAATAATGAAAAACCGAAATTGAAAGTGAGATATATAAACGCGAGAGACATCCATTTCAGATCGTAAAATGATCACCAAATTCATACGAATTATCTTATCTTGGATCACAAGAATAAAATCAATCTTTTAAAGATTATTCAAGTTTTTTGAATCTTAATCTTGAACCTGGTATATATAAGTAGGTAAATATGTTATCACATTTAAATGGCGCCGCACATGAACAAAAGAGAAACAAAACAACTGTTCCTACATCTAATTATTTGATGTGGTACTTGCTCAATAATGAAATGTAATTTTGAGTATAAATTACCCTAGTTGTCTAGATCATGGTAAAATATAATAAAATTATATTTGGAAAATTCATATTTCAGTTTTAAATAAAAGAAAAATAAACAGTTTTTCAAACAAGAAAAAATATATAAAGGCAAAGAACTGCAAAAGAGATTGACATTTATATGGATGCATATATGTCCGGAAATATATGCATTTGCATGAGTGCGTTTCTTTTGTTGTTTTGTAACCTATTAACGTACGAAAAAGGCATAATACTTTTATATTAAATATTACAGATACTCAGTTTTGCTATTATCTTTCCTTTTTAATACATTAAAACACAAAAACAGACGCGCCAATCAAAAAGTTCAGTGCGTTTTTAAAAATCAAAACATTCGAATAATTTAATATCGATAATATTTTTGTTGTTTCATAATGATAAATACACCCTTATAGATATGAATTTTCGAAACACTTTCAATGATGACTTTTAAGCTCACTTATTGTGTAGTTACTGAGAAAAACAAAGTGTATTAACACACATGAAAAGAACTATATATTTGTTTTGTAGTAGTGTTCGTAGTTGTCCGCTGTCCCCTTCAGAAAATGTTGAGTGGTAAGCCTTGTATGACGTTACCCTTGACGAGAGGAATCCAATGAAAGGCAGGATTGATTTAATTTAAAGTATATTCTAAGTTGTGTTAACAATGACAATGATTAACTTCTTGTCCGTTTCACTCGTGATGACGATGCTTGCTCCGATGCCGTTGAAGGTTGATTGCAGACTGACGAAAAGGCATAACTGCCAATTCAAAAGGTGACGCCATGACATCATCGTGGTGACAATGATGGCCAGTTGGTGCCAGCTGCTGCGCAACTGGTATACATGCGAATGTACTAGATTTCTCCAGTACATTCCAGCACATTTAATTGCCAATCCGCAACATTCCGCCCGCCTTCGCCAATCATTGGCGAATCATTTCGTTCCAGGGGACGGTGGCCAAGGGCCGGGAGTGTGCGGTCTGCTGGTGACGGTTGGTCTTGGTCGGGTGTCCACTTTCACGTTGATGATCGGTTGAGAGGGGGCCGCCCGCCCTGAGGAGCGCTGGAGGCTTGAGGGTCTGGGATGGCCCGTATGAGCGATGGCGACAGGAATCTCTTTCCCATCGCTGATGTCCGTTGCCTCTTGTGGTCGCGGGAACGGCCAGTTGATCCGGGTTGGAGCTGTAAGGTCGCAACCCACGATCAATGACCACGTGATGACTGGTGATGGGTCTAGCTATGTCGAGACCGGTGGTGGTGCCATGTACTGCGCACGTTGGCGCCCGTCTGGAGTGAGTGGCCGGCAGGTTGCGACTGTTGGGGGTGTGTGCTGCAACGTGGAGTCGGGTGCGGTGTCTACCCTGGCACTGTCCGCGTGTCCTTTCGTAGTGGCAGTCACGGGCCAAGTGCCTCCCGGGGTCGTCGGAATGCAGCCTCTGTGGATGCACAGAGGGGCGTGCTTTCTTGCTGGAGTTCGAGAGACCGCTGGTTGCTGGGTAGCGCCGCCCGCCAAGCGAGGCATTGCGCGCTCCTGGTCCTGTTGTGGTGGCTACAGGTGGTAGCGGTTGGCCTGGGTAGCTTTGGAGCTGGGCAGGAGCTTGAACACGTGGTGTCCTGGGTGTGGTGAGATGCCTTGAAGTGTTCGAGTGTATAGGCTCCTGGTTCCTCGATTGCCCCTTGCCCCTGCAATGGTTCAGAGGGCGGGGGTATGTCTTGTAGTTGGGTCGCGCAAGTGATCGGTGGCTGGTAGTTGAATGGGCTTCGTATGTGGCCACCGCGGCCGATGCCGGCGAGACGTCCTTTGGGTTCTCTGATGGAAGCCGCGGCCCTCAGTCGGAAGGACGACCAGTTCCTCTGGGTCGGAGTTGTAAATTCGTAACCCACGAGGAATGGCCATATGATGGCTGGTGACAGGCCTTGTCACCTTTGCGCTGGATGATGTGGTGGGTGCTGCGCCTGTTAGCACCCATCCCAGTTCAGTGGCCTGCGCGACGAGGCCGGAACGTTGGTCCTTCCTGAGACCTTCGACGATGATGTTGGGGTATATGTCTGCCCCAAGGATGATGTCCACCTTCTCGGCGGAGGCGATGTTCGGATCTGCAAGTTCCAGATCCGCCACGAACGAGAGATCCCTTGTCGTTGATCCTGGTGGTGGTGTATACACTGAGAGCCCGGACAGGATGAAGGGCCTCAGTGTCCATTGTCTCGAGCCGTGGAGGCGAGAAGTGATTCTGATGGCGGCCTGAGTCCTGGTGGCAAGGCCACGAGTGCCCCCAACACCGTAGGTGGGGACGGGTGATGCTTGGCATCGGAGGTGCAACCTTCGGGCGAGTGATGTTGAAATGAAGGTGCCATTGGAGCAGGGGTCCAGTAGAGCACGGACTTCAATCCTCTGTTCGGTCTCCGACGTCACGATGACTCTGGCTGTTGGCAGCAACGCGGAATGCTGTGAAGGGGTGCTGATGGTATGTGCGCAGACCCCTTCCTGGCGGTCGATCCGGGGGGCGGATCCTTTGGCTCGTTGTGGCGGTGATGTTGTCCTGTCGATGGCGGTAGACCGGACATGCAGCAGGGTGTGATGTCTCAGCTGGCATCGACGGCACGTCTTGTTGGAGTGGCAGTCGCACAGGCGGTGGCGACCCAAGCAGTTGGTGCACAGGGTTCTTTTGTGTGCGAAGGACTTTCGACGGCCAGGTGTGAGTGATCGGAAGCCCTCGCAAGCGTAAATGGTGTGTGAGGCCCTGCAGAATGTGCAAGCACCCCGTTGCTTTACGGGTGTCGGCGGTGTTTTGTGCATCGGGACACTGGGCTGGTTAGTCATCGGGCCGACTACTGTTGCTGGAACAGTCGAATTCGTGGAAGGCATTGGCGTTGGATCTGACACGGATCCTATGTACGCCGTGCCCACTGCTTGCTCTGGAGTCCGTGTGATGGTAGCCAGTTCCTCTGGGTCGGAGTTGTAAGTTCGCAACCCACGAGGAACGGCTATGTCATGGTGTGCCCCACAATGCGTGCGCGGCATCGTCTTCTGTGGCGGCTTCGGCACTGGGTCGATCATCGGGACCTTGGGTAGGTGGGGCTTTGGGCAGGCGGCACTCTGGTCGGCGGCCTGCTCACTCTTATCCACTGTTCTGGGGTGCAGTTCCGTTTCTGATGACTTGATGTCGGCCATTGGCAGCTGCACTGGGGGTAGCTCGCTAGGGTGGAAGCGATTGGTGCTGTTGACCATGGTTGAGGAGGCTGCTTTGAGCGCGTACTGGGCCTCAAGGAGCTTCGTCTCTTCTTCGAGGTATATCTCTTCGGTTTCGCCGAAACAATCATCCGCGAAGTACGCGTGTTGCTGATCCTCAGGTGCCGCCAGGTAGAAGATGTCGTAGTGCCGCTTGGAGAAGGCTTCCCATTCGGCGCGGAGTGCGCATTTGGTTGCCTCGATTGCTGTCGGACTTGGTTGTCCCTTTTCCTGTATGTTGAGGAAAGTACCGGAGATGGTGGCCTGTGCCGCGAACTGAGCGGCGATGAGTTCCTTAATCGTGGTCGGTTGTTGTATTGGAGCAGCTGTCAAAGACACGTTGGTTTGAACTATCGTTGTAGAAAGTTCGTCATCCTGCTTTCGTTTTGCATCAACAGCGGTTTCCATTGAATTTTTCTCCAACAAATCACTTAGCGTTTGATTTGCAATGATCATCTGGCGGCCGCTGTCCTCTGATCCACGACTTAAGGAATCCTTGGAACTGTCATCTTCTTTTGTGCATGTCCTTACATTTGTACTCGACTCGGGTTGGTGATGAACAGATGTATGATCTCTGCCGGCCGAGGAATGTCGTCGGTCGAGATCTTTGGTGTTCCGCCGATTGAGGAATGTCATCGCGGAACCGTTGTCAAAGTTTTCGCCGTCGCCGCCGCCACCACTGCCGTGGTGATTGTCGGCTCCGTTGCGCATAGTGTAGCGAGAAAACGTATGATCTCTTCCGAGCGAGGAATGTCGTCGGTCGAGATCTTTGTTGTTCCGCCGACAGAGGAATGTCGTCGGGGAACCATTGTCCCTACGGGGGGAATTTTCCGGGTGCATCATCCGTGATGGCAATCCGGGTGGAGGGCCGAGCGGCATATTAACTCCTAATTGCCGAGGCAAGCCGCCAAGGCAGGGACGAACCGTGGTTGGGCCGGACGGCATTCGCATGTCAAGTCCCGACGGAGTTTCCGGGCGCCGTAGAGGTGGCCGGAACATCATTGGCGGCGAGAGACTTGCTGGCGGGGAGATGGCCGGTGCACCAGCCCGAGGAGCATCGTTACCAGGTTTCGACGTCGAATCACTTTCCCCGTCACCAGCTTCACTCGATGTATCACTTTCTTCCTGCTTGTCACTCTCACTGTGGTTAGGCTTAGGGTCCTGTTCCTTTCCTCGTTTCCTTTGAGCACTCTCCGTTCCCTTCGGGGATTCACCAGCATTTTGTCCGGATATTGCCAGCCTTCGCCATTGCACTGGGCGCAGCTTCGATAGATCGGCTTCTACCTTTGCCTGTGGTTTCCTTTCACATATTTTTGTTGCCAAGTCCTTTTGGCTCAATCCTTTCCCTTGACGTTCCTGTTGAATGATCTTGCCGACTTCTAAAGGTATTTTTTCATGTTTAAGTTCTTCAGTTTCCCTGTCCAATTTAGCCGTGTTGTTAGTGTTGATGTGCTGCTTATTAGTACCGGCACCAAGTTTCTGTTGAGTATCCGCTTGAACGCCCTGACGACGTGCCTGATTAATAGCACTTTTTGTTTTGAGGGCAGGTGATTTCGGAGCCCGTTTACGTAAAACCGTAACTGTGTCCCAGTCAGACATCTTGTGTTTGTTTCACAGACGATTGGATTGAAAATTAAATTGATACTTCAGCCAATATTGCTGCTTGCTTGATTATGAATAACAGATACAAAACGTTTAGTAATACCTTCACATCCTACAGATATTATGATTTCTTGAATGTTGCAGCTTCAGTTCCTTGATGTGTCGAGGTGATTGGCAGTTATCGATCTAGTTGCAGTCTACAACTGATGGTGCACTATCTTTTTGTGTTGTGGTTGTGGCGCTCTTTTGTCGTGTGTACCTGTCACAGGTATGTTGTGCCACGAACTGGGCGGCGATGGTGTAGATCCAAATCGGCACTGGATCCGGCTCGAAGGACCAGAAATGTTTTGTAGTAGTGTTCGTAGTTGTCCGCTGTCCCCTTCAGAAAATGTTGAGTGGTAAGCCTTGTATGACGTTACCCTTGACGAGAGGAATCCAATGAAAGGCAGGATTGATTTAATTTAATGTATATTCTAAGTTGTGTTAACAATGACAATGATTAACTTCTTGTCCGTTTCACTCGTGATGACGATGCTTGCTCCGATGCCGTTGAAGGTTGATTGCAGACTGACGAAAAGGCATAACTGCCAATTCAAAAGGTGACACCATGACATCATCGTGGTGACAATGATGGCCAGTTGGTGCCAGCTGCTGCGCAACTGGTATACATGCGAATGTACTAGATTTCTCCAGTACATTCCAGCACATTTAATTGCCAATCCGCAACATATTAAAGTAACCTAAAAAAAAAGGAAAAATAATTTAGCTCCTTTAACATAACCACAATTCAGGAATACCCTAGAGCTTCAGATATTCTGTCACATTGTGCTAAAATTAGTTAAACAAGTTCCAGAAAGTCAATATAATTTAAAAAAAAAAGTAAATATAAACATAAAGCAACAGTGTTTAAATTAAAAATAATTCACAAGAGGCAACAAGACAACATATATTTTTATATTTTCCTTTAGTTTTGCTGTTCTCCCCAAATTTCTGTTTTTTCTGTCGCTTAATTTGATATTTTACATATTAAACAGATACACTTATCTTGATGCAACAAAATTTACTTAACCTCAGTTGTTGTCCATTTCCTGCCTTTATAGTTTTTAAGCGTGCTTATATATTGTCAGTCAAAACAAACAATTAAAACAAACTAAAATACGAAACACCGGTATCATAAGTATTCACAGATAAACTGTAAACCTTACTGAATATAAAAACGGTTGCTGCAAAATTTTATACATTTTTAAAACAAAATAATAATCATTGTAAGCCCCATCTGGGTACATACCACAGCACAACCGTTTCAATAACATTCGCAACTCTTTTCAACTCTGCACAATTTCACACGACTCGCTCAACTCCATTTGGCGTCTTTTGACTCCGCGCTCACACATTCGACTATTCGACTCCATTTCACTTTTTTTCGACTTTGCTCGACTCTTTTTCGTCGTCTCTCGACTCCATTCATTCCTTCGACAACACTCACCCACGCGACTTCACCCGACTTCTCGACCACCTTAGACTTCTTTCAACTCTCTAGACTCGCTTTAATTTGCGCAGATGCCGGCTCCTCATTGCACATTAGCTACTACGCGTAGCGTCATTCAATAGGATGCCCGGTTTCTCCCCACACTTGATTCTTTTCGATTCGACATAACGCGACCCAGCTCACCTTCTCGTCTCTTCGTAACTCCCAATTTAACTCTTTCAAACCGGCTCCTTATATAACAATAGCTACTCCGCGTAGCACATAATTTATAGGGCGCCCGGTTTTGTCTCGCGTGAAACACCCTCACCCTTTTCTGTCTCTGTTCAAATATTGGCGCCCATGCACGCCAAAGACAATTATCACGCGAAACCGTTCATCAACGCTCGACTTTTCTAACCGATTTCAGCAAGCCAGCTTCCCTCGTTACCACAGCTACTACGCGTAGCAGCACCCATCAGGGCACCTGGTTTTGCCCCTTTATTTAAATTTCAGGACATTCGTCCTTAGATCTCCTACGTCTCCCAAATGTCTCAGCAACACCGGTCCACAAATCAAACCGTTTCCACCGGGCTGAGACAACATACCTGGTTCCCCAATCTTTAGCCACCATGGCTCCCCTTTAGCGGCAACTAAAGGCTATACACGCCCCTCTACGCCGCCTCAAATACCTAGGTGCATAATACTTCGGAGCGCACTTCTAATAACCCTAGGGCGCCCTGGGGTTGGACACAATCAACCACCCACCAGGAGCCCCCTAACCAAAATCCCCTATTTTTCTTTTTTTTTTAAACAAGAGCGACGGCCGGCACCTCACAGCAAGTTTCCATTCGGTCGAGGTCGCAGCTACCGCTACATTGGCACCAATGTACCGGTCCTCCCTCGATAGGTAAAACGCGCAATTGAGGGCCCGCCCTCCTTTACCAGTCCCAGCGGCAAACAAATCGCCATACAAACGTATGGACAAAAGACATCCGCTCTGGACTTGGTCCCTTTCCATTCCGCACACGGCAACCCGTCACTGCGGATGGGAGTTACCCTGGGATAAATCCCCCTCCATCCCGCACACACTATTTCGTCACTGCGGATGTGAGCGGATTTCCGATAGGTTCCGACCTATTCGGGCGATAAGCCTGTTGGTCCACGAGACCCATAACAGGCCGATGGACCACGCCGCACACATTTGCCCTTGATGGCATCAAGCGGTAACAACTGTGTCCATCTTATCGATAAAGGCCCAAACAATAACCAGGAACTGGTCACCACGACAGTCCCGTAACATTACCACAGCGCATTCCGAAGCAAGCTCCCTATCATCACAGCACCCACCATCGAGCATTCCCTCGCCCCTACCTTTTTTTTTGTGACTACGTCACTGGGAGGGGAGTACTGTGGCGATTCCGCCAGATCCCACGGCTCGCCTTCCTGAAAAACCCCCATAATCATAACCCGGGTCTGCACCAGCTTTCGCTAATGCAATTCGCATTAGCATCTTAGATGCTTCACGCATCAAACAGACCCAATTATTATAACCGTAAAATCCCTATAAAGAAAACTTACCTTCATGCATCCCTTCGCATACAATTTTTCATAAGATTTCTTTGTTTTCCTATTTGGTATTCTGAACCAATTCGGCACCAGACAAATTCCTGTAAACAAAATAATTCGGATTGCAATCAATGTAACCGTCATGACAGGGACCATAAATATCGCGCCGTCTATTTTCCCAGCCGCGTCATATACCATACATACACATTGCCTGGCAACCTTTTTTGTTTGTCTTACCAACAAACAACCCAAGCAGCTGCATATAATTAGCGCAATAGACGCTGAAACCAAATTCTCCAGCATTTCCTAATGCAAATATGAACCCGGTTTCTATTGCAGCCAGAGATGCCATAAACATCCATATTGCTTTTAGCACCTTTTTCTCCTAACGTCGAAAATAGCGACGAGGCATCGTATAAACATGACCCTCATTAAAGAGCGAACCATTTGGTCGCCTTTTCTTTTGTCCTTGCCGCCTGCCTGTTTCGCTGTTCCACTGCACGTGTGAATAGCATTGATCTCAACGATCCCACACATACCACCATGACCTGTATTACAAGATCTGGTTTCCTATACCACCAAGAGAGACTTTACGTTTCCCTGGTGGTAGGTAAAAAACGATATCCTTATTGGTGAGGATATCGTTTGAGTCTCATTCCATCACCAGACCAAGTCGGTCGGGTCTCCACTACGCTACCTTTGCGCTCGGTACGCGTAAATACGATGGGCCACCCTTTTACCATCGAGGGGTGCGTCGGAGTTCGCACCCCCGTGAGTCGTGTGTGTTTTATTCTTCAACTCAAGGAAGTTTTAGTTTATTTTTTTCCACGTAAATTTATCCGTGAATCTATGAAATAACGTAAATTTATTGATCCCAAATTGTTTATTATCGAAAACATATAGTGCGGCAAAAAAAAAATCGGTATGCAATAGTCTCTTTGATAAAACAATATCCTTAAGTTCATACGAAAGTGTTCAATAGTTTTTGTGAAAACGAATAAATCATAAAAAATGTAAAAGACAAACAATAAACAATTTATAAATTTCATTAACTGTTTGATTTTCAAAATTTAAAAGTAAATTAAATTCAAAACTAGACACATTTCATTGTTAAAGCGTGTTTCCTGTGCTGCTGCCCAATAAAACGTTTTCAAAAAGAAAGGTAATCCCCCAACATTCGTTTCTTCCGCGTGAACAGTTTTCCTAGTGCTTGGCGGAACATTTGTGGAACTTTTAGTAATTATGATGGAGGAGGAAGCTAATCAGCGCCGTACGCCTGTGCACTTACTTCCTCCCCACACAGCCATTGCCAGATGTAAAAAGTAAGCACTTGCTGGCTGCATCCAATTCGTTGCTTGTTTGCGGTCCCTGATCGGTGGAGACCGATAATAGGAAACCAGCTATTGCTGGTAATTAGGGAAATGTTTGGTTTGCATCCGCCGAAACCTTGTCGGCGGTGGCAAACCGATGGGACCTAATAGCCGCATGCTGGGGGTGCCATGGACAAACAGGACAACGAGTAATCAATGAACTCTTTGTTGATTTTGTTTCCATAGCATAAGGCTGTGGAAACGAGATGCCCTGGGTGCAATGCATGCCCGAGGATGAGATTTCCAATGCCACGGCTAAGTGATAAGCTTTGCCGTGGACTTAATGTTTTCAGATATTAATGCCTGCCCGAGGATGAATTTTCGATGCCACGGCTAAGTGATAAGCTTTGCCGTGGACTTAATGTTTTCAGATATTAATGCCTGCCCGAGGATGAATTTTCGATGCCACGGCTAAGTGATCTAAGTGATAAGCTTTGCCGTGGACTTAATGTTTTCAGGGATGGTGATGGAGAAAAAAGGGGTTTGGAAGGAAAACCCCCACAGAAAAGGTAAGCTGCCTACAGATATTCATGACAGTTATCCGATTGGGTAACTGTATTAATTCCAGCGATTTGGCTGGCGGTAAATGCCGTAGCAAGGTTACGCAACCTTGCTGAAGTTCGACTTAGAGGTAAGTCGCTTCGCCTGGAATAGTGGGGATCGAATGATGTATGGCTCTTCGGGCCCTGAAAAGCCCCACAGTCCTTTCAAGGATGTAACAGCCAGGGTACTCTAGGTGGAGCGCTCCAGGAAGGAGATGCTGCAGCATGGGAGGCTCAGCCGGGGTTGGTGATCTGCCGGTCGATTCTTTGGCTTTCAGTCCCAGCTAGTCCTCAACACTTGTACCCTACCCATATCCCCCAACACCAGTTTCGTCCGTATTGAACCCGCAAGCTCCAACCTTCGCACAACACTCCCAATCAGGCCGCCATCACGCACAGAGTGATGGTAGAGTTTTCGACCCTGCCCACTCAATAAATCCACCGGTGTGTGTGCAGGAAACACATTATAGGTACCCCCTCCCTGCGAATACACAAACACACATTTCCCTTTACCCCGGCGGAGGGGCACTGGACACCACAATGCCTGCTGCAGCCCAAAGTAAGTTCGCGCAGGATTCGCTTTACAGGCAATACCTGCCAAGGCCCATACTACGGCCGGTATTCACTAGGAGACCCTACCCACGCAGGGGAAAGCTGCGAAACAATGATGGACCCCGTTATACCAACAAGGCCGCACCCCGAAGGCCCAAAAGGCGTCAAAAAAGGGAAAGCTTAACTAAAAGGCTTACAAAAAAAACCCTTCGGAGTTCGAACTCCTTCTGAGCAGAACGGTCAGATTCGAGCTTCTCTTTAGTATCGGGTAAATCTTCGTCTCTCACTAAAGACTACCGTTGAGAGGAGCCATTAAATGGGTCTAAATGGAATTTTTTAAGGCTGGGCCTAAAACTATAGGCAACCATAGGTCGAACACTATAGGCGAAACCCATAAACGCAAACTATAGGGGCAAACTAGGGCGCTCGCAAGAGATGATTGTGCAGTGGAGTTGCCAGACCCAGGGAATATTCCGTAATTCCCCTGGGGTTGCAAGTAAAACATCAACGGGACTCATCTCTGATTACGAATCGAGTGATCCCGTATTCGAGAACCAACCTTCGCAGGAAACACCTCCAACACGCATTTGAGACAGAAAAAGGGGAAGTTGGTTTCGCCGGCAAAATGGGTCCACCCGAACTACACCAAACCCCTTTAATCTGACCACGAAGCGAGTCAAGAAGCACCTAGAGCAGTGTTTTCTCGAGGCGAAATTTATCTGCCTCAGTTGCACCTGGAATACGGTGAAAGGATGCCTCTCCACTATTGTGAAAGAGGCTTTACCCAGATCGTGTGGGCCGTTCAAACTTACAGCTGATATCCAAAAGGTCGTACATGCACGGTACACTCCGCCATCAAAATAGGGCTGGTGATAATTCCCAATACTCACTAAATCCCTATACGGGATTGGCCCCCGAAGGGCAAAGTGCTCAACAAATTGATAGTAGTAGTAGATAGGGGAATGGCCCCCTTTTTCCTTCCCCGGAATCCATTTTCAGTCGGAACCAAGCCGTAGGAAGGAGAAAGTAGAAAACCGTCGTCAAATTTAATTCTTTCTCTTTTCTGTTTGAATTTTTTGTTTGTTTCTATTTTGGTGGTTATTTTTTTTTTAATTATTTCTTTTTCTTTTCTTTCTATAATTTGTTGTTGTTTGTTATTTATTGCAGAAGACCCACCACGAGAGGCAGCAGCAACAATGTTGTATTCCAGAATACTACCCTTTATTAAATTTAACACTGAATCTCCTTACACATCCTTAAAAACTTCCCTTAACATATATTACATTCTCACTTAATATATACCATTCATAAACATTCACAATATTGCCAGTTACAGCACATTTAATAGCATGCCCCTTTTCATAACTTGCCCCTTTTTATTTCAAAACAGAACACTTTGATTTTCGTTCAAATTTTATTCTATTTAAAAGTCACAGAAACTAAAGGAATACTTTGTTAAAATTTGTCTTGTTCATGTTATAATTTCCAGTAAATTAGAACATAATGTTCTGTAAGTAGAGATAAAATTCATTTGTAAAATCAGTTTGAGTTAGGAGTTTGAGTTGTAAGTTTGGAGATTGAGGTTGAGTAGTTCAGTTAGTTTGAGATTGGAAGCGAGTCAGTGGAGAAGTAACAGATTTGAAATTAAATAGCTGAGTTTTGAAAGTTAGTTTTGAGTTTGAATTCGGAAGCAGTTAAAATGGCTGGTTATATGAGCTCAGTGGAGAATACTTATTAAGAACAACCACTTAATTGGAAACAACGCTTTCAAATATCAAAGACCGATCTTTGATTAAATACTGGAAAGAAAGTTTGATTTGGAAAAGTCCTTCTGGATATGCGTTATCTGATTCCAAAGACATCACAACAAATCTAGAATCAAGATACCTAATAAGATTGTTGCGCGTACAGAAGTTACTTAAAAGAAGTAAAAGAAATAAATAAAAGGTCCCCGCTCTTCCCTCAACCGAGGAAGCACGGCGCCGGACGTCAACAACAACAACAACCCAACTGTGGTTCCATCCGTTCATTCTCCGGCGTGTCATTCCTCCTCCAAGAATGAGACGCATCTTTGTGAGAGGGGAGGCTTGTTACGTGGTAACTTCTCCACCACCTCTGTCCCGGCGAGAAAACATTAAAACATAAGCAAAGCTACATAACATATAAAACAAATAAACCATTTAAAAATTAAACACATACATTACAAACAATTATCATTATTTCAATTTAAACCTAAATCCAATAACATTCATTTACCACATAAAATAAACACATTCATTTATACAATGTACAATTAAAGATAATTAAACACACAATACACAAAGCATTAAATTACATTTAACGTTACTAATATAAAATATGACACTTAAATTGAAAACAAGAATTAAATAGCTGCTGCATAAGCCCTGTTTTTCCCCAGCGATGATATCTTCGAATAATTTCGAAATTGATCATAGCCTAGATTCTTAGTCGGGGCAACGGAAGAGATGAACAAGGAAGAATCTGAGAATGAACGGGAAAGTAAGGCACAAAGAAACCGGTGTTGACCATCTTTTACACAGTGTGTGGTCACAGTTCTTGAGAGTGCGTTGAAGTTTTATCAAAAAGGGAGAAAAGAAGCGGTTGAAGGAGATTATTATCACATAAATATTCTAATAAAAGTAAAGTTTCCCAGTACATTGTTCTTTTAAAGTTGTATACATTGTTATTCAGATATTGTTGCGTGAAAAGCATTCTAACTAGAAAGATTTTAAAGCTTAAATATACAAATCCAATTGCGCATACATATTACGGTGTTTCATTCAAATTTATTGGGGGATTTAACTACCGCCTCAAATCTAAAAAGGACTGGAGACCGGAGGTCTACATTAACCACCGAACGAACCAGCAGGACCCAGAGGAACAGGATAGGAAACATCTAACCAGCAGGAAAACTGTGAGTGCCGCTTTTCGTTCCATTTATCTTTTGAGTGTCTAGTTTAAACCATCACAATTTACTGTAGAAACAAAGACATTCCGATGTAAATATTACACATTGCATTGTATATATTACACATGTAGCTCCAACAAAACGGTGCTAGTGATGATATCGATCCCTTAATTTGACCCGTCTAGACTTCATTTTGCAAGCATATTAAACAGAAAAGGTATACACCAACAGAGCAACCAAAGCCTTAATGATTAATGACAACATTTGAAACGAGATTTATAAAATAAGACCAGAAGTCTACGGAATTGTTGTGAAAAATGAATTCTCCCTAGTACCATAGCCAGATGCTGTAACTTGACGGTCATCACATTCTATTTGTAATACTAGCGACTTCAAAAATTACTGGACGAAACGATCTACCTTTGGCAGTGAGACGTAATAAGATATCTGGGCATCTGTGCTGACCAGTTTCTAAATTTTGAGAAACAATTAGTAACGGCTCTCTCTCTCTTTAGAACTAAGACTTTTTATGGTATGGCGAGCCGATTATTTCACAATACCCTTCTTGACTCGAAAGTCAAAATTGTATCATACACCTCACTCATACGACCTATAATGGTGTACGGTTGCCCGGTATGGTTTAACATAACCCCTTACTATGTGGGAAAACGTCGTGTATTTAAAAGACAATGTCTGCGTTCCTGTCTCCAAATCTACAGATCGTCAGAATCGCAGTATACAAAGTATTATCCTAATAAAGGCCAGTGTTTTGTTGCAATCCGGCAATTGACAGCTCTGTCGTAAAGTTGGACATTTTTGAGGTTATACGCACTCAGAACGTTTTGACATACGAGCGCTATTTGTGTTGTTTACAGTAACTTAAAAGATTCATCTCGGCCCAAAAATGGAATTAAATCGTCAACATTTTCGTGCGATTATTTTTTACAACTTTCGCCGTGTATTAACTCAGCAACAGTGCATGGATGAACTTAATTCAATTTTTGGCGATGAAGCTCCATCAAGGACCAGTGTTTATCGATGGTATGGTGAATTCAATCGTGGTCGTAGTTCATTTCAAGATGAATTTCGTGAAGGTCGTCCAAAGTCAGTTGTTGTTCCGAAAACCATTGACGCTGGGCGCGAACTGATATTGGAAGATCGCCACGTGACCTATCGTGAGATTGAGACAACCTTAGGCGTTAGTGGGACCAGCATACATTCAATATTGCATAAACATTTGACTGTCAAAAATATTTGTTCGCGTTGGATCCCACACAATTTGTCAATCGCCCAAAAAAAGGCTTGTGTCAATTGGTCGACAGAAATGCTCAAAAAATACGGTCGCGGGGCTTCGAAACACGTCTATGACATCGTGACAGGTGATGAATCGTGGATTTACGCGTATGAGCCCGAAAGTAAACAGCAGTCGACTGTCTGGGTGTTTCAAGATGAGCCAAATCCAACAAAAGTTGTTCGCGCACGAAGAACTTCCAAGCAAATGGTCGCCTGTTTTTTCGTTAAAACTGGACGTGTCGCAACCGTACCACTAGAACAACGCAGAACAGTCAATTCTGTGTGGTACACAACCCTTTGTTTGCCAGTTGTCTTCCAAGAAATTAGGAAAACCAACCGCCGAAGACGGATCACTTTTCACCACGACAATGCGAGCTCTCACACATCGGCTGCGACAACTGCATTTTTGAGCACCCAAAACATCGATTTGATGGGTCATCCGCCGTATAGTCCTGACTTGTCACCGAATGACTTCTTTTTATTCCCGTACGTAAAAAACAAACTGAGAGGTCAACGTTTTTCGACACCTGAAGAAGCGGTTGCTGCATTCAGAATGCATGTGTTGGAGATACCTCAATCAGAGTGGCAAAAGTGCTTCGACAATTGGTTCAAACGCATGCAAAAGTGTATAGATCTTCATGAGGAATATTTTGAAAAACAATAAAGTGATTTTCGATGATCAATATTTGTTTTTGTTCTCTAATCCCGAAATATAAAAGGCAAACCTCGTAACACGGCAGATATATTGCCCTCCGAATTATTTGTACTATTAGACAAAAGAGGCCTTATACAAAAGAGTTATGGAGTCCCTATCACATACCATACTTTCCGCGGAGCTAGGGACAAAAGAGCATGATAACAACATATCCCACCACGTGAACCGTTCATGCTTTAGCACAACAACTGGCGAACGAGATAAATTAAATAGTCATGTTTTTCACCCTTATTGGTGGTGGCTTAAGGCCGAAGATAGGACTACACTTCCCCCTTAGAAATAATGGCTTAAACACTTTGTATGCTAAGATACAGCACATTGAAAAGGTGCAACAAAAAACACCGGCGCCACTGGAATCCTGTTCGTGATCAATAGAGAAAAAAAGAAAAAAAAACTCTAAGTTAACTTTTGATTAATTTTATTTATTAAACGACACCACTGAGTTCGCTCCTCATTCAATCCACACAAAAAAAACAACAGCTTGAACTTTTTTTATCCACCAGCAAAGAAAAACAAACGGTCTTCCTAACCGTCTTGAGATTATCGACCCCCTAGGTCCATGGCCTTCCGCAGTTCATTAACTGCTATCATCGACGGTGTCTTTGCCTCCGTTATCATGAACCTTCATGATAGGCTGCATAGAGTAGTTGCTCTCAATGCCCCCATCTTACACTTGAAAAACATCGCACGACGTCGCTAACAATGTGGCTGCGATGTATGTGTGGATGGAGTTGTTAACTTGGTCGAGACAGAACATATAAGTTGTGGTTTCTATCTTCCATTCTTCTTTACAGCCAAATTCTCTTGATCGCAGTCACCCAATGTGAATTTTCCGACGTCAACTACAAGAATTTTGGTTGGTGGGTAATTGCATCGGTAGTGGCCGGCGGCACATGATTTCGAGCATGTCGCACTGCAACACACTTTCTCTCCTTTTCTTTCTGTTTTTATCTCTATAGTTCTTTTTTTTTTCTAATTTTTACTCCTTTTATTTAAGATAATTATTATTATTTTTAATTTTAATTCATAATATAGGTAATGAAAAAATATGTATATATATGGTTAAACAAAATATTTGTAAAATGTATACATAATTTAAAAAAACAAAATTATATATATAGAGCGATCGTTCTCTATGCTGTACACTCTCCTTCCACGCTTGACCATCTGATCCAGTCTACTCAAGGTCAAACCTTACATTGTCCTCCCATATCCGCGCGCCCGTCTTACCGGTCTCTTTCCCGTTGGCCTTCCGTCAAGAATTCTGTGCACGGTCCTACCGTTGCCCATTCTCGCCGCATGTACGGCCCATTTTAATCTTCGTGACCATATTACTCTCACTATTGTAGATTTGCGTTATAGCTCTTCCAATGCGTGGATGTGGAGTTTCCTTCATTGTCCTGCCTCCTCGTCATATTTACCGCCAAAGATACTCCTTAAAACTTTATTCTCAAATACGCGGAATTTGTTTTCTTCCCGTTTTGTGAGAGCCCATGTTCCTCATCCGTATAGAACAATCGGCATGTTTATGGTTCTATAAACACCGAGTTGTATATTACGTGAAATCAGTTTGGATTTCAGCAGTTTACTGACTGCGTGCCAACTAGCGTTGCCGGAATGCAGCCTTTTGTTAATTTTCTTCAACATTTCGTTACTGGCCGTCAGTATTGTTCCCAGATATTTAAATTCTTTAACTTTTTCAAATGTCTTGCTCCTGACGTTTATGTGTGTTCCCTAAGGTCCACCTTCTCTCGCCGTAATCATATATTTTGTTTTGTCTTCATTTATTTCTGAGCCAAGCTTTTCTGTCGCTTGTATGATGATTTTATTGTTTTTACTTACAGTTTCTAGATTATCGCCCAAAACGGCGATGTTATCCACATGCTACATGGTACAATGTACAAGACGACAACGCTCTGCCGGTAAGCAGTCGACTCCGGGAGCCATGTTGTTTTTCAATCGATTTATAGCGTCTACAACTTCGTTTAAAGTGGGCTCTGGGATCTGAGGCTCGGCCGTATGTACGTCTGGTGCGTTTATTTGTGGTTGGGCGCACACGTTGAGCAGGTTTTCAAAGTGCTGCTTCCATCTTGTCGTGATATTGTTTGTTTCTGTCACCAGACAGCTGTTTGTGTCTCGGATTATTTTGGCTCTCCTTCGGTAGCCATTTCTAATAGAATTTATGCAGGCATACACACCTCCTGATGTTCTTTGCTCTGGCATTTTTTAGGATGTTTTTGATTCGAATCTTCGCCCATTCGCGTTTTTTGCGTTCGAGCAGTCTCGTTATTTCTTTCCGAATAATCGCGTGTCTTTCTGCGTTGACTTTATCATATCTTTCTACGTGGATCACTCTGAGACGTTTACGTTCTTCGATTTTCGCCCTGCACTCATCGTCAAACCAAAATTTGGACTTAATTGTTTTCTTAAATCCTAATACCTTTTGGGGGCTGTTTGCTTGATTACGTCTCTGACCGATGCCCCTTTTAGTGTCCATATTATTGCTTTCCTCTTCCTCACTACTCCCATTGTCTAGGATGTTAAATATATTCGTTAGTTCGTCCTGATATTTAGCCATCTCCTCTATATGATCTTACGTCAAGGATGTGCGATTAGTGTCTTTTGTCTATGAGGAAGTGGTCTATTTGGTTACGCGTTACACCGTCGGGTGATATCCATGTGGCTTTATGAATTTGCTTGTGCTTGAACATCGTGATTTTCACTACCAGATCTTTTGACGCTGCGAGCCTGATATTTTGAGTTCCATTATCGTTTGAAACGTCGTCTAGACTTTCTTTACCTATAGTTAGTTGGAAGATATCTTCCTTTCTAATTCTTACGTTGAGCTCCCTGAGGAGGATTTTAACATCGAATGATGAGATCCCATCAAATACTTCCTCTGGGGTCTCGTAAAATGTTTCCTTCGTTAGTTCGTCGGTAGATTCTGTTGGGACGTGTACGTTTATAAATACATAATTGTACCAAGGGTCCTGTATTTTTAGCACCGACATTCTGTCATTAATATATCTTACATCCTTTAGATGGGGCGTAATCTTCTTGCTTATGATGAAGTCGGTTCCGAGGTCATGTGTGTCGGTACCTCCACACGCCAGTGTGAATACATTGGTTTCGATTACTTGATGTGGGAATCGGACTTCGTGAAGCCCGACGATGTCCATTTTATATTTTCTCGTGTTTTCGACGTCCGTCTTCATAGCGCCTGGTTTATATAACGTTTGATCATTCCACGTACCGACGCGTATATCTCGCTCTTTCCGTTTTTCCCAACGTCTTTTTTTGTTGTTGTCGAGTCGGTGTTTTCTTGATGATTTGTTCTCTTATGATAGTGTCGGCCCATCACACCTACGCCTAGCGGGTTCTTCGTGAGATTGTTTTTTGTGTATTGATTATTCATTTTTGTTTCCACGAGTCTTGATAGATCTTTAGGTGTTACTTTTCGCTAGTCTATCTGACATGGGTGGCCCTACTGGAAGCATATGCTTCCATCAGCATAGCCGGAGTGATTCATTGTAGTTTAAGCCCCGCACCACGTCAAGGTTTCTATCAAGCGGGGGTTCTACACACATACACGTGCAGAAACACTTCGTATGTCGGGTACAGTCATTAATTTTTTTTTATTAGTTTGGGTGCCGAGTTTGGGTACCCGTACTCATAACACGAAACACAGTTTATTGGGTGGTGTTTGCACTCACTTCACTTTCCGTTCCGATGAAGGACTCGGCAGTCGATTTGTCTTCACCGTGTTGTGGTCAATTTGGTACTAAGTGAACAAATATTCTGGTGGCCGCAGTACCCACTTATGAGAAAAACTTTCATATTTTTTTCTTTCTGGGTTTTACTCTTACCTTAACTGCTTTTAAAAGATCCGCTCTTATTCTGCTGAATAATGTTATGGTATCTATAAGGCTCTTCGATAGTATAGTGGTTAGTATACCCGCCTGTCGCGTGGGAGACCGGCGTTCGATTCCTCGTCGGAGAGCCTCTGTCGCAAGACTAATGACCTTGCCCGGAAAAAACAAATCATTATGGAAAATTGAGTAAGCACCAGGACTTGCTAAGTAAGGCCAAGGCCGGTTCCCGGTTCTAGTGCCGATGATGAATGATAAATCTATAAGGTAAATAGGCTGCGCCAAGAAATGTTGTGTAATTTTAACTTCACCACTGGCTTTGGCAAAATGTTATAAAAAATATTACAAAGATGAATGTTATGTTGTGTTTTTACATTGTTGTGTTTTTACAACCTTATGAAAGTTATAAAAACAATGTTACTGTCATGAATGTTATAGAATGACTGGCCAACGATGGTATATGATTCTTCTGCGCCTCACTGTTGTGGGGGTAAATGCAGTCATGGTAATGTTATAAATTGGAAAAACGCAGTCGTAGTAATATTATAAATTGGATAAATGCAATACACAACTGAAAAGTTTGTTCTTATTGGTTTCCGTGGTCGATAGCACGTTTAGGTTAGATATGATATCTTTATTGTTCTTTGCTTACTTAACTTATAGTGGTGGTTAAGGAGTACTCACAGTTCGGGCCCCACAGGAGGGGCCTACCTGTTGTTGGCGATGACTCCTGGGACAGGTTGAGTTGTCCGGGATGATGTGGCCTCTAGCGCCACCGATTTCGCTACAGAACCGATCAGGGTCTTCACATAATTCGTCACTTTCAGTCTCTGACAAAGTCACCAGACGAAACCCCCACTGGGCACCCAAATCCTCCTGGTAGCTGGACGGCTCAAATCCAATGGCTTCAACTTTCAAATGCAATTTGGTCCCTCATTTATTTCGATTTTTACATTTAATTCTGTTTTACATTTACCGCACGTGCAGTTTTTATTTCTCATACACTTTTGTATCATTTTGATTTTCACATTTATTTTAACTTAACGCTTTACTTTACAATTTTAATTTTTTCATACACATTCATTTTACTTTGGCCTTCATTCTCCCTTAATTACTAATTACACATTTGTGTCCAACCCGCGAACCACTGGCCCTCATGGTGGTACTGGAATTCTAATACACAAGAAATTCCAATTTACTGAAATTAGGTTCACTAACATAACTAATGTCGAATACACGGCAGTTAAAAGTACTGGTTTTGTCGTCTGTATACATTCACCCTTCTCGTGAACCTAACTTCCCTAGTGCAGACATTTCTCAAATTATCCAGCAGTCTCTGCCGGCTCCTTTCATCATAGGGGGAGACTGGAATGCTCGACATACATCATTTAATGACATCAAGTGCAACAAATACGGCTACCAACTCCTAGATCTCCTCCCACTTCATTCATATGTTTACGCAGACTGTCCATTGCAACCTACTCGAATTTGTAGTACAACCAAATCAACAATCGATTTCTTCCTAAAATCCACAGATATCTATTCATCTAATCCCCCTACAGTGTCCTTTACATTCCCATCCGATCATGGGTCCGTCCACTCCACGTTTCAAATCCCTTCGCTCGAACCACTCTTCACAGTGAATCCTATCCCTAATTTTTCCAAAACAAACTGGAAAAAAGTCAATAACGATATTGCTGCCAGTTTTTCAAATTATTCTTTACCGGAATCTTCAAACCTATTCCCTACTGAAATTGACCAGGCAGCTGTAAAAATAGAGCAAATACTGAGAAATGCTCTCTTCAGCCATACCCCTACGACCGTCCCTCATAACCACTTAGGAAAACCGTTACCCAACCTCCTCACAAAATTATTGCGCATAAAAAAACAACTCCGACGTCAATTGCATATTAGCTACTCACCCTTTATTAAACAACAGATACAGCTGTTGACCACCCTGATAAATGGACAACTTAAAATGTTCACCGATCAGACCTACACATCTACTCTAAACAGTATCAAACCAAACCGTGACCTATTTAAAAATATAAATCGACTTCATCTCACGCACACTGGAGCCATCCTTCCCACCATTCATTACTGAATTAAACGAAACCAATAACGCGTCACATCCCATGGGAACCGACACATTCCTAAGCTTTACAGAATTATCTGAATTGATTACTTCGCGTAACAATAAAAAATCTACAGGCTTGGATAGAATCCCTAACCTTCTATTTAAAAGACTTCACCCGGAGAACTTACTCCCCATTCTCGTTCTTCTCAACCACATAATAAACGCTTCACATTTCCCAAAATGTTGGAAAACAGCGGTGATAAACCCTTTATTGTGTACAACTTTTCTTCCGCCGTTTTTTTTCGAAATTCGAGGCTTTATTGTAAAAAACTGTTTATACATTTATGATTCAAAGTATTGTCCATCGCTGGCCACTACTTTCTCCCATATTTCGGGCAGCATACGAATCCCGCGTTGAAAAAGCTGGTCATCTTTTGAATCGATCCACGAATCGATCCAATTTTTTACTTCTTCATAAGACCGGAAGTGCTGGTCAGCCAGGCCGTGTGCCATTGATCGAAACAAGTGATACTCTGAGGGAGCAACGTCTGGAGAATACGGCGGGTGGGGTAGGACGTCCCATTTCAAAGTTTCGAAGTATGTCTTGACCACTTTCGCAACATGGGGTCGAGCATTGTCATGCTATAAAATCACTTTATCATGTCTCTCGTTGTATTGCGGCCGTTTGTCTTTCAATGCTCGGCTCAAACGCATTAATTGCGTTCAATAACTATCGTCTGTGATTGTTTCAGTCGGTTTTAACAACTCATAATAAACTACGCCGAGCCGGTCCCACCAAATACTGAGCATGAGCTCGGAACCGTGGATATTCGGTTTGGCCGGGATATCCCCATGATTTTCGGCGCTTGGGATTATAGTAATGAACCCTTTTTTCGTCCCCAGTCACAATGCGATGCAGAAATCCCTTCCGTCTTTGCCTTGCAAGCAGCTGTTCACAAACACACAAACCCCGTTCAACATCTCTCGGCTTCAACTCGTACGGCACCCGATTTTCTTGTTTCTGAATCATTCCCATGACTTTCAGGCGTTTTGAAATGGCTTGTTGCGTCACTCCCAATGATCCTGCCAATTCTTGTTGCGTTTGACACGAGTCTTGATCAAGTAATGCCTCCAATTCTGCATCTTCGAAAAGCTTCTCTCTTCCACCGCCATGCTGGTCTTCGACGTTAAAATCACCGTTCTTGAAGCGTTGAAACCGCTCTCGGCACGTTCTTTCACTAATAGCGGCCTCACCATAGGTATTTGAGGACATCCGATGAGCCTCAGCCGCAGATTCCTTCATATTAAAGCAGACAATTAAAACCTCCCCCAAATGACGAGAACTTGGCTCGTAAGCTGACATGTTTAATCGAGAATAACTTTATGATGGAGACACAAATCGACTAATATTTCGATGGCGTTATGTTTACAAATACCTAAGCTTATTGTATGACATCTATGATCTATTTATTTCAACGGCCACTTACCGCTACAGCCATCTATTGCAAAACGGCGGAAGCAAAGTTGTACACCTAATAGTAAATCCGGT
Organism: Microdon myrmicae; assembly: GCA_963931805.1. Taxonomy (NCBI): domain Eukaryota; kingdom Metazoa; phylum Arthropoda; class Insecta; order Diptera; family Syrphidae; genus Microdon; species Microdon myrmicae. The sequence goes on from OZ007497.1 coordinate 226,652,952, forward strand.
TCTTCCAACAACCCGGCTAACTTCCGTCCCATATCACAGCTAAATTCGCTTAGTAAGGTTTTGGAATGTAAGATATACAAAAATCTTCTCTCATTTGCTAGAGATAACTCCCTTATCCCGAATTCTCAATTTGGCTTTCGTCCACAACACTCAACTTGTCATGCTCTGCTAAAACTGACACATGATGTGACAATGAATCTCCAAAACCAATCCCCAACAACATGCGTCTCTCTCGACATAGCAAAAGCATTCGATTGCATTTGGATTGCAGGACTACTATACAAGCTGCATTCAATGTTCGGATTAAACACCCACACCATAAAACTTCTCGCTTCCTACCTTTCTGATAGGAAGTTCATGGTGAAAATAAATTCAACTCTTTCGACACCATACAGTATAACCGCGGGTGTTCCTCAAGGTTCCATTCTCGCACCATTATTATACCTCCTTTATACTTCAGACACCCCGCAGCCACTGTCACCTAATACAGTAATGCTGAACTATGCCGATGACACTTTAATTTATTCAAGCAACAAGTTTGTCAAGGAGGCAAGAAACTGTATTAACAGCTATCTCCCGAATCTCTCAGCATATTTTACTAAGTGGAAAATCCGACTCAACCCAGCCAAAACTCAACTTTAAAGGCAGAAATGCGAATTGTACTAACAACACCATACGCTGCCATAACAAAATCAGAATCAAGTTAAATAACAATATAATTAAACCCTCCAAAACCTTAAAGTACATGGGAATAACCTTCTCCAACAATCTGTCCTCCGCTCACACCAAAAACTCGATTCGCAAAGCCGCAATTCAACTTAATCTCTACAGAAAAGTGATGTACAAGCCGAATGGTCTCTCTCCCAAAGTTAAATCACTTATCTACAAGCAGATAATCAGACCCACTCTCACATATGCATGCCCAATATGGTACCATATCACACCCGCCCAAATGGGGAAGCTACGCATTTTCGAAAGGAAATGCTTCAGACTTATCACTGGCCTCAACCGACATCCCAACTCTCACAAATATTACAACAGTAGTTCGCTCTACTATGCCGCTAATATTGAACGTATAGATCGACGCTTCCTCGAGCTGTCCATCAAATTTATCGAAAATCTTCCCAATAATCCCAACCCGATAATAAACGCGCTCACATCGACTCCGTCAGATAACCGAACTGCCTTCCTGAACTGTCTCCACATCAAAACGTTCTTCACCTCTGGCAGGTTGGTTAATAACTCTAATGAGATTGTATACCACAATACAGAGCTTTCACCTTACCAATTTAAATATAGTAATATTCAACCCTTCTCCAATATTTTGCGTTTCAACGAACAAACGGAAAGTAGTTCCCCAACCCACATCCCTGACTGACAATATCCTCACTAACCCATAACCTACCTATTGATCACTATGCTTCTTCCACACTACACTAACTTATTTCAATAATAATTAGGTAGCTAGACTAACTTAAGATAAGTTAAGTTAAGTTAAGCAAATTAGCATAGGTTAAGTAAATAACTATATCCTGGTTTTCTGACCTTTTCCAGGAAGCTCTACCCACTACAATCTTAATCCATAATCAATATATAACTTTTATCATATTGTTTGAAAAATGTACTAGTAAGTACATATACATATACAATTATAGCTAAAATATCATAAGTTATCTGTATTGCTTATTGTAAAAATTATTGATGGTCAATAAATACAGAAATGTAAAAAAAAAAATTGGCCTTTATTTCACTTTTTTAAACGAGACATTCACTTTTTTCTTCTCACAATCTTCTTCGTTTTTAAATATATATCACACGGCAAGGTTTTTTTTTTGCGCTCGGAAACCGCCAATCAATCCCCCCGCATCAAAAAACATCTCCTTCCTCGCCAATCCTCCATTTCCTGACACCATTGCCTCGGCGAAGATTTAAACTGATCGAAGACATCATGACCAACCACTATTGCGGGTTCGTGCACCCGCTGTTTTAATTTTATACTACATAATAATACGTTAGTATTTGGATTTAAAAACGCGCTAATTGTCAGTAATGTAGATATACAGTTTATGTTTAACTACTTTTCTCGCCGAGACAAGGGTGTTGGGGGAAAGTTACCTCGTAACAATAACAGACATTTGTGTCTGGCTGGCGAATATGTGCTGACGAGAAGATGGTTTTAGTCGGCAAAAATTCGGAATGCGATGATTGATCCATATGTATCTTTTGAGGATTTCTATCTTCATACGGAATACACACACACGCGCATACATACCAATAAAAACACATGTCTTGTGGGTTAAAATCTTTTGAATTTAGCTTTAGGTGCTCCAACTTGGCACACTTCTCCAGGCATAAAGTGTAAAGTCACAAAATCGTCAAAATTGATCGTAGATAAGAACTACTACTCACAAATCGCAACCCCTTCATTAACTGTACCACTGAAACCACTATGCTACGGCAGCTCAATTGGCATAATTTTTTATCGTATGTCAAAGTTGGTCTTTGAAGAATTATTCATTTTCATGCGACATTTTTGGCCAATTTTTGTTAGTCAGAATTACGGATACGAATTAATGTGCTTAGTAACCGTTTTAATTTTCCGACTTCTTTTTTTTTTGGGTTTTGAAGTAGGTAATTCCTTCATTGCAAAAAGGTAAGGAAGGTGTGACAAATTCCTCCACCAGATTGTATTAAACAAGCACCAAACTTGGCCAAGCCGGACATACTACCGTAAAACTATCTTTCCGGGCTCTCCAAAGTATATCAACTGACACGGTGGACGAATGTGGCTGCAAATAGGTTTCCAGGTTATAATTAAAGGAAATCGCTATCAAATATGGTATTGTTCCTTTTAAGTACCTTTAGAGCAAATATTCGAACGAAAAAGTCCAAGACCTTAACTGTCTCCACGAGGAAACTGCCTAAGATAACGGATATCGTCTCTAATATGATGACTTATTTTCCAATGTTTGAAGCTTGCTACTGACCATAAATGCTACCAAACCACATCCTGCAGTTGAGGTGTAAGTTTTCCACATTGCCCGTTATGCTACATTAAGAAGATTCAAGTTTGTAGGTTTTACCACAACGCTCGACCATCCGTCATATGATGAGATTATATCAAAACAGCTCCAGACCATTGTATTATCCACCTGGTCTAATATAATTAACAAAAACCAAGTGCCAACCGTAGCATGAGCTCAGTTCAAATAAAAACGTTCAACGGCACAGATCATTTGTAGACGGACAGTCGAATAAAGCCTTAAACAAAGCATCAAAGGAAAGCAATAGTACCGCGATACAACGATCCGCAACAGTGATCCTGTGAACAATTTCATTCCCGTCGACAACGTTAAAGAAACATCGGCTTTAACACCACATAACTTGTTCAACGTCAAGGTGAAGGTGAACTTCGTACAGCGGGCATCTAACCGCAGTGGCAGTGAACTCTTATAACATGCGCTAGTCCATCCGGTAGAGTGACTATTTGCTGTTGGCCTACCGCAAGTGAGCCTGTATCAAGCCGGTTTCGGGAAGACTAATTGAAAGCAAGAAAAGAAAATAAGGAGAAACAAAAGTGACTAAACCAATCCGCGGACGTTTACTTAGGTCGAAAGTTTTCATTTTTAACCATTCCGGTGAAGGAGGACTAAATACTGATGGAGTGCCACAGGGGAAAGATGGTGATCTGTGTTGTAAGTCAATTAACTGAACACTTGGCGATCGTGTGTTGATTTTTTTCATTTTATTTCCTTGCAAATGGTTTATCATCTGCTTTCGAATGTGGTGTGGGAATTCTGAAACAATAGTGCGTTGTTTTTAATCTTTTGTTGGATCTTGTGGTTTTAGGAACACAAATTGGAATCAAGTGTAGAAGAAAGTTTTCAATTAACACAAAATATCATAAGCATTTAATGCACAGATATCGTTGCTTTCAGGTTACCGCTCTGTCATTGGAAGTACCATGATAAACACATAAAAACATCCGGGTGCCACAGTGTGCAAAGCCATTAAAATTTAATAGGTAAACATTGAGGGATGCACCATAAGTGAGATTCAGTCCCTCCGCAAATTGAGAAAATTTACACAGAATAGCTTGGGATGAGTTCGACTGGTTCTCTCTGTTCATCCCGGATAGTCCTGGGTGCTCAGATAAATAAATGGCATTACACACATGCTAGGCACTCTTCTTGGAAGGGATACCAAATGTAGGTATTTCTCTGGTAGTTTTATTACCCCTTCTAAAGTTTTACGGCCAAAGAAAATAAACCAGGAAATTTTCTTTTCTTCCATGCTTGAGAGTATGAACATCTTTTACGGTCTTCCTTGGTAAGGAATCTTAGTTACCGTAAAATGAACCAGAAATGATTTAGATCTTGCATAGATGTGATACACGAGCCAATGGTTGGCATTAAAATCTTTTAGGATCTCAACTTAAAACTGGTTTCAACCGAGACATCTCCTAGCAATTAGTTTGAGAGTAAAATTTTATAAGGTAGGTAAGTACGGGTAACCACATTTGAAGGATGAACTGAAGGCGACACATAAAACCTTGAGGTGGTGCGGACTTTCGGATAAAGATTGGTTTCGATTATGTTACGGTTAAGATCCTGTGCTGTTGACAGGAAAATATTACAAGAAATGTGACTTTTATGGTGTCCGAGATCTTAGAGCGTTATCGAGTTATTTCTTTGAGTGAAAGCTATTAGTTTAATCAGATTAATCATTCATGTGACGAAGAATTAATGGTATGGATGAAATAGAAAACATTAAAACCGCATTGAAAAGCTTTTGCTACCAGCTCTGAGGTAGGGTGAGGTTTAAAATTGATTCTTTGATATTCTTTAGAGAATGTCGGTCATTTGAACCAAATACGTAATGTCTCACTACACTTAAAAGGTGGTTTTTACTCAAGACGGACGTACGAATATTAGGGACGTGGAGATTTCCTAGTATATCCCTGTGATGGAAAGATTACACTCTATGAAAGTTTAACCGAATCGAGAAAAAGAATATTAGGTGTCAGTAAAAGGGGTGACACTATAAATGTCTAAGTTCTGATGGGACAGTTATTAACTATTAAACAGGTATGAATTTCTTGGTCAACAAAGGTGGTTTTTAAAAAAGAATTTCGGTTAACATTTCAAACTATGATGAATGAACTAGTCAATTCTATCTGCAATCGCAGCTAGCATATTGATTCCATTATCATGAAGTCAGTTGATTCGATAAGTGGAACACGTTAGTCGAGAAATTTCAAAAATTATTTTTGACAGAATTTGAGCATTGAATTTAAATTTCAAAAAGAAACGACAACGTTTGGATTGAACTCTACACTATCATTAACACTTCATAAGATAACAGTCATAGGAAATATAAGTAGACTACGTAACTCTTTCGACCACCTATTGAGACAATTAAGAGGCATTCAAGACGATGATGTCAAGAAATGTATTTCTACTTGCACATTGAGGTCATCGTCCTGAACGCCTCGGTACCATATACCCACCTATATTAAGGAGATGCAGGACTTGTCTGGCGATTTCGAAGTGAATAATATTTAGCTGAGGATATACTGCCCATCCGCGATAAAGATATAAATACATTCATATCAATATTAACGTCATCTCTTACGCACCAGATTCGGGTTCAGTTTTTGAAAACTCTTCACGTTTCTCACGTTCACTTAGTGGCGTTAAGTTTGTGTAATGTTTAACTATTTGGTCAAATGACGATCCTTTTTATAAACTGTGAAATCGTATTTACTAGATTGTCGAATCAGTTCCGTCGTTCGTAAGAAAATTACCTTTTTTGTACACGAAAGCGTACACAAAAGAGGATTTTAAAGTACTCTTAAATGTCAGATCACAGTGCGAGCGGATGGAGAGAAAGTGAATAAGGAAAGGAAGTGTCGATGTATATTGGTCTTGAATGCCTGAACATTACAACGACGAGAAAACACTGACACTCTCTATGTTTATTTGTGCGCCTGAACTCCACTTTCAACGTGAACTGATGAGCATTCACAGAATGACGGGTTTCGCGAGAGAATGTCTGAAGGGACGGAACACATTCAGCAAGTTCAGTCGAGCAACGACCGTCGTAATACCTATAGAAAAGACATAGGCATGCTACATTGTGCCTATGTTCTAACGACGGAATTAAACGTCTATTTTATGGTTTGAAATACATTTTGCTATTCAAAATCATCGCCCTTAACTTCAAAACACCTATTCAAGCGATTTTATAACTTAGGGATTCCATCCCTGAAAATCCATTCCTGAAAACAATCCAAAAGACTGCCGAAATACGCTTCCACGGTGGCTATAATCTCGTCTGGATGAATATCATTTCCCATGCATCACTTTTTTAAAATGTGGAAACAGCCAGAAATCAAAGGGAGCTAAATCTGGCGAATATGGTGGATTTTGCAACATTTCGTATTTTAATTCATTAATTTTTGGTATGGGTTTATGAGCTAGGAGAGTTCTGTTCCATACCTATAACTAGAGACGAGCTTGGACTAAAAGGGTTTGATAATTGGACGGATCCGACCACGAAGGTGAATGCGTAGTTAGCGCTTAGTTGGCATGATCAAGAACGTTAGGACTGGTAATTGGAAATTTGAACCATCAGTGATTGAGTTGTAGTTAATGTTATCTGGCACCAACACTGACATGAGCCGTGACTTCTGTGTGCCCGACTTTTCCAGACTGGCATCTTCTCGCACTATCACGAATGTGAGTCGTCGTAAAGTCTACTTGCGTGATTATGAAGATGAATCGTGGCTAACCTCGCTCTATCACAAAGGTGAGTCGTGACTAATTTATTCTCGCACGATCAGGGAAGCGATTTATGGGGAAATATCTCTAACTGCACAATTTCGAAAGTGAGCTGCAGCAAAGTCAACTTGCATAATCTCAAAGGTAAGTCCTGTCCACCTTATCCTCGTACGACCACAAAGGCGAGTCGTGGCTAATTTATGCTCGCACGATCAGAAAGGTGAGTCGTGACTAATTTATCCTCGCACGACCACGAACGTGAGCCGGGACTAATTTGTGTGGGTCGTGGCGGGATATATCCAACTGCATGATAGCAAGTCGTGGCAAAATTCACTTTCGTGATTACAAAGGTTCGTCGTGGCGAACTTATCTTCACACGATCAGGAGGTGGTGGTGGGTCCTCACACGACCACAATGGTGAGACGCGACTAATCTGTGTGGGTCGTGGCAGAATATCTCTAATTGCATGATAGTGAGTCGTGGCAAAGTCCACTTGCGTGATCACAAAGGTGAGTCGTGGCTAATTTATCCTCAGGCGATCCGGGATGTGAATTGGGGCGAAATATCTATAACTGAATAATCACGAGAGTGAGCCGTAGCAAAGTCCTTTGCACAATCCCAAAGGTAAGTCCCGGCCATCCTATCCTCGCATGATCACAAGGTGAGATGTGTTTAATATACCCTCCCACGATCAGGGAGGTAAATGTGACGGAATATCTCTAACTGCACCATCACGAAAGTTGTCGGAGCCAGGTCTACTTGTAGGATTACTAAAGCGAGTCGTGACTAACATGTTCTCACACGATCACGATAATTAGTCGCGGCGAAGTCCACTTATATAATCCCAAAGTAACAACACCTTGGGGCGCCGCCCCTGTGCTATGTGTCCACCCTCTTCTAAAAGAGGTATAAGCGTCGATTTTTCTTAGTAAGACTCCGTCCCAAACGCGGACAAAACTCTAATCGAATCCAACTACCACCGTTTTCTATTGTAGATGTTCAGATATGAGTCGAAAAGCTCAGAATGTCTCCAATGCGTCTCACGCTGACATGTAACGGAAAAACTCATCCACGGTCAGGAAGTGAGACAAAAATAAGAATCTTGTCGAAATTCTCGAAGTAAGGGAGACGCGATCTACTTAGACATCAAGATTATTATGATTTGAAACGCACTTCTGCTCTCTTCACTATCCAAGCCAGCGAATTGTAACACTGACAAGAGTGGGAAATATCTAAGCGCTGGACGAGGTCTGTATCTTTTCACTAAACCACCTCTTCGATAAGAAGATAAATATCCTCTTGGGACAACGCTATGGAAACGATGATTGTATCGAAGATGTCTCATCGAACCCGATATACGATATATGATTAGAGGCCTCTTAGACTACTATAAAGCCCTCACTGCGCCCTGACATAAATGAATAATGGATCTACTGTTAATATGGTCTTGGTTAAAGCAACGTGGTCGGACCGGATTCAGAATCAACTAAACAAGTTGAGAATATCTGTCTACAACCCTGGAATGATAATCATAAACGTCGACCCTAATATCCCGACCACGAGTTCCACAGCTGATGATGAATGGCCGGGCCCTCGAGGCTGGGGAAAGTTTGAAATTAATTGGCGTCACGGTCTGTGGGAATGTATCATGGCATAAACACGTGTCGAATATCGCCAGGTCAGCCTCAGGAAAACTGAGCTATCTTTTTAGAGCCAAGAAATATTTTACTCCGGCTCAACTTCTTCTCCTATACAAATCCCAAATTAGACCCGCGCTCGAATATTGCTCTCATTTTTGGACCTCGGCTCCTAAACATACCCTCGACCTACTTGAGAGCATACAGAGACGAACGATCCGCCCGATCGGCGCTGACGTCGGGACTACAGTCTACAGTCGCTATCACATCGAAGGCGCGTAGCCGACCTCTGTCTGTTTTACAGATATTATCACGGGTACTGTTCTTCGGAGTTTCTTGGTATTGTTCCATGCAATTCAGCTTATATGCGCTCCACAAGACAATCCGACGGATCGCACCCGCTTGTGGTTCATCTCCCGACGGCGCGAACATCCCTGCATCAGAACTCGTTCCGTTACAGACCGGGGAAGCTTTGGAACTCCCTTCCCGTGCGAATGTTCCCGGAGCGTTACAACCTGCAACTGTTCAAAAAGAACTGCAACAGTTATTTGATGGCATCTCGGGGTGCCCACTCGGCGCTATAGGTTCGTCTCTCCCGAGAGAAGTCTAATAAGAAAAAATAAAAAAAATTATTGATTCCTTATACCATATTAGTTCCACCTCCCTTCAAGCACAATTAATATTCTATGAACCAAATTCTCTGTCGATCTCTTACTATTATCCCTGCAGTCGGAAGCTGAACAGTAACAAAACTGCTGGTCGCGATAATAGTTCCCTTATTCTTTTGATGACATGTTCTTTTTTACAGTAAATTAACCACAGCAAAAGCTGTTCTATTCAACTTGTGAATCGCACAATCCAGCGACTACCTAAAAAAAAGTCACTGATTAACCATCAACCTTCCTAGTAACCGACAACACGGATTTCATCTCCAAAAAGTGGACCCACTCCATACACTACTTCAATGAAAGCAAACCTGTTCACTAAACAAAGTGTAGCCCTAAGTCCTATTGTCTTTCAAGAACTCCTATCGAACTGACAACAGATTGATTCAATGGATAAGAGGCAACTTCGTCAACCATTCTATCCAAGCAGTTCTGAATGATTTTAAATCCCTAGTAACCACTTATATGGATTTCCTTACAACAGATCCACTTCAGATCTGATGTCAAACTTAATCGAAAAATAGGATCACTTGGTGCAGTATATCGGTGGAAAGGTTTTAGCAAGGTCGGAGCAGAGTTTAGGACCCAGCCTTATTTTCGAAATTGATTCTTAAGAAGTTGACGATACACTGCGAAATTAGTGGGTATGGATTTATCTTTCTGGCTACCCAATTCAAATATGATGATGTCAGATTTGTCTTCCATCAAGCTAATGTTGATGTACCTCAGGGCTTCCTATTCTCGCCCATTCTAATCCTCATCTTTAGAAGTAACCTCAATTCACTCGTTTACCGATGACAGTTGTTCGTACTTATTATTTTTGAAATTTCGTTGTAGTGCATAAAATTGTATACTCAATTCTTTGAATCACGACCTCAAAAAAGTGTTACTTCTAAAATCCAGCGTCAAAGAATAATGCCAATTAAAACTCAATGTCAATAAACACCACTTGCATCCTAATTCGACTCTTATTTGAAACGATAACATAGCAGAAGGTCATTAAAATGTGGAAAAATGTATGGAGGTTTGAAGAGATGCAAAAATTCCCTCACGCCATCTAACCTGGCGTAATATACAAAAAGTATATTCATCCAACTCTGAAATTCAAGTCCCAAACTTGTACAGACCTTGCATTTCCTCGATGGGATACAAACATAAATGATGAAACTCTTTAGAAAGCGTAAGTATTTCAATACCGCCATTTTGTCTTTTCTATAGGTGTTGGCGTAGTGAATCCTCATTTGTAATTGGTGGATACATTCCACCTCTCCAAATATCATATTTTCCCGCAATACCCGTTGGAAAATATTTGGATATTCCAAGATATTCCAAGCGATTACCCACATACAGCTAAAGTAAAGCATACCGCACGAAAAGAAATACGAAAATATCGTCAGCGGCGTATACCAGATCATTAACGTAGCAATCCGGCAGCTTATGTAACACCGCATTGAGATATTCCTCGAACAACTAGCCGATGCTTTGGTTTTAACCGTTTCAAAGCGGGACCTTGAATCACGTTCTTCACTGCCATATCTAAACGCTGTAGATGTGCATCAGTTCCCGTTGTGGGTCAACTTCAGACTTACGGATAAATACAGGAAATCAGTCTTTAACCTAATCACACGAATGTAGTGTGCTTAGGTCGACCGTGCGTTTCCTCGATATCCTCCAGAAAGACCCATATATATCGCTACCTCCTTTCTGCATCCACCCCCCCTCTTTCATCTACACTTTGCTTGGATATTTAATGTCAACAGCCGAAGAAGAATATTAAATAAGTTTTGAGCTGGAAAACAATATAAAAAACAAAAGTTGTCAAAACACATTTATGGGCAGATGCATTGTGCTAGTAAAAGGGGATTTTATATTTTGAAAACCAGGCTATTCCTCTTTAACCTTTTGTATGTACCTAGAAAACTTGGGTAGAATTATTCCCATTAGTTGTTGGCCCGTTAGGCAGATTGTCGATTCGATAGCTCAAAAAACACTAACCATGACATTTTAAACCGATTGGTTTTGTTTTGTTCGTAGCTTGGACTTCTTGGATTTTGACTAAAGTATCATCATCATCATCATCATCGGCACTACAACCGGGATCCGGTCTTGGCCTTATTTAACAAATCTCTCCACCGGTCCCGATTTCGAGCCGATGTCATCCAGTTTAGCACTCCCAGGCTCTGGGCGTCCTGGTCTACGCCATCCCTCCATCGCAGACAAGGTCTGCCGCGCTGTCTCCTTCCATACATCCTGCCACAAAGGACTTTCCGGGCAGGGTCCTCTTCGCTCACTCGAGCTAGGTGTCCCGCCCACCGAAGTCTACCGAGCTTGATTTTTCTTACAATATGAGCTTCAAGGTAGATTGCGTAAAACTCATGGTTGTAGCGTCTCCGGAATCGTCCTCCCTCACATACGGGGCCAACAATTCTCCTTAAGACCTTTCTCTCGAACGCGGCCAAGAGTTCAGAGTGCTTTTTATTAAGCACCCAGGTCTCGGATCCATACATGAGTACTAGTAAGACCATGGTCTTGTACAGTAGTAGCTTGGATGTTCTGGATAAATTTCGGGATTTAAAGAGCCTTGATAGACCATAGTAGGCTTTGTTGGATTTAATCAGCCGTTCGCGTATTTCTTCTTCCATATTGTTATCGGCTGATACTATTGACCCAAGGTAGTTAAAGGATTGCACTACTTCAAATTCGTGCTCCATTACCCTGATAGTTTGACCAACGTTAGGTCTTCTCTTCGCAGAAGTTGCCACCATGTACTTGGTTTTTCCCTCATTAATGCGCAGTCCCAGTTTTTGTGCCGCCTGCTCGATCTGGGTGAAGGATTCCTGTACCGCCGATTCGGTTCTACCGATAATGTCGATGTCATCTGCGTAGGCAAGTATCTGGCTGGACTTGGTGACAATAGTCCCTCTAGTTGTAACGCCAGAGTCACGGATTGCTTTCTGCAACGCCAGGTTGAAGAGGAGGCAGGCCAGACCGTCCCCTTGTCGGAGTCCATTATAGATGTTTATTGGTTTGGACAGCAATCCCGCCACTTTTACTTGACTAGTTACGTTGGTCATGGTCAACCTACAAAGTCGTATCAATTTATTTGGAATGCCGAATTCTCTCATGGCATTATATAGTTCTACCCTGGCTATGCTGTCGTAGGCGGCCTCGAAGTCTATAAATAGATGATATAGTGGAATCTTAAATTCCAGACATTTTTCCATCGCCTGCCTAAGGGTGAAACTGATATTGACCAATGATGGCTTTAGCGTATGGGGATATCCGGTCTTGTAGGATAGTGGAGAGTATCTTATAGGCGGTACTCAGCAATGTTATACCCCTATAGTTGCTGCACAGTGTGATATCTCCTTTCTTATGTATGGGGCAAATTATACCACGACGCCAATCTTCCGGCATCTCCTCTTGCTCCCACACGTGCACCACGATCTCGTGAATTGCGTGATGTAACGCTGTCCCTCCTTGTTTGATCAGCTCAGCTGGTATGCCATCAGCTCCAGGGGCTTTATTTGATTTTAGCTGTCTAATGGCTTTTAGTGTTTCCTCAATGCTTGGTGGCGGCAGCATTTGGTCCTGGTCTTGCATTGGTGGAGCCTCCAATTCTTCTGTGGGCTGACCATTTAGCAATTCTTCGAAGTGCACTTCCCATCGCTCCAGAATGCCTTCAGGATCGGTGATCAGATTACCCTCTTTATCCTTGCAGTAAGTGCAGCGTGGTGTGTACCGCGTCTTACTGCGGATTATTTGGTAGAACTTCCGCGCCTGGTGCGGACCTCGCTCTCTACTTTTCTCTATTTCACAGACAAGATTTTTTTCCTAGGCACTTTTCTTTTGTCTGTGAAGTCTTTTTTCAGTTCTTCTGAGCTCTTTGTATTTCTCCTCGCGTACCCGCGTCCTATGAGACTGCTGCATTGCCCGGTATGCAGCATTCTTACGTTCAGTCGCTAGTTTGCACTCATCATCAAACCTGTCGTTCCGATCTCTACGACTACTGCCTAAGATGGAGTTGGCAGTACTAATGACAGTATTCTTAAGGCGTGTCCATTTCTCTTCTACGCCCGGCATTCTGGCCCCAGGACTTACTCTCCCTCCGTCGAGCTCTTCGAGGGCGAGTCTTAACGCATGACCAAAGGTGTTGCTGGTGTTCTCATTGCGTAAGGCAGCCGTGTTGATTCGAACCTGATGCGTGGATGCAATACGTCTCCGTAAGGCAATCCGCGCTCGGAAAACTGTACCAACAAGATAGTGATCCGAGTCGACGTTGGCACCTCGGTACGTTCGTACCGTCATCAGGCTCGAAGAGTGGCGGCGATCTATCAACACGTGGTCAATTTGGTTGCGAGTGGCTCCATCAGGTGATACCCAAGTGGCTTTGTGGATATCTTTACGCGGAAACCTGGTACTCGCAACGACCAAGTTTTTCGATGCTGCCAGTTCGATGACTCGTAGTCCATTGTCATTAGTGTTCTCATGCAAACTATGGGAACCTGCGTAGTGCCTGAAAACCGGCTCCCGACCTATTTTCGCATTCAAATCCCCAAGAACGATTTTCACATCGTATCTTGGGCAGGCATTGAGGGCCCGTTCGACGTTCTCATAGTATTCTTCTTTTTCGTCGTCAGGGGACTCCTCTGTAGGTCCGTGAACGTTTATGAGGCTTATGTTTTTAAATTTGCCTCGCACGCGAAGAGTGCATAGCCTTTCATTTATTGCATTAAAGCCGATGATGGCAGGCTTCAGTTTTTGGCTGACTAGAAAGCCTACCCCGAGCACATGGTGTTTTGGGTGACAGCTGTAATAAATGTCATACTCTTTTCTTTGAAAAACACCACTCCCCGTCCATCTTATTTCTTGTAATGCTGTTATGTCAGCCTTATATTCGGACAGGGCATCGGCTAGTTGCTGTGCAGCTCGAGCTCTGTATAGTGAGCGTATGTTCCATGAAAAAATCCTTAAATCGTTTAGCCGTTTTCGTTTCCGTGGTCGTCGTCGTGTATCCGGTCCATATCCGAGGCTTGTTAAATTTGCCATAATAATTCATTTTTACGGGCCTGGTTATTAGCCTTGTGCCAACCTTTCTCAGGATGTCGCTGCATCTTTGACTAAAGTATAAGGATGTGAAATTGCGCTTTCTCCATCATAACAAGTTGTCACCGAAAATCGATTCGATTCTTCCTTAAAGGATATGACTATTGTTTAAAAAAGTCGATTCCTCATTTGTTTCTGATCAGCATTACATGAATGGTGGCACCCGTCTTGTTCTATCTTTCTCATACTGACTTCTTGACGTAAAACCGATAATGCCCTTACTTCTAAGAAGCCTACATTTCTATCTGTCTCATACATTTTAAATCGTCGATGAGCAAAAACCATTCGTTGTCTTTTCTTGATATTTTCTTCCTGACCAACCATCATCACCAAACAGTATACAACAACGACGTTTAAACCCATCTGCCCATCTTTTTACTGAATGAATAATGATAATGAAGATGCAGACTCGTTCGACACTTTAACCTATACGGTGTGGACTTTAGCTGCTGGCAAACCATTCAAATGTTATAATAGAAGAGTATTCAAGTTTATTCCTTTTACAAAAATACATAATACGCTGACTTTAAACAGCTACAAAAACGTACTGTTTAGTGTATCAAGTTCACAATTAATATTTATTTTTGCAACACATATGCCAACGTAACAAAACGGTATTTACATCTACAGCAGTGCCATATATGGGATTGGCCGATTTCTGTCCTAGTAGATTTCTTTCTAACTCTTTGGCCATGTGTACTGAACAAGTTGACAATTCTTTGTTTTTTGGTTACCTATATGTACTTGCAGTCTGGCGCAAGACTAATGACCTTGCCTGGAAAAAATAAATCATTATGGAAAATTTAACAAGCCTCAGGACTTGCTAAATAAGGCCAAGACCGGTTCCCGGTTGTAGTGCCGGTGATGATGATGGTATGTACTTGCAGAGTTGACAGCATTTCTATCTCTTTATCTCAAACGGCTGGTGTTTCCAATTGATGTCATTCCAATAATCTATCGGTTTGTCTACAAATCTGACCCAATCTGGCATATTTCCCCAACCCCTTCTTCCTCTCCCTCTGACTTTGACTCTGACTCTGACTCTGTCTCCTTCCTTTTTTTCTAGTCTAATAATCAATAGAAAATTAAGAAATTAAGTGTGTGGTAGATTTATTCATTTGCACAGAGAATGTGAACGTTTTACTCTTTTTGAATATATAAATGGATCACCTCGTAACTACCTAACTGTAACCATAAATTTTCTTTCCAGATTGTTACATTGTGGTCGATTCTGTTGTTGAAAGACACGCAAACTTTTGAACATAAATTGACCAATGACAAATGGTCAACCTCACCGTCATTGCAGGCCTTCGAAAATTATGAGGTACGACTAAACAATTTTCCACAATTTAATAAGTATACATAATGTCTTATAATCGTTTTAGAAAACCATACACCAAGATGATCCAAAAAACCTAAGACAATTTACGAATGATTTAGAAAACGGTTACGGCAGTGCTCCAAATTTTCTCGAGGAAGGTTCCGAAAAGTTTTTAACCAAGAGAGGAACCGAATCACTAACCAATCCCGATATCTATAAATTTGAACTACAAGATGCGCGAGAACCTGATGATGCAACGAGGCAACTTATAGAAAAGCATAGAGCTAGAAAACTTCAACAAATAGAAGACGTTTCATCTATAGGAGCTGCGAGAAGAAGACGAGATGCCCCAAACACAGAGCCAGAATTCATTAAATTTGAAATATCCGATGCTGTGGATCCCGATGACAACACCAGAGAACTTATCAGAGAAACTAGAGCAAGAAAACAAAAGAAAACAAGAGCTCGACTACCTAGTACAACTCCACGATCCACGAAAAGACGGACGACACGAAAACGCAAGCGCACTGGACGATCAACTAGTATGCAAGAACCGCAATTTATACGATTTGAACTTGAAGACGCAAGAGAACCAGCACAAGATTTCAAGGAACTAATGCAACAAACAAAGGAACACGAAGTGGAAAATGAAAACAATTACCCGCCAACAACAGAATTGGTGATAAATGACACCCAAACGTCAGATGAAGATTCGATGGTAGAAGGGAGTAAACGATTCTATTACTACGAAGCTCCTCCAACAAAAGTCAAACGAGTGTCTAACGCAATTCCATCGGAAATCAATAAAGTGATCCAAATGATGATTAAAGACAAAGAATCATATTACAAATACAAGCATTTATATGAGGCGGCCAAGGCAAAAAGCCGAGCAAAAACCACACCCATGTACATGCCGTCCCAAATGCAAGCATCCCCAACACTTCAAAACTTAATGACCCTTTACCCAGAACAGACCTACGTCCAGAAAATAATACCTGTTCCAGTCAATGTAATGACAGCACCAATTCAACCACAACATAATATACAAAACGTTCCCCCGCTCGTCATCCCGGAAGTAGTAAACATCCAACCCCAATACCAACCTGTACCAATCTCCGTTTCCGTACCCGTCCCCGAAGCCGAAGTTAACGTTTACCCTAAGCCAATGAGCTATGTCAAACTAGTCCCCACCATGCCATCCATCTATCACCAAATGTCAGCAACCGGAAGGCCAATAATCACAAATGAAATTCCAAAAGAAAATCAATATGCCAAGATTATTCCGTTCGATCAAACTTACCGCTACGGAAAAGAAGTCAAAATGTACCCCACATCTGAGACAGTCCAAGTCGTTACCTCGAGTGGCAATACACACTCTGTAATTTTAGATGCAAGTGCAACAGCAGACGTGCCCACAAACAGTCCTAACGATCACCATGGGGTGGCCATATACAACAAAGGTCAACACTCACTCCCATCACAGCAATCTACAGAGTATCAGGAGCTCTCAGCTCTTGTAGGAAAGTCACCTTCGGATCAAATCCATGGTCTGGCATACCTTCTAGCCAAGGAGATGCAAAGAAGCAAGCAAAATGAAGCCTCCCGGCCACAAGACAACACTTCACCAATCCTTTTTCATCCAGAGAGAGCTAATTCGCTTACTCACTACCAGCCATTTCCGATCCCCCAACCAATTCTAGAGGAATCTTCAAGACAATACACCCCGATAAGGGAACAAAATTCGCCCGATATGATTGTCACCTCCCTGAAGCCGGAATTAGCGCCATCTTCTACTGTACCGACATCCTACGCCGCCGTTAAAGCCGTTGGCCTCTCGCCGAACTACAAGGGTGTAGCACAAATTCGTGAGTCGTCTCCGCTCCACTCAGACGACGGTAGTCTAAATGGGGTACGTTGGCCGACTACACTTTATTTCGTATTCCCTTCAAAATCTCGTTTCTAGACATTACCCGTCGACTTTAATAAAAAGCAATTAACCTACTTTTTAAAAAATCACGAAAAAAGACAAAAAAAAAGTAAAAACCAAAATAAAAAAACAAAAAAGATCCTTAAGCCAAAAAAATAAATGTGTACAGCAATCAATTGGGACGCAAGAAGGCCGCATTGCATACATCAAAACTTCAAACATCCTCCTGATTGATTGCTTTCCGTTCCTTAAATCCACACGGGGTTGTTTTTGTTGCTGTTGCATTCGGTAGTTCCGCTTTTAATATGCTCTGCATTTAATTCATGTCCTTTCAGCTGCAGTATGCCTCGAAATATGCATTCGGTTACCGTGTACGTGACTTCCACAGCGGAAACGATTTCGGCCACAAACAAAACCGAGACCTCGATGGAGTGACCCGTGGCCAATATCATATTTTATTACCCGACGGTCGGGTGCAGAATGTCATTTATCATGCAGATGATACAGGATTTCATGCGGATGTCATTTTCGAAGCAGGACATCACTGATTTCCACTGAGCCCCTCCGAACGTACCGAGTGCTATTTTTATTGTTATTTTCTTCATTGAATTAAATTAAAACATATAAATTAAATAAATTATATTTGTACAATAAATCTTCCCAAAAACCGTTCCCAAAAAACTATGTATTGTAAATCACTCACGACAGGATAAATATAAAAATTGGCAGTCTTCGGATTTGAAAAGGTGCTGTTATATTTCACTTTGTAGCGGGAAGGTATGGAATAGTATTAAGGTGATGAATTGTTTGATAACAATTCATTACCTTCTTTTTTAGATTATATTTGCTTATCAACCTTATATACAGAGTGGCCCAACTTAGGCGAGCGCATCGGACGACGCTATAACTTTCACATTTTTTGTCTGATAGCTGTCAAAAAGCACGTCCTTGAAACCTCTCCGGCAGCATCATTTCGACGTCATTCTGCAAAATTGGACTAAAGACGATTTATTCTACAGCGCCTAATTCATGTTGATTTGAAGGACTACCCGTACAAAATTCAATTGACTCAACGACTGTTGTCAGTGATAGATGTTGTCGTTTGATATATTTGAATTTAGTCGCCAAACGTCACGAGTGCCGACCTGTATTTCATGCTAAACGGAATCGTTAACAAACAGAATTGTTTGTTCTAAGGAGAAGTTACTTCTTCACGATCAAAAAATTACTGTTTGGTATTGTGTTTGCGTTGATATGATCATCGAGCCGTCCATCTTCGAAAGTGGACGTGTTTAAATAGCAACCAGTAATCCAGTGCGTTATCGCACTATCATAACAGAATTTTGTACGTCGATTCTTCGTGAAAGTAGTAGGAATCACTTCTAATTTCAACAGGCGGTGCTGCACCAATCAAGCCTAAATCTACAATCGATTTTTTTAAGATATTACGAGGAGTGTTAGATAATTCAGTGACTTTTTGAATAAAAGATATTTTTTTCGGCAAATTAGCATTTTATTTCTCAAGATAGTCTCATTTTAAGTCGATACATTTAGTCCATCGTTATTCCAATTTTTATTCCTTCCAAACAATAGGTATACTCAAGGCCCTCAGAATAGGCGTTAGTTTCTGTGATGACCTCTTCATTAGACCCAAATCTCTTACAGCCCAGCCATTTGTTCAGGTTTGGAAACAAGAAATAGTCGCAGGGGGCTAAATCGGAAGAATATGCTGGTTCATAGCCCAATTTATGGATTTTGTTTAATTATGCTTAATCAGCACATGAAAATCACTTTTTTCCATTTTCGTTAAAATTCACAGGTTGTCTGGTTTTAATGGCTGCCAAACACAAACAAATGACACAGATTGCTCAAACGTTGACAGTAGTGTATCTATTGATGGTAGCTGCATTTAAAGTTGGTGCGCGCGAAATACAGTTAAGTGCCACTAACTTATCAAACTGCCCTAGTGTTTAACCGTTTGATATCAAATAGAAGTTATGAATGGACTCGGCGTTCACCCAATTTGACGCCCCCAGATCTCGAACTCAAGACCCTCACCCAGCGAGAAATAGCCGCCATATCTACCGAAACACTTACCAATGTTATGGAAAATGTCAAAAAAGACTATTACATTACTCCATTTAAGCTCAGAGTGACCCGCAAGTGGATATTAATAGTGATGTAAACAAGTTTTCTTAAATAAAATTAAATAATTTTACTTAAACAGCAACAAAAGTCTTCTTTAAGTGATATTTGACAGAACAAAAATGCGTATAAAATAAATACATAATACCGTTGTATCGTTTTTAGATTATTATTATTTATTATTATTATTTATTGGCCTGTAGGAACCCGGAAGTTCATGACCTCACCCACTCGACTGCGCCATCGTTCCCTGTTCCGTGCACTCTCCTTCCACGTTTGATCATCTGATCCGATCTCCTCAAGGTCAAACCTAGCATTGTCCTCCCATCTCCGTCGCGGCCGGCCTACCGGCCTCTTTCCCGTTGGTCTACCGTCATGAATTCTACGCACGGTCCTATCGTTGCTCATTCGCGCCACATGTCCGGCCCATCTTAATCTTCGCCTCACTTGATTACTCTCACTATTGGAGGTTTGCGGTATAGCTCTTCCAATTCGTGGTTGTGGAGTTTCCTCCATTGTCCTGCCTCCTCGTCATATTTACCGCCAAAGATATCCCTTAAGACTTTATTCTTGAATACGCGGAATTTATTTTCTTCCCGTTTTGTGAGAACTCATGTTTGGCATCCGTATAGGACACTCACCATGATTATGGTTCTATAGACACGGAGCTTTATGTTACGTGACAGCAGTTTGGATTTCAGCAGTTTACTGACTGCGTGCCAACTAGCGTCGCCGGAGTGTAGTCTTTTGTTAATTTCCTTCGATATTTCGTGACTGGCCGTCAGTATCGTTCCCAGATATTTAAATTCTTTAACTTTTTCAAATATCTTGCCCCTGACGTTTATGAGTGTTCCCTGAGTTCCACCTGCTCTCACCGTTTTTTGTTTTGTCTTCATTTATTTCTAGCCCCACCTCTTCTGCCGCTTGCATGATGATTTCACAGTTTTTATCTACAGTTTCTAGATTATCGCCCAAAACGGCGATATCATCCGTATATGCGAGCACTTGTGTGACCCGGTTCAGGGATGATCTGACCATGCTGTCGTCTTGTACCTTTCTGATGACAAACTCGAGCATAAGGTTAAAAAGACATGGTAAGAGGCCATCCCCCTGTTTTAGTCCGTCCCTGATTTCAAATGGTTCTGAGAGGTGGTTTTCTATTCTAACTCGCCCTTTGTTTTTGTTCATGCAGATTTGAATGAGAGCGGTATATTTTTTTCGGAATTCCCATCTCAACTACAATATAGTAAAGTCTTTGTCTTGCGACTGAGCCGTCAACGAACAGTTGGTGAACAGTCTCTCCGTATTCCGACTTCTTTTCCACCAGTTGCCTTATTCTGAACATTTGGTCGCTTGTTGACCGGTTCCTACGGAATCCGCATTGGTAGTCTTACAGTATTTCTTCTGCGTACGATGTGATTCTCGCCAGTATAACATTTGTTAATATTTTCTATGTGGTTGGGAGCAATGACATTCCTCTATAGTTTTCGCAGTCAGTTTTGTCCCCTTTTTTGAAAATGGGTACAACTCTTGATGTTTTCCATTCTTCCGGAGTGACTTCCTTATCCCATATTTTTTTGATGAGCTGGTGGATCTTTCGAGCGATTGCGTCTCCTCCATGCTTCACAAGCTCTGCCGGCATGCAGTTGACTCCGGGAGCCTTGTTTGTTCTTCAATTTATTTATTGCGTCTACAGCTTCGTTGAAAGATGGATATGAGATCCGTGGCTCGGCTGTATGTACGTCTGGGGCGTTTATTTGTGGTTGATGGAGTACAGCTTCCATCTTGTCACGATATTGTTTGTTTCTGTGGCCAGACAACCGTTTGCGTTTCGAATTATTTTGGCTCTCCTTCGGTAGCCATTTCTAATTGAATTTATGCCGGCACACATACCTCTGATGTTCTTTGCTCTGAAATTTTCTAGGATTTTTTCGATCCGAGTCTTCTCCCATCCGCGTTTTTTTGCGTTTGAAAAGTCTCATTGTCTCTTTCCGAAATCGTGTTTAGATAACTTCTTTTTTTTAAATTTTATATTACACTTCTCTCGGGAGAGGCAAACCTATAGCGTCGACGCGGCGCCCCGAGATGCCACCAAATAACTGTTGCAGTTCTTTTTGAACAGTTCCAGGTGGTTACGCTCCGCAAACACTCGCATGGGGAGGGAATACCACAGCTTTCCCGCGCTGTAACGGAACGAGTTCTGATGCAGGAATGAACGCGCCGTCGGGAAATGAACCGCAAATTGGTGCGATCCGTCGGAATGTCTTGTGGAGCGGCTATGACCTGAATTGCGCAAAACAATACCACGAAGGACAGTATCCGTGATAATATCTGTAAAACATACAGAGGTCGGCTACGCGCTCGATGTGATAGCAACTGTAGTCCCGATGTCAGCGCCGGGTCCCCGATCAGGCGAATCGCTCGTCTGTGTATGCTCTCAAATAGGTCGATGGGTATGTTTAGGAGCAGAGCTACAAACATGAGAGCAATATTCGAGCGCGGGTCTAATTTGGGTTTTATACAGGAGAAAAATTGGACCGGAGTAAAGCATTTCTTGGCTCTGAAAAGATAGCTCAGATTGAAAGGTCCATCGTTCATAAGATAAACGAAAGAGTCTGCCAAGAACCTGCGATACTTCTGGTGCACACATCCTAATGTTGTATTCCAGAATACTACCCTTTATTAAATTTAACACTGAATCTCCTTACACATCCTTAAAAACTTCACTTAACATATATTACATTCTCACTTAATACATACCATTCATAAACATTCACAATATTACCAGTTACATCACATTTAATAACCTGCACCTTTTTATTCATTCAAAACATAGTAACTTTGATTTTCGTCCAAAATTTGATTCAATGTGAAAAGTCACAGAGAGAAAATTAAGGAGAAAAAAATCAGTTGGAGTTAAATAGATGAAAAGAAAAATGTATCAAAATAAATAAAAATTAATTTAAACTAAAACAAGAATTAAAAGAAATAAAAACAAATAAACAATATCAATTAAAAAGTAAATAAGACAAATAAATTGTAATCCGCGTAGTAAAAAGATAATAATTAAAATACATTGAAGAAATAAAGAAAGTAAAATATAAAACATCAAATCAATCTCTGTTAAATTCCTTGCGGTAAGATCGTTTCGAAAAATAAATGGTTAAATCGAGATACATAGGCGACGAGCTAAAAAAGAAGACAGACAGAAGACGTCTTACCATCCTCTAGAAAAGAAAAGGTCCACGCTCTTCCCTCGAAAGAGGAAGCACGGCGCCGGACACTCAACACTAAGAACTATTGCTGGTATTCCATCTGCGCCGGTTGTCTTCATACAGTCCAGTCTACGCAGAATGCGTTGAAAAGTATGCCGCGGAACCTCACACCGCGCATCGAACACCATACCGGCGCGACCACAGGTAGTTCCAACGGACCGGGATTATACAGGAGAAAAGTTGGACCGGAGTAAGCCATTTCTTGGCTCTGAAAAGATAGATCAGATGGAAACGTCCATCGTTCATAATATAAACGAAAGAGTCTGCCAAGAACCTGCGATACTTCTGGTGCACACATCCTAAGAACTATTGCTGGTATTCCATCTGCGCCGGTTGTCTTCATACACTCTAGTCTACGTAGAATGCGTTGAAAAGTACACCGCGCATGGAAGACCGTACCGGCGCGACCACAGGTAGTTCCAATGGACCGGGATCGAGGGTTGAATTCGCGGAAAATAAATTCGCCAACACATTAGCTTTATCCGTTGAATTAATGACTGACGTCCAGCTGCCCGTCACTAACGGAGGAAATAAGGAGGAACTGAGCCGACAGCCCCTCCCATTGACCAGAAGGGACGCGAACCAGTCGGGCACTGTAGGAGTGTATTGGTCACCCTGTCGTAGTAAGCCTTCTTCGCGGTATCAATCGTCTAGTTGCACGTGTTTCTGATTTTAAAAAAATTCGTTCTGTTGACGTCGGGACTTATCGGATGAACTTCATTTAATGGGATGCGGAATGTAGATTTCCACCGTAAGAAGAATAATCTCTGTGACCGACTCCATGCCTACGTTAATATCGGAGTCTCAAAAGCATACCTCCCACCACGGAAAGGATGCGAAGAAATCTCGCAAGTCGTCCCCATTAGCAGCCCCATACCTCCATACCTGGAGAAGCTACTTAGGTCGGTTATTCGCCTTACCATATATCAAGTGGTTGCTCGATAGATACCAAACAGTAATCCCAGTGGCGCAGCAATCTCCATGGCATGAATGGTCGGCTCGGATGTCCAAACCAGAACCAGGGTGTACGCATAATAACTCGATGACGAATTTCTTTAAGTTCGATTATTTATCATAATATCGGGTGGGCCATACATTTTTGCAAATGGCAACACTTGATTTCTTAAAAACCGTTAGAGGAAGGGGCGGGCGAGTGGCGGAGAATTGTGCGTCGCTTCATGCAATTTTAGTGCGCTTCACGGGACAACAGCGTGCTTTTTGTGTAAAACAATTTTACAAAAACAACGATTCCTACCTTACTGTACGACGCCTATTTAGAATTGAGTACGGATTACGGCGTGTAAGTGAGTGTCCAAGCGTTAATTTAATCAAAGCTTGCGTCAAGAAATTCGAACAAACGGGATCGACAACGAATACTAAACAAACAGGGCGCTCACGTTCAAGAAGAAGCGATGAGAACATTCGGGAGGTTGAAATTTCCGTAAGGAATGATCCCAAATCATCTAAGCGTAAGCATTCGGCGGCTGTGGCAATACCAGGAACTAGTCTGCGGCGAATTTTGCATTTTCACCTCAAACTGCACCCATATAAATAAAATAAGTTTGAATAAACGTTTATTACGTTCAATAAATGTTCAACAAAATAACATTTGTAGTTTTATTTATATTCATGTTTCAAATGTGCAAACAAATATGGCCCACCCTTTATCTGCATGATGTTCCCCCATACATAGTCTCTGCCGGAGATCCGAATGGGAAACTAGTTTACCTCCGAAGGTACCATCGTGACTTATCTCCGTGTCAGTCCGGGCCATCAGCCATACATCCGAAACATAGTCGAAGATTTCTCCCAACGATATCGCGGAATGTACAGCGTGGCGGGGTGGTATCTCACCTTGGGCCCGGCTACTACCTAAACCAACCTTTTCTCGAACCGGTCCATCACCCAAGCTGGGAAAGATGGCCACCATTTCACGGAGCTTATAGCTCAGTCACAATTTATGTACTATTTTCCAGGATTCGAATAAAAACGACTCAATGTCCTTACCGCAAACTCTAAATTCGAACGTGTCACATTAGCCAGATAAATAAGACTGACAATTAACTTCCTATATAGTCGATCCTTCATTTTTTGTCATTCTTTATCTGTAATTGGACCCATATGCGAGGATAGGCTGAAGAGTAGTACGCACATCCTTGCGGAGCACGAACAAGAACAAAGAAATTATGGTAATTTCCTTCAAGGAATCCAAACAGTAGCTTAACTTTAGTCAATAAGTTCAACTTAAAGAGGTCTAATGCCTGGATATTATTTTTATACAAAATAAAACACTTTTTTGCTTGTTTTTAATCCGCGGTCTTCTGTGGGACGTTTTTTATTTACAACCCGGGACGATTCGCGAGATGTCTTCACGTTCTTTCCGCGGTGGGAGGTGTGCCTTGGAAATTCCGATGTTAATGCATGCGCGGAGTCTGTGGCAGAGATTATTCTTCTCGGGATGGAAGCCTACATTCCGCGTTCCATCAAACGAAACTCATCTGATAAGCCTTGGTTTGATAAAAAGTGCGAGCAGATTGCTAAGGCAAAAAATAAAGCTTTTAAACATTGGCGCTCTAATCCCCCCGAAGTCAACAGAACGAATTTTGTTAGAATCAGAAACGCGTGCAACCAGATGATTGACACCGCGAAGAAGGCCTACAATGACAGAGCGACCAATAAACTCATTGAGTGCCCAATCGGTTCGCGTCACTTCGGGTTAATAGCAAGGGCTGTCAGCAGTATCTTCGCTTCGTCCTCTTTTCCTCCGTTACTGACGGGCAGCGCGACGTCAGTCAGAAATTCAAAAGATAAACCTAATGTGTTCGCGAATTTATTTTCCGCGAAATCAAACCTCGATGCCGGCCTTTTGGAGCCACCTGCGATCTGCGATTCTACGTGGACTGGACTGTAAGAAGATAACCGGCCCGAACGTAATACCAGCAATAGGCCTTAAGGACTGTGCTCCAAAAACATCACCAATTCTTGGCAGACTCTTACGCTTTTCTTATGCAGAGAGGACATTTTCTACCTGCTCAACATGGTGGTTCAACCAATCCCAAAGAAGTGGAAAAATTTTCTCCCACCAAATTACCGGCCAAAAGCATTATTGACTATGTTATCTGAGGTGATGGAAAACGTCATCAACGCCGAGTTAATTTAGTATTTCAAGTGCAACGGACTTCTGAATGATCGTCAATACGAATTCCGTGAAAGGCAGTCAACGGGAGACCTCTTGATCCTTATAACCGATATATGGACATCTGTGATTGACAGGCATGGTGAGTCAAGGGCGGTCGCATTAGATATCTCCAAGGCTTTTGGCCGTGTCTGGCACGGGCATTGCTGAGCAAACTTCTGGACGAAAAGCTTCCTCGAAAATCGATCGATCTGTACTGTTGTAGTCGGCGAATCCTCCGATCTGTATCCTGTAAATTCCGGGGTGCCTCAAGGTTCTATTTTAACTCCAACTCTATTTTTGCTTCACATAAATGATTCGTTGAAGTCAATGGATAATCGAGTGTTCAGTTTTGCGGATGATAGTACACTTGTATCCTCTTTTTCGAGTAATCGGCCGATTAGTGCATTAACGTCCCACCAGCTGAGATGTAGTCAGACCGACTCTCTGAACCAGTATCTAGATAAAGTCCTGCAGTGGGGAAAGGCCAATCTCATCGACTTCAATCCAACGAAGACACAATATACAACATTCACAAAGAAAAGTGGTCATCGGTGCCACAAATGATGATGGATGGCCAGGCCCTCGAATCTGGGGAAAACATGAAATTGCTCGGCGTCATGGTCTATGGGAATTATCGTGGCATAAACATGGGTCGAACATCTCCAGATCCGCCTCAAGAAAACTGAGTTATCTTGTTAGAGCCAAGAAATATTTCAATCCGGCCCAACTTCTTCTTCTGTATAAATGCGTAATTATACCCGCCCTCAAATATTGTCTGCTCCTAAGAATACCCTCAATCTACTTGTGGGCATACAGAAACGAGCTGTCCGCCTGATCGAAGACACGGCCCGCGGTCGGGACTACAGTCGCTATCATATCAGGCGAGTAGCTGACCTCTGTCTGTTTTACCGATATTATCACGGGTACTGTTTTTCGGAAAATCGTGGCATTGTTCCGCGCAATTCGGTTTATATACGCTCCACGAGACAATCCGACGGAATGCACTAGTAGTTAGGAATTATGGAGTATACGTATTAGGAATTATAGAGTATAGGTAGTTGGGGGGATTATGAAGTATAGGTAGTCAGGAATTTGGGGGTACACCTAGATAGGGTATATTTAGTATAGGTAATTATGTAGTATAGGTAATTAGGAATTATCGAGTATAGATACTTAGGAAATATGGAGTATAGGTAGTTAGGAATTATGGAGTATAGATAGTTAGGAATTATGGAGTATAGATAGGTAGGAATTGTAGAGTATAGGTAGTGAGGAATTATGAAGTATAGGTAGTTATGGTCAGAGCTTTTTTAGTTTGTATGAGATCCGTAAGCAAATTTTTATTAACTTCCATATTTGTATAAAACCGGGTGGTTCCAAAGATGGTGGCACAGGGCGGTTGAAAATAGGGTGCTGTTCTAATGTTATCATATAAAACAGGAGTATAAGTAGTTAGGAGTTATGGAGTATAAGCAATTAGAAATTAGGGTCTATAGGTAGGTAGGAATGATGGAGTATTGGTAGGTAGGGAATTATGGACTATAGGTAGTTAGTAATTATCGACTATAGGCACTTAGGAAATATGGAGTATAGACAGATAGGGATTATGGAGTATAGGTAGTTGCGGATTATGGCGTATAGGTAGTTAGGGACTATGAGGTATAGGTAGGTAGACATTAGGGTGTATATATAGATAGGAATTATGGAGTTTAGAATCAAATCTAAACCATATTGAAACTAGATTCGGAGGGTTTGACGATTACTTGTTCCGAAAATTTCTACGAGCCTCTCTATGAAGTTCATTCACAATACTTCTCTTTTCATTATCATCATTACGAGTATGCATATGTTACCAAATGTTTTATGTTTTTTTCTTCTTATTACTATTGTTGTTGTTATTATTATTATTATTATTATTATTATTATTATTATTATTATTATTATTATTATTATTATTATTATTATTATTATTATTATTATTATTATTATTATTATTATTATTATTATTATTATTATTATTATTATTATTATTATTATTATTATTATTATTATTATTATTATTATTATTATTATTATTATTATTATTATTATTATTATTTTTATTATTATTATCATTATTATTATTATTATTATTATTATTATTATTATTATTATTATTATTGTTGCTCTTCAACAATTCTGGGGATTTTAGGTCGATAAATTTTCGGAACAAGTAATCTTCGGTCAGACTACTTATTGTTTGTTAATTGGCGACTCTAATATGTTTGAGTGCATCAATTTTCCTGTTGGGACTTAAAGAAACCATGAAGACTGGCAACTTGCGCTAGCGACTTGGGGAGAGGGCGGTGAAAAATGGTTCAACCCCAGTAAATTTTGAAAAGTGGGTTCCGATCCGTTATAACTCCTCATGCAAATCCAAGGGGGAAAAGGACGGATCAACTTCTTCTCGGAGTGTGGAGTGAGAGAGTTTTTCTGATATCGGGGTATACGTTTAGTACTCGCTCCATAACATGATAGTCTCTCAAACGATGTCCCTCCGTCACGCTGACGATCCGAAATAAAAGAATGACGAGCAATCTTTGTCTTTGGTTAATTAAGTTTTATTTTCGTTGAGCAAAGTTTCTTTCCACTTACCAAAATCGCTCTTTTATGTTGGTGGCCGTAGTTTCGAATTTTTTGAAATCAACTGACTTATTGTTAAGGTTTAAATTGGATTTTAATTCAATCTTGGCGTCCCTATTCCTTGGGCGCTCGTTGAGACCCATCCCCGAAGCCAACATGCGCCGCCCTTTCGTAAACTTCATCTACAGAGATTTGTTAAAAAGAGTACATAAAAATTCCAAGAAGCACAAGCAAGATTTTGTGTGTGCTTCAATTGGAATGGGGTTCCAAGAAGGATATGGGAATTTGTTTGAACGAATTCCCGGTAGGTAAAATCATGAAATGCATTTGGAATTAAGCATTTCATGATGTTAGGCTTATTGGGATTTGAATCATGGACTTTTGGCTTTATTTGTCGCGTATATGATTCACTTGGGGAAGATGATTGGGATTATGGATAAATGTGGGGTTTTTATGTAATAAAGGGGGTTTGGTTGAGAGTAGTGATATAGGATCACTACAACAATATCCTAGGCCTCTAGAAGCAAACTATAATGGGAGACACCTTCTCTTTCCCTTTGGCTGGTGGTTGTATCTGATGTTTCTGTTCATCTTGTTGCTATTCATCCTATTGCTATTCATCCTGTTGTTGTTCATCCTGTTGTGTGCTTTTACAAATCATTATTTTTCCTCCAGTGCTTGGCAATCCATTTGAGTTGATCCTTTCTTTACTCCCGAAGAGGTGCTCGAAGAACTAAAAAGCTTTGAACACGGTACCTTGAAATTTACAGGTGTGAAATCATTTTCTACAGCAAATTCTAGAAATCGCAACCGCAAGTTGCCTTTCTCCATTGTCTCTCTAAATCCCAATAGTAAAACTGATGGACTTAGATATATTAAATACATTAACCACCAAACAATAAGTTGGGAGAGAATAAGGAAGTCCGACCGAAAAAGGAATTACGCTCCAATGGTATAGATCCACCAACTGACAGAAATCTTCATAATGACGAAATTGATCATTATCTTTAGACGATGAACAATATTGTTACTAATATAATGGATCGTTCTACCCCAAAAGTGTCTCACATGGAGAGCCATACAAACCGATACAGAAACTCAACGATCGACGAGCTGTTTAGGCAAAAGACTATTCTGCTCTCTAAGTTAAAACTGCTCTGCGGACAGTTCAGCGATCCAAATAGCTAGGAAATAAAAACAATTAAGTCACTAATTAAAAATCTTCAAAAACTGATCCGTGACAACTATAGATCAGTAATTAATGAAGACTGGAACAACAGAATCCAAGCCATCAAAGCTATTGGAACGAATATGTTCCCTCAAATAAATAAAGTCTTTCGAAGGAAAGATTATAATGACATCCCATGTCTGCGAGTTCCGCGGACTCCCGAGAATTGTCAAGCTCTGCTGCAAAAGAAGTCAAACTCAATTGCTGCTGATTTCGAAGTAGTGTATAGATTGAACGAATCGGGTCATTCTAACCTTGACCTGGAAAAGAGGGCTCTCCAAAAACACATTTCGCTTTGCAATGAACTTAACAATTGGCGTCTCTTAAGTCGAAGTTTCAATATCTTTAGTGAAAATAATAGAACGGATTCCCCGCTTAGAAATCTAAGCACTAGCATATTTGTACACAAGGATGAACTAACGGACATTCTTAGATCGATTAAGAACAAAAAATCTTCTGGAATAGATGGTATTCCAAACATTGTTCTAAAGCATTTACCTCTTGAAGTAGTGTTGGTTTACACTATTTTGTTCAATAACGCTCTAAATAATGCATATTATCCAACCCAATGGAAATCTGCAGTAGTCCATCCCATCCCCAAAAAGGGCAAGGACAGGAGCCATCCAGCCAATCTACGCTCGATTAGTTTGCTTCCGAACATCAGCAAGGTATTCGAGAAAATTATAAATAAAGCATTGACTAACTCGTGTGAGGAAAATGGTATTATTCCGAACAACCAGTTTGGTTTCCGATCGCAACATGACACAGTTCATGCTGCGACAAAACTTGTTTCCGACATACAGTGAAACAAAGCAAAGCGACAATGCATAGGGGCCTGTTTGGTTGACTTTGAAAAGGCTTTCGACACCGTATGGTTAGAAGGGCTGGTATATAAGTTATCGAAACTATGTATGCCCGAATATTTATTATACATTATCTACGATATGATAATGGGTAAACAATTTGTAGTGAAATGTGAAGATATAATCTCTAACAATACTTTCCACATCAAAAACGGCCTAAAACAGGGAGCAGTGACTTCTCCCATTTTATTTAACATTTACACTAGTGATCTAGTTGGTTGTATCAACCATGCAA
Organism: Microdon myrmicae; assembly: GCA_963931805.1. Lineage (NCBI taxonomy): Eukaryota > Metazoa > Arthropoda > Insecta > Diptera > Syrphidae > Microdon > Microdon myrmicae. The sequence goes on from OZ007497.1 coordinate 226,683,936, forward strand.
TTGCGTATTCCGACGACATTGTGGTGTATAGATCTGGAGAAAAGATTGATGTCATCAACAGACTTCTGCAAAATAATTTCAACAAAATCAAATGGTTTTGCGACGACTGGAAAATAAAAATAAATTTCCAAAAAACAGAGACTATCCTTTTCAGAACGCCCCTGCCCAGTGCATCAAGGGATACCAAACGGAATTGGAAAAAAATGTCCATTGCAGGGAGTAATAATCTCCCCTTACAAGTAAAAACTGTAGTCAGATGCCTTGGTATCTGGCTTGATCAGTATCTTTACTTTGATAAGCATACAGCAACTAAAAACGCATGTACAATGACACGAAGTCCCTTGTATAGTCTTCTTGGCCTCAAGGTGAAAATAGTTTCATGCTCGGCATTCATCTGACCAGTATTAGTGTATGGCTGTCCGGTATGGTGTAACAAATCCCCATTCTACATGGAGAAGTTTCAGGTGTTCGCGAGGTAGTGTTTGCGTTCCTGCCTCGGAATGTACAGAACTCCAGAGGCGCAATACAAGAAATACTATCCCAATAAAGTCATGTATGACAAATCGGGACTAAACAGAATAGATTACTTCATTAATAAGATTATCCGTGGTCAAACAACTAGGGAAATGTCCAGTGAAAATGATCTCATATCTGGAGCATTCTATCCCAATGATATGTGTATGGAGAGTTGTGCGGGTTCTTTTAAGCTTTTAAGCTAAGAACCCTCCATAATTGCAGCCCAACTCCCATTGTTTTTCGCTAACGCAATTGCATTAGCACCAGAAAACATTGCCTTTTTCAAGGGCATTTAATGCATGCAACGCATTATATCATTATAATCATCAGCACTACAACCGGGAACCGGTCTTGGCCTTATTTTAGCAAGTCCTGGGGCTTATTAAATTTTCCATAATGATTTTTTTTCCGGGCAAGGTCATTAGTCTTTCGCCAGAGGCTCCCCGACGGGGAATCGAACCTCGGTCTCCTACGTGACAGGCGGGTATACTATCGAGGAGCTCAACGCATTATATAAAATTCCTAAAAAGAATTCTCCCAACATTCACGCATTTAATGCGCTATTCAAATTCCGTGAAAGAATTCTTTAATGTACATATGCATCATAAATCCCAAAACATTCGGCACCCTTTGTCATCATTAAAATGCAATGTCGGACAGCTTGTTTATGCAGCTGCAATAAGCCGACCCGCGATTCGTTTGTCCAATCGACAAACAATTACCGCATCCCAAGCATTATCTTTGAAACCGAATTCTCCAGCATTTCCTAATACAAACAATCAGCGCAATTGCCGCTAAAACCGAATTTTTCAACAGGCATCACGTGTGCAAACAAAAGAATTCGGATTTTCTCTAGGCATTCTAGCGATATGATATACAATCCAAATTGTATTAAGTATCCCGAATGCATCACCACACCTAATGAGTTGCAGCTTATTTACTTAGCCGGACTCACTTCTCATAATTCTGAATTCGTTTCCTATTGACCTTCTCGCATGAGTAAACAATGATCTACACGATCCCTTTGTCCTATCAATTTTTCAGCTTTGTTTTCCCATTGCCTTCGCGCAAGAGTTAAACAAAGATCTGCCGATCGCATGTACACACATACCACCATGATCTTCACTACGAGATCCGGTTCTCTATTCCACAAAGAGAGACTCTACGTTTCTCTTGTGGTGGGTAAAACACACCCTTAACCGAGAGGATATTCACCACATCACCCCAAATCATGCCACCAGCGAATGCACTTCGCGGAGTCATTTTTCCATCACCCGTTCAAGCCGGACGTTCCATTACCACCGCTACCCGTAGCGCTGCGGGTATGCGTAAGTCTGAAAATTTGCAATTTCAGCATATTGAGTCAAATTAAGTAAATAGCAAAAATATTCAATTAGAAGTAATTTTTCTTGTGTCCCCAGTATAATGTCATACAGGTAGAGTACAATGTCTTACATTTTTTTGTGCATGCGTTTCATCGTCAGTGTAATTAGAATCTGTTTTCTGTAATCTAATTAAATCCAGTAAGATTTGTTTTGAATAAAAAGAACCTTTTATAACAAACAAAAAGTGCGTTTTAATTACTTCCTCCTTGTGTCGGTTTCCTTGCGAGGTTTCGTCTCGCTTGTTGTGAACGAAAGATGGTGGAGTTTTGTTCTTTGGTCGGTGGAACAATGGACGAACTTATAGTGATGATGGGGATGGGAGTGAACCCGTACCGTAGGCCGGCACACCCAACTTCGTTCCCCACAGAGTACTCTCCAGAATTGGTACTCTCCAGCCTTCCCTTTCTTTGATAAAAAGGGACTTATCCAAGACAAACATGGAGTCCCTATTATTTACCACGCTCTCCGTGGTGCCAGGGATAAACGAATTCTCCATGATAGCGATATCTCTAATATTCCAGATCGCCTGCTTTTTAGTATGGTGATCGGTGAAAGAGATAAATCAATAAAAGGTCGATCCCATCCCAACTGGTGATGGATCAGTGATGAAAAAAGGACTATACGTCCCCAAACATAGTATGCCTCGCAGGCGCACCGCTTTTCTTCCCCCTATCCGCAATTTCCATTTTTTTTTTGTTTTTCTTTTTAATTTAATTTCAATTTTTTATTTTTTTATTTTTATTTGTATTCCTTGTCTATGTTTGTCCGTTTTGTTTCGTTTTTTAATCTTTTATTTTGCTTGTCAGCCCCCTATATATGTAATTAAAATAAAAAAAATTATAAATAATACATGATATAGAAAAAAATAGAATAAATTTTAAAAAGAAAACGTATCAATTATTGTAACATGTTATAAAAACAGTTATTGTACGCCGAAAGGCATAAGAAAAATGATAATGTATTGTGACGCATATGACAATCAGTACTAGAACATGCGAGAAAGTCCGAAACAAAGTACTAGAATGTTCTATAAAGTACTGGAAAACTGGAGACTATGAACAATAGAACATTCAATGCTATGGAACGGACGGAAACGAAACACCGAATCAGAATGTGAAGAAACGGTATAAATACGTCGCACACAGATCATGGAGACAAGTAGAAAGTAAGAAGTAAGCAGTAAAAGACGCGATAAGTACGGAAGCGAGTCAAGAAATCGTTAAGTGTACGGTAAAAGTAACGGTTGTTAATGACGGACTAATAAAGTGTTATATTAATTCAAAACCGATTTAACGGCTCTTATTAATTAAAAATAATTAATCCAGCGGACCCTAAGCTCGCTACAATCGGTGTCAGAAGTGGGATTAATTATTAGTGAAGTGAATAAGCTGTGAAAGTGTGTTGTGACGATGTCAGATCGACATTTGTGTAATGTGTATTACAGGAACTCAGGTTGCCAAATGCCACAGTGACTATGAAATGAGCACACTTCATCTATTCCAGCAGTCGTGTCGATTTTTAAATGAATTTCTTGAGGTCAATTCGGGTAACTCTCTTTGTCGTCGTTTTTGATACCGTTGCCGAGCTGGAACCGTTAGCACTTGGGTCTTCCGTTGTAGAACTGGATTATCACCTGTTGGTTTCTTTGTCTGTGAAGGGAGAGTTAGATTTTAATTTTATGTTTTACCGATTCCTGGGTTCGCTCCCATCCCAAGATACACCAGCTCCAATTCCCCCGATGAGTTCGCTCGAACAAAATAGATTAAACACTTTTGACGTCCACTAGTATAAATTTTATATTTACAAGAGAAATTTTACATTTAATTCGATTACGACACATTTATTTCACAAATTTCTTCATTTCCTTTACTTTTAAGTTTACTCTTCTTCTAACTTTAACTAAACTTTCCCGTACCGTTTTTTTTATCATTCCTTCTTTTATTTTTAAATTATCTAATTTTTTGTCTACCGAGTGTATCGTCTTCGATATGACCTCTTTCAACTGCGGACAACCTTCTACTCTCTCTCTCTCCGAATTTCTCCCACTCCGAAAAGGAATGTATAGCGTTAAGCAAGGATAGTGAAGAAGGTGAATTGAACACACGATGAAACGATTGAAAAGCGAAGCAGTGAAGCATCAGACTACTAACCGTGTTTAGAATTTAATTTCCAAACTCGACTATATTCCACTGGTATGAATTATTTTTATTTTATCGCTTGGTATACGGTTCTGATGTATTTTTCTTATTCGATTTTTTTTTTCGTTCGGTGTTCTTCACTATTTTTGCTTGTGAATTGTGTGTATCTGTTAGAATCGCTACACACTCCCGCCGCAGTAACTTCGTTACGATCAGATTCGTATGCGGACGACGGACGAACGAGAGAGAAGCGAGAAAACGTCGGAGGCTGGGCTCTATGCGGAAGTCGTGACCGTGTGTGAAGTTCTGCTTTACTATGGGAAGTGGATGCTGCGTGTTCAGATCACGTCGGAGTCACCAATTATATAGCGTTAAGCAAGGATAGTGAAGAAGGTGAATTGAACACACGATGAAACGATTGAAAAGCGAAGCAGTGAAGCATCAGACTACTAACCGTGTTTAGAATTTAATTTCCAAACTCGACTATATTCCACTGGTATGAATTATTTTTATTTTATCGCTTGGTATACGGTTCTGATGTATTTTTCTTATTCGATTTTTTTTTTCGTTCGGTGTTCTTCACTATTTTTGCTTGTGAATTGTGTGTATCTGTTAGAATCGCTACACACTCCCGCCGCAGTAACTTCGTTACGATCAGATTCGTATGCGGACGACGGACGAACGAGAGAGAAGCGAGAAAACGTTGGAGGCTGGGCTCTATGCGGAAGTCGTGACCGTGTGTGAAGTTCTGCTTTACTATGGGAAGTGGATGCTGCGTGTTCAGATCACGTCGGAGTCACCAATTATATAGCGTTAAGCAAGGATAGTGAAGAAGGTGAATTGAACACACGATGAAACGATTGAAAAGCGAAGCAGTGAAGCATCAGACTACTAACCGTGTTTAGAATTTAATTTCCAAACTCGACTATATTCCACTGGTATGAATTATTTTTATTTTATCGCTTGGTATACGGTTCTGATGTATTTTTCTTATTCGATTTTTTTTTTCGTTCGGTGTTCTTCACTATTTTTGCTTGTGAATTGTGTGTATCTGTTAGAATCGCTACAAATGCCCACAGCTGCCTCCACAAGTTCCACAACCTAACAAATTTCGGTTCGCGCCTCCAACATGTGGATCGTAGGCTATATGCCTATATCGCTTGCTTTCCAATTGTTACAATGGGGATGGGGGAAGTTACCATGTAACATTTGGAGGATCTTCGCGTTCCTGAGTTGAAGAAGGAACTTCAGGACCGGAGTCTTGATAGCAGAGGACAGAAGCAAATTCTTCGACAGCGTCTGCAAACAGCATTGGAGGAAGAGGGTATTGATGTCGACACATATGTTTTTACGATTGGGCCAGACTGTCCGGATGAAGAAGAAACAGCGAGTCAAGGTGGTGCCAATGTAACGGAGAAGAGTTCGCCACAGTTGGACATTTCGGAGATGCTCAGGATGATGATGATAAAATTGGATGCGCAAGCTACAGACATTAACACAAAATTGAAAGCGCAAGCTGCAGATGTTAATGCAAAGCTGGATGTCCAAACGCAGTGGATGAAATGTAATTTTCAACACTTTAAGGAAGAACTTCGAAAGGAAGTAGAAAATCTGGATCTAAAAAACGAAGCTAAATTTAAGAAAGTCACCGATGAAATAACGCGAATCGAAAAGAGACTTGAGTGTGTTAAGAGAAATAAGACATCGCCTAGCATTCAACATGACTACAAAGATACAAGGATGCAACAGCCAACCTTCGATAGAACGGGACCCTTCCTTGCCCTTAATAAAAATAGAAAATACGCTTTGAGGACTGCCACGGGAGAATGTTCTACAGTCCACGGACAAGTCGAAAGCGTAATAGTGCTGCCGATATTACGGACGAATGCATTCTTGGAATGGATTTCATGAAGGAGCATCAAGTTGTTCTATATATCGGGCAAAGAACACTGCGAATTGGTAACTTGGAGGTTGCTATTACACTGCAGGACGAACAATTGTGAAGGCTGAAATGTTTTTTGTGTGAGGAGGATGAGATCCCAGCTCGTTCAGACTCGGTAATTTGGACCAGTCTCGAGAGTGATCTCGGTGACAATCGATTTCACATCACCGAGGCTGTACAAAATCAGCGTAAGGGGAACATCCTTGTTGGGAAAGCCCTTATCGATGCGAAGAAGCACATCGTACCCGTCAGAGTACTAAATGCGTCCAAGGAGCCGATCGCAATAAGAAAAGGAGAGGTAATCGCAAAATACGCACCCGTACTCGTATCATTGATAATCTCAATTCAGACAAGGGGAGAGGACCATTCAATTCAACAGCCCGCTGGTGCATCCTCTATGGTTAATAAGTTGATGTCCCAGAAAATCGAATTAACAGACAGAGAAAAGGCCTTAAATCCGTCCTGAACGATTTTTCTGATATTTTTGTGACAGGAAATGATAAATTCGGACCCACCGGTATAGTTCAACATTCATGGGCCTCGCCGGTAGTGCTCGTCAAGAAGAAGGATGGGACAACTAGATTTTGTGTCGACTACCACCGGTTAAAAGACCTTACGAAGAAAGACAGTTACCCACTTCCTCGAATCGACGACACACTAGATACTCTTTCTCGAGCTCAGTGGTTTTCAACATTGGACCTAAAAAGCGGGTACTGGCAAGTGAAAGTGAAGGAGGCGGACAAGGAGAAGACAGCGTTTACTACCGGAAACGAACATTACCAATTCAACGTGATGCCTTTTTGATTGTGTAATGCTCCAGAAACGTTTGAACGATTAATGGAAAGTGTTCTACAGCGACTTACATGGAAGACGTGTCTTGTGTACTTGGACGATATCATCGTTGTTGGATGAATTTATCAGAACACATCAATAATTTGCGCTCCGTCTTCGAACGACTAAGACAGGCCAACTTAAGGCTCAATTCGAAGAAATGTGAACTCTTCCAAAGACGAGTAAAATTCCTGGGACACATCGTTTCATCTGCAGGAGTTCAAACGGATCCTGATAAGATAGCAGCCGTCCAAGAGTGGCCTACCCCAGAAGACAAGCAACAATTGAGAAACTTTATGGGATTAGCCACATATTACCGACGGTTTGTTAAAGGTTTCGCCAATGTGGCTAAAACCCTACACGACCTAACGGGTAAAGACAAGAAATTCAATTGGACAGAAAAGTGTGAGGCAGCATTCAACACATTGAAGGCCGAGCTATGTAAGACTCCAACATTGGCATTCCCAAGATCGGATCGCCCATTTATATTGGATACTGATGGAAGTAACACAGGGATCGGAGCAGTGTTGTCACAGGAAGTCTATGGTAAAGAAAGAGTTGTCGCATATTACAGTCGAGTTCTATCTAAGCCAGAAAGAAACTACTGCGCAACAAGAAAGGAACTGCTGGCTGTCGTAGAAGCCGTTAAGAATTTCCATAAGTACCTCTACGGACGTCGATTCCACCTTCGGACAGATCATGCCGCCCTGAAATGGTTGTTAAATTTTAAGAATCCGGAAGGACAAATAGCTCGATGGATCGAACGACTTCAAACGTACGATTTCCAAATTTCCCACCGTCAGGGGAAGGTGCATAATAACGCGGATGGTCTATCAAGAAGACCATGTAAGCCAGATTGTAAACATTGTCATAGAGCGGAAGAGAAAGAAGGGGCGTACGACCTGCGAAATGTACAAGTAGAAGTACTAGATGGGTGGACGAGTGATGCTATACGCGCAGCTCAACTTCACGATGAAGATATTTCCGACGAGAGTGGAACATTTAAGGCATATTGGGCACAATGGAATTCCTTGCTGGTGGAATATAGAATTCTAAAGCGTAAATGGGAAGCCGCGGACGGAAAATCCCATCGAATGCAGATTCTAGTCCCATGGTCAAAAGTGAAGGATGTACTAACAGAAATGCACGACGGGGCGTCCGGTGGACATCGGGGAGTTAATAAGACACTTTCAAAATTACGATCTCGATTCTACTGGCTTCACATGCGAGATGACGTTGAGTCTTGGTGTAGGAAGTGCACTGCGACCAAAGGACCAACAGCAAAACCAAGGAGGGCTATGAAGCAATACAACGTGGGTGCCCCTTTCGAGCGAATTGCAATTGATATCTCTGGACCATTCCCAAAAACCAACGACAACAACAAATACATGTTGGTCATCATGGATTACTTCAGCAAGTGGGTGAAAGTCCTTCCAATTCCAAACCAAGAAGCAACAGCCGTCATTGAGCAGCTTATAAATAATTGGATCAGCAGATATGGAGTCCCCTGTGAGCTTCATTCCGATCAGGTCCGAAACTTCGAATCACAGATATTTCAAGGCATCTGTGGGGCACTGGGCGTAAGGAAAACCAGGACCACACCCTTACATCCGCAGTCAGACGGAATGGTCGAAAGGTTCAACCGAACAATAAAAGAGCATTTATCGAAGGTCGTTAGTGATCACCAACGAGATTGGGACAAATATGTACAAACCTTTCTCATGAGTTATAGATCGGCTAATCACGATACGACAGGCCATTATCCAGCAAGAATTATATTTGAACGAGAGATACGATTACCAGCCGATCTGCGATTCGGAATACCTCCAGACGCCATAGATAAGACCGAAGACTACGTAGCCGAATGGAGAAATCGCCTCGATGAGATTCATCATTTGGATCGAAAGCAAATCAAGGTATCCAGTGACAGGATGAAAACAAGGTACGACGTTCGAGCAAACGCATCCGGATTTAATGCAGTCGATACCGTGTGGCTTTATAACCCTCATCGGCAAAAAGGAAGGTCTCCGAAATTGCAGCAACATTGGGAAGGACCTATAAGATTCTCACAAGAATTAACGACGTGGTCTATAGGATTCAGCGAAGACCGAACGCCAAGATGAAAGTGGTACATCGTGACCGACTGGCGACTTTTGTTAACCCAGAAGACCAGTGAACTCAGTTCGGGACGAACTAATCTAGGCGGAGGGTAATGTGACGCATATGACAATCAGTACTAGACTATTCGAGAAAGTCCGAAACAAAGTACTAGAATATTCTATAAAGTACTGGAAAACTGGAGACTATGAACAATAGAACATTCAAGGCTATGGAACGGACGGAAACGAAACACCGAATCAGAATGTGAAGATACGGTATAAATACGTCGCACACAGATCATGGAGACAAGTAGAAAGTAAGAAGTAAGCAGTAAAAGACGCGATAAGTACGGAAGCGATAAGTCAAGAAATCGTTAAGTGTACGGTAAAAGTAACGGTTGTTAATAACGGACTAATAAAGTGTTATATTAATTCAAAATCGATTTAACAGCTCTTATTTATTAAAAATAATTAATCCAGCGGACGCTAAGCTCGCTTCAGTATGATTTAGAGTGTTTGCGAAGAGCCAGTAAGTTAATGTAAGAATGATATTTGTAAAATAGAAGTTAACATTTAGTCTTAAGTAAAATATGTAATTGAATTGTTAATTAAATGCGGATATAAAACAAACAAACAAAAACAGCGGTGGTTTGATGTGTTGATGTTTAACAATTTCATTATGTTGATTCGAATCACGCTTTTCGCTACATCGCAATACTACCATGCGCATTATATTTAAGGAAATCACACTACTGCCACAAAAAAATTCTTATTATTATTATTATTATTATTATAGTGAGACGGTAGGTGAATAAACACCAATGCAGTCCCACAATCCATGTAAAATTACGGCTACTTCAAAAGTTCCTTCCTCATGAAGTGACAATAAAATTTAAAGTAAATAAAGTAAATTTCTCCTCATATGCCAAAAGTGTTATATCTAGCTGTATATAACGTTTTAAAAAATACCAAAATCCAAATAGTTGATAACATTCTAAGAGTATACTAACTAATTTTAAATTATACGTATTTCACATGAACATCCGATATTACTTATTATATACATTACTCATGATACGGGGAATTTTAAATTACCATTATTAGCAAATCCATGCATACTCTCAGGTGCAATGTATTTATTTAAATACTGCCGATTTTTTACCGCTACTAAAGATAATAAAGACAATAAACGCATTTAGTCAGACGTCGAACCGATATTCCCTCATCGTATGTTGCTGAAAATCTTACATTTTTAATAGTAGATTCGAATCAACTGCCGAACGGGAAACAATTTTCAGTAGACAACAAATGCACCCATTTTAGGAAAATTTGTGGCTTTTCTGCTTTATTGAAAAAGAAACCTCGACTAGTAACTAAGTACAAGAAAAACTCAGTCAGCTTATGTAACCGAGGCGAATCTAAACAGAAATTCGAAAGAAATGAGGTGAATGAGTGAAATGCATTTAAGATACGCTAGCAGACAATGACAACATGAAATGCCAATCGTTTTTCTATCTGATAATAATGACCACGTTTCATGTTGGTATGATCACTAGAGAAACATTCGTTTTATGTTACAATTGAATTTAAGTTTGTTTCGATTGGGAAATTAATCTTCACATAAAATCTAGTCTGCTCTAGATTCATCATCATCATCGGCACTACAACCGGGATCCAGTCTTGGCCTTATTTAACAAGTAAAATTTGTTAAATTTTCCACAATAATTTGTTTTTCCGGACAAGGTTATTAGCCTTGCGCCATCTGCAGTAGATTACCATCTATAAAATTAAACGAAAGTGGAAACTATAATACCTACAGAGCAAAACAGCAAATCTTGCAAAAGTACATATATTTACGTAGTTAGGTAATATAGTGTCTTATATCCCTCGCTGGATTTACCATAATTGAATGAGGCACTCTGCTCACCATAACTTAGCGATATTAAATGTCCGATGCCACCATCACGATTACTCTCATAAAATGTATTATTGCACTTTTGATGTGAGTTTGCTGCTAATGAATATATTGCCATGAATTTTATTTTATTACAGTTAATTAATCAAGTCAAAACGAACTATAAAAATTACAGAGGACAATCGGCTTAAATTTATGAAATAAATGGCGGTAAGTGATTCACGCGTTCGACGTAATGTACAGGGCTTGATACCTGCAAAAATAAAACAACACTGACTAAGGGACATCACGAACATTCATTCAGTTCTAATTAGCTTTTATATTTCCACGAGTTGCCCTGTTAGGAGAAAACAAAAGAACGAGAAGCAAAAGCCATTGTTTTTTCTCGTCCTCTTTAATTTTTTTAGTTTGCTCACGATAGTTTAGAAGGTGTTACCATCACAGAACTCTTATGGTGAAAGAAAATATACGTGTCAGTTCTCACTATTTACTATCAATCTCTCCAACGTTCGCAGTTTTCCCACCAAGGTTCAGAACGTGTTACCAAACTACGAAAATGGTCACGTTCATAGACAAAACTTCGAAATGTTGTGTTGGCGTAAACTATGGCCAGCTTTGCACTTCTAGTTCGCAAGGTCATCCTGTCAGAGGCAAAGAAACATTTGTCTCCGTTATTTTCTATTACTTTAGGGGTTTGTCGCAGTGGTTTAGATGGTGTTACTAAACTACGGAAATGACATCGTTCAGAGATAAAACCCCCAAAATATTCTGGTGGTGTAAACCAAGACCGTCACAGCACTAATACATCGCAACGAAATCCTGTTAGAAGAAAATACATTTTAGTTCGCGTTCTTTACTCTCTTTTTCACCGAATTTCGTGTCGGTGTTACCAAACTCTGCACAGATCAAACACCAAATTTGTTGTTTCAAATATAAACAGTAATTTTATGTTTTTGCTTACCAACAGGTTGCGAGGTAGAAAATCTTGTACGTGGCTGTTGTTTGGTTTATGTAGAGTAGGGGAACTCACTTGGCTAGCGGTCGCGCTAGTTAAGGGAGTTAATGGTAATTTAGGGTTAAAACCATTGTAATCACTTTAATCTATTATAGTAGTAGGGTTATGGCGTTTCTGCCCCAGTTTTTGTATGGAAAATGGCATGGCGCACAAAAATAGATCCACCTTGTTTTTTTTCTGGACCTTTAAAAGTTGGGTGGGGTATCGGTGTGTATAACAGTTTGGTATTTTGAAATGGGTGAGTATTTTTTTTTGTTGATTCTTTGGTTTGGTGGATGTTTGAATATGTTATTATTAGTCATTGAGTAGAGTAATATGCTGAAGCTTGGATTGTATGGAAATGATTCATCATCACAGTCGTCCGCAAAAATAGATCCACCTTGTTTTTTTGCTGGATCTTAGTGTTGTTATTAGTTGTTTCAATTTTGTTCGGGTGTGATTCATGATTGTTTGGCTTGTTGTGTTGTTAACAGTTGAGCAAATCTTTAGTGGTTCGTGGGTTTGTTATCTCAGTAAGTGAATTATGTATTATTATTATTATGTATGTGTTTTTGCTGAAGCTTGGATTGTATGGAAATGATTTATCATCACAGTCGTCCGCAAAAATAGATCCACCTTGTTTTTACAGTTGGTTGGGAGGCCGGTGTGTGTATAACAGTTTGGTATTTTGAAATGGGTGGCTATTTTTGTTGATTCTTTGGTTTGGTTGTTATTATTAGTCATTAAGTAGAGTAATATGCTGAAGCTTGGATTGTATGGAAATGGTTCATCATCGCCATGGAAATTTTTGGTGATTCTTTATAGCGATTCTGAGACACTTTTTGTATGGGGAAAAAAAGCCATGCCCATATATGGTAATTCCGGAAGTGCTCCCCTAGGAAATGAGGTAATCGGAGGGGGGCGGATGATTCATGATCGTTGTCTTTGTGTGATAGATATTTTTTTAATTTTGAGTTGTGGATTTGTACTTGTTATCAATTGTTTTAATTTTGTTCAGATGTGGTTCATGGATGTTTGGCTTGTTGTGTATTTGTTATCAGGTGCGTACATCTTCAGTGGGTTGGGGATTTATACTTATTATCAGTATTTTTTCAATTTGAGGTGTGTGATGCATAGTTGTTTTGGTCTGTTGTATATTTGTTATCAGGTGTGTACATCTTCAGTGGGTTGTGGATTTGTACTTGTTATCAATTGTTTTAATTTTGTTCAGATGTGGTTCATGGATGTTTGGTTTGTTGTGTATTTGTTATCAGGTGTGTACATCTTCAGTGGGTTATGGATTTGTACTTGTTATCTCGGTAAGTGAATTATGTATTAGGTTTGGGTGATTAGCGTTCAAGGTTAATTGTGTGACATGAGCAGTTGGTATTTTTGAATTGTGTGTGAATATGTGATAGGTGATTCATGATTGTTTGGTGGTGAATATATTATTATTTAGTCATTGGGTTTGAGTAATATATACGGGAATTTTTAGGATGATTCTATCGTGAAATGGGTGTATGTTTTAGCTGTTTCTTAATATATGGAAATTTTTTGTGATTCTATCTGCTTTTGGTTTTTGTCTCGGTTGTCGAGAGCTTTTTCAGTAACTCTAAGCTGTTTCTTAATATATGAGAATTTTTTGGTGATTATAATTGCTTTTGGCTTTTGTCTCAGTTGTTGGGGGGCTGTTTTTCTTTTTATGAATATACCACTTGGCAGTAAATCTAATTTTATGAATATATACCACTTGGCATTAAATCTGGGTTGAAATGGTTTGTGCTTTTGCTAATGGTTTGTGTCCTTGGTCGCTAGACTTTCGGGTGGGTTGTCTCAGTTGTTGGGGGCTGTTTTCCTTTTTATGAATATACCACTTGGCAGTAAATCTAATTTTATGAATATATACCACTTGGCATTAAATCTGGTTTGAAGTGGTTTGTGCTTTTGCTAATGGCTTGTGTCTTTGATCGCTAGACTTTCGGGTGGGCTGTCTCAGTTGTTGGGGGGCTGTTTTTCTTTTTATGAATATACCACTTGATAGTAAATCTAATTTTATGAATATAGACCACTTGACATTAAATCTGGTTTGAAGTGGTTTGTGCTTTTGCTAATGGTGTGTGTCCTTGGTCGCTAGACTTTCGGGTGGGTTGTCTCAGTTGTTGGGGGCTGTTTTCCTTTTTATGACTATACCACTTGATAGTAACTCTAATTTTATGAATATATATACCACTTGGCAGTAACTCTATGCTGAACTGGTTTAATGCTTTTGATCTCTAGACTAGCAAGCCTTTTTGCTATATATATATATATATATTGAATATAGCCTATTTTTAAAGCCACAATTTTGAGTTTTTATATGGATATATTGTTAATTGCATACTTTAGGGCTACGCATTATCCATATAATATATTAAATTCTTTGTGCTTTTGGTTTTTTTTTTTTTATGAATATACCACGAGTCAACGAATGATTATTCAAGTCCATATTGGTCAAAAAAAAGTGTTGATATAAAAAAAGGGTGTTGTTGTCCAATCCCTTGACCTTGGAATCTATATTAAATTCTTGATTTCTAAGTGTTTTTTAGTGAGTCGCCATTACTCTTATCTTATTTTGCATCCAGTATCACGACCAAATACTGATTTCTATATAGTAAGTTGTTGGTCATTATTCTGATCCCTTGACCTTGGGTGCTATATTAAATTCTCGTTTTCTAATTCTTATTTTTCCATAGAACAATTTTTTCTAAGTACAAATGATTATTCAAGTCCATAAAATGTGCTGTTATCAAAAAACATGTGGCTGCTTGTCCAATCCCATGACCTCAGATGCTATATCAAATTCTTGGGTTTTTTTCTTTTTTCCCATAGAACAATTTTCTAAGTACAAATGATTATTCAAGTCCATAAAATGTGTTGTTATCAAAAATATTAATGCTTACCCGGTCCAATGACCTCATATTTAACCATAAAAAATTTTTGAATTCTAAGAAATATTAATTGAGTCCCACGGTTCTCTTATCAAAAATATGAATGCTTGCTTACCCGTTCCAATGATCTCATATTTAACCATAAACATTTTTTTGAATTCTAAGAAAATATTAATTGAGTCCCATAGTTCTCTTATCAAAAATATAAATGGTTACCCGGTCCAATGACCTCATATTTAACAACAAAATTTTTTGAATTCTGAGACGCCTAGTTCTCTTATCTTATTTTTTCTTTTTTTTCGTTATATTGTTCAAAAATGTTTTGCTGGTCCGGTGATATGACTAAATAATGATTTCTATGTCGCTGGTCATTATTCTTATCATAGTTTCCATATTGTATAAAGAATGTCTCGTTTCCGGTATTAGAAGGGATTTCTTGTATAAAAGCTCGAGTGTTTAAACCAGTGCGTATCAGTTTACTTTGAACTACAATCTGCAAACAACGTAACAGTGTGAAGAAAAAATCAACATCATCATCATCACACTAAATAGGAAAAAAGGTAAGTTATCTTATATTTATATTAATTATGAAAAAATTTTTAGGGAACAATTACGTGTCGATAATGTTTCGCGGTTAAATTTTAGTTAATAATTACGCGGTTCTAGTGTTTTTGCGAATAAATTTTTAGTTAACAATTACGTGGTTAAATTTTATTTAATAATTACGCGGTTTCTAGTGTTTTTGCGAATAAATTATTAGTTAACCATTAGGTGGTGCTAGATTAAATTTTTAGTTAACAATTACGTGGTGATATAGTTAACAATTACGCGGTTAAATTTTAGTTAACAATTACGCAGTTCTAGTGTTTTTGCGGTTAAATTTTTAGATAACAATTACGCGGTTAAATTTTAGTTAACAATTACGCAGTTCTAGTGTTTTTTTGCGGTTAAATTTTTAGTTAACAATTACGCGGTTAAATTTTAGTTAACAATTACGCAGTTCTAGTGTTTTTGCGGTTAAATTTTTAGATAACAATTACGCGGTTAAATTTTAGTTAACAATTACGCAGTTCTAGTGTTTTTGCGGTTAAATTTTTAGATAACAATTACGCGGGCGGTTCTAGTGTTTTGCGATTGAGTGTGTTTACCCTATTTTGATCATTGTTTTAATGAAGTTTTTTGTTTATATAGGAATTCATCAAAAAATTAAAAAAATCATCGAGGAATTCATCAAATAAATAAAAAAAAGAAAATCAACGAGGAATTCATCAAAAATAAAAAAAAAAATCAACGAGGGATTTATATATAAAAAAATCATCACCAAAAACGGTAAGTTATCTTATATATTAATTATTATTTCTTTTTTTTTTTTTTTTTTTTTTTTTGATGCGGTGTTAGTATTTATTTTGTTCTGCGTTTTAAATGTAGAGCGCAATATTTAATGAAAATTGTTTTGTTCTTAACAATAATACGGTGTTATCGTTTTAGAGAGAGGAAGTAAATATTAATATGAAATTTATAGTGAAAAAATATATATAGCAAAAAATTATCACTTTTTAATAGACAATCGCGGTCTATCGTAGTGATGTTTTGTAATAGCGATTTTTTTTTTCTGCTTTTTTATTCGTTCTTATTGCTAAAATGACACCGCCTAATACCTACTCAACCTCTCTTCCAAACAAAAAACAAAACTGTAGTAGTAACAATAAAATTTTATTCATTCCTTTTTAGATAAAAAAAACACCAACCAAAAAAAAAAAAATTTAATTTAATAATATAACAAAATATTTAATAATATGAAGCGATCAGGACAACAACAACAACCACCAACAATGTCAGGAGAACAACCTGCAAAAAAATCTAAGCAGTCGACATACAAAAGATGCTTGTTTTGCTATGAGAATGTTGAAGAGCAGCGTTGGGTTCAACATCAAAGAAAAAATACCCATAAAGCAAACGCTCAACAAGCTCTAAATGAAAATGTTTCCTTGATAGCAAACGCGTTCAAAAATCGTGTAAAAACATTCTCCATCACCAACAAAGATGAGAGTATGATAAATGTGAATAATCTGTTTGAAAAAAATATTCCATTGATTAATGAATTATTGGAAAATCAATTGGAAATTTTGAACACATTTAAATTTAGCATGGAGCTTTTTGCTAAGTTTGCGAAATTCACCAAAGAATGTGATGAGTTAATGCAAATAGATATAAAAAGCATGCAAACTAAAATGTACACGATTGAGAACGAGGAAGACATAAGGGAACATTTGAACACGGCAATTGAAAATATCAAAGCAAAATTGGAAGAGTTTCAAGAAAAAGAGAGCGGATGGACGTTGTTAACATTTCAGAGCATTGAAATTAACATCAACAAATACGAGCCACTTCGAGCTTCTTCCCATTTTAGCCTGCCTAAACAAATATTGACCAAAAAAGCCTGTATCAATGTTAAAAACAATGATGATTACTGTTTTAAATGGGCCATTATATCGGCTTTCGCGAATGATACACACCATGCTGATAGACCATCGTACTATCAAATTGCCAACATAGCAAGCGAAACAATAGTATACAATGATCAAGTACTTTGTTTCAAGAATATGCAATTTCCTCTGATAGTCAAAGACACGAGCATATTCGAAGCAAATAATCCAGCCATTAGCATAAATGTTTTTGGTTATGAGATTAATGATAAAGGGCAATATAAGATAATTGGACCCTACTATCATACTCGTGAGGAAAAAGCAAAGCATATTAACTTGCTTTATTGCATAAGTAGTGATGATGTAAATAAAACTCATTATGTATATATTAAAAACATCTCACGTTTGTTGAAAAGCCAGATCACCAAACATGAACATCGAATGCATCTATGCAACGGCTGCTTGCTACGATTCGCTTCAGAATCTGCCCTACAAATGCATAAGAGCGAATGCAAAAAAATAATAACAATTATGCCTGATGAAGGTAATAAAATACTTAAATTTAAAAAGCATAATCGCAAATTAATTGTTCCTTTTGTGGTGTATGCGGATTTTGAATCCATTCTACGCCCCATTAGCCAATGTGCACCGGATCCGGAAATTTCTTCAACGACAAACGTTCAACAACATATCCCGTGTGCTTTTTCATACCATATCAAATGCTCCTTTGATGATGATTTAAGCAAGCACCGCATATTTGTTGGTAAGTCAAAACATGTTTAATAAAAAAAAAAATCATAAAACTAATAAAACATTTTTTCTTTTTTGCAGGAGAAGACACACCAAACCGTTTTGTGCAGATGCTATTCAACGATTTAATTCATATTCACAAGGAAGTCATTGGTCGACCAAAGCCAATGGCTCCTTTAACAAAACAACAGAAGCAGCATCAAACAACATCGCCAGTCTGCAGTATTTGTAAGGTTAGATTTAATGAATTAGATGTAAGAGTAAGGGACCATTGCCATTTCACTGGTGTCTATAGAGGACCAGCCCATTCTCAGTGTAATTTAGATTTTCGCGTTCCAACCTTTTTCCCAGTCTTTTTCCATAATTTGACTGGTTATGATTCTCATCTATTTATGAAAAGTCTGGGTTGTATTAAGGGGGAAATACGTATAATTCCACTAAATAAGGAAAATTATATATCAATATCCAAACGCATATATTTAGATGAGCACAATTCATTTGAGATTAGGTTTTTAGATTCATGTCGATTTCTACAGTCTAGCATAGATTCACTAACTAAAAATTTATCCGAAGACGATTTCATAATTAATAGGGGATTTTACAAAAACGATGCCTCTTTGAAGTTAATGATGAGGAAGGGGGTATTTCCCTATGAATATGTTAATTGTTGGGCTCGTTTAGATGACTGTTCTCTTCCTCCAATTACAGAATTCTATAATAGACTAACGAATGAAGATTGTTTACTTGAAGATTACGATTATGCTCAAAAAGTGTGGAAGCATTTCAATTGCAAAACATTAAAAGAGTACATGCTTTTATATCTGCAGAGCGATGTCTTATTGCTGGCAGATGTATTTGAGAATTTTCGTAAGGTTTGTCTAGATATATATGAGTTAGATCCATGTCATTACTATACATCTCCCGGCTTATCTTGGGATGCAATGTTGAAAACAACAGAAATCAATCTGGAACTTCTAACAGATGTTGAGATGCTTAATTTCTTTAAGAATGGCATCCGTGGCGGATTATGTCAGTGTAGCCATCGACATACCGTTGCGAATAATAAATATTTGAAAAATTTCGATGCTAGCAAGCCAAATAAATATCTTATGTATTTAGATGCAAATAACCTGTACGGTTGGGCAATGTCGCAACATCTTCCAGATGGAAATTTTCAATGGAGTGATCCACAAATCTTCACAACCGATTATATTTTAAATTGTGATGGAAACGATAAAATCGGCTATGTATTGGAAGTAGATTTAACTTATCCAATTGATCTTCACGATCAGCACAATGATCTTCCATTTTGCCCAGAAAATATGATAACGCCTGGGTGCAAAACTCCTAAGCTTGTCGCTAGTCTACATTCAAAGACAAAGTATATAATTCATCTAAAGAATTTACAACAATGTCTGAAACATGGGCTGATTCTCACTAGAGTTCATAGAGTGTTGTCTTTTACACAATCTGAGTGGTTGCAAAAATATATAACCCTCAACACGGAGTATAGAAAAAAGGCGAAAAATAAGTTTGAAAAAGACTTTTTTAAATTAATGAATAATAGTGTGTATGGCAAAACCATGGAGAATGTTGAGAAGCGACGAGATGTAAAAATTGTCTCTCAATGGGAAGGAGAAAGAAATTCACACAGCGCCAGAAAACTGATTGCTCGTCCCAATTTCCATAGCCTCTCAATATTTACACCTCAGATGTGTGCTATTGAACTGAGCAAGGCGCGAATAGTATTTGATAAACCCATTTATTTAGGATTCGCAGTATTAGAACTATCAAAATGGCTCATGTATGACTTTCACTATGATTACATGAGAAAAAAGTTTGATAGGGCGATTCAGCTGAATTACATGGATACAGACTCTTTTATCTATACAATATCAACTAATGATTTTTATTCGGATATATATAGCGATATTGTTGATCCCGAAAAATCTAGGTTTGATACATCGGAATATCCAATAGATAACATTCATAATTTCCCTCAAATAAATGGAAAAGTCCTCGGAAAATTCAAAGATGAGAACAATAGCAAAAACATGACTGAATTCATTGGGTTAAGAGCTAAAATGTACTCTTTTGCTTTAGACACCAGTGAAGTAACAAAAAAGGCTAAGGGGGTAAAGAAGTCTGTTACCAATAGTTTAGATATAAGAGATTATAGAAATTGTTTATTAAGACGTAAGTTATTATATAAACCTATGTTAACATTTAGAAGTAAGTTACACAATATTTATACGCAGTCTGTAAATAAGTTAGCATTAAGCGATAGCGACACAAAAAGGTATATTTGTGAAGATCGCGTAAGCACGTATGCTTGGGGGCATAATAGATTAAGTAATGTTTAAGTTAAAAATTATGACTCATATTTATATTTAATAATAGGATTGTTATATATTTTTTAAATAATGTAAATAATTTTTTTGTAGCTAATAGGATAGATATAAGAGATATTTGTAGTAAAAAATAAAACAAGTAATAAATTATAACGTTATGAGAAAAAAAATTACCTATTGTTTTTCTTTATTGATTCGCTTGTGTGTCTATGGAATGACTGTTTTAGACTAACTGGATACATTCGATAGTCTATCATTATAAATAGGACTTTATTACTCGTGCTGATTACTGTGGAAAAACTAATATTGATGTCAATGGGTTAAAAATAAATTCTTCAAACTCATTTGGTCATGGTACCGGAATCCACCCATTTTTAACAATATGGAAACTATGATAAGAATAATGCTCAACAATTTACTATATAGAAACCAAGAATTCTTCAAACTCATTTGGTCATGTATGGAAACTATGATAAGATGAATAGGATAACCACCTAAACCCAAACAGGGTGGGTTCTTCAAACAGGGCGGATCCAAACAGGGCGGTTCCAAACAGGGCGATTCCAAACAGGCGGTTTCTTTAAACAGGGCGGTTCCAAACAGGGCGATTGCAAACAGGCTGTCTCTTCAAACAGGGCGGTTCCAAACAGGCGGTTTCTTTAACAGGGCGATTCCAAACAGGGCGGTTTCTTCAAACTGTTTGTATTATAGCTACCCCTCTGTGATAGCTCTTCAATGCTGTAAGCAGGTCTTATCATATGATGTTATGGTGGACTATATTTGATATTCTAAGACTCCTGGAAAAAAATTGCCTCAATTAATTTTAAGGTTTAAAGAACAATGATCAGCGGTTTTATTCATGTAGGTAAGATAAGAATAATGGAGACTTATTAAAAACACTTAGACATCAAGAATTTGATATAGCATCCAAGGTCATGGGATCGGGCAAGCACCCCCACATGTTTTTTTGATAACAGATCATTTTATGGGCTTGAATAATCATTTGTACTTAGAAAATTGTTCTATGGGAAAAAAGAAAAAAACCCAAGAATTTGATATAGCATCTGAGGTCATGGGATTGGACAAGCAGCCACATGTTTTTTGATAACAGCACATTTTATGGACTTGAATAATCATTTGTACTTAGAAAAAATTGTTCTATGGAAAAATAAGAATTAGAAAACGAGAATTTAATATAGCACCCAAGGTCAAGGGATCAGAATAATGACCAACAACTTACTATATAGAAATCAGTATTTGGTCGTGATACTGGATGCAAAATAAGATAAGAGTAATGGCGACTCACTAAAAAACACTTAGAAACCAAGAATTTAATATAGATTCCAAGGTCAAGGGATTGGACAACAACACCCTTTTTTTATATCAACACTTTTTTTTGACCAATATGGACTTGAATAATCATTCGTTGACTCGTGGTATATTCATAAAAAAAAAAAACCAAAAGCACAAAGAATTTAATATATTATATGGATAATGCGTAGCCCTAAAGTATGCAATTAACAACATATCCATATAAAAACTCAAAATTGTGGCTTTAAAAATAGGCTATATTCAATATATATATATATATAGCAAAAAGGCTTGCTAGTCTAGAGATCAAAAGCATTAAACCAGTTCAGCATAGAGTTACTGCCAAGTGGTATATATATTCATAAAATTAGAGTTACTATCAAGTGGTATAGTCATAAAAAGGAAAACAGCCCCCAACAACTGAGACAACCCACCCGAAAGTCTAGCGACCAAGGACACAAACCATTAGCAAAAGCACAAACCACTTCAAACCAGATTTAATGTCAAGTGGTCTATATTCATAAAATTAGATTTACTATCAAGTGGTATATTCATAAAAAGAAAAACAGCCCCCCAACAACTGAGACAGCCCACCCGAAAGTCTAGCGACCAAGGACACAAACCATTAGCAAAAGCACAAACCATTTCAACCCAGATTTAATGCCAAGTGGTATATATTCATAAAATTAGATTTACTGCCAAGTGGTATATTCATAAAAAGAAAAACAGCCCCCCAACAACTGAGACAAAAGCCAAAAGCAATTATAATCACCAAAAAATTCTCATATATTAAGAAACAGCTTAGAGTTACTGAAAAAGCTCTCGACAACCGAGACAAAAACCAAAAGCAGATAGAATCACAAAAAATTTCCATATATTAAGAAACAGCTAAAACATACACCCATTTCACGATAGAATCATCCTAAAAATTCCCGTATATATTACTCAAACCCAATGACTAAATAATAATATATTCACCACCAAACAATCATGAATCACCTATCACATATTCACACACAATTCAAAAATACCAACTGCTCATGTCACACAATTAACCTTGAACGCTAATCACCCAAACCTAATACATAATTCACTTACCGAGATAACAAGTACAAATCCATAACCCACTGAAGATGTACACACCTGATAACAAATACACAACAAACCAAACATCCATGAACCACATCTGAACAAAATTAAAACAATTGATAACAAGTACAAATCCACAACCCACTGAAGATGTACACACCTGATAACAAATATACAACAGACCAAAACAACTATGCATCACACACCTCAAATTGAAAAAATACTGATAATAAGTATAAATCCCCAACCCACTGAAGATGTACGCACCTGATAACAAATACACAACAAGCCAAACATCCATGAACCACATCTGAACAAAATTAAAACAATTGATAACAAGTACAAATCCACAACTCAAAATTAAAAAAATATCTATCACACAAAGACAACGATCATGAATCATCCGCCCCCCTCCGATTACCTCATTTCCTAGGGGAGCACTTCCGGAATTACCATATATGGGCATGGCTTTTTTTCCCCATACAAAAAGTGTCTCAGAATCGCTATAAAGAATCACCAAAAATTTCCATGGCGATGATGAACCATTTCCATACAATCCAAGCTTCAGCATATTACTCTACTTAATGACTAATAATAACAACCAAACCAAAGAATCAACAAAAATAGCCACCCATTTCAAAATACCAAACTGTTATACACACACCGGCCTCCCAACCAACTGTAAAAACAAGGTGGATCTATTTTTGCGGACGACTGTGATGATAAATCATTTCCATACAATCCAAGCTTCAGCAAAAACACATACATAATAATAATAATACATAATTCACTTACTGAGATAACAAACCCACGAACCACTAAAGATTTGCTCAACTGTTAACAACACAACAAGCCAAACAATCATGAATCACACCCGAACAAAATTGAAACAACTAATAACAACACTAAGATCCAGCAAAAAAACAAGGTGGATCTATTTTTGCGGACGACTGTGATGATGAATCATTTCCATACAATCCAAGCTTCAGCATATTACTCTACTCAATGACTAATAATAACATATTCAAACATCCACCAAACCAAAGAATCAACAAAAAAAAATACTCACCCATTTCAAAATACCAAACTGTTATACACACCGATACCCCACCCAACTTTTAAAGGTCCAGAAAAAAAACAAGGTGGATCTATTTTTGTGCGCCATGCCATTTTCCATACAAAAACTGGGGCAGAAACGCCATAACCCTACTACTTATTATTATAATAAACATATTAAATAATCATGGCCAGCAAAACCAGCAATCATCATAAGTCAACATAATAAAACGAAAATAACCATTGTTATCAAACTAAGATAAAAAACCATTGCAATTACTTTAAGCTAATATTCATGTCAAGCAAAACCCAACAATCATCATAAGCCAACAAAGATACACACGACCCGAGTACCCAACAAGCATCATAAGTCAACACAACAAGACAAAGATGCACACGACCCGAGTACCCAACAAGCATCATAAGTCAACACAACAAGACAAAGATTCACACGACCTAAAGACCCAACAATCATCATATGAGCTAAGATGATAAGACGTCCGAAGCAAAGACTATAAATGCTACATGATGACCAGACGAAGGGGGGATTCTGATTTGGACACCAGCCGGCATAGCCGAGAACTAAGTAAAACTTGTAACAAAGATTAATAACAATTAGAATTTGTAAATAAAATTAATATAAGTGAAATTCACAAATAAAGTTTTTAAAAAGTTAAATTCCGTGAATTGTGACTTAATTGGCGATCCTGCCAGGAGTGTTTTGGATTATAACTCCATCACAACCTGTGGACCATACCCGGACGAGACGAGGACCATATCTGGACCTAACTAGGACCATAGCTGTACCTGACAAGGACCATATCCAGACCTGACCAGGAACTCATCCGGACATTACTAGGCGAAAAACACACTGGAAACCACACTAAGAGTTGCATAGGACCCACCGAGGAAAAACCGTGAGTAAAAATTAAATTTTCTTAAAGTGTCAGTGATACCCTAGCAATAAAGGACAACATCCGCATAAGTACGGACACAACAAGTTTTGACTGCATAGCAGATAAAAAAGGAAAGTGAGAAAAAAACACACTCACGATAAAACCCCGGGATTAGACCCACATCTCCTTTATGAAAATTCCTAAAATACGGAATAAGTCGTCGAGACCATTCGAGAGACCATCCGCCCCAACCGAATCAGAAAGTGAAAGTGAAGAAATGGCCTCAGCAGCAGAACTACAAGCGCAGATCGCTCACCTAACAAGTACCCTATCGGCATTAATAACCGAGAATAAGGAAACCAGGGAAGCCGTCATACGGATACAACAGCAAGGATTAAACAAGGAAATAGTTACGATAGAAAAGCTAACCCCCGTAACTTGGAAGCTAGAAGATCCTAGCCAAATCGACACCAGTATATTTAAAAACATACCTGTTTTCAACGGCAAACCAGAGGAGTATAGAGCATGGCGGAGTCTGATCTGGAACCTAATGGAGGAAATAAAAAGATTCCAACAGACAAATGAATATTTTAAATGCCTACAAATCCTCAGAACAAAAATACAAGGCGACGCAGCGGACATATTGGTGAACCACAATACCATACTTAATTTCTACGCTATAATCAATAGGTTAGATTATACTTACGCCGACCAAAGGCCACTTTATGTGTTACAAGAAAACTTATTGAAAATTAAACAGGAAAAATTAGAAGTTACGGAGTATTTCAATAACATCAATAAAGCCTTAAATCTAGTACTAACTAAAATCGAGATGCAAGGTACGAATAAAAGTGAAGCCTCATACACCAACGCTATGGAATCAGGCGTTAGAGCCTTTGCTCAAGGATTAAATTGTGAATACACAAGAGGAGTACTTTTTTCCCAAAATCCGAAAACTCTGGAAGAAGCGTATGCAATCGCTAGAACTATCTTACACAACAAAGAAGCATACGGATTAAGCGAAAGGTATCACTATAGACCTCGGAACTCATATGATCAGAGACACCAGAAGAGATACGAAAAATACGAAAGGAAAGTCGAACCACCACAAGGCTACAAGGAGCAACGTTATTACAAACCCAACGTGCAAACATATGTGAAGCCGAAGCCTGAACCAATGGAAGTGGATGAATCTATCCGAGACAGGAGATCACACAATAACCAACAACAGAGACAGTGGAATAACCCCTTCAGAACAACTTCAACACAATACCATAGAAATGGGCCCCAAGAAATGAACAAAATACATCATAACGATAACATTTCTAACAGCCCACAGATAGGTAGCGAAGACAATGACCATGAAGCTAAGACGACTTTTTTAGCCGAATAAATGGTCTTCCGTGTTTGACCCTAAGAACCAAGGATAAAGGAAGACCCGAGCTCCGAGTGACTATTCTTATAGATACTGGAGCCACCAATAATTACGTTTCCTCAAACTACCCCTATGGAGCACCCATACCAATAGAACCCATTGAAGTTAATACAATGCATGGTACGACATTAACTCATGCAAAAAAACAAGTCAATATGTTTAATACGAATCTAATATTTTATGTCATACCTACTCTAAGAAATTTTACAATGATACTAGGAGAAGCAGGCTTAGTTCAATTAAACGCCAAGATAGACTTAGAAACTTATTCAATTACTTACAAAACCCCCAAAATGCAAATAAATTATTCTCTTGATGACGAATACTATTCTAAGGAGGTAGATGCAATTATGGAACAAAACAATAAATTCATTCCCACCCTCCCCTTCATTACCCAAGTAGAAGCCTCAATACGTACTAAACATGAAGATCCTATTTACTCGCGACAATACCCTTACCCCATGTCCGACAACAAGTTTGTAAATGAGGAAATCGCTCGACTACTCAAGGCAAGAAAATCCATAAAGACAACATTAGGAACACAAAATGTACATCATAATTGCTCTCCTACTAATACCTCAAGCGAAAACTCTTGAAATAAAAGACCTAACTGGCCAAAAATACATATCCATCGAAACCGCACCAGTTCACCTGTACAACGAGACCGAATACCTCCTTCATATTTTTAACTTAACGAAGATACTCGCACCCATACACATGGCAAAAGAAACAGCGGGACATGAAGAAACATCATTACAGATGAAAGCAATTCTCCATCGTATAGATTCGCTAATGGCGCAAATCACTCCGCATGAAGTCAGGCCAAGGAGACAAATAAACCTTTTAGGGTCAGTATTAAAACTGATAACGGGTACACCAGACCACAACGACATAGTCGAAATTGAAACCCGCTTGAATACACTAGTAAAAAACAACAACGAACAAAAAGCGATTAACTCGAGATTCGAGAAACTACTAGAGAAAGTAGATAATAAAGAGCACAGCTCAGAAACCATCCTACAAGAAGTTTATTACGAACTCGAAACAATTACAACCACCATAAATTTAGCAAAAAATGGGAACTTTTACTCCAAAGCTATTGATACGTATGACGTAGAAGAAATAATCAAACATGAAAATACTGGTATCCCTATCATACATGTTCTAGAGTACTCTAAACAATTTATCTGTTATTATAAAGATTCTATTGTAATTACATACAAATATCCAGTAATAATCAAACAATGTCATTTGTACAAACTATATTCCCTATCCAGTAGAATTGGCAAACTAAAATTAAAAGAAAAAATAAGTCTATGTAATCAAAATTATGTAAATGTTAATGATTGTAAAAATTATATTGGGGACTACATTTGTAAAATAGATTACAGCAAAGATAGTTGCACCATACCCCTACTAAAAAACGAACCAGTACATTGTAAGTCTATAAAGGAAAACAATAAAGATATAAAAGAGTTAGAAGATGGGTACATATTTTTTAATCAAGAACAAATAGTGAATAATGTAACAATGACAGGCCCGAAACTCATTCATTTTGAAAATACTGTAACAATAAATAATAAAACATATACGAACAGAAAAAGGTTGATGAAAAAATTAATTGTACAAAACCATAATAATGATGTAACAATACTAGAGTATATGACCTCCAACAAAGAAACTAAATTTACAAACTTACAAGAATTATCCACGATACTCATACCAATCGAAGAACATCCTATACTTACACTTTTTGTAACACTTATAATAATTGTAATAATTAGCATGAGCATATGTGTAATAAAAACCATTGTAAAAATTATTAATATTAAGAAAAAACACAAATACATAGTACAATACACCAATGCTCTGGAAAAACTCAAAAGCGAGGACGCTTTATCTTAACAGAGGGGGGAGTTAAGGGAGTTAATGGTAATTTAGGGTTAAAACCATTGTAATCACTTTAATCTATTATTATAATAAACATATTAAATAATCATGGCCAGCAAAACCAGCAATCATCATAAGTCAACATAATAAAACGAAAATAACCATTGTTATCAAACTAAGATAAAAAACCATTGCAATTACTTTAAGCTAATATTCATGTCAAGCAAAACCCAACAATCATCATAAGCCAACAAAGATACACACGACCCGAGTACCCAACAAGCATCATAAGTCAACACAACAAGACAAAGATGCACACGACCCGAGTACCCAACAAGCATCATAAGTCAACACAACAAGACAAAGATTCACACGACCTAAAGACCCAACAATCATCATATGAGCTAAGATGATAAGACGTCCGAAGCAAAGACTATAAATGCTACATGATGACCAGACGAAGGGGGGATTCTGATTTGGACACCAGCCGGCATAGCCGAGAACTAAGTAAAACTTGTAACAAAGATTAATAACAATTAGAATTTGTAAATAAAATTAATATAAGTGAAATTCACAAATAAAGTTTTTAAAAAGTTAAATTCTGTGAATTGTGACTTAATTCGCTCGGCTTTGAACACAGTACTGCCATGAGTCTGTAAGAGGTACGTCTGTTGCGCAACGAATTATTATAAAATGTTCACAAATGAAGTCGTTAAACTCTCGGGAATTGTTCTCGATTGAAGCTACAGTTTGGCGATAATACACTGTCTCAGGAGGTGTATAAGGAAAAGAAGTATCGATAGACATTGGCCTTAAATGCACATTCGTGTGGTTCGGCTAAAGAATGACTCTCTATGTTTGTTTGTGCGCCTGAAGTCCACTTTCAACGTGAACTGATGTGCATTCACAGATTGGCGGGTATCGCGGAAAAATGTCTGAGTAGGCGAAACACGTTGAGCAAGTTTAGTTGAGCAACGACCGTGATAATACCTATAGAAAAGAGATATGCATGATACGTTGTGCCTATGTTCTAACGACGGAATTGATCGACTCAAAGCTGGGTCTCCAGTAAGTTTCACTGCTCGTTTTTGCATTCATTCGAGCACGAGTAGTGCAGTTTTGGATGCGGCTGACCAAATATGGAAGTTGAACTGAGACGAATATCATCATCATCATCATCATCATCATCGGTACTACAACCGGGATCCGGTCGTGGCCTTATTTCAAGTCAGAGGCTTGTTAAATTGTCCATAATAATTTGTTTTTTGGGGCAAGGTTACTACCCTTGCGTCAACCTTTATCAAGATCTAGCCGTATATAACTTGAAAAAAAAACCAAAACCTAATATAAGATATGAATCTAAAAGTATGTAGTACTCCGGAAAGCCTAACTATTTCCTTACCTCATAGAAACAATCTCCTCCTCCCACATACAAATCCCTAGAACCAAATCAACATTGAATCCAATATCAACCAAATCTAACTAAACGTTCAAACTCTCAAACATTGAATTCAATTCAATTCGAATTCCTAAAAGATCCAAAGCCCAAAACGTGCATGTGTCCAAACAAAGGCATATCTATTTTCGGCCGACACAAAATTCGAGCAATCATAAACATCCCAATGCACATCTTCAGATGCCAGATGTTTTATGACTTGTAAATGCGCCAATTCAAAAACCATTACCTAATTCCCACGGATCTTGTGTTACCCATCCGAAGGACACGCAAACTTTTGTCTGCATAAGCCAGACGGATAACAAAAACAAAAATCCCAAATTCCAATGCATATCCTAATTATGCATAATAGTTTTATGAGAATTCATAAAACCGAACCATTACCCTAATGAGCACATTGAACACCACACCCGAAATCGAGATTTTCCATCTGAAACGTTCGTTTCAAGATACAAAATCTATTTGTTTTCATTTATAAGGAAGATGCATCGCGATCTCCGAGGGCAGTTGATAGATATACATGGTCCCTCTACAATAAATCCGAGTTTTGGCACCGATTAATCACTGCCGATGAAACTTGGATACATCATTATACGCCCGAACCAAAAATATAGTCAAAACAGTGGACTGCAAAGGGGGAATCGGCTACAGAAAAACCAAAAACTGTTGTTTTTTTTTTGCTGGTAAAGTGATGGTTGCTGTTTTTGGGATAGTCTTGGAGTTATCTTAATCGATTATCTTCAAAAAAAAAAAAACCATTTCAGGACCATACTAGGCATCATTACTTGACCAACTGAAGGCAGAAACTGTGGAAAAGCGGCCGCATTTGCAGAAAAAGAAAATCCTGTTCCACCAAGACAACGCGCCGTCTCAAACCTCAGCGGTAGCCATGGCGAAACTCCACAAATTACGGTTTGAACTGCTTGACCATCCGCCTTACTCAGCAAGCTTACACAGACTAAGCTTTTCTAGAATTAGTGTAGTATCAGATTTAAATTAAGTTTTACATGTCAGCATAAAAAAACGATCAGGGTAGTGGAGCAGGAATTTGAAGTAGTGCAATCCTTTAACTGATAACAATATTGAAGAAGAAGTACGCGCGCGGCTGATCAAATCCAACAAAACCTATCAAAGCTCTTTAAATCCCGAAATTTATCCAGAACATCCAAGCTGCTACTCTACAAGACCATGGTCTTACCAGTACCCATGTATGGATCCGAAATGTGGGTGCCCAATAAAAGGCACCCTGAACTCTTAGCCGCGTTCGAGAGGAAGATCTTAAGCAGAATTGTTGGCCCCGTATGTGAGGGAGGGCGATTACAGAGACGCTACAACCATGAGTTGTACGCAATCTACCTTGAAGCTAATGTTGTAAGAAACATCAAGCTCGGTAGAGTCCGGTGGGCGGGACACCTAGCTCGAATGAGCGAAGAACAGCCTGCCCGGAAAGTTCTTTGTGGCAGGATGTATGGAAGGAGACAGCGCTGCAGATCTTCTCTGGAGGTATGGCGTAGACGAGGAAACTGGATGACATCGGCTCGAAATCGGGACCAGTGGAGAGATCTATTAAATAAGGCCAAGACCGCATCCCGGTTGTAATGCCGATGATGATAATGATAAACAAAAAAAAAAACAAAATAAAAGTAAGTTAAATTTTAACTAACAAAAATGGCAAGAAGTTGTTCTTTGTCATACAAATAACCATAACTACATTCACAAAGTGCTGTCGCCGAAATAAAAGTAAACTGCACAATAGTCATGTAATGTTTAGCTTACAGGTTCTACGCAGGACCAGTAAGTTATAATATATGATAATTAAGCTAGAATTTAAGTATTTTTTTCTAGCTTATAATTTAGAATCTAAGAAAAAAAGGAAATAAAAAAAGGTTGCAAAAATGAAAATGAATGCCTGAGGTCTCTATATTGGCACCAATACTATTTCTGTTTCGGGTTAATGGTTTGAACATTTTTTTTTTTAATATTCTTCTCTCAGGAGAGGCGAACATAACATATAACACCGACACGGCGCCCCGAGACGCCACCAAATAACTGTTGCAGTTCTTCCCTGCAGGTTGTAACGCTCCTGAAATACTCAAGGGGGCAAACAATTCCACAGCTGTCCCACGCTATAACGGAACGAGTCTAGTTTGGTATTTATATAGGAGAAGAAGTTGGGCCGGAATAAAATATTTCTTGGCTCTAACAGATAACTATGTTTTCCTGAGGCGGACCTGGCGATGTTCGACACGTGTTTATGCCACGATACACTCCCATAGACCGTGACGCCGAGAAATTTCATGTTTTCCCCAGATTCGAGGGCAAAGCCATTCATCATCAGCTGTGGAACCGATGATCCACTTTTCTTTGTGAATGTTGTATATTGTGTCTTCGTTGTATTGAAGTCGACGAGATTGGTCGCCACTGGAAGACGTTATCCAGATACCAACTCAGAGAGTCAATCTGGCTACATCTCAGCTAGTGCGACGTTGATGCACTAGTCGGCCGGTCACTCGAAAAAGAGGAAACGAGCATACTATCATCCGCAAAACTGAACACTTTGTTATCCGTTGTAGACAACAAATCATTTATGTGAAACAAAAACAAGGTTGGAGCCAAAATAGAACCATGGGGCACCCTGGAATTAACAGGATGTAGATCCGAACACTCGCCGTCCACAACAAGCCGGATCGATCGATTTTCGAGATAGCTCTTCGTCCAGTCGCAAAACTGCTGGGAAAGTCCGTACAAACGAAGTGTGCTCAGCAGTGCCCCATGCCAGACGCAGTCAAAAGCCTTGGAGATATCCATTGCGACCGCCCTTGACTCACCATGCCGCTCAATCGCAGATGTATAAGTGGCAAAAGGGATCCCGTGGACCGCCTGCCACGGAATACGCATTGACGGCCATTCAGCAGTCCATTGCACTCCAAATACTTCATCAACTCGGCATTGATGACATTTTGCATCACCTTAGATACCATACACAGTAAAGCTATCAGCTGGTAATTTTGTGGCAGGCGCTATTTTCTCGCAAGAACGAGGCCTCCATCGGCGTTGGGACGAGATACGGAATCGGCATGAAGATCTCATATGCCTTATCGCTCCATGGACGGCCACCCGTCAGCAGTATTTTGAAGAGCGGTTCATCGACCATGCCGAAGAAACATACCTCATTGAGGCCACGGAGCTTGCTGAGGTACGGCACGCACAGATCGCCAATCGCACATCATGTATCCACTCAACAGTCGTTTACCGCCATTGATGTCATAACCATCTTGGTGGTCAGGAATTCCATCAACACCAGGCATGCATATGCCACCTGGCCATCTTTCCAAACTACCATCGCGGATGATGCCCCCGGAACCTAGAATCCATCTGACAAACAAAGGTGTGACGACAGACACCGAACAACCAGCCAAGGCAGGTGCTGCCGACAGCAAGACAACCAAAGGAGTAACGGTCGAGAAGAAAACCGATTCAAGACCTACAACTAACGCCGCCAAGTACATCAAAAGGGATCCAGAGGCAGTTAAAGAAGTGACAACTGCAGCAGCATCCATCGCCGCTAAAGCGACGCCACACAAGAAGGCTGATTGCAGTAAGAAGCCACCAGGAGCTGCCAGTGCACCAGCGCCAGCGACGACGGATGCCAACAGTTATGAGGCACCCATCCCAGGAAAAGAGCCTGCTGCAAAGAAGCCCGCTGAGCAAGGCACTGATAGCCAACTCCCGAGAACTCTCGAGGCTTCGTTCGCGCTCAATCCAGTATTCCCCATTAAGGCAAGCGATGCCGACCAAGGCAAAGATGCCCAACGACAGTCCCCTGTGACATCAGCGGCCCTCAGTCCGACAGCCTATAGACAAGAACCGCACACACTCCCAGTGAGTATGGACCAGCAGGCCGCCGACAAGAGTGCCGCCTGCCCACAAATCAAATCAGCCCATGTCCAGATGTTCGGACCAAGGCCGACACACATGGCAGTTCCTCGTGGGTTGCGAATTTACAACTCCAACCCAGAAGAACTGGTCCACCCTGAACCAAGGCATTTCATGAAGACACCATCAACTGTCCAAGAAACAGTAACCAGCAACCTCACCAGTGACCGTGACCAATTACAGAGTCCGGTTGATCGCCAATCGCATCAGCAACATCAATTGCAATAGAAGCTAAGCCCGGCCCCTGTTCCGATGCTCGGAACTTACAATTCCGACCCAGAGGAACGGGTCCACCTTCCATCAATCGATGGTCAAAAACCGCTGCCATATGTAGCCACCCCCATAGAAATAAAAGAGAGCAATGCCCCGCTTGGCGGGCGGCGCGCATTCAAGAATCAACTACAACGCCTCTCCGTAGTCCAGCAGAGGCGGTACATCGACCAGCCCAGTAGGCACTGGGTCCGCACCAATCATTCCACCAGGACCCTCGGACGGTGCCATGGAAGAAGTCGCACCAGACTAACGTTGCGGCCTCACATGATAAAGGCCGCATCTCGTCGGCAGCTACCCTCGGACGGGCGCCAATGGACGCACCATTTATCACAGCCATTGGTCTCGAGGCAGTACTTTTGACCACCAGCCATTACGTGGTCATTGATCGTGGGTTGCGAATTTACAACTCCAACCCAGATCAAATGGTCAATTCTGCGACTAAAAGCACCGAACACAGATGACTGAACTTTCGTTGTCATCAACACATCTATCACCAATTCAGGGCGGGCGGCTCTCTCCAGGCCTCTACATCAATAGAAGTTCAAGGCCCTGGGCCTCCGTCCCCTGGAACCAACGGCTTCGCCAATGATTGGCGAATGCAGGCGCAAGCAGTCACCACCAAGTCAGCGGAAAAGAAGCCATACCATTCCCAAGTCAGTGAGCATCAACAGACCGCTGACCGAAGTTGCGCCTGCACAGAGATCAACCCTACCATTGTTCTGATGCACGTACCACCACCGAAGCCCCCACGAAGACAATCGCCATGCATGGTCTATGAGGCGCACCACTACTTCTACGTGTGCGAGGGTTTTCGCTTCCTCACACATGCTCATCGGAGGCCTATCGCACGAAAAAGGAAACTGTGTCTAGACCGCTTGGGTCGCCACCACATACCCGATTGCCTCCCCAACAAGGTGTACCGACGATGCCATCGAAGACATCTTATCTTGCTGCATGTGCCAATCGCAGCACCCATCAAAGCATCCAGGGTAAAAGTGACCAGTCCCGTCAGCAGCCACTACATGACCGGTCCTTGGCGGTTGCGAATTTACAACTCCAACCCAGAGGAGCTGGCTGACCATATGACTGCTGACAGATCATCGCAGAGGACAAATAGAACACATTGTCGACGTCTACCCCGGAGACCAGATTCAAGGCACCATTCAACTACCACCATAGACCAAGGAGCACACAGTGCCCCGCTTGGCGGGCGGCGCTCCCCAGTATCCAGGGACCGACCGAGTCCCAACCGCTGCATCCGAATGAACGCTGCGGCCTCAACCACAAACGACCGCATCGTTCCGATCATCAACTCCGAAGAGGTACCAATGGATGCAACACTCGTCACCACCACTTGTCTCGAGGTATTGAGACCAGTCCCCACCCATCACGTGGTTACCGATCGTGGGTTACGAACTTACAACTCCAACCCAGATCGCGTGGCCTTTTCCATGACCAGCAAAGATAACGGCCTCCAGCACCGAAGGAGACCATCCCATAATCATCAACCCTCCGGGCCGTCCAAGACACCTCCGTCTTCAACACTTTTCAGAGCGGACGGCTCTCCCATAATCGACCATCGACGCGACGGTGGACAGCGGCGGACCGCTAACAGTCCACTCACGAAACCCATCGCCAAAATTGGCATTCTTCCATTGGAGGAGATACCCCCTCCTGGACCACTCATTAGATCCACCGACCCAGCTCCGGACGACTACCCTCTGGAGCCAGACGATTCGCCAGTGATTGGCGAAGGCGGGCGGAATGTTGCGGATTCGCAGTCGAAATAACCGGCGAATTCGCAATATTTAAATTTCTGGCATCATTTAAATTTGTGGCATTACTTAACAATATGTGGCATCACCAATGAACAATGTCAGCAATCAGCTGACATTTATGAATTCTGTTGGTTGTCACTTGACAACCAATTCTTTATCTTTTTTTTCAATTCTTGGTGTCGTTAGCTTTGGATGATTTCAGTTTTGTTAATCTTTATTAATCTTGAAAATCAATCGAAATAAAGTTCATGTTTTATAGGTAATAATTTCACTTTAAACATTAAAAATTAGATTATTACAGCAAACGTGGACCAGTGTCGCTATACATTGGTTCTGCCGTGCATTATCCCAGACCACCGAACATTCATTGGGTGGATAACAGTTTTGTAATATACAATTACAAAACAACAACCACCTAAACCAACCCCTTCTCGAACCGGTCGATCAGCCAAGCTCCGAAAGATGGCCAGGGGTTTCTCCCGATCATTTCACGGAGCCTATAGTTTGTTGGGGTGGTATTTCACCGGGCCACAGGGCGTTGGGACCCCACCTACCACTCGGCCATTAGTCGCCTCTTACGACAAGTCGGCCTAGCTATGAGCATATTCTAACGTCCTACTCACAGGGCACAACAACAGGAATATGGGTCGAATATCGCCGCTTCATTCCATTCCACCCCAAAGGAACTAAACTAATTCTTCACAGCTAAAGGATATCTATATCTATCTCCTTTTTCACTCGCCAACGAACCTTTAAACGACGCAGATCGTTCGCTCGTCCGCTTACATCGCAATTATCTTTTCGCAGTACGCATACAGGCAGATATACCTCGACAATATAATACACCTTCCTTCCCGCGCCGGGTTTTGTTTTGTGAACAGTACCAGTGACAGTGAATAGACAAAGACCAGTGAACAATAATTGTGATACAATGGCCTGCGGGCCAAATATGAGTGGTAACCGGTTTCGGGATCTCGTCGAGGACGTAGATTTCGAAATACGTAAAAAAAAATTTAAAAGAACACTTCCTAGAATCGAAGAACATTTTCCAAATTTACCGATGACATCAGTAAAAAATCCGAAATTTTTAATTATCACGGCCAAACAAAGTGATAAACCCATCTCGTCGCTCAATCCATTTGTAATTAAAAAAGTGATAGATGATATAAGTCGAGAATACGAACAAATTACGATCTTACGCGACGGAAACTTATTAGTGAAAGTTAACTCACCAAAAATCGCGGACGGGTTCCTAAAAACAACTAATTTAGCCAATGTGTGCCCCGTCACTGTGAAGCTTCACGAGAAATTAAACGAGTCTAAGGGTATAGTTTACGCACCCTGTCTAATAAATGTTCCCCAATCAGAAATAATTTCGGAAATGCAATCGCAAAATGTAACACAAGTTTACAAATTTTTAAAAAGGGATGAAAATAAAATCCAACAACCATCAGGCCTAATGCTATTTACTTTCGACCTCTACCAACCACCAAAATCTGTGGATATAGGTTTCTACAAAGCAAAGGTCAACGAATACATCCCCAACCCCATGAGATGTCGTAACTGCCAACGACTCGGCCATACAACAAAACGCTGCACTAACACCACAATATGTGAGAAATGTAACCTCCCACTTCATATGCCTACCGATTGCTGCCGTACTATGTGCGCCAACTGCTCACTCCCTCATTCTGCTGCAGACAAAACCTGCCCCTCATATATTCAAGCCAAGGAAGGACTGGCGATAAAAACCACGACCAAATGCTCAATGGGCGAAGCCAAACGCATTTACAAAGAAAAAAATGTCTCCAAACCCGATCAACTTTCGGGAAGTTTCGCAGAAACGCTGAAGTTTAACCCATCGCATGGACTCATAAAAGAACAAAACAAACCAAACATAATACCAGCCCCAACATTCAAAGAACCCCTTCCAACTGGCCCCTCTACATCTAATACAGCAAACAACATTAAAAATCCATCGCCTCACCAGCCATCAAAACCAGTAAAATATAATTTCACCAAATCGGACTCATCAACAACACCACCAGCTCAACAAACACCATCAACTCATCTAACATCAACAGCTCAACTAACTCCAACCAACCCCCCACAACTACAAACAACTTCTTCAATCCAAAACTACAACCAAACGGTCCCACAAGTTACAACAAGCTTTTCCGCCGACAGCCTCTCGCAATGCACATCGTCACCCGCACTAAAGGTAAAAAACAAATCGTCCCTTACTAAGACAAAAATAAATAAAAATGTACACATCCTAGAAGATGATGAATTCAAAATGTAAGAATAATATTAACATCCAAGCCCCTGACTCTGCTGTTTCGGAAACTGGACACTTGAACTCTGCTCAGAGTACAAGTGCCCCGTATCAGGAACAGCAGAGTCAAGTTCCTAACAACATACAGCCTATCCACCCAACATTCCTACACGAAAATAAATTTAAGAATACACTATCCCATCCCGCAAAACAATCAAATCCCAAGCACACTATTAGGGCTGAACGCCCACAACCCACTTCACAACATAAACCATTCACCATTTTGCAATGGAACTCGAATGGTTATACTAATAATTTTGACGAATTAAACATTCTAATTAAAGAATATAACCCAAGTGTAATATCATTACAAGAAACACATTGCCCAGTTAACACGACACCAATCATTCCTAAATCATATACAGGATACTTCCATAACTCCTCTGCAAATACATCACATAAGCAAGGTATAGGGTTACTCATTAAAAAAGGTACTCCCCACAAAATTATCCCCATTATTACAAATATGCAAGCACTCGTTGTAGAAATACAATACCCCATAAATTTCACTTACATAGATTTATATCTTCCTCCAAATCAGCCGATAAATAAAGATGATTTTCAGTCAATACTCGATCAAACAAACGAGCCCAGAATACTTGGAGGTGACATACATGCTTGGAGTATACTCTGGGGCTCATCGTCCACAAACAAAAGAGGCGAAATAATAGAAAACATCCTCCTCGACTCCAACCTTATCCTACTGAATGAAGGATCGCCTACCCACAACACTCTCACTCACATTGACGTCACTTGTTGCTCTCCTGAATTGGTTCCGAGAACTTCATGGCAAATTCTAGACGATCTTTACAATAGTGACCATTTTCCCGTGTTAACTATGATAAATATCCAACAACCGATAACCAATCATAATCAATCTCCAAAATATAAAACTGACTCTGCCAACTGGCCACTTTTTGAAAAAAAAAAGTTGATGAATTTCTTTCAAGCTACGCCCATACACCTAATACAAATCATGAAGCTGCAATAATCAATAAAGCAATTAGATCTGCAGCCAACGTTTCAATACCACAAACGAATACTAAAGCTAAACCGGTAACCAGGCAACATGTACCTTGGTGGAACTCCGAACTAACATCTCTCCGCAAATGCAAAATGGCAGCCCTCTCCCAATTTAAAAAAAGACCCACAGAGGCTAATCTTGTAGCATATAAAAAAGCGAACGCTTTATTTCGTAGAAGGATGAAAGATAGTAAAGCAAAAAGCCTCCTTCAATTCACTTCGACAATCAACCCAAAATCCTCCACTGCCATAATATGGCATAAAATACGCAGCTTAAGCGGAAATTACAATCCGGTAAATATCTCCTGTCTTAATTCCCTAAATACTACAATCACAGACACAATGCAAATATGCCAACTCTTCGCCAAAACTTGGTCGCAATCCTCAGACAACCACAACTTCCATCCCGAATTCAATCGGAAAAGACTTGAATCCCTTAACAAATTAGTACATTTGCAAGCCTCCAACCCTGCGGCCCACCGCATCCAAGAACCCATCTCATTTACTGAATTTGAATCAGTACTTAGTATAACCAAAGGAAAAACCCCAGGGAGAGATCGAATATCCTACCCAATGTTGAAACACCTTTCGAAAAATACAAAATTGAGAATCATTAAATTATACAATAAAATATTTGAAACTTCACATATCCCACAAATCTGGAAAACCGCAGTCCTAATCCAGATTCCTAAACCGAAGAAAGATAAAGATACTATAGAGGGTTACCTTCCTATATCCTTAATCCCCTGTATTGCAAAGGTTTTAGAAAAAATAGTAGCCAAACGTTTGCTATGGTTTATAGAAACAAAGAAATTGACATCTATCAACCAAGTCGCGTTCAAATCCAACAGAGGTTGCACAGATGCCTTACTTCACATTGACCACTATATCTCAAGGGGTCTAGCCACCAAAAACCACGTCACAATCCTCTCTCTAGACTTCGAGAAAGCTTTCGACAGAATCGGCATTCACGTCATACTTAACAAATTGTTA
This sequence comes from Microdon myrmicae, assembly GCA_963931805.1. Lineage (NCBI taxonomy): Eukaryota > Metazoa > Arthropoda > Insecta > Diptera > Syrphidae > Microdon > Microdon myrmicae. Next base: position 226,723,681 of record OZ007497.1, read on the forward strand.
AAATGGGGAGTTGGTAACAACATATATGGGTACGTCAAATCATTTCTAAGTAATAGAAAATTTCAGTGTAGATCCAACCACATATACTCCAATACACTCCCGCTACACAACGGAATCCCTCAAGGATCCCCATTGTCAGTCATATTATTTATTATCGCCTTTGACGACATAAGCACGATAATATATAAACAGAAACATCTAGATCTTTGTATTTACGCCGATGATATATACTCGTACATCTTAAGCAAAGCCAGTGATTTAATCTCCTGCAAAAGCATGTTAACTGACACATTGAAAGATATTGTAGAATGGTCAAATTATTCAAGTGCCAAACTGTCAATAGAAAAATGTAAATTACTTCATGTGTGCCGACGACGACTTTGCCCCCAAATACACCTCAACATAAATAATAAAACTATCCAAAATATCCCCAACCTCAAAATCCTAGGTATAACATTTAATAATAAGTATTGCTGGAAACAACACTGTTTAGATCTTAAGAAATCACTAGCAGCGAGACTGAATATTATTAAATACTTAAGTAGCAAGAAAAGCAATGTACATATTAACACCCTATGTAATATAACTAAAGCACTAATTTTAAGCAAAATAGACTACGGTATTTATATTTATGGCAATTGCCCCAAGACAACTCTAAACATAATAAAACCCATGTACCACCAAGCCGCTAGAAACAGCATATTCGCTTTCAAAACAACCCCAATAAAAAATTTATTGGCTGAAGCTGGATCCAAAAATCGAGGAACGAGTAGAAATGATATCCGCAAGACTTGTAGCTAAACTAGCGTTTTCGAGAAACTCCATCATCGACAAAGATATTAAACTAACGCTAGGGTACAAAAACCGAAACCGAATTCCATCCGTAATTACCAGGATAATAGATAAAGTCGACCAATTAGAATTACAATTTAAACAAACTGTTAAGTTTTCCTCAACTTATCCGCAATGGCTCCTAAATGAGAGTGCTATTATCACTACACTCACAACATTTAAAAAAGCTAACACAAACAAGGAAATATACAGTGCACTATTTTGGTCAATCGCTTCGAAATATAAATCCGATGGATGGAGATTTCTATATACAGATGGATCAAAAACAAGCGAAAATACATCTTTCGCTGTTACATCTGAAGAAGGTGATGTAAAGAAAATCGGACTGTTACCTCAATTTTGCTCCACCTTTACGTCGGAAGCCTTCGCCATCCTACAAACCGTAATAATTGCCACCAAACACAGGGAAAAATATCTGATCTGCACAGACAGCTTGTCAGTACTCAATTCAATAAGAAACACCAACTATACTGATGATATCATTTCCAGTATTCGAAACAATATCATCAAATATTATAATAAAATAAAACTAATGTGGATTCCCAGCCATGTTTCCATCAGCGGTAATGAAAATGCAGACTGTGCAGCTAAGTCAGCTAGAAAAGCTCCAGTTCATAAATTTAACATATATACAAAAGCCGATCTACTAGCAACCATCCAAAACAAAGAAAAAATACAATTCGAATGAATTGGGATACTTATCACCACACCTATAAAAACGTAAACCCATTCAAATATCACCCCCTCTAACCAACGAATTTAAGTAAAACTAAAATCACAAACTTCGTGAAATTGCGATTAGGTCATACGTCCGCTACGCATCTTTACCTGCTCAACAAAGACACACCCCCAATGTGCCAAAAATGCAACACAACACTTACAGTCATTCATATACTAAAAGACTGCCCTCACCTAAAACTTTTAAGAGACCGTCTATTTCGTAATATAGATATTTATAAAATTCTCGAAGATCCTACCCCCGACAACATAGAAAATATAGATAAGTTTATAAAAATTCTAAAAATCAAATTATAATTTAAAAGTACAGAGCCAATAGTCTCAGCTGCTAGGCTCATTATGTTAGTTTATTGATATGTAATTTTGAATTACTTGTTAATAATAAATAAATAAATAAATAAAATAAATATCTATCTATTCTATTAAAAAGTTATCTCCGGGCGACAAAAACTGCATACTCTATGACAGAGTTGGAGCACGGAGACATTTGTCACACTTTTGGTATCAGCTAAATGTAAATTATAATGCATATTCCGAAATGTATTTCAAAAGTATAAAAGCATTCGAAAATTGTGTCGCATGTGGGAACCAAATAGAGAAGTTTGCACAGCACTGTTGCAACATATTTTTTAATGAAATGGAGGTTACTTTAAAATTTGAATGACGATTATTAAAGATGAAATGAGATGAAAAAATACATTAGAGCAAAATTAGTGCTGTAAAAGAAATCCGTTGAATTGTCTTTCAACACGAATATTTCTATAGTGCTTTAAGTTACAATTGCTCAAAATCCACCTATTAATTACCATTAATTTGGGGTATTGAGACTTGTAGGTAGCAATATATATAAAAAATAGCAATATATGTAAAAAAAGCCATAGACCATTGAGCGGATACGTTTACATTAAAGGTTAATTTTAAAGTGATTAAATCGGTCTTCAGTCGAGCGCATAATTCTTTATTCAATCTGGATTATTACTGTTAAATATTCAAGCCCGATCAAGATCTTCTTTCACTATTCTCTATTTTTTCTTCGACTCGCACTAAAGTGCAATAAAAACAAGTTTTAATGCAAAAAGGAAAAGATGACAAGGTTGTAATAGGATACAAGTTTTAAAAAAATCGTATGGTTAAACAAACATCGGATATAAAAAGACTTCTATCCTCAGCATAAATATCATAACCATATCTATGATCAACAAGTTCATCGTTTCGTAAATACTCGTATATTGTACTTTCAGTTGAACTGATATTGTTTCAAATTTTTGGCTCACCTTTATCAGACTTATTTACTTGGTTAATAGAGTCTACACGGTAATCAGTCCTTAATCTTCCATAAGGGTTCCTCCTATTGGTTGTGATAGAAACTCGATGTCAGCTCATTTGCTTTCCCTTATCAGCACAAGGGAACTCAATGAAATGTCGATAACATAAAACCACTACTTAGTCCCGAAATACATGGATATAAATTATTCTTATAGATATGGAGTCGTAATATTCATAGGGTTTTCGATGGTTCTTTTTACTTCCAAACACTCATTAAGTTTGACAAGCAATTACTCAAAGGGTTATTTGCTCCCACCGTACTGTAGTGCTACCCTGTAGAAATTTCACAGGCTTACTTGTCATTTTCTAATCATATCATCTGCCATTTAAAGGTTGCTGGAACAACATCGCAGAACAACTGCAGATCACCCAGTAACCCACCCAGCGTGAACAAAATTTAGCTCTCCCTTTTACCCTCCATCCAGTAATATGATGAATTTACGCTTCCATTCCTTTAAGACTAGAGCGATCCCAATCACCACAATCAGATTCATGTTTTCGGTCTCCCACCCACGTTAACATTCAGCCTCGACAATTGACATTACAACCTAATCGCCCATAGTGCGCATGGTTGCACAGGTATTTCTTGATTAAGACCAAACCCACAGATTAACTGGTAGGTGTACTTCTCGGCAACTTCTTGGTGAGTGAGCAGTGGCTGTTTTAAATTGTTACAATCCGCCTACTGATCGGAGACCTAAGTGATTGTGCGTATCTTAACGTTGGAATTCTAGTTCTCCAATGTCGGAAAGGTAATAAAAGAACTGCAATGCGTGTGCCATTGGTAAAGGCCATTGAAAAGCCAGTTTGAGTGATGATTAGCTGACTGTTACGAACTTTAGAAGTTCATAGTTGTCGTCATCGCTAACGTTGCCGACGCCGTTGGCATCGACATCGACATCACCATTATCGTGACCATCGCTCGCATATAAAATGTCAAACAGCGAATTAGCTACATTGACGAGACCAACAGCGGCGTCAACGCCGAAGACCAAAGATGGTGCATTGTTGCAATAAGTGAAACGTGACCACTTACACCTGCGATTTACCCCTGCATTTCAGTCTGTGCTTATATGTTCCAATATACTATTACGGGCAGTATGTGAGAGCGGATTTATTGGAGATTAACAAGCGATCTCATTCTGGTTGATCTTGCCATTCATATGGATGCAGACCAATCACACGATTTATTACGATGTTTCGAATGTCATAGGATCCTAAGTTGAACCAAATCACGAAAATATTTGACGCCTCACATTTATCGCCTAGTCTGGTCGTGTCTCAAGGGTGACTCGGGACCAAGCTCTTCCACACCCTAGTTTATACAGGTTCAGATGGTGGTATCTGTACAAAGCAATAGCTTCTTGGCATTCGAATTCTTCGTGGAATTCGAACAGTATCTGGCTTTTGAAAGTAAGTGCACGACATACAATTGACTAAGCAATCGTTAATCAAACTTAGATCTTGACTGGATGATCTGAAATGGGCGAAATATCCTAGATCCTGCATGCGTTCATGGAATGTCAACAGTTGCCATTTTCCCCCTATAGTGTGAAGCACTTGGTTCACACGATTGGTACGAATGACGAATGACAGGTCCTTATGCAAAAAAGGTAAATGGAACACGTGCACCTTCAATTGGACAGAAGTAAAAGTGAATGTAAAACTTTGACAAGAAGCTATAAATGGGTTTGTGAATAATTTGACTTCTGTGGAACTCACAACTTAGCTCTTTTTTTTTTGTAGATGCTTGTGCATCGAATATGAACATCTCCTGGCTTTTTTTTCTTACACGTCTGTCAGGAAGGTGAACTTATAATGCAGATTTATCTTCTTGATATGCTATAAAATAAATGTTAAAGATATTTTTTGAATAATTGCAAGTTGTAGAGCTTCAAAAACACCTACGTTCGGAGTGGAATCCCCGAACGTCCCCGTTCCGTAAAAAAAAAACGAATTTTGTTAAAGACAAATACATACCGTTGAGATATGAACCGAAAATTGCTAAGTTCCGGTGGATTGGCTTCTAGGAATTAAGTCAATCGACTTTTTTAATATTCGTATCAGGATCTGCGAAAAACAGTTTCCGTAGTAATATCTGCAAAAAAGCAAATATCCACCACGCGCCTTGGATATAACAGTGACTAGTTGTCATGAGTATCCAAAAATGCAGAACTTAATTCATATAAGAGGTATTCGAGAGCGAGAGTAATTTGAGTTGTGCGTAAGTAAAATATATTTTTGCTTTGGAAAGGTAGTTCAGTTTGGGAGATATTAAACATATAAACCGCCACATCACATTCCCACTGACTGTAACACTAAACAAATTAACACTTTCTATAGAATTGATTACCACCTCTTCAACACAAGCTAGGCCACTGATGCTCCGTTTTTTTTATTGTAAACGTTGTACAGTTTAGAGCAGAAGAATTTGTCGATTTAACTTAAATGGGCTGAAGCTGGCGTCACTTTTCATTTTTTTCATGTTTCCCAACATTTTTTATATCCCTTTATATTCTTAGTTTTTAAATTATATGCTAGACAAAAAAATGCTTAAATTCTAGCTTAATTATCTTATATTAAAACTTACTGGTCCTACGCAGACGGTCTAAGCTAAACATTACATGACTACTGTATAATTTGCCTTTCGGCGACAGAACTTTTATTGTGGCTGTATTTATGGCTATTTTTATGACAGAGAAAAATTTGGAAAACTTTGTGTGAAATTTTGTTATTGTTTTTTCTTAAAATTTAATCTACTTCATTTTTTTAATTTTTTTAAAATTTTATTTAAAAGAACTTAACTTAAATCTTATACTACCCTAATTCTAGAGAAGTCTGTGTAAGCTGGCTGATGATACTGTTATTCTACCGAGATTGGTATCCAGGTCTTTATTTGCCATTCAACCATCAAAACTGTTGGTGCTGTTTAATATTATCGTCCCGATCTCTCTGGGAGATAGCCCTACTGAAGCGCAAGAACTCTTCTTAGATGCGCGTTACTTCCCGGTCGTAGCACAATCGCCCGACAACGGATGCTCTACTTACATGATAGATCAGCGGAATTCCGGATCTATCCTGTATAAACCCGTTCATGTCCAAATCAAGGAACGCCTCTGGTGGAACAAAGCCGTTGCGACGCACGCTCTCATCGTACAGAGTGTTTGGATAATAAGCCCCGAAAATTAGGGCATTGGAGGAGCTTATTACTCTCGAAATATGTCCTCTGATTAATTTTATGGCTCCTCGATAGTATAGTGGTTAGTATACCCGCCCGTCACCCGGGAGACCAGGGTTCGATTCCCCGTCGGGGAGCCTCTGGCGCAAGACTAATGACCTTGCCCAGAAAAAATAAATCATTATGGAAAGTTTAACAAGCCTCAGGACTTGCTATATAAGGCTAACACCGGTTCCCGGTTGTAGTGCCGATGATGGTGATGATGATTAATTTTATAATAACATTATCCACCCTATTTATGTAAGCTTTATTATATAAAGTCTCACTTAAATAATACTTTTTATAGTACGATTTCGGTGTCCGATACAATCTGAGGCAAGTTCTGAGACACTTCTTTTCGAACACCTGAACCTTTTCCATCAAATTTGGACCTATGTTAAACCATACTGGACAACCATATATGAGCATTCGCCTGATTAGCGTCATGTAGCATATAACTTTTACCCTGCTGTCAAATAGGCTACAGTGAAATAGCCTCCTTGTCATACCAAACGTTTTCCTAGCTTTGTCAAAGCAGCCTCTACATGTCTGTTGAAATACAGATATTGATCTAGCCAGATGACAAGGTATTTAACTACACTCTTGGTTTCCAGTTTACTTCCATGCGGTCCCACGATAACTAATTTCCGCCTGTTTTTCCTTTTGTCGTTCGTGGTTTTATATAATGGGGTTCTAAATAGGATGGCTTCACATTTCACATCACATCAATAGCGCTGCACTTTCTTGAAGTCTCGCTGTAGTAAACTATTTATGATTTTAAGTTTCGGGACTGTTCATGTGCGGTTTCGTGACCCGTCTCAAACCCAAACTGGTTATTCGGAATAATGTTGTTGTCATCTACCCATTTTAGCAGAGCTTTGTTAATGGTCTATCAAATTAATGTTAGCTCCCATCAAATTAATGCAGGTGTTCCCTAAGGTTCTATACTCTCACCCACTCTCTTCCTCATCTTTATAAATGATCTATTCTCCATTACCGACAATCTGATCCACTCGTTTGCCGATGATAGCACATTGAGTTTTTCATACTCTTACGAACATTCCCGACCAAACCCTTCGAACGTCAATAACAATTAGCAGATTATTTTTAATACACTGGATTCCGACCTCAACAAGATATATCAATCGGGAATATCTAACCGAGCAGAATTCAATGCCTTCACGTGCTCGATAGGATGCAAAAAATGGGAGTGAAACTTGTTGGGGACCCATCTGTGAATCGATCAATTCAGTCGTTAGAACTTAGACGCAACGTATCGTGCCTATCCCTATTCTGTAGGTATTATCACGGTCGTTGCTCAGCTGAACTTACTGGATGTGTTCCGCCTCCTCAGACATTTTCCCGCGATACCCGCCAATCTGTGCATGCGCATCAATTGACGTTGAAAGTCAACTTCAGGTGCCCAAATAAACATAGAGAGTCATTTTTTAGCCGAACCACACGAATGTGGAATACTCTACCTGATCATGTTTCCTCGTCTTTGTAACGCCCAGGTATTTAAGACCAATGTACACCGATACCTCCTTTCCTTATCCAGTTCCTCTCCTTCCGCTCGCACTGTGCTCTGACATTTAAGGGTACTCCAAAATCCTCCTTTGAGCGCGCGTTTGTGTAAAAAGAAAAGAAAGTATCCCTTCTGTAGCGTGTTAGGGTGAAGTTTCGAGCGATGGTGTGGTGTGGTGTGGTGTGGTGTGGTGTGGTGTGGTGTGGTGTGGTGTGGTGTGGTGTGGTGTGGTGTGGTGAACAACACAATCCGGTAAGGACGTCGTTGAAGCCATAAGGTTACAATAGCTGGACGTGTAGTTCGTCCCTAGAGGTGCTACGTTGGCTAAGGAACCACTTTGAACTTCCTTACGCAACGATTGAGGGAGCTATGCAGGTATGGCTGGTTCTTTTCGAAGTTTTTCGAGTTTCTTCGTTATCTCCGTGACAGTCGAATCGACACCGATGATTGTGGTAAGTTTGTTATCAGCAAGCTTATGGCGCCGTATGATATCGGGGAAATTTTCAGATAAACATTCCTTAGTACCAACGCACCCAACCGGATTCTTTATCGTCGTCGAGTCCATTTTGTACCATAAATTCTCCATTGCACTGCTACTGGTGACTGGAGTTGAACTTAAATTTCCAATTAAAATTTTCATTTCTGGATTATGCTGTGCTGAGGCACTTGATGAAGAACCTGCAACAGACTTGATACCGGGTGTGGGTGAGATTGTGGAAACGGGTGTCGGTTAGGTGATGAAGGTCTTTTTCAGCTCTACTGTTGGTTTCATCACATTGGACTTTTTCGAACTAACTGAAGGTTTTGGGAAATTAATTGGTGGTTTGTTTTACGTTATGATTAATTTATAATTCGCCACTTTGATGGCAACAACTTGCAATTATGGTCGGACGTTTGCGACGATAGTGAAGAGCGTGTGGTTCGAACCGACGCTATCACGGTTAGAATCACTAAAATATAGAACCAAAGCTGAACGCATCAGGTCACTGCCACGTGTACGAATTCGATTTCTAAACTCAAGTACATTCGACTGATGTGGAAATGCTATATTATTACTATGGTATACGGGTTTAATGGATGTGCTGTTGTTCTTCACTATTGGTCGTGTGTATCTGCTAGAAACGCCATAGACCTCTTCGATTCTTAGAAGCTTCAAAAATGTTAAGGGTTTGTTTCACTAGGTCTGACGGAGGTGGTTCAGGGTCATCAATAATGGCCGCTAGAGGTTTCAGGGCATTATCGAGTCGATCGCGGGCGTTATCAATTTTGTCTTCAATCGTGACTACGTCCAATGTTTCAACTTTGTTTTTAGGGTGGCTTGTTGATTGTTGATTGATAAATTCGACGGTGACTTCTCACAAAAAAAGGGCGTCGACGGATCTAGTACGCTTTAAAGAACAGTTTCCTGGTTTGATGTGACGGGAACGATGTTGATTGGTGTATGTTAAAAGTGTGGCAGCGATCCTTTCACCAGAACTGGACTTCAGATGTTTTTTCAGGTTACCCTCATTGTCGGTTGAGCTGGATGTGGTCTGTTTTATATCTTCTTCTGGTATTGATATCATTATTTCTTTGTTTGTTGAATCATCTTCCTGAACGGCATTATCGTTGTGTAGATTACGTAAGGATGTCGCACGTCGCATTGTGTCCAGGGATACACATTGTTAATCCACCGACTGAGGCAGAGCCAAGCTCAAGTAGCGACAACGTAATTTGGATACAATGCCTGGGGCAAATTACAGCTCCTTGGAGGAGTCAAAATCCAGCTCGTTATTTCATTAATTTCTGGAACAGCGACCATTTTCGTTTTACGAGTATTATTATGTTTAGTCACCTCACTTGGGGAAGATGGCGTCGAAGTGGTAGATACGGTTGTCGAATTATGATTTATGTAAAATTTATTATTTATTTTGTGGTTGCGATGGTATGATACTAAGTCCGTATTCACCGCGGAATCATTTTTAAGAGATGTGCAACGAAGGCGAGGGAGCCTAACACACAGACGGCCACAGATTGGATACATTTTTTTCATTTTTCCCATTTTTTATTTCCGTTTTTTTCTTAGATACTAAATTATATGCTAGACAAAAAATGATTAAATTCTAGCTTAATTGTCTTATATTATAATTTACTGGTCCTACGCAGACGCTCTAAGCTAAACATAATATGACTGATGTGTAATTTACCTTTCGGCGACAGAACTTTGTTTCTGGCTGTATTTATGGCTATTTTTATGACAAAGAAAAATTTGGAAAACTTTCTGTCGAATTTGGTTGTTGTTTTTTCTTAAAATTTAACCTACTTCATTTTTGTTTTAATTTTTAATGTTATTTGAAAGAACTTAACTGAAATCCTATACTACCCTAATTTTAGAGAAGCTAAGTCTGTGTAAGCTAGCTGATGATACTGTTATTCTACCAACATTGGTATTCATGTCCTTCCGGCGACAGAACTTCATTTGTGACTTTAATTATGATTATTTGTCTAACAAAGAGTGATTGGATACTATTCTAACCAGCGCATTCGCAATGCCGCATTGCTTTTTATTCAATAAAACTTTACGCGAATTCGAGATACCATTCGAGTTATTTTGTGAAAATGATTTTGAATAAATTTCTTTTCCACTGATTGTAGTAGCAGCGATAGTCGTACCACCCGCCACGCACGGGACCATACTTTAACTGATGATTCAGTTGCTGTTCATCGTCACTGAGGCCAATGCCGTTGTGAATGTTGTCCCTGTGGGCGTCATTGTCGCTGCCGTTTCCACTCTGGTTGCCGCTACCGGCATCGTTGTTGATCGCATTTAGAATTAAAGCAAGTCCTTGTAATGTATGTATTTGCTGTTTGATGCCAACCCATACATTAGTGTTGTCTTTGTTGGATTTTCTATAAACTTCTGCTGCTGCTGCTACTGTGGGGTTTCTCTATATTACATGGAGAACCAACCCACAAAACCATACCTTATTTCGACAGCTTTCAGCGCGTCATTTCTACTCATTCCCCTTATATGCTATTCATCTGAAATAACATGTTTTCCCCAAGGACGCATAGCTAAACTAATTATTCTATGCAGATAATGCATAATTGAGTTTAGCTACCATTTCCGCCATACGGCAATACCATTACTCTAACCATGAAATTTCCACCGGAAAATCCATTCGTATTGGTTAGCAACAACCAAGTCGAATCAAACGACGTGGTTGCATCATCATCCATTGGCTTGGGTAATTACCAACATCCCTTAGATCATCCATTCGCTTGGGATCAATGATCTCTTTTTGCAGGTGTATAGTACCAGCTAAATTTTCCTCTCCTCCGCAATTCTGTCTTTCCATAGTTCGATGACCTATGAGATCACCATAATCACCACTAGGTCACTGGACCAGTCGCATACGCGGCATTAATACACACACACTAAGCCAGATCAACCCTGGGTTATTGTGCTTTCCTTTTGATTTCTCCATCCTTTCTACGCCCATCGACGTCGAAGGAATACACAAGTACGTTTTTACCTCGATGAGCGTGGGGAATTGAGGAATGCACAAGAGAGCACGATTACCATTGGCGGATTGGTGTGTAAAAGTAGAAATCCCAATTTCCACCCTAATTCCAATCAGTCACTATACAACCACAGCAGCGTACACACGTTACGCTGCATTCAGAGTCGCTTGTCAATCTCCATCGCGGTCAGTCACGCCGCCGCTCGAGGCTAACCAGGATTTCGGGTTTATTTTATTTAATTGCCATCGCGGGTAGACACGCATCCATAATTATCTTAAACGCCACCCTACATACCCGCCGCAGTCCTCAAAATGCTTTTAGTTCTTTGTGTATTATTTGCCAAAGCGCACCTTTTCGATAGTATTGTGGCTCCTCGATAGTACAGTGGTTAGTATACCCGCCTGTCACCCGGGAGACCGGGGTTCGATTCCCCGTCGGGGAGCCTCTGGCGCAAGACTAATGACCTTGCCCAGAAAAAATAAATCATTATGGAAAATTTAACAAGCCTTAGAACTTGCTAAATAAGGCCAAGACCGGTCCCCGGTTGTAGTGCCGATGATGATGATGATGATGATGATGATGATGATGATGATGATGATGATGATGATGATGATGATGATGATGATGATAAGTTATGATAATGTAAGTGAAAGAAATTAAAAGCACCACAGTGCATTTTTATTTTTTTCCTGGATTTTCTTCAGGCGAAAATTTGTTTTCGTAGTGACGGTGCAGTGGGGAAGAAGTGAACCGTGTGCCTGTGCTTGGTGCTATACTTCTTCACCCCCACACTGCCACTTACTTGGCTGTGACGAACGTAATTTTAGTGGCTGACAGTGGGAATGTTGCGCGGTGTTGGACTTCTCAATCTCCTTCCACGATCGAGAGATCAGTCGACGTGTTTTGATTCCGATCCGTGATGTCATCCATTCGTTCCGGCTGGTTCTTCGCCGACTCCTGTGGTAGGATCGCCAATCCAACCTGTTGCGTCGCCTCCGAACTCGTGACGTTGGCGAATGCGAACATTAATGAAGGTTCGGTAAACCCCTGAGAATGAGTACGGGAGCCCGCACTGCGAACTCTTTCGAGAATGATGCTTGCGTTGCCTCAAGCTTGAACGATATCGATCGCACTTGTAGCGGCTCGCGGTATATATATTGATACCTCTGGTTGCAAAGGTATTGCACTGGGCTTCTGAGACTCCTGATGAGGTAGCCTGGTAGTCTTATCAGCAAGGGTTGGGCATCATATGTGTTGAGGTTGTTATCGGCGCAGGACATGGAGGTTCCGGTGTATGTAAAATTGTGTCTGGACCCGAGCCGTCTTCAGCTGTTGAAGATGATTCATCACTTACAAATGACGCATCTGACACTAATCGCTGGTTGATGAGTACATGACTGCTAGCGACTAGGACAGTATTGGCGATCATGTCCAAGGCGTCGAACAGATACATTCGGTTAATGACGTATACTTCCCGGATCTCCTCATAATCTTCTTCGATCCGAAGCTGTTCAGCCTTCTTCAATAGGCACGGCCCGATCCTTTTGCATGACAATGCTAGACCTGTTACGGACCGACCTTGAGTCCAGGTCCCCCCAACATCCACTAATCCCCTTTCGTTAGTTTCCCTTCTTTACCTTTAAACGGAAACAACTCGCCAAGTAGTTAATTTGCATAAACTACTTTATGCAAATTCTACTTGGCAGAGAAAATAATAAAAACCGGCGTTGGCGTCGAATAATAAAATAAAACGTCAACGGCAAAAAACAAAAATAAGTCAGTCGACGTAAAACTTCGAAACAATACACATAAATTAATAATAGATGAATGAATGGAATGTTTCTGTTACAAAATCAAATGGAAGGAAGCTCAACTAGGAACAGTGCATTCAATTGTTAGGAGTAGTATGCCGAATGACCCCATACCTCACAAATAACGGTGCAAAAACTGTTGCAGTTGGGATTTGAAATGCTTCCGCATCCACTGAACTCTCCTCACATTTCCCCAACGGACTACCATCTTTTCCGCAATCTCGATTCATTTTGCCGGCAGAAGGTCTTCCGGAACCGAGCAGAGGTCATAAAAGCCTTTGAAGATTTTATTGCCTCAAAAAGTCAGCACTTCGACGAAAAAGAAATATTTGAGCTTGTATCACGTTGGAAAAATGTCATAGATGCCAACGGATCCTATTGTGATTGGATAAAAATGTACGGAAAAATAATATTGCCTTTTAAATGTTTACTATAAAATCGGACATTCCATGTGGTACAACCCAACAGCTATCACTGCACCTGATATACCGCTCGATTTACTTTTGGGTAAGTGTACCAATTTGATGAAACTCCTTTGAGTCACTGCTACAACTCTATGTGCCATCTCCGTCTTCACGAAGATTCCGAACGCTCAACTCAGCAAAACCTCTCAATCTATCGGATTTACAATGATCTCTAACATATTAAATTCGGTCAACTCAAAAGGCGTATTTCTCATCAGAGATGCCTAAGCTAACACAAGGCAAGTCTTTATCTCATTCACATGCTCTATCTCCGTTCACCGCACGCATCGAGTTCTACGAGTTGGTGGTCGTCTACAAAACTCTAAATTGGACTCAGATAGCAAAAATCGACCAATACTACTAATAAAGGTGCGGCTTATCTCAGCTTATCATTTCGGGCGCGCATTCACCAACAATGCATCACGCTTGCTTACATCCGTAAAAGGTGCTGAATCATCGGTGGAAGGGAGCCTCATCTCATCTTCGACAGTGTCTCACTTGTGATCAAAACAGCTCATGGGTCTACTTCCAGAATTCGCGTTACACCTTCTGTGGTCTTCCAGAACACAGCATTCGATTATGCCGGCCCGATATCACCTAGATTCTATCAAGGACGCGTTACGTTCTATCAGCGATGGATACCAGGTGTATGCTGTGTTTCGGGTTTAACTAAGAGGTGGCACCAGCGAAAAGTACGCAACGTATTAATTAGACACATATGTCATTTTGTTCGTCTGTGATTTAACTACAAACACACACAAGTTGAGTCCACCAAAAACTAGCGTCTTTGTTTTATCGTTCAGTGATCATATGTTTTCTGGCTGAAAAAGCACATTTTCGGCACGTATTGCTTTTCTTATTTAATCCAAAAAAAAGGCTGTTGAAAGTCTTCGTTTGCTGGTAGAAACATATGGTGAACACGCTTCATCAATCAGAACATGTGAGACATGGTTTCGATAGTTTAAAAGTGGAGATTTCAAAGTGAAAGACAGTGAGCGCTCTGGTAGACCACAAAAATGTGAAGACGAGCAGATGCAGGAGTTATTGGATGATTACCCAACTCAAACTCAACCGCAATTAGCAGACGCATTACATGTGTCACAAGAAACAATCAGCAGGCGTTTACGAGCAATGGGGAAGATCAATAAACTCGTTAAATGGGTCCCACGTGAGTTGACTGAACGTCAAACGGAAAATCGCAAAGTCACTTGTGAAATGCTGCTTCAACGCCACGAAGGGAAATCATTTTTGCATCGAATTGTGACGAGTAACGAAAAATGGATTTGTTTTAAAAACCCAAAGCGGAAAAATCGTGGATTTCACCTGGCGAAGCCGGCCCTTCAACACGAAGGCCAAATCACTTCGACAAGAAGACCATGCTCTGTGTCTGGTGGGACCAGAGCGGTATTGTGTATTATGAACTCTTGAAGCCCGGTGAAACCGTTAATACACAAATGCTTAATTTAAACCCCGCATTAATCGAAAGACTACCGGAACTGGCTAGAAGACATGGCAAAGTGATTTTGTTACACGACAAAGCGCCGTCAGACACAGCAAAACTAGTGAAAAACACCTTGAAATCGCTTGGATGGGACATCCTTCTGCACCCGCCGTACTCCCCGAACTTGATGCCATCTGACTATCATCTCATCGCATCAATGAGGCACGTGGCCGCAGAGCAGCACTTCAGCGATTTCGAAGAAGTTGAAAAATGGCTCGACGAATGGTTTGCCGCGAAAGGCAAGCCGTTTTCCGGGCATGCTATTCATAAATTACCTGAAAGATGGGCGAAATGTGTAGAAGTTGATTGTCAATATTTTGAATAAAAAAAATTAATTTCCCTAGAAAATTGCGTATATATAATCGACTGAAAAACAACAAGGCTCCCGGAGTCGACTGCACACCGGCAGAGCTTGTGACGCATGGAGGGGAGGCAACCGCTCGAAACAACCACCAGCTCATCAAAACAATATGGGATAAGGAAGTCACTCCGGAAGAATGGAAAACCTTAATAGTCATCCACATCTTCAAAAAAGGCCAGATCTGTCGGCGATCATCTTGTAGTGATCCATCCACCATCCACCAATCAACCAGAAATAAACGCACCAGACGTACATACAGCATACGAAGTTTTAGATGCAATAAATCGATTGAAAAACAACAAGGCTCCCAGAGCCGACTGCATACCGGCAGAACTTATGAAGCATCGAGGAGAGGCAATCCCCCGAATGATGCACCAACCCATCAAAACAATATGGGATAAGGAAGTCACTCCGGAAGAATGGAAAACATCAATAGTCGGCCCAATCTTCAAAAAAGGCGACAGATCTGACTGCGAAAACTACAAAGGACTATCATTGCTCCCAACCACTTACAAAATACTAACATTTGTCATACTGGCGAGAATCACACCGTGCGCAGAAGAAATACTGGGAGACTACCAATGCGGATACCGTAGGAACCGGCCAACAAGCGACCAAATGTTCACAATAAGGCAACAGCTGGAAAATAAGTGGGAATACGTAGAGACGGTTCACCAACTGTACGTTGACTTCAAAAAAGCCTACGACTCAGTCGCAAGGCAAAGACTCTACCATATTGTAGTTGAGTTGGGAATCCCAGAAAAATATTCAAATTTGCATGAACGAAAACAATGGGCGAGTTAAAAAAGCAAACCATCTCTCAGAACCATTTGAAATCCGGGACGGACTAAAACAGGGCGATGGCATCTCACCATGTCTTTTTAATCTTGTGCTCGAGTATGTTATCAGGAAGGTACAAGACGACAACTTGTCCTGATCATCCCTGAATGGGATCACACAAGTGCTCGCATATGGGGATGACATCGCCGTTTTGGGCGATAATCTAGAAACTGTAAGTAAAGACTGTGAAATCATCATGCAAGCGGCAGAAGAGGTGGGCTTAGAAATAAATGAAGACAAAACAAAATATATGAACGTCAGAAGGAAGATATTTGAAAAAGTTAAAGAATTTAAATATCTGGGACGATACTGACGGCCAGTAACGAAATGTCGAAGGAAGTTAACAAAAGACTGCATTCCGGCCACGCTAGTTGGCACACAGTCAGTAAACTGCTGAAATCCAAACTGCCATCACGCAATATAAAGCTCCGTGTCTATAGAACCATAATCATGCCGATTGTTCTATACGGATGCGAAACATGGGTTCTCACAAAACGGGGAGAAAACAAATTCCGCGTATTCGAGAATAAAGTTTTAAGAAGTATCTTTGGCGGTAAATATGACGAGGAAACTCCATAACCACGAATTGGAAGAGCTATACCACAAATCTACAATAGTGAGAGTAATCTGGTCGCGAAGATTAAGATGGGCCGAACAAGTGGCGCGAATGGGCAACGATAGGGCCGTGCGTAGAATTCTTGACGGTAGACCAACGGGAAAAAGGCCGGCAGGACGGCCGCGACGGAGATGGGAGGCCAATGTGAGGTTAGACCTTGAGGAGATCATATCGGCTGGACAAGGGTGGAAGGCGAGTGCACGGGACAGGGAACGATTGGGGAGTCTAGTCGGTGAGGCCATGAACTTCCGGGCTTCTACAAGCCAATAAATAGTAAAAAAAAATTGTATAGAACATTGGGTTTTTTTTACCACAGAAATTGGGAAAAAAAAACGTTGCTATATTCGCGTGCTTCTCCACATCAGCAATTCATCTTGAGGCGGTCACCGATTACTCAACAGGTGGATTTGTAAGCCGTCGCGGTATTTGTAAAACAATCTACAGTGATTGCGGCATAAACTTCAGAGGAGCCGATAATGCTCTCAGACAATTGCTTACTGGAATCTTTAAAAAATCAGCCCATCACCAACAACTGCTCGCAAATGATGGTACTCAATGGATTTTCAATCCACCTGGAACTCCTGGAAAATGGGACACTTTACTGACATATGAAGTCTTCACAACGTTCTTCTGTTAGATTAAGGCAGTTCTCAGCTCAGGTCCTCTTAGCCCATTATCAGACGACCATGAAGACTTATCGGCGCTAACTCCAGGTCATTTCATTGGGGGTGCTTCTATCAATACCGTACCTGAACCAGGACTCACATTAGTACCATCATCTCGGCTCTCTCACTTTCATCGCATCCAACATCGTTTTCAACATTCCTGGGAACGGGGATCTTCAGAATTTCTACAAGCTCATCAATCAACGTCAAAGTGACAACGGGCACAAAACAATATCCAAATCGGATCCTTGATACTGCTGACTGACGAGAGTTATGTGGCGCTTTCTTTGAACGTCACTACTCACCTGCCCATTAACCATTCGAAAACTTCCAACCTAGAGCATCCAAAAACGATATAAAACAAGTATTGTGGCAGTTCCATTGAACGCCACTACTTACCTTACAACCTATAATGAGGAAGCAGTTTCCTAAAACACATGAACCCTTGAAAACATGTACTTACCTTCCTATAGTTGTACCAACTATCTCCTGAAATGCTTTAGAACTATAATTTCGCTGATGCAAAATCCATCAGCAACAAATAGGTATTTTTCCACAAGGGCATGGTCGCATAAAACGCATCATGTGCCTTAAAAGCAATTTGCCTGCACCATCAAGCAACCAACATTACCGGAACCACAACGACGAGGTTGCTCCTGCCACACACGTGCAGCAGATATTTCTTCTTTTCGTTTCTTTTACCTATGCCCACATCGGTCGGCCATCCGATCGACAAATACATTATGGCATACGGCTGACCGCGAAAGGAAGTCGAGTTCGCAAAAATGGAAAATTACCAGCGAGACTTCGACTACTTGGAGATGCCGCCCAGATGTGCACGATCAGCATAAATGCTGTACGCAATTGCTGATCGTGTAAACACCAAAATATGTACGTCGAGAAAGTTGCACCAGCTGCAACCATGCAATCTAATGTTCCCCTTATGGATTCGGTCGATCCACGGACCGCATACTTGTGGACACACACACCATGAGTAACAGAGGCAATCATCGTGTATGTTTCGCGCCCTTTGTGCTGATGCAAAGTAAATCATACCTTGTGGGCACCGAGGCGATGGATGATTTTCGCTATGCTGTCGTCTTTGATGACCTAACCTTTCTTAAAACTGAATCCGCCGGCACTCCACGTTAAGCAAAAAAATAGGGAGTCTTTTTTCAACAGCCACCGAGTCAACTCGAGCTTGGGTTGCCTCTTATGTTTCGGGATTTGCAATCCGGCAATTGACAGCTCTGTCGTAAAGTTAGACATTTTTGAGGTTATACGCACTCAGAACGTTTTGACATACGAGCGCTATTTGTGTTGTTTACAGTAACTTAAAAAATTCATCTCGGCCCAAAAATGGAATTTAATCGTCAACATTTTCGTGGGATTATTTTTTACAACTTTCGGCGTGGATTAACTCAGCAACAGTGCATGGATGAACTTAATTCAATTTTTGGAGAAGAAGGTCCATCAAGGACCAGTGTTTATCGATGGTATGGTGAATTTAATCGTGGTCGTAGTTCACTCCAAGATGAATTTCGTGAAGGTCGTCCAAAATCAGTTGTTGTTCCGAAAACCATTGATGCTGTGCGCGAACTGATATTGGAAGATCGTCATGTGACCTATCGTGAGATTGAGACAACCTTAGGCGTTAGTGGGACCAGCATACATTCAATACTGCATAAACATTTGACCGTCAAAAAAATTTGTTCGCGTTGGATCCCACACAATTTGTCAATCGCCCAAAAAAAGGCTCGTGTCAATTGGTCGAAAGAAATGCTCAAAAAATACGGTCGCGGTGCTTCGAAACACGTCTATGACATCGTCACAGGTGATGAATCGTGGATTTACGCGTATGAGCCCGAAAGTAAACAGCAGTCGACTGTCTGGGTGTTTCAAGATGAGCCAAATCCAACAAAAGTTGTTCGCGCACGAAGCACTTCCAAGCAAATGGTCGCCTGTTTTTTCGGAAAAACTGGACATGTCGCAACCGTACCACTAGAACAACGCAGAACAGTCAATTCTGAGTGGTACACAACCATTTGTTTGCCACTTGTCTTCCAAGAAATCGGGAAAACCAACCGCCGAAGACGGATCACTCTTCACCACGACAATGCGAGCTCTCAAACATCGGCTGCGACAACTGCATTTTTGAGCACCCAAAACATCGATTTGATGGGTCATCCGCCGTATAGTCCTGACTTGGCACCGAATGACTTCTTTTTATTCCCGTACGTAAAAAACAAACTGAGAGATCAACGTTTTTCGACACCTGAAGAAGCGGTTGCTGCATTCAGAATGCATGTGTTGGAGATACCTCAATCAGAGTGGCAAAAGTGCTTCGACTATTGGTTCAAACGCATGCAAAAGTGTATAGATCTTCATGGGGAATATTTTGAAAAACAATAAAGTGATTTTCGATGATTAATATTTGTTTTTGTTTTCTAATCCCGAAATATAAAAGGCAACCCTCGTACACCAGGAGTCGGTTTCTCTTTCATAGAATCGTGTGTGAGTCACCCGGTCGGGCTAGTAGTCGCGAAACACAACCAATTTGGTAAAATGAATTCCCGTATACATGTGCTTAAGTTAAAGTGAATTACAGCCTAAAAATCCTTATGTATTAAATGACAGTGGGCTGAATAAATTAAAAGTATATCCCTACGTATGACTGAACAACACTTCGAAATTGAATTGAGTTCAAATGAATTAAAGTATATTATTCCTTATGTGTTAAATGACAGTGTGCTGAATAAATTAAATGCATATACAAAATCTTATATCGTTTGGTTGAATCAGAAAAATAAAATCAGAGCAAAAGAAGTTGGTGTTTCATTAACTATCTAGTGAACAAGTCAAACCGTTTCGACGACACAGATTTTGGGCAGAAGTGAAGTTGGGGAGGAATGCGAACCAGTTGCCGTGTAGGCACCACGGCATAACTAAAGCCCCACAGTTATCCACCTACAAAGTGGCCACTCGCCAGTGTTACTAAGGTCCATCTTGGTTATCACCGACTTACAAGAGTCGTCACTCTCAAGACTGCCACTTCACTACTCACTCGACCCATCTCAAAACTTGTCCTGTTACCAGTAGCAAGTACGGAGATAGATGTTCCATCAGCTCGCTCAACACCGCGCAAATAACTTCTCCAATGGATTGGAGAAGGCTGGGTGAAAACTCTCGATTTTGAATGTCGAGGCTTACTGACTGTTACCCGACTTACTTTACTTACTGAATATTGAGAATTGAGGGCAACTCGCCAACAGGTGGCCCTATTATCGATCAAGAAACTAAAAGTCATACTCAACGAACATGACGGAAGTCAGCCATTCCTTCTTTTTTTTTTGTGCTTCCGCCATACCAACTGGGATTTAAAACTCATGCGTTTTGTGTTTGATATCAAATCATAAGGGATCTTTAGTTTTTTTTATTTATTTATATATGATTGTAATGTTTGATTAAGCTAAAGTTAGGCTAAAGGCACTACAACCTCATTTAGCAAGTCCCGAGGCTTGTTAAATTTTCCATAATTTGTTTTTCCGAGCAAGGTTATTAGCCTTGCGCCATAAAGTTATAGAATACACGGTGTTAAATATATACACATTTCTCAAAATTGTAAATAAAAAGTGTTTTTATTCAGTGAATGAAGACTTAACATTGGTGGTCGCGGCATAGTTAAGATTTACGCAACCGGTTCTTAGCTCAATTTAGGGTCACTGAACACTCAAAACAATTCAATTCAGACAGACCTGGATGGATAAGCAAGCAATGAAATATTTTTTTCCATTAAACACAATACTGTCTTGCGTGATCTTTTGCCTATTCCGGACTCCGCATCACTTATCGCGTGAACATGTATAGGTTCACTGTCTTCACCTCTAATGCATAAAAAGGAAAATGTCAATTTTTAATTAATTGTAGAATTATACTATTTATTTGTGCACTGAAAATTAGAAATAGAACGGCTATAGGAATTCAAATAAATGACTGTCTACACTATTTCTGATATGAAGATATAAAGACATCATAATGATATTTGCCGGAGAACCGATCTCCGACGACGAACGACCGTTGTCGGTACTCTTTGAGAATTAGATCGTCAATTCTGAGCCGATTCGAATTATCATTCAGATGTCACTTACTGCTGAAAGTGAATTAAAATGTTTCATTTTAGGTTATTCACGTCACACTGAACGCTGAAGAAATATCGACTACGAGAAACAACACTGGGTATTGCACTTTTTACGAGTATTGCTTTAGTTGCGGCTGATTGTTAGTTGATCCATATCTGATTTTGCAAATTCGAGTTCATCGGCTGAAGAACGAACATGAATGTTTATAATATTGCAAGTAATGCGGTAAACAGTTGAATGAGAATGAATGAGGAACAGTACAACAAATTGACAAGATTTGGAACTTGAAAAATCCTGCTAAAGTTTTTCACGTCCTTCCTGATTTCTTAATAATTGTGATTCTTCCCATTACTAAGCTTAACAAATATTTTCTAGTTTAATGTGTAATTTCTTTCCAATTTCTTGATTTGAACTTAATTAAAATACATAAAACGCACGACCCGCCTTTTGCAACTTTATCCTTATCGCGGTTTCATTCCAGATTCCGATGAAACGATTTGTAAGCATGCAGCTGTACAAAAAATCTTTACTAACAGCGACCGTCATCTCGGAGCCTTTTGCTAGAAGACATAGGAGCTTCACTTTTGAACAATCAGCCGACTTCATCAATCTTGTCCTGAGTCGTATCATGCCGCTGTCCTTTTATTTCCCATCTAAGGGTAGTCACTTTAAGAAGCGAGACTCGCTCGAAGCATCATTTTTTATAAAAACTAATAAAGCTCCACACTTGCTCGGCATAAGAAGAGGGAAATGGAGTACTATCCACAAGAAATGGAAACGTTGTCATGAGGATCTGGCGCTCTATACAATTTTATGATGAATTAAAATTTGTGCAACGCATAACCGTTCGCAAATCATTCCGTCATCTCCGTTGCAGTTACGCTCTGACATATTACGTATCTTTTGGAAACAATTACACAAACATCAGAAGTTTCGCATGCAACTTTGGACTTTTGTTTTTGGTCGAACGTCATCCTTTATTTAATTTTTTTGTAAATTCTTTTTTGATGTTTTTTTTTCCGTCAAGTCTATCGTTTTAATTTCGTCCTCATTGCTGCTCATCGTGTCAAGACTCCTGTTGATAATGATACTCCTCCTAGTTTCAACTCGTACATACATATACACACTTGTATGCATGGCAGGCAGAGGGGAGGTGTTTTTTCTGGTTCGTTTTGTTTCTGATCCAAGGACACGGGTGGTTTCACTGTTTTATGATAATCTGGAGTTTTGCCAATGATAAATTAGGATACGAGACGAAATGCAAATTCTTCTTTGTATATCATTCTCCGTTTTATTTCTTTTCGCTTTCTTTCACTTGAGATTTTATTATTATCCTCCTGCCGGAGGAGATCTAATTATCAAAATGAAATCCTAAAATACAAGGACGAACGTAGAAAAAAAGGAAACGTGCTGTGACAAACGATGGGATAATGAAGATTCATCCTTTGAATCGAATTCAATAGAATATCCTTTTAATTGAAAATGTATATTTTCTAATTTAATAAGAGGTCGTTTGTCCGGCTTTGCCACTAGAATTGGATCACTCGGTTGCGGCTGTAGTTTTTGTGGATGTGATTCGCCTAAAGATGCGCTTAAATTAGGTGAATCTTATTGATTCAATGTCATCCATTGGAGGTTCTTAAGCAATTTCCAAATAATAGTCCCATTATCAGTTGGAATACAACAAAAATGTCAACGCTAAAAGGTCATTATAATAACTATTGTGTGGCAGTATAGTTTTTGGTGCATTTTTTTTTTATTCAAATTTAATAGTTTTCGTGATGATAGGATCAAATGGAATGACTAAAAATTGTAAATCATTGTAATCACCGAAATAATGTTTGCATATGACAATAGAATCCAGATATCTAATCACTTTGTAGTAATATAGTGGAAGACGAACAAATACTTCGCTACAGGAATCTCGCCTGATGCTGGTGACAGATATTTTGGTGTGACACCTAAAGTTAAACGATTGTAAAATATAAACTATATATTTGGCGTACAAAGGAGATTTTTGTGTCCTTACAATTTTGTCAACCCTTTTGTCAATCGAGTAACTTGCACCGAGTCTTCAATAAGTTCCACCAGTTTGTTTTCTATTGAATTTGTGTCCCGCTTGGTATGTATCATATGCTCAGTGACTTTTATCGATATAATTTCGACCAATTGGAAAAGATTTCGTAACATTTTATCTGCTCAGCGAGTGAAGAAATCAATTTCTTCAAAAATATAGTAGATTAACGAACAAATCAATTAAAATGTATATCATTTTGCATCGTAGATCAATTAAGATGCATTTACGGACTAAAATTACCACTCTCACAATTTTTAGAGTATGGCTTAACCTATCATATCGACAACCTTATAAAATAAAACCCTTAGTTAACCAACCGTTCTACTGATCAATGCATCAATTTAACTTCCACGGGAAAGACATGCGGCATTATCCTATATTTAAAGAAAAAAAGTTGACGGCAAAATAACAGATTAAATCCTGTGCTAGGAAAAAAGTTTGTTACCTTCATCCTACCAATAAAAGTAATTGGGATCTTCACCACAACTCAACTCTGCTTAAGACCTTTCTCTCGAACGCGGCCAAGGGTTCATAGTGCCTTTTATTGAGCACCCAGGTCTCGGATTCAAACATGAGTTCTGGTAAGACCATGGTCTTGTACAGTAGTAGCTTGGATGCTCTGGATAAATTTCGGGATTTAAAGAGCCTTGATAGACCATAGTAGACTTTGTTATATTTAATCAGCCGTCCACGTATTTCTTCTTCCATATTGTTATCGGCTGATACTATTGACCCAAGGTAGTTAAAGGATTGCACTACTTCAAATTCGTGCTCCATTACCCTGATAGTTTGACCAACGTTAGGTCTTCTCTTCGCAGAAGTTGCCACCATGTACTTA
Source organism: Microdon myrmicae (assembly GCA_963931805.1). NCBI lineage: Eukaryota > Metazoa > Arthropoda > Insecta > Diptera > Syrphidae > Microdon > Microdon myrmicae. Next base: position 226,748,155 of record OZ007497.1, read on the forward strand.
CTTTTTCCCTCATTAATGTGCAGTCACAGTTTTTGTGCCCCCTGCTCGATCTGGGTAAAGGAGTCATGTACAGTCAAATCGGATCTACCGATGATGTCGATGTCATCTGCGTAGGCAAGTATCTGGCTGGACTTGGTGAAAATAGTCCCTCTTGTTGTAACGCCAGAGTCACGGATCGCTTTCTCCAACGCCAGGTTGAAGAGGAGGCAGGCCAGACCGTCCCCTTGTCGGAGTCCATTATAGATGTTTATTGGTTTGGACAGCAATCCCGCTATTTTTACTTGACTAGTTACGTTGGTCATGGTCATCAATTTGTTTGGAATGCCGAATTCTCTCATGGCATTATATAGTTCTACCCTGGCTATGCTGTCGTAGGCGGCCTTAAAGTCCATAAACAGATGATATAATGGAATCTTAAATTCCTGACATTTTTCCATCGCCTGCCTAAGGGTGAATATTTGATCAATTGCTGATTTACCTGGGATGAAGCCACATTGATATTGACCAATGATGGCTTTAGCGTATGGGGCTATCCGGTCTTGTAGGATAGTGGAGATTATCTTATAGGCGGTACTCAGCAATGTTATACCCCCCTAGTTGCTGCACATGTAACCACTGCTACGTGGGCCACAAGTCCCGCACAATTTTCCTACGCATGCACGGGGATCGAAGGACAAGACCCACCACAGAAATTGTGTATCGATCCATCAATTGGATATACACAAACGGTTGGCACAGCTGCGCCAGATATCGACAAAGATCACATCCCCGGCGATAAGCGAATTGCCCGAAAACCAATCCGTCGACAAAACTTTTGTCCCTGCCGCAATGTACTTCGCCTAAACAAAGGCCATTGCGGAGCAACAGCAATAAACGAAAATGCTGTTCCCATAGGTCTAAGTAAACAATGGTAATTACCATTATCCCATGATCACCTAAAAGAAAACACACACTCGATTGTTTACGTAAGCAATCCAACAGAAGTGTGAGAATTCTGATGATCACAGAATGATCTACAGCAAACAGACAGCAACATCCGCATCTGTATGTGTGAGTGCGATCTTCCCTGGTGGTGAATTCTCGATCGGGAGAAAGTCACTACCCAGAGAAAGAGAAAAGAAAGCTATAGCGTGAATATGATCATCCCCAGTGAAAGTAACATCAGTTGATATAGAGAACCCTCACGTCGCGCAGCGTGTGTCGAGAAACAAGAGTGCCATCCAACGTTGAAATCGAATTTGCGGTCGAAAAGTTCGATGAACAATCGTTTTATTTTTGCTGTCGAAAAGTTCGGTGTACAACGGTTGAGTAGAGAATTGTAGGAATTACGTTACGGCGACTTCCGAGGTCCTTTGCATACGGTAGAAGACAATTGTAAACTATTCATATATCCGTTTTAATTTATGTACTAAAGATCTAAAGAAACAGTTTCTTAGTGTTTTACTTTTGTGCTGTATTCGTTCCGTGTTTTGTTGATGAACAGTGTTCGGCGGAACACTTCAGAGGCACAATAGTGCAAACGGGAGACTTCGTTGGTCCCCAATCCGCAACAAAGAGAGAAAGAGAGATGCACCACCCGCAACAACAAGGGTAACAAAATATTGAAAAAAAAAAAAAAAAAAAACAACAACAACAACGCCCATAGCAGCAAAAACAGCAACCCGGGCGAGAAACTACTATTACTACTACTATTTATTGGCCTGTAGGAACCCCGAAGTTCATGACATCGTTCCCTGTCCTGTGCACTCTCCTTCCGCGCTTGACCAGCCGATCTGATCTCCTCAAGGTTAAACTTAACATTGTCCTCCCATCTCCGTCGTGGTCTTTTGCCCGTTGGTCTACCGTCAAGAATTCTACGCACGGTCCTATCGTTGCCCGTTCGCGCCACATGTCTGGCCGAACTACTAGAATGTGGGATATTCTATCTGAACACTACCGTCTAGCGTCCTTGTAATCCCTAGGCATTCAAGACATCGATACATATTTTGCTTACCGTGCTCCTCTTCTTCCGATCGGACTGTGCTTCGGCAAATATGGCGATTTCAAATTTATTTTTGTCCACGCGTTTCATGTAAAAGAAATATATTTCTTCGTAAAATATTAAGTCGATAGAAAGCATACGCAAACTATCTGGTATTGATAGAGAAGAACATCCTGTGTGGAGTCGAGGTAGCCCGAAACATCCATTCTCTGATAGTATGGCTTTACATTTTATTTTTAAACAGTACCATCTTAATGTTGTTGATACTTTAATTTGGAATTCAATAGACGGCGTGAATATCGAATACGAGGGTTGCCTTTTATATTACAAAAACAAATATTGATCATCGAAAATCACTTTATTGTTTTTCAAAATATTCCCCATGAAGATCTATACACTTTTCCATGCGTTTGAACCAATTGTCGAAGCACTTTTGCCACTCTGATTGAGGTATCTCCAACACATGTATTCTGAATGCAGCAACCGCTTCTTCAGGTGTCGAAAAACGTTGACCTCTCAGTTTGTTTTTTACGTACGGGAATAAAAAGATGTCATTCGGTGACAAGTCAGGACTATACGGCGGATGACCCATCAAATCGATGTTTTGGATGCTCAAAAATGCAGTTGTCGCAGCCGATGTGTGAGAGCTCGCATTGTCGTGGTGAAGAGTGATCCGTCTTCGGCGGTTGGTTTTCCTGATTTCTTGGAAGACAACTGGCAACAAATGGTTGTGTACCACTCAGAATTGACTGTTCTGCGTTGTTCTAGTGGTACGGTTGCGACATGTCCAGTTTTTCCGAAAAAACAGGCGACCATTTGCTTGGAAGTGCTTCGTGCGCGAACAACTTTTGTTGGATTTGGCTCATCTTGAAACACCCAGACAGTCGACTGCTGTTTACTTTCGGGCTCATACGCGTAAATCCATGATTCATCACCTGTCACGATGTCATAGACGTGTTTCGAAGCACCGCGACCGTATTTTTTGAGCATTTCTTTCGACCAATTGACACGAGCCTTTTTTTGGGCGATTGACAAATTGTGTGGGATCGAACGCGAACAAATTTTTTTGACAGTCAAATGTTTATGCAATATTGAATGTATGCTGGTCCCACTAACGCCTAAGGTTGTCTCAATCTCACGATAGGTCACATGACGATCTTCCAATATCAGTTCGCGCACAGCATCAATGGTTTTCGGAACAACAACTGATTTTAGACGACCTTCACGAAATTCATCTTGGAGTGGACTACGACCACGATTGAATTCACCATACCATCGATAAACACTAGTCCTTGATGGAGCTTCATCGCCAAAAATTGAATTAAGTTCATCCATGCACTGTTGCTGAGTTAATCCACGCCGAAAGTTGTAAAAAATAATCGCACGAAAATGTTGACGATTTAATTCCATTTTTGAGCCGAGATGAATCTTTTAAGTTACTGTAAACAACACAAATAGCGCTCGTATGTCAAAACGTTCTGAGTGCGTATAACCTCAAAAATGTCCAACTTTACGACAGAGCTGTCAATTGCCGGATTGCAACGCTAGGGTTGCCAAATCCCGAAACATAAGAAGCAACCCTCGTAATTGATGAAGTTACTGTCAAAAATTAATATAGCTTATTGTCCATGAAATAATTTAGTCAGTACCATTGGTTGTGATGAAAATGGTGGTGCCTTGCACACTCTGTGTGCGCATGCATCAATTACTGATTGAGGACAAATCACGCCCTTGTCTTGATTAAAAACACCACCGCAACATGACGTCTCCCAACTCCCTGTGGCGTAATTATTATAATCACATTTTAGTGAATCTTATGGGCTTTGAATTACGACAGTGTGTCATTCAATACCTTCTACAATAAGTCTTCTTCTAGGACACAGCCGCATTAGTTGCCTAATCTCTTCCACATAAAGCCGCTGATTACTTCACGCTTCAGCATTACCTTCAGTAACTCTGTACCGCAACCTTGCTCCATCATCTCCGGCTTTACCACAATTTCGATCAAATCTCAAACTTAATTACTTAAAAACTAAAAAGAGAAAAAGATGAGTACTCTTGCGATTCTAATTACCAATTACCTCGAAGTAAAGGAAGGTTAAACGCCAAACATAACGTGCTCCTTTGTACAAGCACGGGGGAAGATATGGCAAAACTTTTGTATGAGCAGCGTCAGGTCTTCCATTAATTCATCCGTCCGGCACGAAGGTCACCATGACGTCCGATCGAAAATTAAACTTTAATTTGCATGTTGTAAATATTTTACATGTGCAACATGGTTTCGTTGCCAATCCATGGTAATGTTGGGGCAGCTTAACGTGGTATTAGTAATTGCCGTCTAACACTTCCAGTGGATGAAGGTGACTCAGCCGTGCCACCGTAACGCACTTCTTCGGCTTCGTCATCTCAGACTGTCAGGCATTGGGCCTGAGGGTAAAACTTGTTTCGTCAACTTTTATAAAAGTGATTACACTGCCGTCGACATCGTCGCTTGTGTCCATTGGGAAGAATAAAACTTCCAAAGACTCACCTCTGAACAGTATTCACGACGTCGGTGTTGTTTCAGTAGAGTGCGCGGCTCGGACTAACTTCCGTGATTAATCAAGTTCCTATGACTCTCGGATTGGATAGTGACTGGAAGACACCCGACCCAGCACCAACTTTTATCTTCCACATAAAACGTGATGAGATGACAGATGAGCTCCTCCAAAATTCGGAACTCGATTCTAAATCGGATTACGGAATGAACTAACTTCGGAGCCACTTGTTTTTGCATTTTTTTCTCTTTTGTTTTTTGTTTTGTTTTATGTTTTCTTCAGTCTCAACAGCGACTTTGAAACGAACCGTGAAGCGGAAGTTACCCCTTGAAAATTGATACTAGAATGGGGGGCGCTTAATGGTGTGGTTAATAGGGGCTCGAGTAGGCGATACAAGTGGATACTGGATGCTGAGGAACCTTGACAATGAGCATTCGAATAATAATATGAAGTCATACACAAACGGTCAGGCGAGTCGTCTCATGTGCTCCGATGGTTAATCAATGCCAACTTGAATCCCAGAAACCTCACCATAAATGAATAAGACATGAAGCACGCCCATTCGGTTGCTCGTCCTTCCCACTTAACTTCCAGCAAGTCGACGAATTCAATATTCGACGTGATCCAAGCGAAGTTCTCGTCGCCTCCGCGGGCTATGGCAGTGATGAGGTACGTGTTAATGTGTTTGAGGAGACGTCACTCAACAACCTGACAGATTTTTCCTGAAGATGCGTTAGCGGTATTCATACCTCTTAGGAAACCCGCTGAAGCCATTTAGCCGCATCTTGGTGTGACCCTGTATCGCGATGTCGGTGACAGGAATAACGCGTTTGTTGAGAGGTGTCAGGATTAGAAATTCAATCACGTCCTCTGACGAGAATGTTCTTCGGAATGTAATAAACCAATGTGGGAAGTTGTTGTAAGGGCGGTTATCGGAAAATAATAAGGTGTCTAATAATAACGGAAACGTGGCTGTGTGTTGGGTTATAGTGATGGTGGTGATATGCGGATAATAATAAGACGCAAGTCATTCTTTTCATTACGTAAAATGATGGACATCTTTGTACGAAGACAGAGGCTTTAAAATAGAATGGGTCGAAGATGACTCGGTGACACCCGCTCAAAAATGTCGATACATAATGCAGGACGAAGAAAATGAAGAAAATATGAAATGGAAATATTGAAGCAGATTCATTTTGTCCACGGAAGCACGTGTCTACGTTTGTTCGATTGAAGAAGTTCGAACTCGGTGGTGATCTGTGTCATTATGTTTCTAAGATATTGAATTCCACTCAGGTGTTTTGGTCGATAAAAACGAGCTTTCATCTTTTGTTGAATAACTTCTCTTTTCTTCTACAACTCGTCTGTGGCTCAGACATCCCTACAAGCGTTTTTATGGGGGTACGCCGCAAAATCATGTTGATTTCGAGCTTTCATCTTTTGTTGAATGACTTCTCTTTTCTTCTACAACTCGTCTGTAGCCCAGGCATCCCTACAAGCGTTTTCATGGCGGTACGTCACAAAATCATGTTGATTCCAGAGAAGGCAGTCGCCTTCTGGTAAATTCTGTCAAAATATAATTGTGACCGGGTCGTTAAAAACAACAAAAAGTGGACAGCAAAAAATTTCACAGATGGCGCTCAAACTCAATGTCAAAATATAACAATATAACAGTTGTACCAAAGTGGAGTTCAACTCCCATCCAAGGCTTTACTACACTTGCCCGATAGGATGCAAACGGGCAGTGAAACTTATTGAGGATCCAGCCGCAAGCCGATAAATTCCGTCGTTAGAATATAGGCGCAACGTGTCATGTCTGTGTCTTTTCTATAAGATTTATCACGGTCGTTGTAATGAATTTGCCGAATGTGTTTTGCCTCTTCAGACATTTTCCCGCGATACCAGTTAATTTGAAAATGCGGATTAGTTCACGTTGAAAGTCAACTTCAAGGGCACAAATAAATATAGAGGGTTATTCTTCAGCCGAACCACACGAGTGTGGAATGCTCTACCTGATAACGTGTTTCCTCGTCGTTGTAATGTCCAGGCATTTAAGACCAATGTACATCGATATCTCCTCTCCTTATCTACTTCCTCTCCTTTCGCTCCCACTGTACTCTGACATTTAATGGTACTTTAAAATCTCCTTTTGTGCTGCAGTTAGCGTAAAAAAAGAAAAAATGCATGTTTTTTTATAAAGGATTAACGCGAACCGTTTAAGTGATTCAGTTTAGTATAAATTGATCGGATATACCTTAGGTTCGATCACCGTTTCGTCTCCTGCATGGAACAATTTTGAACGTTCTCTTGTGACGCCTTACGCCGTATCGATGTTTCAACGTTTGCATAGAGCAAAAACACGAAGTGATTCCTGGCAAGCGCTTCCGGTGGTCCCGTTATTGTGCTGTACACCTGGTCGGCATTTCAACGCCGGTACGGAGCAACTTTGGGCGCTCCCGCCCTCCTGAAACGTAATGTAAATTACGTGACGCAATGATATAAACGGGTGGGAAACTGTTCATTTGCCTACTAGTGGAAACTTGTAGCCCTAAATGCTTCGACTATCTAATGTTAAGATCGTAAGAAACGTGTCCGTTTATGCTTTTAGTATGCGTCGACATTATACGAGAGTTAGGAACTGGTCGGATCTGAATCTGGCACTCTTAACGGCAAAGTTTGGAAAACGGAAGTCGACTAGGGCTTGAAAAAGTCGTGCTTTTTATGAGCATTATGCTCCAATCTATTCACACTTGGGCAGACGATGAAAAAATGTCAGGAAGTTAAGATTCCATTATCATCTGTTTATAGACTTTAAGGCCGCCTACGACAGCATAGCCAGGTTGGAAGTATATAATGCAATGAGAGAGCTCGGCGTTCGGAACAAATTGATACGACTTTGTCGGCTGACCATGACCAACGTAACTAGTTAAGTAAGAATAGTGGAATTGCCGTCCAAAACAATAAACATCAGTAATGGACTCCGACAAGGGGACGGTCTGGCCTGCCTCCTCTTCAACCTGTCGTTGGAGAAAGCAATCCGTGACTCTGGCGTTACAACTAGATGGACTATTTTCACCAAGTCCAGTCAGATACTTGCCTACGCAGATGACATCGACATCATCGATAGATCCGATTCGGCTGTACAGGAGTCCTTTACCCAGATCGAGCAGGGGGCGCAAAAACTGGGACTGCAGATTAATGAGGGAAAAACCAAGTACATGGTGGCAACTTCTTCGAAGAGAAGACCTAACGTTGGTCAAACTATCAGGGTAGCGGAGCATGAGTTTGAAGTAGTGCAATCCTTTAACCATCTTGGGTCAATAGTATCAGCCGATAACAATATGGAAGAAAAAATACGCGAACGGCTAATCAAATCCAACCCAGCCTACTATTGTTTATCAAGGCTCTTTAAATCCCGAAATGTATCCAGAACATCCAAGCTACTACTGTACAAGACCATGGTCTTACCAGTACTCATGCATGGATCCGAGACCTGGGTGCTCAATAAAACTCTTAGCCGCGTTCAAGTGGAAGGTCTTAAGCATAATTGTTGGCCCCGTATGTGAGGGAAGACGGTTCCGGCGACGCTACAACCATGATATGTACGCAATTTACCTTGAAGCAAATGTTGTATGAAAAATCAAGCTGGGTAGACTCCGGTGGGCGGGACACCTAACTCGGATGAGTGAAGAGGAGTTTGCCGGGAAAGTCCTTTATGGCAGGATGTATGGAAGGAGACAGCGCGGCAGACCTTGTCTGCGATGGAGGGATGGCATAGACCAGGACGCCTAGAGCCCGGGAGTGCCAAACTGCATGACATCGGCTCGAAATCTGGACCGGTGGAGAGATTTGTTAAATACGGCCAAGACCGGATCCCGGTTGTGGTGCCGATGATGATGATGATGATGCTTCAATCTGAAGAATAGGGAGGACATGATTCTGCCAAATTGCAAAACAACTTTCACTTGTTGGGTTGTGTATTAATACATTTATAATAATAACCTGGTAGCCGGTGCTGATTAAAGTAATCACCACTGAACATAATAAATAAAAGTCACCGGTTCGTAGAAAAGGAATTTCGTTATTAATTTCGTTTTTAAGTAGAAAGTATAAGCCATATAACAACACAATTGTACCAGGTGTACCGATATGAAACGTGTTTTTTAAATAAAAAACTAAGTTGAAATGAGAAAGTAGAAAACATTTTATTCGGAGTATTGGCCATTGCTTTCTACACATTTCGACCACCTTTCTGGCAATTTGTGAAGACCACGTCAATAAAACCGGTCGTCTTTCGAGGCAAACCATTCGGAGACCCAATTTTCGACTTGTTCGTAGGAATTGAAATTCTGCTCAGCCAATGCGTGTCCCATCGATGAAAACAAATGATAGTCGGAAGGAGCCAAGTCTGGTGAATACGGTGGGTCGGGTAACACTTCCCAGCCGAGAGCTTTTATTGTTTCTTTGACGGGTTTTGCTGTTTGACTCGGAGCATTATCATGCAACAAAATTACCTTTCCGTGTCTTGTGGCCCATTCTGGTCGTATGTCGATCAATACATGGTTCAAATTGATCATTTGTTGTCGGTAACGTTGCGCTTCAACGGTTTCGCCAGGTTTTAGATGTTCATGATATACCACCCCCTTCTGGTCCCACCAAACGCAGAGCATTGTCTTTTTTCCGAACCGATCAGGCTTTGCAATCGATGTTGACGCTTCTCCTGGATGTACCCATGATTTTTGAAATAAATCCATTTTTCATCACCAGTCACAATTCGACGCAATACTGACTTCCGTTCGTGTCGTAGAAGCAACGTTGCACATGCGGTGTTTCGCTTTTCCATCTGCCTGTCATTCAGTCCATGTGGCACCCAATGACCAGAAATTGTTTGTTGTGCAACATTAACATTTGTGCCATTTATTTTTGACTTAAAGTGTCATCTTGATCCAATATTGTCTGCAATTCGGCGTCTTCAAAATTTTTTGGTGGTCTTTCACGTTTTTTATTTCGCACATTAAAATCATTATCTCTGAACCGCGTAAACCATCTTTTGCATGTTGCTTCCGATAAAGCATGATCACCATAAGCCTCGACAAGCATTCGATGCGACTCTACAGCACTTTTCTTCAAATGAAAACAAAAAATTAATGCTATCCGCAAATCATCATTTTCTGGTACAAAATTCGACATTGAATGATGTTGTTTGTACAATGACTTGATGCATACTAAATATGTTTGACAGATGTCATAGCAACCAAATAAAAAAAATATCAGGGCTCGTTCACAACAAACGTGCCCTATCGATACATTTGTATCTTGGCGCTCGCTTCACACTGGTACACCTGGTATGAAGTTCTAATTCGAATTTCCTACTCGCAACTTTGTGTCTAGTGTTTAGCGCTCCTGTTGAAAAGAGCCACAACGCAATGTACAAACATGAGCAAGCAATCCAACTCAGATTTGATAGATGGCTCCAGGGTAAGGACTGAAAAGGAATCTCTTTACATTAACCTAGCGACGGAGGCGTTTGAAACGGCAGGTGAAAATGTTTACATAGTTTATAGGCGATATTTTGTAAACGAAAAGTAAAAAGGCCAAGTCTCATGTATTTTTGAAATCACGCAGGAAATTCAACGGGCACCGATTCCATGAATCCATTCTTCAGGCAATATCCAGCCTGATCTCATCACTTATTTTACTGGTAGGCGGCGTCTCGATTATGTTGCGAGCACGGATCGCCTTATTCAATCAGTGGACTGTATTATTATTTTTTTATTGTTTATTTTATTGTTTTGGTAGAACCAGAATCTGTTAAGATCTCTTATTACCTCTGCACTGAACTGAACTGAACTGGTTGCACTCTCCAACTGCCGCTGCTTTTATCCTCTTTTTTGTCCCCGTTCTCTTGTTTGCGTATTGTCACGAGAACCAAAGAGCGAATGGTATAAATTGCCGATCTACGGTGTGCCAGTCAGCAGATGGCACAAACACAAACACAAACACACAAACACACACACCGACCAAAGCGCAGATTATCAGACGCCAAAGACGTAATCTGCGTTCACTACCGCACCCAAGACCTACCGGTCTTGTACGATTTCTTTCCCACCATCCCTCTATACAAGTAGTTAGAGAACACCTGGACTAACACTGTCCACACTATCCCTGGATACCCCCCCTTTTTTTCTCTTTTCTTTTCAGAGATCGCGAGACCGACCCCAACATCCTCACGGATGTGGGTGATTCTGGTTATCGCAAGATGACCAGAAGTCAGAGACAAGATGAAGGACACATATATCCTGTCTCGCTAAATTCGGCCTTCTCGCCACAAATTTTTTTTTTTTTTTTTTTTTGCCAGTCAGCAGTTGTGTGCTGCTCCATCCTTGGCTTCGTATGTTACGTCGCCAACAACTTACATAATATCGCCTTTAAACATTCTCGCGCTCCAGACATATGTAAAAACTTCATTTAAACACAATCCCTATCGAATTCATACCTGGGAATGATTGCATTCGATTGTTTACATACGATCGTAGCCATAACGCATTGCGTTGCGTATATTATCGCAAGAATCCAAATCACTGGCATACTACACATGAACAGTTAGTGCACATGTGCACGATTGAATAACGAACACTATGTTTACCCAATGTATCCATTCTTAGAAATGGTGCACTCTTTTGAATGATGACAGGAATCTTGAATAAATACCATTAACGGCTGATTTTATGTAGGTAAACAAGAGCAACCAATTTTTCGAATTCATTTATTCATTCATTCATTTTATTCAGTTAGTACATATAACGTTTTGTTTACATAGAAAAATCTGCGAAGCCTAGAAACGCTATTCTGCAGAAGGTTGTTTAAATTATATATTTACAATTTTTAGTGAAATATTCTTAAAAGAGTTTTCATTCAAAATATTCCCCACTTCCCCCCCTTTTCACCTTTTTTTTCAATTGAGATTTAGCAGATGATTTCTTAGTAGTACTTTCCCCGGGCCATCCGAAGATATATGGAGAAGTTCTCTGGGTACTTGATTGAAGATCTGCGGAATAGTAACAGAAAGTTCTTGCCTGCCGCAAATCAAGACGTAAGAATAAACTTTGTACCAGAGTCGGTCTGGAGGAAGAAGTTGTGTCTGTCTTTCGGCGTTTCTTAACTCACGCGATGTGTAGACGTGCATTATTATGTCGCGAGATTATTGGCGCTAGGCTGCCTCTAACACGACTAACTCGACGTCGGAGATGTTTCAGTCTGTATGTACTGAGAAGAATTTAGCGTTGCCCCTCGCACGATGATTATCATCTGTGGCTGTGACCGAAGTCCACTACGTGTTACATCAACAATGGTGGCTTTTCCGGGCTCGCAACCACGAAATTTTATTGTCCATTGATTTACAGTAGACCTATCAACAGGATCATCATCACAGGCAACCTTTAAACGATGATGAATTTTAGTAGGAGTCTCTTTTTCATCCGTTAAAAATTCGATAACAGCACGCTGTTTAAGAAGCGTTGACATAGCAATAAAACTCGCCGCAATACATCCGCCCTAGAAAGGCATTGAATGAACGCTCGACCTCGGGTATGCGCATGCATTTTAAGCGCCAGGCGCGCTTCTGCTGGTAATTTTATTCGCGTTCTGTAAGGACGCATACGTTACTTTTCAGTCTACCCTCGTAATAGCAGCACATGAACCTCAAATTTTCCCGTAAAAGAGTCTCTTTTAACCCTCACCCCACACTGCCCAACAATTTAAAACCCCAAAGCCACACTCTCCCTGCTCATCCCATACCACCCTTTGCCACAATATCTTCAAATAAATATCCCAATTTCATCAGAACTCATTCTATTAACCGATCGCACCAGCCATTTTCCAAGTCCTTTACTCAACTGTAGTGATCCTAAATCACCACTCTTACCCAATTACCATTAAGCCGCAGTTAAATAGCTTTTCCCCAAAAGAACCGCCACGGTACGAACCCTATGTTCATACAGTGCGTTACACAATTCCCCGGAACGACAACATCATGAAATGAAATGGGTATCTTCAAATGCATCTCACGGTTGTGCCGTCCGAGAAGTTACGCCAACAAAACCCCAATCATATCCCCTAAGTGAATCACATGCGCCACAAATTTAACCAAAAATCTATTTGTCGCACATTGATACAATTCTCATTAATCCTAACATCATGAAATGCCTAACTTCAAATAGATTTCATGATCTTAGCTTCCGAAAATTTGTTTGAATAAATTCGTTTGACTTCCTAGAATTTCACTCCCGCTGAAGCACACACAAACCTTTTTTGTGCTTCCCGGAGTTTTTATACACATTTTTGAGGCAAAACTCTGGAGATCCAGTGTATAAAAGAGCGGCGCATTTTGGATTCGCGATCATGCCAAAGACGTGATCTGCGTTTACTACCGCCACCGATCTTTTACGATTTCTTCCCCACTATCCCCCCATCCAAGTAGTGAGAGAACAATTGAACTAACCCTGTCCACACTATCCTTAGATACCTCCTTCCCCCTTTCTTTTCACATATCTTGAGACCGAGCCCAACATCCTCGCGGGTGTGGGTGATTCTGGTGATCGCAAGATGCCCAGAAGCCAGAAACAAGATAAAGGACACATTTGTCCTTGTCTCTCCAAAGTCGGCCTCTCGCAGCCCCTTTGGATACCGGAGGCCGAGAGCAGGGCCACAAGAGACGCCAAGTAAACCAATAAAACTAAGAGGTAAAAATATAATAAAAATAGAATTTTAATACAGTGGACCAGAGGAAGCAGCTCAAGCAGACCTACCCAACCACAGGAGGGAAGAACATAACCTAAAAATATAATCCTACACAGCTATCTACCGCACCATATAAATCTACGCCCCTCTCATTGGAACCCTCACCCCCCGTTTTTGATCCCGTCTTTCCTCACGTTGTAAAAATCACAAATCAAATCACAAATCAATCATACTACTGACTTTTCCCCCAGCCGAGGAGTGCTCATTGCTATCCACAACAGCCTCGAGTCGTCACTTGACGCTTTCCCTGCCTCCTTCTAGCTGGACTCTGTGACTGTTCAAATCATTCTTCCTCGGAAATCAATCTTTGCCGTGTGCTTCTATATCATGCCATCCAGCTAGCTCTTAATGCTATCGACCATATAATCGAGCGGAGTAATTGCGAGGACATCATCATCTTCGGAGATTTTAATCTTCCGCAACACAACTGGACTTTATGTGACCACCATTCACACTTCACCTCCCATCCCATCTCGGCCAAGGAATGTCTGTTCATTGATCGACTAGGTAATTCTTGTTTCTGTCAGATCAGCAACGTTCGAAACCTTTTGTGTAGGCAACTAAGCCTCATCTTTACAACATACCCTATCAATACATCTGTCTCACCCCGCCCCTTCGCCCTTACATCTATAGACCACCAACTTTTCAACACCTTGATGTGGTATGGAGAGCCTATGGATGGACGCTATTCGGTTGCCTATGAAAACCTGGTAGTCGGCTGAAGTCGAGTTTATACATGCTAAAACGAAATAGTCCAAAGATAAAATGTTTACGCTTTACTCCGTCAAGGAGTTTACCTGCTAATTCCGCTGCGCAGAGTTCCAATCCTGGAAGCGTTATTTTCTTTGGGGGTGGTGGAGCTGTCCTAGATTTGGAACACAAGAGTCGCACGATTAGTTTTCCATGAGCATCCGCAGAACGTATATATATAGCACCAACATTACACTTCTCGGATGCGTCAGCAAATAAGAATGTGGAATAGTGCTCTCGAATACGTGCCGCGGCACACGGATTCCTTCCAGGGATATGAGACTCGTTCAGAATTTTGTCCACCTTGTATGTAGCTCCAGTGGTAAAGAGGCGTCCCAGTCCTGCTTTAGTCTCCACAATTCCTGTAGAGATATCTTTGGCGGATTTTTAATCAATGTCGAATGTTTGGTGGTGAAATGTTCCGCCGAACACTGTTCACAAAAGAAAAACGAACCTGAAGCAAACACTGTAACAAATCAAACACGGGTGAAATTGTTTTAAGAATTGTTTATATTTATTGTTTCATCCTGTTTTTCAAATTATTACACTTGGAGATTTAATGCACTTGCACACCGATCGCTTCGCCACACCACAAGTTCGTTCGTCACTATATTTGTACCGTTCGATATTTCAATCACTTGCGAAACTAAACTTGCAAACATTCACCGGCCGTGAGTTCTTGTAATTCTACTGCGCGTTACTTTACTGAGCGTTGCACGTCGAGTATATACGTACTTTTAATTATCTTGCTCGGCACGGACTAACCTCCTCGTTCGGGTTCTCCGTGACGACCGTTCTCGAAGTAGACTGTTCGCGTTGCGCGGATTCTGTATCTCGAATGTTGTACTCACGGATTACCTCGAGGGACTCATGGTGAGTTTTCTTTCCCCGAGAGAAACGTGAAGTTTCTCTTTGTCGTGGTGATCTTAGCACGTGTGGTAATAGATCCATTGTTTTCTCATGCAACGAAGGTCATGGGAAAACGAAATTGAGAAAAAAGGAAGGACAAAAGGCTGTCAAGGCCATTGATAACCCAGTGGGATGTGCTGTACACGTGTGCAGGGAACGCTGGCTAACAGGGGCGCCGATGAGGTTTTCGAATTTACGATGCCTGTGCAGAATTCTTTTCAGGAATTTAGGACGATGCGTTGAATGCATAACTGTTAGTGAATCCTTTACAGGTAATTTGGGTGATGCATTAAATGTCAATGTAAGGCAATGTATGCCGGTTTGTTGTGTCCTTCGATCGCCGTGCAGACCTAGGACAATTGGTCGGACTCATGACCCACGTATCTGTGGATACGTGGGGTTGTTGCCTCCCAGATGTATATTACCTTGGTTTCAGGTGGAAAGGAGGACTTTTGAGGACACGTGTCTGTGGGCACGTGTAATTTATCTATAGATGAGTGTGCTCCTTGGTGGAACGACGACATCTCGACCAATAGTGGCTTGTGTGGTTCTTAGAACCGCCACATATCTCAGCAGTGAGTATCACTGGGACGGATAGTCCAAGAGGGTCAAACAGCCAAGCTATATCAGATGTCACAGTTCTCTTTGTGATTTTGTTCATTTCCGGAATGTTAATTTTTAAACCGAAGTAGTCGGCTTTTGGCAACCATATTAATCCAAGTTTTTAGTGGATGAATGCTTTTCGTCGGAGAAGTTTAATTGCACTTCTTGATCCTCCGATGCTGTTAAGCTGCTGAGGATGGTTAGCACACCATTTCCGCAGCCTAAAGCCCATTCTGGGCAATGCGATAGGTTGTGACTGCATATCACGGGCTGTGATCATGCTATCTACTCCGTTAGCTCCTAGGGGATATCTGGCCCATCTTATGCCAAACTTTGCAAGGTTTTTATTGCCAAATATGGAGCCGCCGACATTCCATATGTTACAGTATTTAATTGATAACACCTCATGTGTTGACCCTGGTCACTTCAACACCAGATGAGTTGATAGTTTCTATCCTCTTTCTTAACCTTAACTTGCCTGTACATTTTTTCAATGTCGGCAGTGAATACGAAGCGGGGCAACCGAAATTGTAGAAGTATGGTGAATATTTCTTCTTGAAGTGCCGGTCCAGTATGTGAAATGTTGTTAAGATATTGGTTGAGGTTTTTTGCTGAGGCGTCGAACACTACTCTTAACTTTGTGGAACTGCTGTCCGACTTCGTCACACAATGATGTGGCATAAAGCAGTGAGATGATAGTATAGATTTACTACTAAATTCTTTTATGTGCCTCAGTTTCTGATATTATTCCATAAAGGCGATGTATTGCTGGTGCAACTTTGGTTTTTTTATCAATCTCAGCTCCAGTGATAGAAGTCGCCAGAGAGTGATATCCTTTGATAGGCCCAGGGTTGTTGGATCATCCGAGAGTAGTAGACTTACTACATACCGGCCGTCATTTTCTCGTTTATGTTTCTTCGAAATAAGCTTCACATTGTCGCGCCCCTGTTGTTAACCCGGTTTCTTGGACCTCCTCTGGTTGTTCGATGTTCCAGAATCGGCTCATTGTTGAGTTTATATTTTCTTCTTCTCCTGTGCATATTCCACAGACAGCCAGTTTTGTAGCAGGTTGTTCTACTCCTCCTGCCACAATCCACCCGAAAATGGTGTTTTGCAACATTTGTAGGTTTATTGCCAACTTTGACCAATTTGACCAATAGAGAGAAGCTGGAAGAATATCTCACTCCCCACGAGAACGTCAATATGCGCAGGATCGCAGAACGTAGGATCTTCCAACTGAATATTGTGTGGCATATTCCAGGAGGAGAAGTCCAACTTCTTACTCGGTTGTGGTGATACAATATCGCTTAGCACGAAGAACTCTAATCTGGTTTAAAAGGCATTCCTTGTAGACCTAAGTATTACGTTCACTCTCCTTTGTGTCTTCGTTTGACCTTGTCCGATCCCCTGAATAAGCATGTTACTATATAATGGTGTTGAGTCAAGCTTTTTAACGGCCCTAACACTGATGAGACTGACCTGTGATCCAGAGTCCAGTAGTGCACGGCATTCGATTTCTGTTCCAATCCTGTTTGAAAGTTTCACTCTCGCAATACCGAGAATGACGAATTTTTCTTTTGCATCATATGCTGTTGTGCTGTGTTCTGACGTTAGTTTTGTAGGTTTCTGCCTGCTCCTAGCTGCTGAGTTGGTATGTATTGGCCTAGGAAGTGACTTGGTATTAGCGCTAGATGTAGGACAATGTGTTTGATTATCGCCGAGGTCTAACAAGGTATTGTGCTTTTCAGAACACTTTTTACATCAGCTGAGCCAACAATTGAAGGCATAATGTCCCTTTCTGAGACAGTTCCTGCAGAGTTTTTCCTGGGATACCAGCTGATTGTGATCAGCTGCACTCATTTTTAAGAAACTTGTGCTTTGGTACAAGAAATGGCTGCCCTTACATACTATGCATTCCGCAGGTGGCTTATTGCTTCTTGTTTGTTATAGTTGATGTTAATATTGTTGAGGATCTTTTCTGGGCCCTCAACTCATCAGGTCCTTTTCCTTTATTCCCTAGAGCCTCGAGAGATTGAAAGCGTACCTCAAGGAATGTTAGGAATTCCTTTATAGGGTTCGTCAAACTTTGTTCGTAAAGAGCATGCATACTTCGATCCAATTTCTTGTACAAAATGTGGAGGAGAAGTTGATCCCACGCTGATGTTGAAACCCTTAGAGTTTTTAAACCCAATAGGCATTCTTTGTTGTATCATGCAATGCCTTGATGTGGTTGGTGGATCGTTATTCGGAAGCCTGGCTCAGTTGGTTTAGCAACTTGTTTACAAGTGAGGCAACAAGTAACTTTGTGTTCTCTCACCTATCTTGAAGCATCTTTCATTCCGTATTGTAGTTGTCATCTGAGAAAGAAAAGTGCCTCAACCGCGTTTCTGCTTCTCCCTCTAACTTAGTTCTAAGGTACCACATATTCTGGCAGTTGCCCAAAGGTTGTCTATGGACCATGCATTTAAAAGTCAAAAAACTGGCGCCAACTTGCATAATCTCTATCAAATCTTGGAATGGTTATTTTTGGCAACTGTGGCACATAATTAACAATGTTAATTATAACCCCCCCCCCCCCCCCCCCTATTTTCTTTATGATAAATTCCGCTAATTCGTGTCCTTATCCCAAGAAACATACATCACATTCCTGAAAACGACATTTTCGTACATGCAATAGGCACATATTTAAAATCACATCATCCCGTACAACACAAAATCCTACCCCAACAATGGTAATTTGTGGTCAAAACTTTCCGTTCTATTTTACATACAAAAACTTTTTAGTCTTCATCCATAAACTCGCAGGTGTCAAAATGACTACCCTAATAGGAAATGCAAAATGCTCTAAACGAGCACCCCAAGTATCATATTACACACAAAATTCCTAACACATTACCCTAAAACCATCATTTACCGCTATAGGTACCGTACACTTAACAATTTTTTGCATAACTTTGGATTTGGCGATATCTAATCTCAAAGTTAACGAATCGGTGGATGGTAAAGCAGTTGTCTTAATATTGAAATGTAAGGCAGTTAATTTAATATAAAAAGTTGTTGCGTTGTGTTTCAAACCAGCAAAAATGACAATGATGCGGTGTATTTCAACGCAAAACGAATAATAATGATGATATTACACTAAGTTCACTTTATTGAATTTCGGAACAATTTACCTTTTTGACACAATCACAGAACTAACTTTTTTCAACTACCAAAACGCAAGGTAATCGTACAAAATTCAGTAATTTCTAAAAAGACTAACTGATAAATTTACTTTAACTACACAAAAATCGTTCAAGACAAAAAAAACCTCCCGCTAGAGAGATATGAAAAATCTGTCTTAAAAATCGACTCCAGCGGTGGGCACCACAGCTGTGTTTTCGATGTTGCCTGAGAGAGCACTTCGAACATTATTCAGCGGCATTGCTAAGCACGAATAATGTTGCAATTGCATACTGTCAGGGGCTGTAAGCATGGAACTTCTTCGAATCAATTGAATTTGTTAATTGTTTGATCTAATTAATGAGTCTTGGTTGTTGTGCTGTTGCTTTTGCAACATCTTCCCGGGCCGGCGAGAATGCACCAATAATCGTCCTTTCCTTTGGTGCTGTCGACGTAGGGCATGTCAGCGCCGTGGGTTCATCCTGTGGTTCAATTGAACGTAAACTTCTAATAATGAGCAGATTATTCTTCTTGATGATGTTGCAGTTCCGCAACATGTATAATTGCCCATTATACCATTACGGCAAAACACCATTGGCACTGAACGCTGCCAATGACAATTACCAGATTTATCGGACTGATAACGAGCCCGTTATCAGAAACATGGCATGAAATAGAACATTAATTTTAGTGCTTTCGACACCTTGCACTGTTCTTACACAGTTTTTTTAACGTTCGAAAAAAAGTTTTTATACGGTGCTTTCAGCACATGTTTTAGACATTGTCTTTTTTTAATTCATTGTAGAATAAAGTTAAATTTGTGTATTTTTAAAACGTGTGTTTCATGTCTGCCCAGTGCGGCAGTAGGTTTTTAATGTGTCCATGGCGACACATTTTTGGACATTTTGCTGTCACGTCGAGGAATCCTTCTCGACGCTGAACAAAAGTGAAATACAAAAATTTGACAACAATAAATAAAACAACAATATTTTGTTTTGGTGAAAAAGGACTCCGTTAGTGAAAGAACGAGAACTACAAGGCATAGGGAGGACCGCCCAACCATGTAGGGGAACACTGGGTTCCATATGACTCAATGTCCTTAAGAAAACCGTGAGTACCCCTTGAACAAAAATATCTTTTAATTGTATGCAAAAATGCATATGCAACAACTGTAGCATAGATGAGGTGGACGGTGGTGTTTGCTGATGGGTGCCTGAAGACGCTTCCAACTTGGTGGACAGCCATATTACTAGTTGTTGGACCTTGTCCTCCAATTCAATGTATTCGCTCATGTTGTACCCCAGCAGACTGGACCCTCCTAGGTCCTGGTAAAGCCCAAGTAACAGCTGTAGTTCTTTATAATTAATTACATAATACATTTAGATATCGGTAACACCTCCCTCTAAATTAAAAGTAAGACCTGACGCTCAGTTCCCGTTTGAGTGTTTGCGGTTAGAGTTTGCCCGGTGGAAAAAGAAAGAAAGTAGGGTAGTCAGAATTTTTTCTTTTTTACACAAACGCGCATAAAAGGGGATTTGGGAGTACCCGTAAATGTCAGAGCACAATGCGAGCGGAAGGAGAGGAAATGAATAAGGAAAGGAGGTATCGGTGTACATTGGTTAAATGCCTGGACATTACAACGACGAGGAAACACATGATTAGGTAGAGTATTCCACATTTGCGTGGTTCGGCTAAAGAATGAAATAAACTAAATATTCAAACTGGCTGCAATTTAACATATGTCAGGAACAGGTGTGCGACCATTTAAAATCTGATTTATGACACCATCGAAATTCAAAAATGTGTACTAGTACATGCATAGATATCTCACCAGTATACATCAATTAGACGCACATAGAACTACACGACCCTATCGCTTTAACTGTTATACCTCGGCGGCACTTGTTGAAAATATAATACGTTAGTATTTTTAAAATACATGAAAAGTCTTCCGAACCGCTTATTAAGAAAATTGTTCTATTACCTTTACCGAAGTGCTACAAATCGTCTATAGAACAAATCTCCAATGCATTGTTGTAGAATAGAAACATGTAGCTCCCATTGCTTTTTTTTTAAACAATGTTACCCTCGTTGTTTACTTTAAAAATACCTACACTTGGTGCTGTTTTTATATAGAAAAAAATGTTCTATCTTTTTACTAGATAACATTTCCGTTAATTGCTGAAAGCATTTCTTTTTCATTTGATTTATTGTATGTAAAATATGTTATCTCAGAGCTAAACAGACGATGATATTGCCATACGACCTGACTGGTAGGTATGGATACGTTATCGTTCATGGTGCGGTAATTTTCAATATCCAATCGTTAATGGTGCCAAACAGTGAATTGCTTCACGGCTTAGCACTAACATTTGCCACCGTAAGTTCGATCAAATCTCAATCCCAATCTTTGCTACTGATTATTCTACCTTCCATAATTACCAATTATTGTCAGGATGGCCGAGGCGAATTCGGTATTGTAGTGTGAGGTAATTAAATAGTTTTGAAAAACGGAATAGAGATTTTGATTAATTTATTAATGTGTAAAGATACAAAGCTCATCTCACGTGTGATTGGAAATAAAAATTTAATTCACAGATACTAATTGAATTTTATGTAGTTTATTTGCATTTAGCGTATCTCTTGGTAGACGTTTTAAACGATGGTACGGTCGATGTAGGTGCATTCATGTATTGTATAACATAATCATGTAATAAATATAATCAAATAAAGCAACAGCAACTTAGAGATACACCCTTAGGTATATGGACGGCATTACAATCGATACTTGATTTTGACCAGCAGTAGTCACGCGTACCGTATTACCCTGTCTTGAGCCGATATCAGCCGGCATCTCGAATCTTTTTACGACTTGAATTGAAAGTGTTTTCGTCGTAGTCCTTCATCATAAATCCCTATGCAAATAATTTTCTGAGCTCAATATAATGATAAATATCCTGGTTCGGGCTTCTTTGTATACATTAGAAGTAGATGATACATATGTGAAACTGAAATATTAGCCCGAAAAAAATGAATTCAGGGTTTGAAAAAGACTTAAAATGTGGTAAGAGTTGTCAATCAATATCACTCATATACATGAGACTATGCTACGTTATGCTGAACATATCAAATGCTAGTCATATCCAAGCAGATTAATGACCAACAAATCGATCAGGTGGATCGCTCGTCTCTGAATGCTCTTAAGTAGGTCGGGGGTATGTTTAGGAGCAAAGCTCCAAACATGAGAGCAATATTCGAGTGCGGGTCTAATTTGGGATCAATACAGGAGAAGAAGTCGAGCCGAAGTAAAATATTTCTTGGCTTTAAAACGATAGCTCAATTTTCCTGAGGCGGATCTGTCGATGTTCACCATGTGTTTATGCCACGATACATTCCCACAGACCTCTACTACAATTTTCTCACAAAAACGCGAAACAATCTGATAAATGACCACAAATTTTATTTCCTCTTTAAAAATAATATACGTAAATCTGACTCCTATCCCAATTCCCTTTTCTAAGACACGATTACTTCAACCTACCCCCAAACTATTGCTAATCAATTCGCTTCTTTCTTTAAACAATTCTTCGCAAACAATTCTTTCGAGCCTATGGCCGAATTCTCCATTAGGCCCTTCATCTCGTAACTTATTCAGCATCATCTAGTCGAAGGAAAAGTAAACTTACTTAAAGACGAGTTCAGCACCGACCCTAATGGATACCCTGCTGTCCTTTTAAAAAAATGTTCCTCTTCTCTTTCTCTTCCGCTATCAAACATCTTTAATCTATCCCTCACACAAGGTGTTTTCCCAAGTATTTCTAAATCCTCTTTTGTCACCCCTATACATGAAAAAGGGACCTGAAACCGATATTAGTAACCACCGTCCCCCCGCCAAAATGTCACACATTCCAGAACTGTTCGAAAGCATCCCTGACAACGCGCTATCTTTCCGCTGCAAATCCATAATCTCACCTAACCAGCATGGTTTCCTTATGGGTAGGTCGACGACCACCAATCTAGTTTAGTTCTTATCCCACACCCTCCGTTCCTAAGAGAATGGCAGCGTAGTCGATGTAATCATAACAGATTTAAACAAGGCCTCCGACAAAATCTTCCATAATCGTATCCTCTTTAAGCAATCAACCCTTGATTCCGCACCCCTACTGTTTAAGTGAATATCGTCCTATCTTAACAATCGAACCTACCATGTCAGATTTTGATCCACCCTCTCCAATCCTTTTCTTCCCACGTCAGGGGATCCCCAGGGCAGTCATCTTAGACCCATCCTATTCATTCTTACTATTAATGATATAGACTCCAGTATCAAAAACTCCTCCATCTCTCTATACGCGGACGACCATAAACTCTTCAAGATGATCCGCTCTTCTGTCGACTCCTCACTTCTCAAAATGGATCTAGACACCTTTTCAACTTGGTGCCAAAACAACTGCATCGAACTAAATATTGCAAATGTCGCTCAATCACCTTCTCCCGTAAACGACCCCCCTTCTCGCTACCTTCCTATGTCTTACTCAACAAACAGATAACACCTGTACACACGATTGGTTTTGTGAAACGCTGGTCGAAAGAATTGTCTAATCCCTACGTTTCCAGATCACCCTATATAGCCTTTGTCCGCCCCCTTCTTGAATATGCTAGTCAGGTTTGGTCTTCCCACTACTCGTCCAAAATTCGCAGGGTCGAAAGGGTGCAACGTCCTTTTTGCGTTTTGCCCTGCGAGGATTGAATTGGGAAAATCCTCGGGTTCTACTCCCATACACAAGCCGTCCGCATCTCATTAACTTCAAACACTTGAAGAGTGCAGAATTTATGCCGACATCCTCTTCATCCATCGTCTTCTTTCAGGTTCAATAAACTGCCTTAGCTTGTTCTCCTCCATCACATTTCACACAGGCCCCCGTAACCTGCTAAATCACCATGTTTCTACTTACCTGCCCATCATACTTCTTATGGCTCGAATGGACCCATTCCGCCAAGTAAAGATCTGGGGAATTCCGTCGGGTCCCAGAATAAACGAAACAAATCGCCCCCAAAAACGAAGAAGGGAACTGACCCACGACTTCGTCAGTAACCCCAACCTTGTAGGAAGCAAAGACAGGGTGCAAATGGGAGACTTCGTCGGTCCCCAAGCTGCAACAAAGAGAGAAAAAGAGATGCACCACCCGGAGCAAGAAGGGTAACAATATGTTCAAAAAAAAAAAAAAAAAAAAAAAAACACAACAACACCCGTAGGAGTAAAAACAACAACCCGGGCGAGAAACTACTATTACTACTACTATTTATTGGCCTGTAGGAACCCGGAAGTTCATCGTTCCCTGTCCTGTGCACTCTCCTTCCGCGCTTGACCAGCCGATCTGATCTCCTCAAGGTTAAACTTAACATTGTCCTCCCATCTCCGTCGTGGTCTTTTGCCCGTTGGTCTACCGTCAAGAATTCTACGCACGGTCCTATCGTTGCCCGCTCGCGCCACATGTCTGGCCGAACTACTAGAATGTGGGATATTCTATCTGAACACTACCGTCTAGCGTCCTTGTAATCCCTAGGCATTCAAGACATCGATACATATTTTGCTTACCGTCCTCCTCTTCTTCCGCTCGCACTGTGCCATCGTTCCTGTCCTGTGCACTCTTCTTCCACGCTTGACCATCCGATCCGATTTCTTCAAGGTCAAACCTAACTTTGTCCTCCCATCTCCTTCGCAGCCGTCCTGTCGGTCTCGTTCCCGTTGGTCTACCGTCACATGTCCGGCCCATCTAAATCTTCGCGACTTGATTACTCTCACTATTGTAGGTCTGCAGTATAGCTCTTCCAATTCGTGGTTGTGGAGCTTCCTCCATTGTCCTGCCTCACATCTACGCGACCTGATTAATCTCACTATTGTGGGTTTGCGGTATAGCTCTTCCAATTCGTGGTTGTGGAGCTTCCTCCATTGTTCTGCCTCCTCGTCATATTTACCGCCAAAGATACCCCTTAGAAGTTTATTCTCGAATACGCGGAATTTACTTTCTTCCCGTTTTGTGAGAACCCATGTCTCGCATCCGTATAGAGCAATCGGCATGATTATGGTTCTATAGACACGGAGCTTTATGTTACGTGATAGCAGTTTGGCTTTCAGCAGTTTACTGACTGCGTGCCAACTAGCGTTGCCGGAATGCAGTCTTTTGTTAATTTCCTTGGACATTTCGTTACTGGCCGTCAGTATTGTTCCAGATATTTAAATTCTTTAACTTTATCACTTCAACTTCAACTCTGACGTTTATATGTGTTCCCTGAGGTCCACCTGCTCTCGCCGTAATCATGTATTTTGTTTTGTCAGTTATTTCTAGACCCACCTCTTCTGCCGATTGCATAATGACCCCACTGTTTTTACTTACAGTTTCTAGATAATCGCCCAAAACAGCGATGTCATCCCCATATGCGAGCACTTATGTGACCCCATTCAGGCATGATCCGGTCATGTTGTCGTCTTGTACCTTTCTGATGGCATACTCGAGCACAAGGTTAAAGAGACATGGTAAGAGGCCGTCCGTCCCGGATTTCAAATAGTTCTGAGAGGTGGTTTTCTATTCTAACTCGCCCTTTGTTTTCGTGCATGCAAATTTGAATGAAGGCGGCATATTTTTCTGGGATTTCCAGCTCAACTACAATATGGTAAAGTCTTTGACTTGCGACTGAGTCGTAGGCTTTTTTGAAGTCAACGAACAGTGGTGAACCGTCTCTCCGTATTCCCACTTCTTTTACAGCAGTTGCCTTATTGTGAACATTTGGTCGCTTGTTGGCCGGTTCCTACGGAGTCCGATTTGGTAGTATCCCAATATTTCTTCTGCATACGGTGTGATTCTCTCCAGTATGACATTTGTTAGTATTTTGTATGTGGTTGGGAGCAATGATATTCCTCTATAGTTTTCGCAGTCAGATCTGTCGCCTTTTTTGAAAATGGGGACGACTATTGATGTTTTCCATTCTTCCGGAGTGACTTCCTTATCCCATATTGTTTTGATGAGTTGGCGCATCATTCGGGGGATTGCCTCTCCTCGATGTTTCATAAGTTCTGCCGCTATACAGTCGACTTCGGGAGCCTTGTTGTTTTTCAATCGATTTATTGCGTCTAAAACTTCGTTGAAATAGGACTCTGGGATCTGGGGCTCGGCTGTATGTACGTCTGGTGCGTTTATTTGTGGTTGATGGGTGCGCACATTGTGCAGGTTTTCAAACTACTGCTTCCATCTTGTCACGATATTGTTTGTTGCTGCGACCAGACAGCCGTTTGCGTCTCGAATTATTTTGGCTCTCCCTCGGTAGCTAGTTCTAATTGAATTTATGCCGGCATACATATTTCTTATGTTCTTTGCTCTGGCATTTTCTACGATTTTTTCGATCCGAGTCTTCTCCCATTCGTGTTTTTTGCGTTTGAAGAGTCTCATTGCATTTTTCCGAATTGTCGCGTATCTTTCTGCGTTGACTTCATCTTATCTTTCTAAGTGTATCACTCTGATGCGTCTCGTCTTTCGATCTTCGCACTACACTCATCGTCAAACCAAGGTTTGTACTTAATTGTTTTCTCAAATCCCAATAGGGTTTGGGCTGTTTGTTTGATTGTGTCTCTGATCGATGCCCATTTAGTGTTCACACTATTGCCTTCCTTTTCGTCATTACTCCCATTGTCTAGGATGCTAAATCTATTCGTTAGTTCGTCTTGATATTCAGTGTTAAGTATATTTTAACAATTATATGTTATATTTTGTTTTCACAAAACTCACCCCTTTTTTGTGGAAACACTTAATTCTTGATTTTTCGCTGTTTCTCTTCTCGTCTGGTGGCGATGCCTCGTTCAACTGGTGATTTTGTGTCACCAATTCTTTTCGACTTTTATAATACAAATAATTTTCAACTTTTATTGCGAACGACGCGACGCAGTAAATAAGAGGAAAATCTTGTCAATTCACTTTTATGCTGAGCGGCGACAGATTTTAGATGATTATTCAAAACTTAATACAGAACACGCGTTTTATAAATTATCTTTTTTTTCTCTTAATTTTATTTCTCTTATTGATAGTGGCCACCGCACGCGCACACGACTCGATTAACTATATTGCAATTCTAATTTTTTCTTCTTGCTTTTCTTTATTTTATTTTATTATTTTCCGGTAACCACGAACCACACGCGTTGGCGACTTAATCCAGAAGGCAATCTCGTGTCCTTCCATTCAACATCCTTTTTTGGTCCGCTTCCTCAATACAGGAACAATTGTTATTGTGAGGAAACGGAATTAGGGAGACTATGGCTGTGTGCAGTATGATAGTGATTCTGTAATAGGGGTTTTAATTCATTATAAATATTTAACTATTGTATGTGGGAATCATCATCATTACCGGCACTACAACCGGGGACCGGCCTTGGCCTTATTTAGCAAATCCTGAGGCTTGTTAAATTTTCCTTAATGATTTGTGTTTTTCTGGGCGAGCTCATTAGTCTTGCGCCAGAGTATGTGGGAATATTCTATTGTATTTGTATGTGATGTGTTGATATTGGTAAGGGATATTCATGTGCAGACACGAGATTGGGGGGTGATAATTAAATGAACTTAATTATATAACATCAGCCCTTTTGGGCAGGTCTTTTAGTTTATCAATTTCTAACTTTTTGCTCGTCTCTCATGAGCGCCCATGTGAGTTTGCTGCGAGCCGACTCCTGATTTTGCCCATCACTAGAAGATGATCGGAGTCGTAATCTGCTCCTCTATATGATCTTACGTCAAGGATATGCGAGTGGTGTCTTTTGTCTATGACGAAGTGGTTTATTTGGTTACGCATTACGCCGTCAGGTAATATCCATGTGGCTTTATGAATTTGCTTGTGCTTGAACATCGTGCTTTTCACTACCACATGTTTTGACACCGCGAACGTAATATTGTTGATTCGAAGATATCTTCCTTTCCAATTTTCGAATTGAGGTCACCGAGGAGGATTTTAACATCGAATGATGAGATCCCATCAAATAATTCCTCTAGGATCTCGTAAAATGTCTCCTTCGTTGCTTCGTCGGTAGATTCTGTTGGGACGTGTACGTGTATAAATACATAATGTACCGCGGGGCCTGTATTTTTAGCACCGACATCTGGTCATTAATATATCTCACATCTGTTACATGGGGCGTAATCTCCTTGATCATGATGAACCCGGCTCCGAGATTATGTGTGTCCACACGCCTGTGTGATTCCATTGGTTTTGATCACTTGATGTGGGAGTCGGTTTTTCTGAAGCGTGACCATGTCCATTTTATATTGTTTCGTGCTCTCTACGGCCGTCTGTATCGCGCCTGGTTTATATAATGTTTGAACATTCCACGTGTCGGCGCGTATATCCCGCTTTTTCCGGTTTTCCCTACGTCTTCTTTTTGCCGACTCGGTGTTTTCTTGATGACTTGCTCCCTTATGGTATTGTCGGCTCATCACAACTACGTTTACCGAGTTTTTGGTGGGATTGTTTTTTGTATATTGATTATTCATTTTTGTTCCCACGAGCTTTGGGGTTTCAAATAGTCCACCATATCAAAGCCCGTCTTTGATATGATAAGGTCTGCGTACTGCTGTGATTCGACCCGTTGTCTGAGAGACGCCGTTACGATACAGCTCGTACACCCCTGGCTGCAAACCATCCAGTAGGCACGGTGACGCGTAAGTTTAATAGATTAGGGGTGGTAAACCTTTGTGTGTTACTCCTCGGTAGCCTGTCTGACATGGGTGGCCCTACTGGAAGCATATGCTTCCGTCAGCATAGCCTGACTGATTCATTGTAGTTTAAACCCCCGCACCACGTCAAGGTTTCTACCGAGCAGGGGATGCTTCTTAGATAAATAACTAAATAATGAAAAAAAATTTAAAGACATTCCCATTAACATACAACTCGTACCCATACTCATTCCCACATCCAAGCTTCCGGCCAATCCTCGCCCTACGCTGTCTAACAACTCACACCACCGTCTCTAGACCGTTGTTAAAAGCCTTACAAAAGCAATCGAAATTGATGGCATATCTGGAAACGAAATAGAACAGTGCGTAGATCCATTACAATATCCATTCATGAAATGGAGTTTGGTTTCGAAGTTTTAAGATTTGATTGAATTAAATAGGAATGATATTAAATAAGATATTAGATTAGAATATGGGGGTGGTGTGCAGTGACAGAGGGTTGGTGGCGACACCTATCAGGGGCGAAGCCCTCTAGTATTGTAATAACAACGTATTTACATCTATTCAATTATTGGTCACACTTTTTACGTTTTTTCGCAGTCTATCTGCACCTTTATATATCATACTGAGCGTCCTTTTAACGAATGCTAATTATAAAGCTTACATATAATTGTCACATAATTACCTATAGTGCAACTAACATATAAAATAGCTAATCGTAACCAAAACTCTACGTTATCGACATACTTTATTGTGGTTTTTATTTTTATATCTTTCGTGGCTTTTGCTCTCTTTTGATCGTTCTTAAGACGTCTTTCGATTATCATTATTCAAAATGCTGTATAGTCTTCAGTCTTCCAATATCTATTAAGCGTTAATCAAAGGCATATAGCCGCAAATTTGTTATAAAAACGCCACATAAGACCCTGTTTTCCATAGACCATTAATCGACCTTGCATCGCTTCTACTTAGACCTATGTTGCAAAACGATACGGCTGTGGTATACACATTGCTTTCCATTAACTCAACGTCAAACGGATTTTTGTAAATGCCGATAGTGTGGTACCAATTGATGATGTTCTTCAGACTACACTTCCTATCGAACATTGATGGTCTAAGTCATTCAACGCGTGATGCGATTGGCGATCCCTCGTTTGATTCGCCTTCCCATTAACTGCACCTAGACGCCTACTTTATTTAATTAAACATGACCTTCATGGTTAATAACTCCATTGTTGGGTATATCATGACAAAAGGTATGAAAACCTGCTGAACCCATTCAACTTCGTGGGCCTTAGACAAGAATCTGCGCAGTGTAGATAATTTCGTTAGTCTCGCAGTGATCCAGTGAACTTTTATGGACACAACGCAGTGTATGTGAACTTGAGAAGTGTGTGTACAACTAAAGCTGTAGTCAGAGGTTCAGGTTTGTTTTACTTTAAAGATCAGATCAACTGAAGGACAAGTCGTGCCTTTGTACTGTGTAAGGTGTTGGGATAGACAGAAGTCAAATATGATATGTACACCTTAAGAATGCCGGAGAGAAACCCCGGGATGAAGATTTTATAACAAAAAAACCAAAAAAAAAAGTGACAGTGCCATCACAGTCTAGAGTTGAGGAAGTCTAACAAGGCTTAGAAGACACCAACTTGATTAAGTGTTGTGGATGATTTGCTTTGTTGCCGCAGTAAATTTGTTTAGATTCCATACAATGGTTAACCTTCGGAATGCAACTTAACCAATATCGATTAGCGCCGGAAAATAAAGTCGTGCACAGTGATGGTACTTGCGACAGTATGAGAACAGATTCGCATTTGATAAACGATTTGCATGGTATAATTTGATAGGTTAACCTTGCTACTTGTGGTATTTTATTAGCGCGTTAATCCACATGGCGCCAATGAAATTTAATGGATCAAATTTTTTTGGCAACAAAAATGGACGTATTTTTAACGTTCCATTTACTAAGAGGATGTAAAAATAAGGTCATTAACTACTGGATTTTGGAAAAGAATAATAAAGGGTGGTTAAATTTTAAGGGCCGATGTTGATTTTGAATAAAACACAAATTATTTAGGAAATTATTGTCATTTCTTTTTATTATGATAATATTGGTATGGTTCAATTATGTATGCAACAAAATATCGGGCAAATGGCCGCCGCGACCTCGGCGGCACACCTCCATCCGATGGTCCAAATTTTCGATGACGCTGAGGCATAATTGAGGTTCTATGCCGTTAATGTGCCGAATTATCTCATCCTTTAGCTCTTGAATTGTTGCTGGCTTATCGACGTACACCTTTTCTTTCAAATGACCCCAAAGAAAGAAGTCCAACGGTGTCAAATCACATGATCTTGGCGGCCAATTGACATCGCCACCACGTGAGATAACACAGCCATTGAATTTGTCGCGCAAAAGAGCCATTGTTTCGTTAGCTGTGTGGCAAGTGGCACCGTCCTGTTGAAACCACATATCGTCCGCATCCATATCTCCCAATTCGGGCCATAAAAAGTTCGTTATCATCTCACGATAGCGAACACCATTCACAGTAACTGCCTGACCGGCCTCATTTTGAAAAAAATACGGCCCGATGATGGCGCCAGCCCATAAACCGTACCAAACGGTCACTCTTTGTGGTTGCATTGGTTTTTCGACAATCACTCTTGGATTATCATTCGCCCAAATGCGGCAATTCTGCTTATTGACGAATCCACTGAGGTGAAAATGTGCCTCATCACTGAAGATGATTTTCTTCGAAAATTGATCATCCGCTGTTGCCATTTCTTGCCACCATTCCGACCATTGACGACGCTTGAAATGGTCAAGAGGCTTTAGTTCTTGAGGCAATTGCACCTTGTAAGCGTGCAAATGCAAGTCTTTATGCATAATGTTCATCAACAACGAGCGCGAGAGGTGCAATTGTTGGGCACGACGACGAGTTAAGGTGGACGGCTTTTCAGCCACACAATCGCGAACAGCAGCAGTATTTTCTGCAGTACGAGCTGTACGAGCATGCACTGGTGTTTTCACATCTCCTACAGACCCGGTTTGCTCAAATTTTTGCACGATTTTACCGATTGTACGCACATTTGGACGATTAAATTGACCGAAAAAATCACGAAGTCCACGATATGCATTTTGATTTGAGCGCCCATTTTCATAATAAGCCTGAATAACTTTAACGCATTGTTTGATTGTGTATCTTTCCACAGTTCAAATTGAGTTAGTCTGAAATTGAGAAACATCAAATGAAATGCAGAAAAAACTTGACGTTTAGGTGTGGTTCACATTCAACATCGGCCCTTAAAATTTAACCAGCCTTTATAATGTCTTCAAATAAGGAAATCTTTGTATCTTTAAATCTTAAGATGACAAAACGTGTTTAAATTATAAACTCCTTTTTTTTATGTTCAGAATCTTCTAAAATGAATTCCAGGCTTCTCATTAACGTGTACCTTCGGCATAATATCGTTAGATTCACTTTGTCATTGTTATGTCTGTCCCCAAGGGTGTCTATTGGTTGAAATATATAATACCAACAAAGAACTAAATAAATGTATATCATATTTGATTTGATTGAGCACAAATGCAAGACCTGTTAACACTTAATCTGCTCACTTAACTAGTGCAAACTTAAAACTTCAGCCCCAACTTCATTAATAAAAATATAGTAGTGAAACAGTGGCTTTAGTTACAGAGCTATCAAACTAATATAGACTACAATCCCATATGTGAGTTAAAATATTTTTGAAAGCATTCTAGGGATTTTCTGACATTTAAAATCAGAAACAAAACATTTTATGTTGAAAAAAAAAAATTAAATATTGGAGTCATCTACAGATCTATTAAAGTTGTGGGGAGGAATAATACTTTGTAGGATGTAGCAGATGACCAATGGACTATGAATTAGTTGGAATTAACTATTCTAGACTGATAAAAAATGTACCAAATAAAAATATATTATGGAATCAATAAACAAATATTAAGGATTACTATGATCGTGTGAACTCATTTTCAAGGTTATCGTCTGGTCGCTGCCACCTGTGGAAAGCTGTGTCAATAAAAGAAATAATGAAGGAAAACCGTTGCAAAATAAATCATTTGACTATACGTGCTTGAAAATAAATAATGTTTTATTAAGTAACAATTTTTCAAATGACATACGCCATTTTGTTTTAGGCGAAGGTAGTAGTTTTAACCACATGACGTAAGTCATTTGAAAAAACATCACGTGTAAATATTATATAATGTTACCAGCTAGATGCAAGCGTCTTTTTTTTTGTGATGTTCGTTTATTTTACGGCTGTCGTCTAAGATAGAGATCACTAAGATATTCCGTGAAATGATTCAACTTTTTGATAAAATATGCCATTAGACTGACTGTGGCATCTTCGCAGCAGAATCTGTTTGGTGATCGTTAATTAAATAACGATTTGTTACCGACTCCATAACTTACGATAAAATTAAATTTAGATTTATGGGTTGTCAGAAAAAGTGTAAACTAATGAGTTGTCTTTCTTTGGGACACCTATATTTGCTGTTTTCCATCAACCACTGTCCAGTTGAAGAGGACAGACCGACAGATGAGCTTTTGCAGTGAGAAAAACTCTCAAAAGCATAAAGGGAAGCTATCTGAACTAGCCAAATATGTGTGCTCAGA
The DNA here is from genome assembly GCA_963931805.1 of Microdon myrmicae. Taxonomy (NCBI): domain Eukaryota; kingdom Metazoa; phylum Arthropoda; class Insecta; order Diptera; family Syrphidae; genus Microdon; species Microdon myrmicae. The sequence goes on from OZ007497.1 coordinate 226,781,270, forward strand.
TTTTTGAGTGGTCGATCACAAATCATCATTATCATCGGCACTACAACCGAGAACCGGTCTTGGCCTTATTTAGCAAGTCTTGAGGCTTGTTAAATTTTCCATAATGATTTGTTTTTTTTTTTGCAAGGTCATTAGTCTTGCGCCAGAGGCTCCCCGACGGGGAATCGAACCCCGGTCCCCCGCGTGACAGGCGGGGATACTAACCACTATACTATCGAGGATCCGTGCAAATACAAGGTTCTAAGAATTGTTTCACACGCATCCACACAATCAGGTCTCGCAGATCGTAAACATTTTCAATGTTAGATAAACAAAAAATGTACTGCGAGGCATACATCTGTCGTGTGGGAAAAAGATCTATTGTGCGTGTAAACAATGGATGCATCCTTCGATCTGCACGATCGAAGGAGAGATAATAAGGCGTCTGTGTGCGGACGTCGCCCGGTTTGAACATTTTTAAAAGGAGTCTGATTCCAATCGTTTACCTAGACAGGCGTAAAAACACCGATCGCGCTTGAAAAACGAGAGTCTGATTCCAATCGTTATCCTAGACGGACACGAAAAAAACGCCGATTGCGTTTGAAAAACGAGAGTCTGTGCGCAACTTGTGATCCCAGGCGCACACGAACAAAAAGCCGATCGCGCTTCTAAAATCGGAGTCGTGAATTACCCGTTGTTATCGAAGACGGAAGAAAAAATTATTGTGTCGTGCCCTTCGTTGCAAAACGTAGAAAATAAATGTATGTAACTTTAACTATAATATAGAATTTCAATTAAATAAAAGTTCCATTTAAAACTAGGACTAAGTGGGTTTAATTGCTTGATGTGTGTTAAGTGTGTAATATGTGAAGCGTGTGGTGAATGTGCAAGTGCTACGCACATATCTTTAACAAGCGCCCCCCCCCCCCCGCACCCCCTCTCCCCCACCCTCCATTATCCATTATTATATATACATTATATTCGCAACCGAGCGGACACAACACAGAAACAAAACACTCCGGTTTGATAAACAATAATACTTTATTTGTTACATTTAATACTTTCACTTAGATTTATTTTTAGTTTTGAAGGTATATCCAAATCGAACAACACAAAATGACAGATTTAAATCAATACTTTCACCGACTTTAACTAATGTTACTTAAACAACGCGAACACGACTCCAGTATATATTTGTGCGTCTTCGCAGTGACGGCGAGTTGGAGTGGCGCATGACCGTGGCGGTCTGCGGATGGTAAAGGACTCAGCGATCGTCATCTCAAGCAGAGATGATTTCGCTAAGAAAAAAGGAAGAGAGAGAAAAACTCTTCTCTTAAGGGTGTGAATATATCCTTGCCAAGGATATGTTTTATCTCCCACAAGTGTAACGTAGAGTCTCTCTTGTGGGAACAAGAAAACCAGATCTCGTAATAAAGGTCATGGTGGTATGTGTGGGATCGTTCGGATAGATGCGATTCACACGTGCAGTGGAACGACGAAACAGGCAGGCGGCAAAGACAATAGGGGAAAATGACCAAATGCGCCGTTGGTAATGCGGGTCATTGTTTACACGATGCCTCGTCGCTATTTTCGACGTTAGGAGAAAAAGGTGCTAAAGCAAATTTGATTTTTATGGCATCTTTGGCTGCAGTAGAAACCGGGTTCATATTTGCATTAGGAAATGCTGGAGAATTTGGTTTCGGCGTCTATTGCGCTAATTAATATGCAGCTGCTTGGGTTGTTTATTGATAAGACAAACCAAAAAGGTTGCCAGGCATGTGTATGAAAAGGTATATGACGCGGCTGAGAAAATAGACGGCGTGATATTTATGGTCCCTGTCATGACGGTTACATTGAATGCAATCCGAATTATTTTGTTTACAGGAATTCATCTGAGGGAATTTGACTGGCGACGTAGATGCCGAAATTGATTGGAAATTCCTGGTAAGTTAATAAAGAAATCTTAAGGAGCAATGGTATGCGAAGAGAACGCATGAAGGTAAGTTTTCTTTACAGGGACTTAAAGATCATAGATTTGATCTCTTAAATGCGTGCAGCATTTTTAGGTACTAATACTGTTGCATTAGCAAATTTAAAAGGGTTGGGTAGTAGTTATCGGGGGTTTTCAGGTAAGTAGACCGTAGGGTTTGGCGGAACCGCTACAGTACTCCCCCCTCAGTGACGTAGTCACGAAAAATAGGTAGGGCTGTAGGGGTGCTCGAATGAATGGTGCTATGCTGGGCGGAGGGCTGGACACTTGACGAACAAGTTGGCCCTGCGCACTTCGGGAGGCGCTGTAATTAAATCGGGGGAACTATCATGGTGACTAGTTCCAGGTATAGTATGAGCCTTTGTCGATAAGGTGGACACAGTTGTTACCTATCGTCGGAACCTATCGGAAATCTGCTCGCGTCCGCAGTCACGAAGTAGCATGTCCGGGAAGATGCAGATACAGACACTGAGGGTATTGATCTGGTGTTGGCGGTATCTGCCAACAGGTTATACCTATCTAATAGGTATAATTTCATTAGGAGCTCGCCGCCATCGTGGTAATGGTGCCAGGAGATGGGACCTATTGGTAACTCACTGACATCGTGCTACGACGTGTCAGTGGATAAATTTAAGGAAACCGAGTCCAGAGTCGCTGCCTTTCGTCCATACGTTTGTATGACGAATTGTTTGCCGCTGGGACTGGTAAAAGAGGGCGGGCACTCCACTTGCGCGGTTTACCGATCGAGGGAGGTGCGATACATCTGCTCCGGTGTCGACTCCGGAGCTTGATAAACGGCAGCCGCGACCTCGACCAAGCGGCGCTTTGTTGGGAGGGCCGGCCAGTCGCGCTTGGTTAAGTTGGGCGGCTTAGGTTATGGGGCTCCTGGGGTATGGTTGGTTGTGGCTAACCACAAGGCGGACTAGAGTAACTGCTGCACTCTCCGAAGTATTATGCACCTAGGTATTTGAGGCGGCGTAGAGGGGCATGTATAGCCTTTAGTTGCCGCTAAAGGGGAGCCATGGTGGCTAAAGATTGGGGAACCAGGTATAATGTCTCAGTCCGGTGGTATCGGTTTGATTTGTGGACCGATGTTGCTGAGACATTTGGGAAACGTTAAGGGATCTAAGGACGAAGGTCCTGAAGTTTAAATAAAGAGGCAAAACCAGGTGTCCTGATGGGTGCTGCTACGCGTAGTAGCTGTGGTAACGGGGGGAGCTGGCTTGCTGAAATCGGGTAGAAAGGTCGAGCATTGATGAACGGTTTCGCGTGATAACTGTTTTTGGCGTGGATGGGCGCCAATATATGAACAGAGACAGAAAAAGGTGTTAGAGGTCAAGCAGAGTCGAGAAGGGTTGCATGGGGTTGCGTGATGGCTGTGGTTGGCGAGCGTGAGCGCCAACCTTCAGAAAAAAGACAGAAAAGGGTGAGGGTGTTTCACGCGAGACAAAACCGGGCGTCCTATTGATTATATGCTACGCGTAGTAGCTGTTGGTACCTAAGGGGCCGGTTTGCAGAAAATGGGTGTTGAGTAATGGCGAGCGTGTGCGCCAATATTTAGAAAAGGAGCCTTAAAAGGGTGGATAGAGGCTAGTTTTGCCAGTATTTAAAGAAGGCCGAAGGTCATCACTTTGAACTCGAAGAGTCCGGAGGGTGTGATGAGGAGCCGGTTAAAGGAGTTAAATTGAGCCGATGTGGGGTCAAGTGAGGTTGGGTGGGGTCGAGTGCTTAAGGGGCATTGTGTCCCGATGTAAGAGACGAGCTGTTAAAAGAGGAGTTGGTTGTGGAGCAATGAATGGAGTCGAGAGGAGTCGTGTATGCTAGCGAAAAGGTTGTGTAATTTGTGTTACGTATTTTTAATATATTTAGTATGTCTCTTTTCTAGGATTAATATATCATTTTACTCTTTTTACAAATTCTTTGTTGATATAACATAATTAGAGAAAAAAAAAAAACAAGAAACAATGATATCGTTTTTTTAAAAAATTAGCCATGGTTAATCAGCACTACTGCAGGCAACAATGGATGGTTTTTCATGAGTATGCGATGAGTTTTGGACACTTAAGGACATATAGATGTATATAATCAATATGTACGTGTACTATGATTTTTTTCACGAAGAAGAATTCTTGCAGTGGTGATCTGTACCCAGAAGGGGTTTACAATGTTTGTTATTTTTAAAAAAGAAAAAAAAAATTAATTAAAAGGGTATTTCTTATTTTAATTTTACAATGGTTCTAACTTCTAACAAAATTAATACGGTTTTTGCATTGGGCTGGTGATTAATAGTGTGTGTCACGATTCAATTTGCATACGGTTTTAATTTGCTAACCCAAACTGTGGTAAAATATACATCCCGTGATTGTTAGTTTGACATTGCAATAACATGGTTAGCTGATTTTTATCAATTTGCTTTTAAGATTATACTGTATAAATTTGTCAAATTTACAAAACTTTATCAAGTATGTGTTTGTTTGGATGTTATTACAATACAATAATTTTTACTTAACAATCCATAACAATAACCATATTGTACAAATATAGAAAGTGAGTAAAGATTTTGCAATTTGTATTATTTTCTTATGAAAATCTTTATATGTGCTTTCGAATAGAAACAATCTCGCTTCATTTGTTTTTGTAAATGGCCGTGTACATATTTCGTATTTAACAGAAAAATGAAAAGATAAATGAGGTAAGTCTCGGGTTACAAAAAATGTAAACGAATGACAATGCCCATGTAAAATTAGGAATTTATCCTGGCTATTTTATTGCTATAAGGTAAATTCAACGCGACTCTGAAGGAGTTTACACCTATTCATTTTCATTTTTCTGTTTCTTAATAATTGGGCATTTCCTTGGTTAATCAGATTTATTGCCTTTACGTAACGGATGGATTTGTGAGAATACATGAAATAACCTTAACAAAAATAAGTTCACATGATATTTCTTATTCTTTACTTTTAGGTAGTTGTTTAACTTATGTTTGTTGTTGGTTGCCTTTAAGTTAATTTAAATTGTTTACTGTCGTTTTATTTATTAATATGTATGTAAAGAGAAAATTGAAATTAAGGGACTTTAAAACGATGCCATGCACTGACAACTCATGGCAACGCGTAATTTACCAATTAAGAGGCATGAATACTGATAGTTGTGTATAAAAAAAGAAGGTCAATAACAGCTTAAGCATAATTTTCCATGGGAAATGTGGATAAACAGTTTTATGTTGGGTTCTTGTTCGATTGGCAATGTTACCTTATGTTTAGAATCCTTTTAATGTTCCATATTTATATGTTAATAAAAATAAAAAGGATTTACTTTTGCACAAGCACCACCTTAGAATACCGAAGTATAATAATAAAAATATATTTGGAAGGCTGACGAATGTTTTTCGTCGTTTATAGATTAAACAAAAAAAAAAAGGAAAAGCAAAAAGTAAAAACAAAGAAAAGCACCTACACAAATGCATATATTTCCGGACATATATGCATCTGTATAAATATCAATTTCTTTTATAAGTGCTTTATGAATTTATAGGAAAATTTAAAAGATTTTAAGGCGGTGCGATGCAATGACAATTAAAGTCAACATTTAACTTCACTTTGTATGTAGTTGGGCAGGAAAGAAGAGAAACGCAGGTTGCTTATGTGGATTTTTTTTTTCGTTATGGTGAATTTTGAGAGTTATTGAGGGAGAAATATTTCTCCAAATAATTGCTACTTTAACTAAAAAAAAAATTACCCAATGATTTATTTAAACAAGCGTCAACGCGCACAAACGTTTTTTTCCTTTTTTATTCGGATACAGATGTTACATTTAATTTCGCTCAGAAGGAGCTTACACCAGAGGACAAAAAAATTAAAAAATTTTTTTTTTGAAAAATACCTGGTTATTGTTTGATGCAGATGATGTTGGGCGCTGTTCCGAGTGAAGTTGGTTCGCTGTTGCTGGTCCGTGATGGAAACTGGTGTTGATGTTTCGCCAAGTGCTGTTGTTGGGGCGATGTTTTTGCCCATAGATTGTTTTTCTGCAATTGCCGCCACAATTGCTTACTTAATTATATTGCGATATTTCTGGTATAATTTTGGTTAAACAAGTTCGCGATATTCGATCAATGTTAATAATCAACACACGGCCAACTATGATGACAATACAGACGTCTTCCGACTTCCTTTCCGGAAGTTTGCGAGTTCTTTCGCGCGGTCACCAATGTGGGATAGGAAGTATTGTGGCAATACACGGGCACCCCGTTCACTTCCTCTTCCATCATAAATTGTTCGCGCGGTAACTGCTCACTACGCAAGGATGAAGCAAACTATGGTCGACCTTCGCAACCGAGCGGACACAACACAGAAACAAAACACTCCGGTTTGATAAACAATAATACTTTATTTGTTACATTTAATACTTTCACTTAGATTTATTTTTAGTTTTGAAGGTATATCCAAATCGAACAACACATAAAATGACAGATTTAAATCAATACTTTCACCGACTTTAACTAATGTTACTTGAACAACGCGAACACGACTCCAGTATATATTTGTGCGTCTTCGCAGTGACGGCGAGTTGGAGTGACGCATGGCCGTGGCGGTCTGCGGATGGTAAAGGATTCAGCGATCGTCATCTCAAGCAGAGATGATTTCGCTAAGAAAAAAGGAAGAGAGAGAAAAACTCTTCTCTTAAGGGTGTGAATATATCCTTGCCAAGGATATGTTTTATCTCCCACAAGTGTAACGTAGAGTCTCTCTTGTGGGAACAAGAAAACCAGATCTCGTAATAAATGTCATGGTGGTATGTGTGGGATCGTTCGGATAGATGCGATTCACACGTGCAGTGGAACGACGAAACAGGCAGGCGGCAAAGACAATAGGGGAAAATGACCAAATGCGCCGTTGGTAATGCGGGTCATTGTTTACACGATGCCTCGTCGCTATTTTCGACGTTAGGAGAAAGAGGTGCTAAAGCAAATTTGATTTTTATGGCATCTTTGGCTGCAGTAGAAACCGGGTTCATATTTGCATTAGGAAATGCTGGAGAATTTGGTTTCGGCGTCTATTGCGCTAATTAATATGCAGCTGCTTGGGTTGTTTATTGATAAAACAAACCAAAAAGGTTGCCAGGCATGTGTATGAAAAGGTATATGACGCGGCTGAGAAAATAGACGGCGTGATATTTATGGTCCCTGTCATGACGGTTACATTGAATGCAATCCGAATTATTTTGTTTACAGGAATTCATCTGAGGGAATTTGACTGGCGACGTAGATGCCGAAATTGATTGGAAATTCCTGGTAAGTTAATAAAGAAATCTTAAGGAGCAATGGTATGCGAAGAGAATGCATGAAGGTAAGTTTTCTTTACAGGGACTTAAAGATCATAGATTTGATCTCTTAAATGCGTGCAGCATTTTTAGGTACTAATACTGTTGCATTAGCAAATTTAAAGGGGTTGGGTAGTAGTTATCGGGGGTTTTCAGGTAAGTAGACCGTAGGGTTTGGCGGAACCGCTACACGAACCCACAATCATTTCTTATATAAATCAAAGTATCCAAATTTCCGCAGATCCAATATTATGAGCCCCCTCAAGATTCAGTCACAACACCTTTTAAACCTGGCTGTGGTGAAAGGTTTGACCACACTAAATTCAAGGACATCGTACTTTAGCTTTCGCAGTGTTCTGTGCATCGGGATCCGAGGCTGGTTGATCATTGCCGGCGGCATTCTGGCGGGTTGTTTGGACGGAATTGATTGATCTGGTGTGCGGTTCCTTTCCCTCTATGTTGGTGGTGACCGTTGGCAGCTGCACTGGGAGTTGGGGAAGTTTATGCGAACGCGTACTGAGCCTCCAGTAGCTTTGTCTGTTCATCGAGGTATACTTTCTCGGCCTCGCCGATAAAATCCTCCGCGAAGTACGCCTGTTGTTGATACTCAGAGGTTGCGATTTCTAGATGGTTATGGTTATGGTTGCGATTTCTAGAATTTGCTGTAGAAAATGGTTTCACACCTGTAAATTTCAAGGTATCGTTTTCGAAGCTTTTTAGTTCTTCGAGCACTTCTTCGGGTGTAAATGAAGGATCAACTCCTTTGAGGAGCATGGAGACAGTTTTCTCCGATTTAGGGGTGTACGTGTAGTACTCGCGTTTCGATTTCCCCAACGCCGATTTAATGTTGCTATAGCCTTCTAACTCATCGCATGTTAAACTCATCTTAAAATTATTTACACGTTTTGTTTTAAAAGTTTTGCATGTGATGATATCCTTTATCTCCATGTAACTGATGTAGATAGGAGGTACTTTCCTCTTTTTTTGACTGGCACCTGCTGAGATGGTTCCTGCCTCTGATTTGATTCCTGCTTTTGGTGTGCTTCCTCCTGTTGTTGTTGATGTGATTCCTGCTGTTGAGTTTCCTTAGCTTGCCGTGTTTCCTTTGCCTTCGTGTGTTGCCGTTGCCTTTGTTCTTGCTGGTGTGGTTGTACCATTTTCGTTTTCCGCTCATTGTGGCTCAAATTGTGTTTTTAGTTTAACAACTTGCTCCATTTGTTTATCCAGTTCTTGTTTTTTAAGACCAATCTCATGGATGGGTCTGTTGAGGATCTCGACCTGATTGCCAGCGTCTGCAATTGTTTCGCTGACAGCTAATTCTTGGAATTGGTTTCCAGCCCCTGAGCACTGGGCACCATGGGCGATGTCTTCGTCGTCGCTGTTGATACTCAACGTGTCTTTAGCCTTATTTTTATTGGTTTTAAGGCGTTTAGCCTTTAGATTTAGGTCTGTATGATGCCTTTTCCGAAGCACTATTTTGGCATCCATTTGATTTACATCCATATTATGGACCACGTGTTCTCAGTTGTTTTTTTGTTTTTATTGTTTTTTTTTATTGAGTGACAGACATAAAATCACGTTCAAGAGTTTTTATATTATACTGTGCACATACACAAACAGGAACACCTCGTGTATCGCGTATCGGCACTAATTGTTTTTTAATTATTTTGGGTGCAGAGAAGCCCCGAGCGAACCCATACTCATGTAAGATGTGCAACGCGGTTTAATGTAAAAATAATAATTTAACAATAATTTAATAATAATTTTACATACACTTCACTTTTTAGGCCGTTCCGTTGAACGGTTCATCAACTATCACTTGTCGGTTGTCGACACGACTACACCGGATGGTGGTCCATTTGGTACTGTTGCTTGCAGATGTACAGAAGCGAACATTCCAACTTTCGTCACTACATATCCAAAAAGAGACTGTATATATACATCCGAAGTGTCCAGAATTCATAATAGAGCTCAGACTCTTGTGAGAAATCATTTCGTCCGGTCGGCAAATGTGAAAGACGATGAACTAATCTTAGAATTGTTCTACCTTAACCCCCAGTATTTCAGAAATACATTGGAAAGTGGATACATACCACCTGAAGCATTGTTACACTTGGATGCTCATAGCTATTTATCAGATCCCACAAACGAGGCAAGACGAGCAACTGATAAATAAAATTAAGTATGTGCGAACAAGCATAGGAGATGGAAATACCACCTTAAGATGCTGCGTAAGCATACCTGAAAAAGTCAAAACTAATTTCGAAAGACTCAATAGAAAAAATACCGGTAGCTCGACTGGGCTGAGACTGGCTGATAAACGTTTGAGAGCGGATCCTCCTACATGGAACCCGTTCGGCCGATTGGCAGTCAAAGGACTGGTGTCGGCAAGGCGGAGGACGCGTGGCAGGACGTGATCGACAGATCTATAATCTTAATTAGTATTACGTAGACTTAAGCTGACCTTAATTAGAGTTAATTTAGTCTTAGGTAGATTTGTGTTCTACTAGGTTCAAGTAGTTTTATTACAAATATAAAAAAATAATAGAATATAAACTGCAGTGGAGAAAAGTTAAATGATGAGAAATTTCTGGAATCCGTGCAGTCACTTGTTGTTCAGTGTCACACAAACTCTATTGGCACATGTGTACCTGTAAATCTTACCAATTAATTCATTCTTTTAAAAAGCTACGATATAGGGAATATTTTCCACAACGAATCACTGCAGATCCAAGTTTTCCATACGAGCATATGGATGGCAATTGCTACTGAAGGAGCACCACCTCAAAATTCCTCACCTGGCAGGTGTGTAATCATCACAAAGTCGTCGATATTTGAATGTTTACATTTCCTATGTCACTTCTAAAGATACAACACAAATTGGCAGCCAAGCCTCTCCGCCAGATAAAATGCTAAAGATCAGAATCCCCCTCTTACCAATCACAACGCATAAGAGCACCACCAACGGAGATTCCTCAGAATTTCATAACCTGAACTCGTTTCAAGAATACTCGTAATTAATTCTACCAATACTACAAGTCCAATCCAATTCAACAGCACCATAGGAACTCAATAAAACGCCGTGACGATCGAACTAAATACCAAACAAATCACATCCGAGATGCAGATAGTTCCACAATTCCACCAGCCACGAAAAAGGTTGCACCTGCCCCTCGCTAACTTCGTTCCAGTGGACTGCCTGGTCCCCGGGCTTTTCCTGCAGCCTGCATCACCTCACAATTAACTGTTATATAAGCATTTTAGATCAATGCATTGTAGTGCGCACAATAAAAATCGACATTTAATAGCGAATTCAAAGAAGTGCAGAGCGAATGGATGCCAACTTAGACGCCTTACACCTCCGGCGTTCCTGTGACGAGAAGAGCAAAAAGAATGTTGATCCGTGGAGGCGATCAAAGTGTCGCTACTGCGATTGATTTGGAAATCAAATTCATGATTAATAGAGATGTACATTTGGAACTGATAGTGGATTGAATAGTATGACTATACAAAACTTTGGTCCTTGGAAAGTAATGTGAAAGGGGTTATGAGTTCCTTAAAATACACATGCTCCTTTCTGGACGAGAGATAAAATAGGAAGGCGTTGGCAGTTGAAAAAATGGGAACTGGTTTAAATATACTTTATTGAGAACACAATAAAACTATGAAAGTGGTTTCGGAAACCAAAGCAGGTCCAAAAAAAGTATGTTAAAGGATCTAACACGTAGAGTAGGACTATAACTATGCTGCAAAATGGAAATGCACCAGCTGTTCAAAAAACGATGCTTCCAAGGACAATGAAATGGTCATGCAGAAATCCATTTCAGATGGGGATAAGGAAATTAAGCCACAAAAGGTATCTGAATAGGAAAGGGTTGAGGAAAAGTTATCGAAGCAGAAAAGTTGAACACAAGTCTCGTGGTCACACGGGACCATGTCGCAGAAGTGGCAACCGCGACAAAAAAGGGTGATTACAGTCATGTACATAAAAGAAAGAAGGGAAAACCGGGAGGATGTTGTTAAGGAATGCGATTTACATATTGAAGCTTTCAGCCAATTTGATGACAGCAATCTGGAAGGAATGGACGATGATAGGGTTTCCAGTGAAGACAACGCTGTACCAGAGGTGAGTGTCGACAAGAACACGAAATCCGTTGTCGAAGAAGATGAGCTGAGAAAACCATTGAGTTCTAATGACGAAAATATATCCAATCAGTCCGATGCTGAAAGGGACTTTGAAAAGATAAAGAAGACCTCATAGGGTAAGAAAACTCAAATGGAACAATGCAGGATTAATGATGCAGAGAATTAATGATAGTTCTGCCTTCCAAACAAAGATCAGAAAAGGCATGAAACGAAGAATGCATGGGAATCAAGTAAGAAAAAGAACAGAAATGAATCGGAGGAGACCACAGGAGGCTCGAGACCCAGATAAGGATGAACAAATTGAAGATGACCTAAATGATGAAGACAATGATACTAAAGCTGTAAAGAAAACTGGAAGACATGACACGAACGTTAAAAAGAAATTGGACAAGGTCGTGAATCTAGAGGACACAGTAAAGAGAATTGAGAGAAGAATTTCTGGAAATTGTGGGGCTGTAGTCTACTAAGAAAGGAATTGTCTGAAATACCTAAGAAATTGTGAAACAAATAATCGGTAGCGATGATACTGTTGGATGAACACACCGTGTAGAAAGATGGCAATAAAAACGGTGAGAAACGGAATATATATTATCCTACTTCACACAAACAGATCGTTAAATAGTATGAGCAGAGCTATGAGAACAGGTGGGTCGAGCCTGACGCCATAAACTCAGGTCGAACGTAGATTCCGAACAGAAGGCTTTGGTGAGACATCTGTTATATAATTAAGTTCATTTAATTATCACTCCCCCTATGAATAATTAACAGCTCGTGTCTTCACATGTATATCCTTCCCTTCCCTCCAAATCATCACTTTCCCATTACAATATAATATTCCCATATACACTAGTTAAATAATTTAAATAAAGTAAAACCCCTATTTAAAAACCACAATACATTGCACATAACAATATTCTCTCTATTAGCCATAGTCCCTGTAGCCCCCTATTAGCCAATTCCGTTTCCTAGAAATAACAATCGTGGAATTTTTTTTATTTTTATTAGACTTCTCTCGGAAGAGGCGAACCTATAGCGCCGAGTGGGCGCCCCGAGATGCCATCAAATAACTCGCGTGGGAAGTAGTTCTGATGTAGGGATGTTCGCGCCGTCGGGATATGATCCCACGATTGGGAATTTCCATCCACAATACTGCGTAGGTATTCTACGAGTGGTCGATGGGCTCTTTCCAAAGCGCCATTCGACTGTGGATGGTACGCTGAGGTTTGAAGCTTCTTGATACGGACAGCTTGCATACGTTTTTAAACAAGCTGCTTTGGAAGTTGCTTCCCTGATCGGTAACCAGTTGCTTCGAAGGACCATACCGAGCAACTATTTGAACAAAGAAGACCGTGGCTACCGTTTCTGCCTCCGCATTGGGTAAGGCGTAGCATTCTATATACTTAGACAGATTGTCTTGAAAGGTTAGTATATATGTATTGTCTGCTGGAGTTCGATCCAGAGGCCCGACTATATCTAAATATACCTTGTCGAAAGGCCTCTTTGCAATGTCGGTGATTATCATGGGCATCCGTAGGTTTGGGGAAGATTTCATGTTTTGACAATCCGTACGTTTCTTAATGTAGACTTTAATGTCGCGCATCATGTTCTTCCACCAAAAGTTCCTACGAATCTTGTTATAGGTTTTTATCACTCCTTGATGTCCGCCCAAAGGAGGATCATGGTAATCCCGTAGCAGTAACTGGATATCCTCAGGTTTTGTTATCTCCATTCCTTTTTCCCTGCAGAGAGAAATGGGATTATCTGGTAGATCAGACTCGACATTTGTTTGACTTGCCTGGGATCCTTCGCTTTCCGTTAGTTTTTTTGTTTGGGCGCGTGTTACTACGTTGCATCTCTGTAGTTTGGGAGTCTCATCACAGCCTTGCGGGATGCGGCTCAATGAATCCGCATTGCTGTTATATTTACCGGGTTTGTACTCTATTTGGTAATCAAACTCGGTTAATTTGTGATGGAATTTGGTTAAACGTGACGTGGGGTCTTTCAAGTTAAAAACTCCCTTCAGTGGCTTATGATCCGTATATACGTTGAACCTTCGCCCTTGTAAATAACAGCGGACATTTCTAGTCGCCCACACAATGGCTAGTAATTCCCTGTCAATGGTGGAGTAATTTCTTTTCGCTTTAATCAAGGTTCGACTTGCTTAAGCTATAGGCTGATCTTTGCTTATTACCCCTTGCGATAGCACGGCACCAAGTGCTTCGCTGCTCGCATCCGTAGTTAGATTAAAAGGTTTGGTGAGATCTGGATAGATTAATATTGGCGGCGAAACCAATAATCCTTTTATTTTGTCAAATGCTTGTTGGCATTTGGCTGACCAGGTGAATCTAACGTCCTTCCTTAACAAGTTTGTTAAGGGACGTACTATCCTCGAGAAATTTGGAACAAATTTTCGATAATAGTTCGCCAGTCCTAGAAATGATTGGACGTTCTTTACCGTCTTGGGAATGGGGAAATCCCTGACACTAGCTGTCGTGTCGGGATTTGGCCTTGCCCCCTTTTCAGAACAAACATGTCCGAGGTAGACTACTTATTTTTGTAGAAATCTACATCTTGCGGGTTGCAATTTGAGATTGTGATATCTCAATTGTTCGAATACCCTCAGGAGTTTGTCATTATGGTTCTCTAGGTTTTTCCCATAGATGACAATGTCGTCCAGATAGACAAAGCATTCGAGACCTTGCAATCCAGTTAGGACATGGTTCATGAGTCTCTGGAACGTTGCCGGGACTCCCTTTAGCCCGAATGGCATACGTCTGAACTCAAAATGCCCATAATTAGTGCTGAAGGCTGTCTTGTCGCAATCCTTCTGGTCGACTAAGACTTGATGGTAGCCACTGGCTAAATCAAGCGTGGAAAAGTAGCGTGAGTGACCGAGTTGGTCTAAAATATCCTCTATTCTAGGGAGAGGATACGCATCCCCGATGATTTTGTCGTTCAGTTTTCTGAAATCGACAACTACTCTCCATCGGGCTTTTCCATCGGGGCCCGCTTTTTTGGGAACTACTAGGAGGGATGAGTTCTACGGACTTTTGATAGGTTGAATGATATCATTCTCCAGCATTTCCCGAACTTGCTCGTTAACTACCTCTTTTTTGCACTCAGGCAGATGGTATGGTCTTTTGCTTATAGGCGCTTGGTCCTGTACCATAGATAATTCATGCGCTATCGCATTGGTATACGTCAGGTAGTGGAATTTTAAGTGGAATATGTCATTGAACACCTCACATATTTCCACTATCGATTGACACTCCTGAGGACTTAGGTTTTTCCCTAAGTGGAGTTCCTCATGCAATTGGGTCACTCTCGGATCTTTTATTGATTCTTTGGGCAACTCACCTTCCGAGAAGAGGTGTCTTATAAACTGGAGGTTTTCTACTTTCGAAGGGTTTATCTCGGATACGCAATGACTTGATTTATTGTTTAAGTTAACTCTCGCTGACGTATTGACTCGCTTACCGGTCTGTATGTTCTCCCGGTTTTCCAAAGGAAATAAGGCATAGTCCTCTGTTGGAAGCAACTCCACCATTATCCGGTCAATGGTCGGGGGGTAATCTATGATATTGAGTGCCTCTATTTGGGCACTCTTCGCCCTTCTCAAAATACAATTTGGGAGTAAAATTCCCGATTGTACTTCTTTAGGTACTAAGATTACCTCCTCCCGGATCTTTATGGGGAGCCCAATCATCTTTCTTGAGCGCCCTGGTACAATGACCGGTCTACCCAGGAAGACTTCCACCTCCGAAGGATTTATTGGTAGGCGTTCTACCGAAGCTTCTCCTTCCTTGCCACCTTTTGGCTTTTGGGTTATTGCCTGATTGTTGGGGTAACTGGCGCCTGACAGGTTTTTGCAGCCCTTCCCCTGCGTAAGTAGGGTCTTCGGGTTTTTTCCGACCGCGGTATCGACCTTGTTAGGTCCCTGTGGCCCGGTTTCCCGTTCGGCTGCCTTTTGTCTAAGCTTTCCCGTGCTTACTTTCTTGCATTTATTTGATTTCACAATGTTCGTTTTATTTAATCTTCTATTTATTTGATTTCACAATTTTCGTTTTACATTTACTCTTCTATTTATTTGATATCACAATTTTCGTTTTGAATCAACCGCACGCGTTGACTGCTTAAATGAACAAGAAAGACATCTCGTGTCGTTCTTTTTCATATCCTTTTTTGTTCCGCTTCCTCGATTGTTATTTCTAGGAAACGGAATTGGCTAATAGGGGGCTATAGGAAGACTATGGCTAATAGAGAGAATATGGTTATGTGCAATGTGATTGTGGTTTTTAAATAATGGGTTTTACTTTATTTAAATTATTTAACTATTGTATATGCGGAAATTCTATTTATATGAGAAAGTGATGAATTGGAGGGAAGGGAAGGATATACATGTGAAGGCACGAGATGTTAATTATTCATAGGGGTGGGTGGGTGGGGGGGGGGGGGGGGGGGTGATAATTAAATGAACTTAATTATATAACACATTCAAGAATCGGTGAAGATACGCCTAAATACCGTAGAAACGTAGACGTGCACATTTTAAGAAGGAAAACTCAATGGTCAAAAGGCCCCAAGAAGACGTACCAGAACCGATGTAAAACGGGGTGTCCGATATACGACGAAGGACATTGGAGGAGGACAGATCTAACCAAAAATGGGAGATAGTAAAGAAAGTCAGACTCTACTTCAAATGCCTTCGCCGTCAACATATAAGATCAAGCTGGGAGACGCCAGCATGTAGGAAGTGTCTGAGATGGCATCACACGACCCCCTACTTAGTTGAACCTCTACCAATGATGACACAAGGGAAAGCGTGAACACAACACGCACGCGCTCCGATTTGATAATGAATCCATCTACGAGCCAAAGGAACCGGAAATTAAAGTGATTACTTCCCGATAGCAGTGGTAAAGTGCACTTAAACATGGTACCAGTTAATCTTTTCGAACTAAAAGGGACTGCCCGAACTTAGCTCTTCTGGACGAGGAATCCACCATCACGCTATTGAATTGAGTAATCGTCGGGAAGATCGACATAGAACGCAGACAAGAACCCTGGAGGCTATCGGTGGACTAGGCATCTGGAAGATCGACTTGTAGAAGATTCAAGAAAAGCTCAAAGGGCACCACGGGAAGCATAAAAAGTCAATCGAAGAGAGAACGATTGACAACTTGAACCTCCCCAAACACAAAAAAAAAGAAAGAAACGTTCAGAAGATGCCGATACCTAGGATACATCGAGAACCAACTGACCTACACCTAGAAGGATTCAAGAAATACCAATAGGCAGGAGTTCATTCATCATCATTGCACTACAACCGGGATCTGGTCTTGGCCTTATTTAACAAATCTCTCCACCGATCCCGATTTCGAGCCGATATCATCCAGTTTGGCACTCCCAGGCTCTGAGCGCCCTGGTCTACGCCATCCCTCCACCGCAGACAAGGTCTGCCGCGCTGTCTCTTTCCATATATCCTACAGGTACGAGTTTATTGTGGTGACGAAATTGAAGAAGAAAATAATCCGTGAACCGGTCGAACAGATGCCATGACGGTTAGAATCATTAAAAATTGAATCAATGGTCAACACATCAGGTTACTGCCGCGTGTACGAATTCGATTTCTAAACTCAAGTAAATTCAACTGATGTGGAATTGCTATGTTATTGCTTGGTATAAGGCTGATGCATGTTTTCTTTTTCGATTTTCTTTCGGTGATCTTCACTATTTGCTTTAATATTGTGTGTGTATCAGTTAGAAATGCCACACGGCCATCGTGGCTATAACACCAGAGAGAATGGCTCCAGTAAGTATCGTCAATCATTTCAGGCAAACGGAATACAGGGCAGAAGTGCTAGTTCAGCGCCATCGTAAAATTATATACGGTGGAATACCACCACGTTGCTCGAAAAATGATGATCTCAATATTGCCGATATTAAACACGATAAGTAGATCGAAGGACAGGGCAAGCAGGTCAGCACGAAACTGGACGAGGTCGAGAACTTAAATCCCTAGAACACAATCGTGGAGTTGTAAGCCTCCAAAACAAGAATTCCCTGCAACGTCAAGAAAATGTCGAGTGAAATCTTTACAAATATTTCCATGTTAGATGAACATATAGTGGAGAATGACGCTAAGGGATATGATCGTGGAACTATAACGCACGAGAAGAAGAAAGCTTGGGACGGTCAAGAAAATGTGGAATGAAACACTTGAAAACAAAGACAGTGTTGGATGAACCAGGCCGAAAGATACGATAAAAAATGCAACCGATAGAGCGCACATGACATCGCTAACGACTGTTAGAGGGCCAAACAGACAAAAACACGTCGATGACGAAATCTCATATGTGCAGACTGATGCGAATAAGTACGTTGACACTGACGAGGCAGATGAGCTTTGGGCAAATGCGGACTGCAAGAAGACGGATATGGTGAGATTCTAAGGATCCGTAAAGATCCGGCTTAGTATCTCAAAAATTTGAAATATAATTCAGTGTACCGAAAACTAAGTCCCGGAGAAACAATCCAAAAACTCCTTTAAAACCAAATGATTGCAGAATCCAAAGAAATGGGATCCGTTACCCAGAACCGATAACGCACGAGTTTTTGCACAAGGATTATAAACCAAAAAAGAATGCGCAATGTGTAGGAGCTCATTTGAAAAATGAATCAATAACAGGGCAGGGGATAATGGGACACGCTACGAAACAATAGACCAGGAAACACGCTATCATGGCGGTAGGCATATCACGACCCGGAGACACAATTCCGGAGAGAAACCAGTAAGCAGTGCATCCGGGACTAGGCGGCCGAAACAGGCGGCGTCACTACCTCAAGAAAATGTGATTCACACTGCATGGAGATTGGCTCATCATTCTATGCCCAGGAAGACGCGACACGTCGTGCCAATTCTGAGAAAGATGGCGCATCAAACAACAGCGTACCAATTCCCGGGAAGACTAATCACATGATTCCTGGGAAGACGCAACAAATACAGCAGCACATGCTGCAGATACATACTACAGAGAGTGAAAAGTCCCGCGATTTTTAATGAAAACGGTTATATTTATTCCTCAACAATTATATTTATTCCTAACGTAGTTTACTTCGAGTGTGATATACTTGATATAGCGATTTTGCAACATTTCGATGCCCTTTCTGTAGTACGAAATATTCAAGCCTTCGGAGTACGCCTCGGTTTCCGCGATCACTTCCTCACTCGATCTGAATCTCTTTCCCTGAAGCCACCGCTTGAGGGTTGGGATCAGATAAGAGTTGCTATGGGCCAAGTCTGGAGAATACGGTGGGTGAGCAAGAAATTCAAATCGTAATTGGTCCAATTGTAATAGCAAATGTTAGGGAATGCGTCTCCTTGTCTTTAAAAGGGCGAGGGTCTCTTTGTTAAACTGCTCCCTAGTTGCTCGTTGTGGTCGCCACCGTGCTGCAGGGGCCTCCGGGAAGAGTGACAATCGATTGTTGAAGTCCAAGACTGATTGATTTAAAGACAATTCGATTTAATCAAATATTTTATTATAATTAAATATACATATTTCGTTGGCGCCCTTTACTTCAGATGCCAATCCAAAAAACTTAATCCTTTTATATATGCTAATATTTGACCGGCGTCCTCAACAGTCGGACGCAATTCCAAGGACTGATCTCCAATCTAAAATTCATCGCACTTTTATACAAATCCTCATTGAGATTTGTATGTGGAAACTTGGGAAGAGGATGGCATATCTGTTTTTAGAAGTGAAGAAATTGTGTGTATGCGAACCAAATTAACATTTGTTTCGTTTGACACCTGTTTGCATATAGTGGCGTATTTTCTTTAATTCGTCGTTCAGTTTGTCCAATAATGATCCATAATACTCTCCTGCGGCAGTTCGTCCCTTCTGCAGGTAATCGACGAAGATTACGCCATTCCCCTCCCATAATTTTCACGGCCGGGCGTTGGTCCTTTCGACGCTTAGGTCGGCTTTCGTGGACTTAGGCGTATGGTAATGGGCTCACATTTTAACCATCGCCACAAAACGTCGAAAAAAAGTCCGCTCGATTACGCTGCAACAGCGCCAACCCGGCAGTTGAATCATCAACGTGCTGCTGTTTTTGGTCGATAGTAAGCAAATACGGCAGTCATTGCGCCGATGGCTTTTCTATATCCAAAATATCGTGCAAAATGTATCCCGCCCATTCTTTTCAGATGCCCACGACTTCAGCTAACTCGCGCAACTTGCTTTTTCGATCACTCAAAACGATTTGAGGCACTTGCTTCACGATGTCCGCATTCGTACCTTCTTTTAGAGTTCCAAAGCGAAGTGCGTCTTTGGAGTTTATATGGCCCATTTTAAATTTACTAAACCACCGATAAACTGTTGTTCTAGAAGAAGCAGATGTGGGATAACATTTCCACAACTATTGCAGTGATTGTTCAGAAATGTTTCCCATCAAAAAACAATGTTTGATCAAGGTGGGATATTTCCTCCCTTTTTTTTCTTTTTTTTTTTACGAAGGGGAAAGTTGCGTCACTCAAACGACTGTAGCTTGTTAACGAATGCACGAATTGTCAGGAAACTGCATATAGTACCGCGGTACATTGATGAGGTGATAAGGTTTTAAGGGAAGACGTTTTTCAGTATCGGGTATGAGGAGAGGTTAATTTTCTAGGAAGAGTTTGACCGGCTGATGCTAGAAATAAATTCACTGTTTTATTACCACTGTTCTAACTTGACAGTCAGGATGCCAAAGAATTCCCCAAAGCGTCCCAGTTGCCAGCCTCCAATCGTGACAAAATCGTTTAAGTTGGTCTGAAGTGTAGATGATTAAACAACCGATATAAAAAGTGGTCCGAATTTACCAAACGCACAGTCTTTTCTTCGGAATGTTTTGCTCGAATTAATTTTATGCCTCGGAGAAATAAATCCGGCGTGTTCGCAGAATCACACCGATTAACCCACTCTCGCGAGTAAATTGCGGCTAATAGCAAATATTTCGGGTAGCCTCCCTCCCACAACCACTCTGTTAGATTGTACTAATCTGTTGGAGTTGGATGAATTACAGTCAGAACGACGATTTCAGAAGCTGGGTGGTTGATATGTAAGATATATCGAGTCGGTTGATGAGTCAAGGTGATTGTAGAGCATCTGACTCCCCTGTTTGTAAAAATTGATGGATGGCGTTTACATTCGGATTGGTGAAACCGATGCGTTTGATGTTGCAAAATATAATTCACCCTTGACAATGTTTCTCCAACGGACCTGATTACGCGGAAACAAGTTGTGTGCTGAACTTCTAAAATTGGAAGACTTGAAGAGTTGAACTGTGGGGGTTAATATGGCTGGGCTGCTTTTGGCGGTTGAACAAATGTTGGTGTGACTGTGGTCAAGTCAGAAAAATGTGCTGCGCACGTGCGTGGCAGGGTATGCTGGCTGACGGGGCCGCCGGTAAGTTTCCCGATGTATGTTGTTTGTGGTATTAATGATTGCTTTCAGAGAAATTTGGATGATGCAATATGGTGCATGAAATGATGAATTCTTTTCAGGGATGTTCGGGAGATGCATTGAATGCATGATATGATGCCCTTGAGAAGGGGAATGTTTGCAGGTAACTGCAGGTTAATGAAAGGAGTTGGGGTGGACATTGTGGGTGGCATTGTGGGTGAAATTGGGGTTGGAATTGTGGTTGGTTCTCGGCGCGATATTAGAGAACCCTCACAGAACCTTTATATGTACAACCCTTGAGACAAACACCCCATCAACTCATTCTTTTTTTTTTTAAATCTCATTCCTCTTCAATTTATAATAATTTTGACTTCAATTTAAAATTTTCTAAGCTAAACTCTTGATTCCAGTTAATTGAGATTGTAAGGAAGCTGCGCTCCACTATTCGGTTCCTACCTGCGGCATCATTTTCGATTACTGTCGTAATTTCTCAAAATATTCCCGGTGAATTTGATTACAATATAAATTCTTACTTCCGTAGCAACATGCAAGAATTTCAATAACTATAAGTTCTAACCGCTTCCTCATTATATTGAGTTGTTTCATTTTCCTCAACTATGAGTTACCCACAAATCACACCGGTCATATTGTAACCACATTTAAATTATAACGACGTCAACGCTAAGAAATGCTAACCAAACAACCACCTGTGGACAAAACACTAGTCATATCCTCGTTCAGCTATCATAAGTGTGAAAATATTTTAGTTGTTTTGTAATACACAGTTATTTTGTACAAAGTATGTGACAAGTTATTCAATGATGCCTTGCTCCAGCTCGGTCGAAGATTTTACAATTTTTTGCCGCCCGGAGAAAATGTTTGCATAGAATAGATAGATAACGCTAAGTACCGACGACCCTTAAAGACTATTCGGTTGCTTTCTTGCAGTGCAGTTCACGCAAAGTGCCTTGAGCAGCACGTGGGCGAAGTCTAAATCCCGAAGCCCTATTTTCGATATTGAAGAGTGTTATGGCGCAAACCACCAACCTAGTGTTAAGTCTGCGAAAAATAAATCTCCAGGAACATTGCTTTTTTTTAAGTTTATGATTGGTGTCTTCCTCCTCTACCCATCACTAACGAAGGAATTTTATTGCTGATAACTTTTGTCATTATCCAGAAAATCCGTGAATCAGTTGGACACTGTAGTAGTTTGTTGGTGACTTTGCCGTTGTGAGTCTGTAGCGAATATAACAGATACACACACAATTCGCAAGCAAAATAGTGAAGAAGCACCGAACGAAAAAATCTAATAAGAAAATACATCAGAACCGTATACCTTAGCGGATAACAAAAAATAATTCACATCAGTGAAGTATAATCGAGTTTGGAAATCAAATTATAAACACGGTCAGTAGCCTGATGTGTAACGCTTAGGTAAAATTTTTTTCGTGATTCGATCTGTCATAGCGTCAGTTCGAATCACACGATCTTCTTCACTATTATTTCAAACGCTATAAGTCTTTTTTGGTAACATATACAGTCTATTCTAGTAACATACAAGATGATGATACAAGCGAATGATATTGCAAACAACCTAGAGGGTATTACGAGGATTGCCTTTTATATTTCGGGATTAGAGAACAAAAACAAATATTGATCATCGAAAATCACTTTATTGTTTTTCAAAACATTCCCCATGAAGATCTATACACTTTTGCATGCGTTTGAACCAATTGTCGAAGCACTTTTGCCACTCTGATTGAGGTATCTCCAACAAATGCATTCTGAATGCAGCAACCGCTTCTTCAGGTGTCGAAAAACGTTGACCTCTCAGTTTGTTTTTTACGTACGGGAATAAAAAGAAGTCATTCGGTGCCAAGTCAGGACTATACGGCGGATGACCCATCAAATCGATGTTTTGGGTGTTCAAAAATGCAGTTGTCGCAGCCGACGTGTGAGAGCTCGCATTGTCGTGGTGAAGAGTGATCCGTCTTCGGCGGTTGGTTTTCCTGATTTCTTGGAAGACAACTGGCAAACAAATGGTTGTGTACCACTCAGAATTGACTGTTCTGCATTGTTTTAGTGGTACGGTTGCGACATGTCCCGTTTTTCCGAAAAAACAGGCGACCATGTGCTTGGAAGTGCTTCGTGCGCGAACAACTTTTGTTGGATTTGGCTCATCTTGAAACACCCAGACAGTCGACTGCTGTTTACTTTCGGGCTCATACGCGTAACTCCACGATTCATCACTTGTCACGATGTCATAGACGTGTTTCGAAGCACCGCGACCGTATTTTTTGAGCATTTCTTTCGACCAATTGACACGAGCCTTTTTATGGGCGATTGACAAATTGTGTGGGATCCAACGCGAACAAATTTTTTTGACAGTCAAATGTTTATGCAGTATTGAATGTATGCTGGTCCCACTTATGCCTATGGTTGTCTCAATCTCACGATAGGTCACATGACGATCTTCCAATATCAGTTCGCGCACAGCATCAATGGTTTTCGGAACAACAACTGATTTTGGACGACCTTAACGAAATTCATTTTGGAGTGAACTACGACCACGATTGAATTCACCATACCATCGATAAACACTGGTCCTTGATGGAGCTTCATCGCCAAAAATTGAATTAACTTCATCCATGCACTGTTGCTGAGTTAATCCACGCCGAAAGTTGTAAAAAATAATCGCACGAAAATGTTGACGATTTAATTCCATTTTTGGGCCGAGATGAATCTTTTAAGTTACTGTAAACAACACAAATAGCGCTCGTATGTCAAAACGTTCTGAGTGCGTATAACCTCAAAAATGTCCAACTTTACGACAGAGCTGTCAATTGCCGGATTGCAACACTAGGGTTGCCAAATCCCGAAACATAAGAGGCAACCCTCGTAGTACAAATATAGTCAAAAATACCGATATTTGGGAAAACATGCTGGTGTAGACATACGTCTGATCAAAAAATTTAATAAAGATCTTACAACTGATATCTTTGTTTTAAAAATTTGTTTATATATTTCTTTTGTTGCTCATGTGATGTGTTTAACACAATGTTGCATTTAATAAAGACATTAGATAAAATATATGCAAATAAGGCAAATGCCGACATTTAAAGTCTCATCGCGAAATTTATAGCTTACAATAAATAAATGAATAACTTTACATTAACTCAACAGAATGTGTCTGTCCAAGAACTTATGCTAAAATGTTCTCATAAATATTCAACCAGCACTCAACCTTTCAAGTATCGGAATCTTCCGTGGTGTTGGTATCGATCCGCCTTTTCTTTCAATATCAACTATCTAATATATATCTCACAACCTTAATGAGCAGCTAAACTCGCCATCCTGATCAATTTCATCCTGCGACGCCCATAAAACTAACCTGTTAACATTCCGTCTCAGTGATCCACCTGAATGCCCAACTGAATTTTCTATAAAGTAACTGCGTCCGTCATACTGTTGGCTCTTAACGATGCCACATACAACGCTGCCACATATTATATGGAGTTTCTGACATACGTTTTAATTAATGTCTAAGCCGTCTTAGTGTTTCTGGTCGGCTAATTGTATAAGCCAATATGCTTTTGTCGCAGTCAGTGCCAATGCAGGATACTAGAGAATGTTTGCACGATTACCCAACGTGCAAGAGACCGGAGCGTCTAATGACGAAATGAACGAAGTACCGAAGTTATTTAAATGGCGACGTGCGGCTAGATCTGATTACTTTACTTTTAATTACTTCCCACCTAACGAAGCTCTTAGCGAAGTCTTTTCCCATGCCCTGGCGTTGCTATTCGAATGGCAGTATCATTATCTGCAGGGTGCTGACATTTTGCTAATTGTTGTCAATAATCACTCCCGTCAGCAACTCCCTCGTCCTTTGAAAAGGGTTTCGATTACAATCGCTGGTCTATCTGTTGGATTCCTTTATGTTGCACGGATTTCGAAATGTCCCATCGGATGTAATTAGCTTGCCGTCAATTGATTGACTAATTTGTTGTTCATTTTTTAAGGATTTCGGCTAACGAACAAAAATGTCACTTGTGATGGTACAATATCGAAGTAATGAAGGAAGCAATTAATTTTGTCGTTTAGCTGAAAAGCATCATCGGAGATGAGAGTCGTTACGTGGCATTAGTCTTAGTACACTGCTTTCCTAGCAAAAAATTTATTTCTCCCGGTTTACTTTTTTGACAAGCAGCGCTGTGGGAATATCCTAAGCAACGGTTTTCGATCCACGTATTAGAAATATAATCAAATGGATGTAAAAAGTAGCTTTAGTGGTAGTGTCGCTCATTTGATTCGGGCACTATAGCGTCGAAGGCAATAAAAGAATGAAAAGGCTCGCTAATGTTTGGGCGATCGAGGATTATTAAAATTAGGGCGAAAAGTAATCGAAATGGGTAAAGACAATTGCTCTCTACCCGTTATTTGGAAGGACTCTTCTCTTTAAACAAATGGTCAACAATACGATTTATTTATGGAACATTAGGCTTTTGACTCCGTTGCTTTATATAGGGTTATCCATTGCCGCGTTCAGAAAACACAATTCTCTAATTTCCACAACTGTCAAAAATGAATGTGATCCAATTTGTGATTTGTTCAGGTTAAAGTTTTTTTCTATAAGAATCACTTATTATCTAACGGGTTAGAAGTTTTTCTTACGAAATAAATTCGAAAAATGCTGGACTTTATTAACAAACTACTGTCTATCGTCTTTTTAGAGGACGCCTTCCAAAACAGTCAATGAATTTAAAGCGACGTCGTTATAAGACGTGGGTGATCGGAATGAATATGTCATTGACCTTGTTGTGCAGAAAATGTTTATTAATTAAAATTTAATAAAAGAAGGTTAGTGACTTGCTTTTTCTATTAACTTTCATTTTCTTGTTCTGCTGTTCAGGTTACCTGGGCGTTAAGTGGTTGAACCCCCAGTTAATTGATGTACTAATAAATGTAATATTATTTATGTTAGTATCAATCATTTCGTGGGAACACTCTGGGGTTTCAAATAGTCTGCCATATCAGAGCTCCTCTTTGAAATGGTAAGGTCTGCTTACTGCTCTGATTCGACCAGGTGTCAGAGAGGCGCCGTTATAATACAGCCGGTATACCCCTGGCTGCAACCATCCAATGGGTACGGTGACGCGTAAGACCATGGATTAGGGGTAGTAGATCTTCGTGTGTAACTCCTCGCTAGCTTCCGTCGTCAGCATAGCCTGAGTGATTCATCGTAATTTAAGAACCCGCACCACGTCAACGTTTCTACCAAGCGGGGGTGTGATGAGCCCACACTGCTATAAGGGGACAAATCATCTAGAAAACACCGACTCGGCAAAAAGAAGACTTAGGGAAAAACGAAAAAAGCGAGATATAGGCGTCGGGACGTGGAATGTTCGAACGGTATATAAACCAGGTGCGATACAGACGGTCGTAGAAAACGCGAAACAATATAAAATGGACATCGTAGTGCTTCAGGAAGTCCGACACCCACATCAACTAATCGAAACCAACGGATATACACTGGTGTGTGGAGGTACCGATACACATAACCTCGGAACCGGGTTCATCATAGGCAAGAAGATTACGCCCCATGTAAAAGATGTGCAATTTATTATTGACCGGATGTCGGTGCTAAAAATACAGGGACGATGGTACAATTATGCTTTTATAAACGTACACGCCCCAACAGAATCTACGGACAAAGAAACGAAGGACACATTCTACGAGACCCTAGAGGAAGTATTTGATGGAATCTGATCATTCGATGTTAAAATCCTCCTCGGGAAAGGAAGATATCAACCAACTATAGATAAAGAATGTCTAGACGATGTTTCAAATGATAATGGAATTCGAATTATCATGTTCGCAGCGTCAAAAGATCTGTTAGTGTAAAGCACAATATTCAAGCACAAGCAAATTCATAAAGCTTGTGGATATCACGCGATGACGCAACGCGTAACCAAATAGACCACTTCCTCATAGACAAAAGATACCACTCGAATATCGTTGTCGTAAGATCATATAGAGGAGTGTTATATAATTAAGTTCTTTTAATTATCACCCCCCCCCCCCCCCCCCCCCCCCCCCCCCTATAAATAGTTAGCATCTCGTGTCTTCACGTGCATATCCTTCCCTTCCCTCCAAATCACCAATTTCCCATTATCCCCAAATACAATAGTTAAATAATTTAAATAAAGTAAAACCCCTATTTAAAAACCTCAATCCTATTGTACATTGCCATTTTCTCTCTATTAGCCATACTCTCCCTACCGCCCATAGCCCAGCCTCCTATTAACCAATTACGCTTCCTAGAAATAACAATCGTGGAAGCGGAACACAAAAAAAGGATATGAAAACGAAGGACGCGAGATTCGTTCTTGTAAAACGTGCGTTGAGTGAGTGTAGTCGCTCCGCACAAATATTTAAATTAGCTTCGTTTTTGTTCAATCGAGTCGTGTGCGCGTGCGGTCGTTTGCGGAGATGAAGTGAAAAATAAGAAACTAATTTGCGTTGTGTTTAAAAGAGAAAAATAAAATAATTCATATTCAGTATACGTTATATATATCCTTGAAGTCGTTACGATACGTGGTGTGCTTTAAATACTCACAACTTTATATAAAAATAAAATACACAGTTAAAGTTATTGTTGAAATATAAAAGTGCAGAGTTTTATTTTGGGTCCTCTTCACACCATCACCGTCGCAGATCATCGCAACAGGAAATTGAAGCTGCCGACCACGACACCCCACCAAGTTCAATCCGGTGTAAGTTTCGTAAGAATCACAAATAAATATAGTAATTTGGACATTTTAATTGTTCCTCTCCTGTGAGCGCAACAGGAGCAGACTGCGACTCCGATCATCTCCTAATTAGGAAGGCAAAATCAGGAATCGCCCCTCCGCAATCCCACATGAGCAGTCGCGGGAGACGAGCAAAAAGTGCGAAATTGATAAACTAAAAGACCTGGGCAAAAGGGCTGAATATCAAGACGAACTAACGAACAGATTTAGCATCCTAGAGAATGCGAGGAGTGAGGAAGAGGAAGCCAATAGTGTGGGCACTAAATGGACACCGATCAGAGACGCAATCACACAAACAGCCCAAACGGTATTAGGATTTAAGAAACCAATTAAGTCCAAACCTTGGTTTGACGATGAGTGCAGGACGAAGATCGACGAACGTAAACGACTTAGAGTTATCGACTTACAAAGATATGATGGAACCAACGCAGAAAGATACGCGACAATTCCAAAAGAGACAATGAGACTCTTCAAACGCAAAAAACGCGAATGGGAGAAGACTCGAATCGAAAAAATCCTAGAAAATGCCAGAGCAAAGAACATTAGAGGTATGTATGTCGGCATAAATTCAATTAGAGATGGCTACCGAGGGAGAGCGAAAATAATTCCAGACGTAAACGGCTATCTGGTGAAAGAAACTAACAATATCGTGTCAAGATGAAAGCAGTACTTTAAAAACCTGGTCAATGTGCGCACCCGTCAACCACAAATAAACGCACCAGACGTATATACAGCCGATCCTCAGACCCCAGAGCCCTCTTTCGACGAAGTTGAACAACAAGGCTCCCGGAGTCGATTGCATACCGACAGAGCTTGTGAAGCATAGAGGAGAGGCAATCGCTCGAAACATCTGGGGGGGTTCTCTATACTACATGGAGCACCAACCCACAATTTCAACCTTATTTCGACCGCTTACAGCGTGTCAAATCACCCCCCAATTCCTCCTACCAACCTATTCACCTGGAAATCAAGTTTTTAAACAGACGCATAGCCGAATTCATTATTCTATGCAGGTAATGCATAATTGAATTCAGCTACGTTTTTGCCATACGGCAACTCCAGTCCTCTAACCCATGAGATTTCCACCGGAAACGACGCGGGTACACCATTATCCAACGGCTTGGATAATTATCGAATTCCACAGCGTGTTTCCCACAATAATATTACCCTAGCCAAAGTAGCATCACTTCGACTTTTCCCAGACACTCCATTTGCTGGGGATCAATGATCTCTTCTTACAGGTGAATAGCGCAAACTACACTCTCCTCTCCTTCACAATTCTGTCTTTCCATAGTGCAATGCACTCTGAGATCACCACAGTCACTGCACTAGGTCAATGGATCATCCTCAGAGACTGCATTAATGCACACACACTAAGCCAGATCAACCCTGGGTTATTGTGCCTTCTTTTTGATTTCTTCATCCTTTCTACGTCGAACGAGTACGAGTACTTATCCACCTCGATGAGCGTGGGGAATTAAAGGATGCACAAGAGAGCACGATCATCAGTGGGTGATCAATGGCAAAAGCAAAATTACCCGATCATCCCTCATCCCAGTCAGCCGCTTGTCATTTATCACCGCGCTTTACATAATCGCTATCCAATCTTCTTCAGTATAGGTCACGCTGAGTAAAAGTAATTTTTACATCAACAACCGTGGGGAGTCACGTCGCGTAACGAGTCGAGTGTCCATGAATATTGTCGCATGTTAAGATTGTGAATTAAAGTTAATTTCTCAGTTCATCAACTAGATTTACGTCTACTGAACATCTAAATTAATCAATAAGTGTAATTATAATTTTAGTGCATTTTTGTAAGTAAATTCAGTTGTTTCTAATATAAGTCAAATCGCCATGAATATTAGCTGAACAGTTTAGTGTAAGAAAGAAAACACCAAAAAATAAAAAAAAAGAACATTAATCAAGACAGAATAAAACTACCACAGTGCGTTTCCTTTTTATTCTTTTTCAGAACAATTTTCGACGTCGTGAAGCAAAAGTAGGAGATATTGAGTGAACCTGTGTCATTCGTAGACAACAAAACTTTTACCCCCACACATCCCTCAGCTCATCAAAACAATATGGGATAAGGAAGTCACTCCGGAAGAAAGGAAAACCTCAATCGTCGTCTCCATTATCAAAAAGTCGACAGATCTGACTGCGAAAACTACAGAGGAATATCATTGCTCGCAACCACATACAAAATATTAACAAATGTCGTACTGGCGACAATCACACCGCATGCAGAAGAAATACTGGCAGACTACCAATGCGGATTCCGTAGGAACTGGTCAACTAACGACCAAATGTTCACAATAAGGCGACTGCTGTAAAAGAAGTGGGAATACGGAGAGACGGTTCACCAACTGTTCGTTGACTTCAAAAAAGCCTACGACTCAGTCCCAAGGCAAAGACTCTACCATATTGTAGTTGGGCTGGGAGCCTCGCCCTCATTCAAAATTGGCATGAACGAAAACAAAGGGCGAGATAGAATAGAAAACCACCTTTTAGAACAATTTGAAATCCGGTACGGACTAAAACAGGGAGATGACCTATATGTATGTATGTCATCAGAAAGGTACAAGACGACCATATGGCCGGGTCATCCCTGAATGGGGTCACACAAGTGCTCGCATATGCGGATGACATCGCCGTTTGGTGCGATAATCTATAAACTGTAGATAAAAACAGTGTAATCATCATGCAAGCGGCAGAAGAGGTGGGTCTAGAAATAAATGAAGACAAAACAAAATACATGAATACGGCGAGAGCAGGTGAATCTCGGGGAACAAATACAAACGTCAGAGGCAAGATATTTGAAAAAGTTAAAAAATTTAAATATCTGGGAACCATACTGACGGCCAGTAACGAAATGTCCAAGGAAATTAACAAAAGACTACACTCCGGCAACTGCTGAAATCCAAACTGCTATCACGTAACATAAAGCTCCGTGTCTATAGAACCATAATCAAGCCGATTGTTTTATACGGATGCGAGACATGGGCTCTCACAAAACGGGAAGAAAACAAATTCCGCGGATTCGAGAATAAAGTTTTAAGGGGTATCTTTGGAGGTAGGACAATGGAGGAAACTCCACAACCACGAATTGGAAGAGCTATACCGCAAGCCTACAATAGTGAGAGTAATCAAGTCGCGAAGATTACGATGGGCCGGATATGTAGCGCGAATGGGCAACGATAGACCGTGCGTAGAATTCGCGACGGAGATGGGAGGACAATGTTATGTTTAACCTTGAAGAAATCGGATCAGATGGTCAAACGTGGAAGGAGAGTGCACAGGAGAGGGAACGACGGCGCAGTCGAGTCGGTGAGGTCATGAAATTCTGGGTTCCTACAAGCCAATAAATAATCATCATCATCATCGGCACTACAACCGGGATCCGGTCTTGGCCTTATTTAACAAATCTCTCCACCGGTCCCGATTTCGAGCCGATGTCATCCAGTTTAGCACTCCCAGGCTCTGGGCGTCCTGGTCTACGCCATCCCTCCATCGCAGACAAGGTCTGCCGCGCTGTCTCCTTCCATACATCTTGCCACAAAGGACTTTCCGGGCAGGGTCCTCTTCGCTCATTCGAGCTAGGTGTCCCGCCCACCGGAGTCTACCGAGCTTGATTTTTCTTACAATATGAGCTTCAAGATAGATTGCGTACAACTCATGGTTGTAGCGTCTCCGGAATCGTCCTCCCTCACATACGGGGCCAACAATTCTCCTTAAGACCTTTCTCTCGAACGCGGCCAAGAGTTCAGAGTGCTTTTTATTAAGCACCCAGGTCTCGGATCCATACATGAGTACTGGTAAGACCATGGTCTTGTACAGTAGTAGCTTGGATGTTCTGGATAAATTTCGGGATTTAAAGAGCCTTGATAGACCATAGTAGGCTTTGTTGGATTTAATCAGCCGTTCGCGTATTTCTTCTTCCATATTGTTATCGGCTGATACTATTGACCCAAGGTAGTTAAAGGATTGCACTACTTCAAATTCGTGCTCCACTACCCTGATAGTTTGACCAACGTTAGGTCTTCTCTTCGCAGAAGTTGCCACCATGTACTTGGTTTTTCCCTCATTAATGCGCAGTCCCAGTTTTTATGCCGCCTGCTCGATCTGGGTGAAGGATTCCTGTACCGCCGATTCGGTTCTACCGATGATGTCGATGTCATCTGCGTAGGCAAGTATCTGGCTGGACTTGGTGAAAATAGTCCCTCTTGTTGTAACGCCAGAGTCACGGATCGCTTTCTCCAACGCCAGGTTGAAGAGGAGGCAGGCCAGACCGTCCCCTTGTCGGAGTCCATTATAGATGTTTATTGGTTTGGACAGCAATCCCGCTACTTTTACTTGACTAGTTACGTTGGTCATGGTCAACCTACAAAGTCGTATCAATTTATTTGGAATGCCGAATTCTCTCATGGCATTATATAGTTCTACTCTGGCTATGCTGTCGTAGGCGGCCTTGAAGTCTATAAACAGATGATATAATGGAATCTTAAATTCCTGACATTTTTCCATCGCCTGCCTAAGGGTGAATATCTGATCAATTGCTGATTTGCCTGGGATGAAGCCACACTGATATTGACCAATGATGGCTTTAGCGTATGGGGATATCCGGTCTTGTAGGATAGTGGAGAGTATCTTATAGGCGGTACTCAGCAATGTTATACCCCTATAGTTGCTGCACAGTGTGATATCTCCCTTCTTATGTATGGGGCAAATTATACCACGACGCCAATCTTCCGGCATCTCCTCTTGCTCCCATACATGCACCACGATCTCGTGAATTGCGTGATGTAACGCTGTCCCTCCTTGTTTGATCAGCTCAGCTGGTACGAGGGTTGCCTTTTATATTTCGGGATTAGAGAACAAAAACAAATATTGATCATAGAAAATCACTTTATTGTTTTTCAAAATATTCCCCATGAAGATCTATACACTTTTGCATGCGTTTGAACCAATTGTCGAAGCACTTTTGCCACTCTGATTGAGGTATCTCCAACACATGCATTCTGAATGCAGCAACCGCTTCTTCGGGTGTTGAAAAACGTTGACCTCTCAGTTTGTTTTTTACGTACGGGAATAAAAAGAAGTCATTCGGTGCCAAGTCAGGACTATACGGCGGATGACCCATCAAATCGATGTTATGGGTGCTCAAAAATGCAGTTGTCGCAGCCGATGTGTGAGAGCTCGCATTGTCGTGGTGAAGAGTGATCCGTCTTCGGCGGTTGGTTTTCCTGATTTCTTGGAAGACAACTGGCAAACAAATGGTTGTGTACCACTCAGAATTGACTGTTCTGCGTTGTTCTAGTGGTACGGTTGCGACATGTCCAGTTTTTCCGAAAAAACAGGCGACCATTTGCTTGGAAGTGCTTC
Organism: Microdon myrmicae; assembly: GCA_963931805.1. NCBI lineage: Eukaryota > Metazoa > Arthropoda > Insecta > Diptera > Syrphidae > Microdon > Microdon myrmicae. The sequence goes on from OZ007497.1 coordinate 226,814,347, forward strand.
GTGCGCGAACAACTTTTGTTGGATTTGGCTCACCTTGAAACACCCAGACAGTCGACTGCTGTCTACTTTCGAACTCATATGCGTAAATCCACGATTCATCACCTGTCACGATGTCATAGACGTGTTTCGAGGCACCGCGACCGTATTTTTTGAGCATTTCTTTCGACCAATTGACACGAGCCTTTTTATGGGCGATTGACAAATTGTGTGGGATCCAACGCGAACAAATTTTTTTGACAGTCAAATGTTTATGCAATATTGAATGTATGCTGGTCCCACTAACGCCTAAGGTTGTCTCAATCTCACGATAGGTCACATGACGATTTTCCAATATCAGTTCGCGCACAGCATCAATGGTTTTCGGAACAACAACTGATTTTGGACGACCTTCACGAAATTCATCTTGGAGTGAACTACGACCACGATTGAATTCACCATACCATCGATAAACACTGGTCCTTGATGGAGCTTCATCGCCAAAAATTGAATTAAGTTCATCCATGCACTGTTGCTGAGTTAATCCACGCCGAAAGTTGTAAAAAATAATCGCACGAAAATGTTGACGATTTAATTCCATTTTTGGGGCGAGATGAATCTTTTAAGTTACTGTAAACAACACAAATAGCGCTCGTATGTCAAAACGTTCTGAGTGCGTATAACCTCAAAAATGTCCAACTTTACGACAGAGCTGTCAATTGCCGGATTGCAACACTAGGGTTGCCAAATCCCGAAACATAAGAGGCAACCCTCGTATGCCATCAGCTCCAGGGGCTTTATTTGATTTTAGCTGTCTAATGGCTTTTAGTGTTTCCTCAATGCTTGGTGGCGGCAGCATTTGGTCCTGGTCTTGCATTGGTGGAGCCTCCAATTCTTCTGTGAGCTGACCATTTAGCAATTCATTAAAGTGCACTTCCCATCGCTCCAGAATGCCTTCAGGATCGGTGATCAGATTACCCTCTTTATCCTTGCAGTAAGTGCAGCGTGGTGTGTACCGCGTCATACTGCGGATTATTTGGTAGAACTTCCGCGCCTGGTGCGGACCTCGCTCTCTACTTTTCTCTATTTCACAGACAAGATTTTTTTCCCAGGCACTTTTCTTTTGTCTGTGAAGTCTTTTTTCAGTTCTTCTGAGCTCTTTGTATTTCTCCTCGCGTACCCGCGTCCTATGAGACTGCTGCATTGCCCGGTATGCAGCATTCTTACGTTCAGTCGCTAGTTTGCACTCATCATCAAACCAGTCGTTCCGATCTCTACGACTACTGCCTAAGATGGAGTTGGCAGTACTAATGACAGTATTCTTAAGGCGTGTCCATTTCTCTTCTACGCCCGGCATTCTGGCCCCAGGACTTACTCTCCCTCCGTCGAGCTCTTAACGTCTGACCAAAGGTGTTGCTGGTGTTCTCATTGCGTAAGGCAGCCGTGTTGATTCGAACCTGATCCGTGGATGCAATACGTCTCCGTGAGGCAATCCGCGCTCGGAAAACTGTACCAACAAGATAGTGATCCGAGTCGACGTTGGCACCTCGGTACGTTCGTACCGTCATCAGGCTCGAAGAGTGGCGGCGATCTATCAACACGTGGTCAATTTGGTTGCGAGTGGCTCCATCAGGTGATACCCAGGTGGCTTTGTGGATATCTTTACGCGGAAACCTGGTACTCGCAACGACCAAGTTTTTCGATGCTGCCAGTTCGATGACTCGTAGTCCATTGTCATTAGTGTTCTCATGCAAACTATGGGAACCTGCGTAGTGCCTGAAAACCGGCTCCCGACCTATTTTCGCATTCAAATCCCCAAGAACGATTTTCACATCGTATCTTGGGCAGGCATTGAGGGCCCGTTCGACGTTCTCATAGTATTCTTCTTTTTCGTCGTCAGGGGACTCCTCTGTAGGTCCGTGAACGTTTATGAGGCTTATGTTTTTAAATTTGCCTCGCACGCGAAGAGTGCATAGCCTTTCATTTATTGCATTAAAGCCGATGATGGCAGGCTTCAGTTTTTGGCTGACTAGAAAGCCTACCCCGAGCACATGGTGTTTTGCGTGACAGCTGTAATAAATGTCATACCCTTTTCTTTGAAAAACACCACTCCCCGTCCATCTTATTTCTTGTAATGCTGTTATGTCAGCCTTATATTCGGACAGGGCATCGGCTAGTTGCTGTGCAGCTCGAGCTCTGTATAGTGAGCGTGTGTTCCATGAAAAAATCCTTAAATCGTTTAGCCGTTTTCGTTTCCGTGGTCGTCGTCGTGTATCCGGTCCATATCCGAGGCTTGTTAAATTTGCCATAATAATTTATTTTTACGGGCCTGGTTATTAGCCTTGCGCCAACCTTTCTCAGGATGTCGCTGCATGCATTGGTTCACTACTTGGCGGGTGTCAAAGTAGCTATCCAGGGGTGTCACGTGGAGACTGCATGTCAACTTGGATTGAACAGGGACAAGGATCGTCCTGGCCTTCGCCGGGTTGAAGGCAATCAGAGACTTTGCCCTTTATGTTCGCACCCATCCCCCCAATAAATAATAAATAATAATAATAATTACGAGGGCTGCCTCTTATGTTTCGGGATTTGGCAACCCTAGTGTTGCAATCCGGCAATTGACAGCTCTGTCGTAAAGTTGGACATTTTTGAGGTTATACGCACTCAGAACGTTTTGACATACGAGCGCTATTTGTGTTGCTTACAGTAACTTAAAAGATTCATCTCGGCCCAAAAATGGAATTAAATCGTCAACATTTTCGTGCGATTATTTTTTACAACTTTCGGCGTGGATTAACTCAGCAACAGTGCATGGATGAACTTAATTCAATTTTTGGCGATGAAGCTCCATCAAGGATCAGTGTTTATCGATGGTACGGTGAATTCAATCGGGGTCGTAGTTCACTCCAAGATGAATTTCGTGAAGGTCGTCCAAAATCAGTTGTTGTTCCGAAAACCATTGATGCTGTGCGCGAACTGATATTGGAAAATCGTCATGTGACCTATCGTGAGATTGAGACAACCTTAGGCGTTAGTGGGACCAGCATACATTCAATATTGCATAAACATTTGACTGTCAAAAAAATTTGTTCGCGTTGGATCCCACACAATTTGTCAATCGCCCATAAAAAGGCTCGTGTCAATTGGTCGAAAGAAATGCTCAAAAAATACGGTCGCGGTGCCTCGAAACACGTCTATGACATCGTGACAGGTGATGAATCGTGGATTTACGCATATGAGTTCGAAAGTAGACAGCAGTCGACTGTCTGGGTGTTTCAAGGTGAGCCAAATCCAACAAAAGTTGTTCGCGCACGAAGCACTTCCAAGCAAATGGTCGCCTGTTTTTTCGGAAAAACTGGACATGTCGCATCCGTACCACTAGAACAACGCAGAACAGTCAATTCTGAGTGGTACACAACCATTTGTTTGCCAGTTGTCTTCCAAGAAATCAGGAAAACCAACCGCCGAAGACGGACCACTCTTCACCACGACAATGCGAGCTCTCACACGTCAGCTGCGACAACTGCATTTTTGAACACCCAAAACATCGGTTTGATGGGTCATCCGCCGTATAGTCCTGACTTGGCACCGAATGACTTCTTTTTATTCCCGTACGTAAAAAACAAACTGAGAGGTCAACGTTTTTCGACACCTGAAGAAGCGGTTGCTGCATTCAGAATGCATGTGTTAGAGATACCTCAATCAGAGTGGCAAAAGTGCTTCGACAATTGGTTCAAACGCATGCAAAAGTGTATAGATCTTCATGGGGAATATTTTGAAAAACAATAAAGTGATTTTCGATGATCAGTATTTGTTTTTGTTCTCTAATCCCGAAATATAAAAGGCCACCCTCGTATTTATATGTTTGTATTAACGTCTGCGTTATTTAAATTATGAATCAGTTTACGACCGGAGTTTATAAAGCTTTATAAACTCCGGTCGTAAACTGATAATAAAAAATAAATTATGTTAGTATCATTGACCACACTAAATTGACTTTCGCGTTTTTTAATATCAACCGCACTAAATTGTGTCTCTGTGCCAATTGACTTTTTTATTTTTTCCTTTTTGACATCAATTTTTTCGGCGCCTACTTTCTTACTTGTTTCTTACATTTATTGCTCAGAGAGAGATAGTGGGTTTGGGTATCTAACAATCCAATCAAAAACAATGAAGATTTCATGGTTTGACATGTTTTACATCATCATGTTCTTCCACCAAAAGTTCCTACATATTTTATTATACGTTTTAATTACTCCTTGGTGTCCACCCAAAAGAGGATCATGGTACAGCTGAAGTAACACCTAGATTTCCTCAGGGTTTGTTGTCTCCATTCCGTTTTCCGTGCAGAGAGGAATAGGATATGTGGGTTGTAAGATTAGTCAGTGCGTCGACACGGACGCACGATTCACTAACTTCCACTACTTCACAACTGCTGGTCATCTGGAATCACTTGCAATTCTGCGACGACGTCCCGAGCGGAAAAAGGAAATGAAACACTTTGGTTTTTTATTGTATTTATTTCCGTCACTTTCTATTTTCAGTCACACAGTTCTTTATTGTAAAAAAAGGAGTAAAATTTATTACAAGGGAACATGCCGTGTATTGTAAATTGTTCGTTAACCACTTATTTCGGGTACAAATATATAACTTTCCGCGCACAACTTTTTAATTAAAAAAAACAAAACAAAACGTCTCGACTTACGTAGCAGGTCAGGGAGATGTCCCAGTTCGCGAAGTTGGTCACGCGGTGTTTCGCCGTCCAGGAAGAGTTCTCCTGGAAGAAGGACGTTAGTACCGTAGGTGAGCTCTGCTGCCGAAGCTCCCAGGTCCTCCTTAATACTTGTCCTCAGGCCGAGGAGGACAGTGGGCAGGGCGTCGAACCATTGGGTGTCGTTATGACACATGAGTGAGGCCTTGAGAGATCTATGCCAGCGCTTTATCATCCCGTTGGATTGCGGGTGGTAGGCGGTGGTACGACTTCTTTGGCAGCCAAGGAGATTTGTTAGCTGCTTAAATATTGTCGCCTCGAATTGTGGACCTCGGTCCGAAGTTAAGGTGGTTGGTACACCGAAGCGTGTTACCCAAGTTGAGTAAAAAGCCTTGGCGACTGATTCGGCTGTAACTGCCCTGAGAGGTGTCGCCTCTGGCCATCGCGTGCTGCGATCTATCATTGTGAGGATGTAGGAAAATCCTCTTGATGGAGTAAGCGGTCCCACTATGTCTATATGGACATGGGCGAAGCGTGCCGTGGGAAGCTTGAACTGTGCTGGCTCCAGTACATTATGTCGCGCTATTTTACAGCGTTGGCACTGGAGACAAGCACGGGCCCAACCGGTGAGATCTTTGCTCATCCGGGGCCAAACAAATTTGCGACGAACAGCAGCGGCTGTTTGTCGGCCGCTGGGGTGGGCTGGCTTGTGGTAAACCTGAAACACGCCCTTACGATGTTTTTCGGGAATGTAAGGTCTAGCGGTTCCAGTGGAAACATCACACCAGATTTCGCCCAAAGGGTCGCGAAGGGTAATTTTCTTAAGCTCTAGTGCCGTATCGGCAGCAGTTAGGAGGGACTTGAGCTGTTCGTCCTCCTCTTGAGCTAGGGCAAGGTCAGTGTTGTTTAGGGCGGTACGCAAGTGAATCGTATCGATTCGAGAAAGGGCGTCCGCCGTAACGTTCTGTTTACCGGAGATGTGCTTGATCTTCGTAGTATATTGCCCTATGAGGTCTAATCGACGCTCTTGTCGGGGAGAGGCGTTTCCCGACTTCTTCCGGAACGCGTAGACCAGCGGTTTGTGGTCTGTTAAAATGGAGAGTGAGCGACCTTCTATCATATGACGGAAGTATTTGACAGCGTTGTAGATCACAAGTAATTCGCGATCATAAGCGCTGTAACGTCGCTCAGTAGGACTCAGTTTCCTTTAAAAGAAACCAATTGGTTCCGGTCGGCCTTCGATGTCCTGTTCAAGGACCGCCCCGATTGCGGTATCCGATGCGTCGCATTGGATGGATAGTGCCGCTCCCTCGAGGGGGTATCGGAGTAAGGTGGCATTTGCCAATTGCTCTTTGGACAGTTGAAATGCTCGATAAGATGCTTCTGTCCATGGGATTGGGCGCTTGTCATTGCGCTTAGCTCCTTTCAGAAATTCGTTTAATGTGCATGCTTGCTGGGATTTTGATTTCAGGTGAAAGAGAATGAAGGGTAGCTTACGCTGCCCCAAAATTGCATGTAGGTATGGTGGATTTGGAAGGTGGTTAATTTAAGAGGATGGGCGGTTCTTTGGGAATGTATTAAAGAACCGCCACAGATCCTCGTTAAGAGTGCTAGAATTGTTCCTTGGACGTCCCTGGGTTCCTTCGCTGGCCCTTAGCTTCTTAGCATGTTATCGAGTTCTAGACTTGTTATCCATTTCTTAGCTTGTTATACATTTCTAGACTTTTTACATCGTTATCAATATACAGAGTATATGTGATAAAATATTTTCTATGCTACTTATATTAATTATATGTAGGATGGTGTCGGCTTGGTTCACTATGTCTATCTCATTTACTTTGATTGTGGTGTAGCCCATTGGGTTGACTTGCAGTAGTCCTTGCACTACCAGTTATGTAAACAGTAAAATTACTGCCACGAACATTATATGCAATTTTGAGAGGTCTTTTAATATTACTGGTGTGAATGTTGTCTAACGGGGATATTCTGTAATAGGGGTCATCCTTGTGTCTGAGTCTTTTGTAGTTTCGTATATGCCCTGTGCTCCTGTTCTCTTTGTAAATTTCCCTACCTAGGTTCCTTTTATTCATTTTCATTTTTGCAGCACTTTTTATTTTCGCTTTATATTCTTAGTTTCTAAATTATGTGCTAGACAAGAAATGCTTAAATTCTAGCTTAATTATCTTATATTATAACTTACTGGTCCTACACTGACGGTCTAAACTAAACATTCCATGATTAGTAGTTTGCCTTTCGGCGACAGAACTTTGTTTGTGGCTTTCATAATGGATATTTGTACGACAAAGAAAAATTAGGAAAACTTTGTGTCGAATTTTTTTTTTTTAGGTTTTCTTCAAATTGAACTTACTTCTATTTTTTTTTTATTTAAACGAACTTAATTAAATCTTGTACTATACTAATTCAAGTGCTCTTCTTCGGCGCGCGTAACTTCCCGGCCGTAGCACAATCGACCGTCCACAGATGATCTACTTACATGATAGATAGGAATTCCGGATCTATCCTGTATAAGCCCTTTCATGTCCAAATCAAGGAACGCCTCTGGTGGAACAAAGCCGTTCCTACCCACGCACTCATAGTACAGAGTATTTGGATAATAAGCCTAGAAAATTAGGTCACTGGACGAACTTATTTCTCTCGCAATATGTCCTCTGATTAATTTGATGATGAAATTATCCACCCTATTTATGCAGGCTTCATTATATAAAGTCGCATTTGAATAGTACTTTTTATAGCTCAATTCCGGTGTTGGATATAATCTGAGACAACTTCTGAGACATTTCCTTCCGAACACCCGAATCTTTTCCGTCAAATTTGGACCTATGTTAAACCATACTGGACAACCACATATGAGCATTGGCCTGATTAGCGTCAGGTAGCATATAACTATCAGCCTACACTCATGGTTTCCGGTTTACTTCCATGCGGTCCCACGATTACTAACTTTCACCATTCTTTTCTAGTGTCGTTCGTGGCTTTACATAATTGGGTTCTAAATAGGATGACTTTACATTTCTGGAAGTTGATCTTAAGTTTCCAGTCGTCGCAATAACGCTGCACGTTGTTGAAGTCTCGCTGTAGTAAACTATTTATGATCTCAACTTTCGATGGTGTTCTGTAAATTATGAGATCGCCTGCGTACGCAATACCATGCGGAAGTGCATCTAATAAGTCGCTAATGTAAATGTTAAAAACAATCGGAGAAAGTACCACTCCCCGTTGTAAGCCATTCTTGATATTATACGTTTTATTAGAGGTCACATTACCACTTTTGACCACGAACCTCCTGTCCTTTAACATATCGTAAAGTACATATAGTAAAGGCTTATGTATGCCATGTCTGACCAGTTTGTAATATAACCATACGATCCACACGGTAACGGAGGCTTTTTCCAAGTCGATCAGACAGGCATCTTACATTTATTCCATTGTATGTCGGAGACCAGTTTAGCTGCGGCATGTGTGATTTCATGATCCGTTTTAAAGTCAAACTGGTTATTCGGAATAATGTTGTTGTCGTCTACCCATTTTAGCAGAGCTTTGTTAATAGCCTTATCAAATACTTTACTGATGCTTGGGAGTAAACTTATCGAACGCATGTTCATTGGGTTTGTACAGTCTTTGCCCTTTTTTGGGATGGGCCTTATGATTGCCGTTTTCCAACGCACGGGAAAGTATGTAAACAGGACCATGTATATATCTATTGCCATTGGTGGCAGGTTCTTGGGTACGATATTAGGTACTCCATCTATTCCCACTGACTTGTTGCTTCATAATGAGTCGAAGATACACTGGATTCCTTCCCTCGAAATTAAAAGGCCTTTAGCCCTACCATTGGGATTAATGTCAATTGACAGATTATCGTCACTGAATTCGGTAAAACCCGGATTCTCAGATTGCCAAGTGGAATTTCATTTCGGAGGTGCAGGTGATTGAGTAGAGCTCCGTCCTCCAAGTTATTTCGGTGAATGCTTTCACTCACATTTTACATTTCCTGAAAGACAGCTCCCACAGCGTTCAGCGACACTGAATCTCGTTTTGATTATTTCTCCTGAATATTTTGTTTATTTGTGGGAACATATTCTACCTCTAGGGAACGATGGATATTCCGTAGCTAGCAGGTCAGTTTTATATTCAATATTATACTGATCTAACCAGCCAGCCAACTGATTTCCTCTGGCATTAGATATATAATTTTCCACCTATAATAAAATAGTTTTTGTCTAAGTGCAATTGTAAGCATAGAAAGAGTGTCTCGAGCTCTGCTATAAAGAGGTTATGTTTGTGCTCCTCAGGTGCATAGACCGCAATCGCATACAAACCCCTTCCTCGCTGAAGATGTATGCATACGATACAGGCTCCCAGCACCCGGAAGCTGCGCACTTCTCCACTATATATAACTTGATGATGGATTCCTTTTCTAATAAAAATTGCGACAGTGTGGTACTAGGAAAAGATGTCCAGAAGCTTCATAGTCTGGAATAAAAGCTAGAATACTAGTAGCCAAATGTGTCGGTCTTGTTCCGGAGGCACAAATAGGATTGGGATGCGAATTGGGGTTTTAGTCACAGGCACTTCCAGAAAAGAATCCTTTTTTTACCCCGACGCGTGTACAAAGGGGGATATTGAGAGCTTAAATGCCAAATAAGGAGTAAATCACCACTTGCACATACATTTTGAAAATCTTGCTTACACGTCACAATAAAAAAAAAAAGATGTTTACATCAAAGGCTTTTCCGTCGAACTGAGTAAAACAATATGTACAATTAAATATATAGTAGATGTCTCAAAAGCGTTTTCCACAACAAAAAGCCCTTCAAAAATAGTGGCTAAGGTTAATGAATAAGGAAATATACTTTATTACAGTACGATTTTTGGAAATTTAAGTCGTGTAAATATGTTTCGTTATTCTTGTACGATTCTAGACGTAATGCAAACTTTCTGAGAACTCCCCGGTTCGTGTCCTCTGTTATTATTGCCACTTCTGCCCTATATTTTCTTTTAATTGATTCCAAAGGTCTGCTGCTGGTTACCTTGGATTTTAAACAGCCACAACTTGAAAAGTCTGTTAGTGTTAAAGGAACTGTGGCGGTGCCGCCAAACGCCACGGTTCACTTACCTAAAACCCCCATAACTTCCATCCAAGTTCCTAACTTCACTAACGCTATCGCATTAGTACCTGAAAATGCTTCACGCATCATATAGATCAAATCTATGATCTTAAAGTCCCTGTCAAAGAAAATTTACCTTTCATGCATCTCTTCGCATACAATTTTCCGTAAGATTTCTTGCTTTACTTATCTGGAATTCCAAATCAATTCGGCACCTTCGGTACCAGACAAATTCCTGTAAACAAAATGATTCGGCTTGCATACAATGTAACCGTCATGACAGGGACCATAAATATTGCGCCGTCTATTTTCCCAGCCGCGCCATGTGTACAACAATGTTTCCTACATACACATTGGCTGGCGACTTACACCCAAGGGACCAAAGCAAATACGCATTCCGCGTCTCTTGGTATCAATTGAATCCTACGGCATAAACAAAAAGGGATTCAATACCTACCCTCACTAGCGATGCCATAAACACCGTTTCCCAGTAACCTAGCTAAAACCCATTAGCACATTTCCACATCAAATAGTCGTCTCTTTGTTTAGCCGCGACGCACATTTCCAACAAAGATCCAATTAGCATCCGACGAGTTCGGTTTTATTTACTTTACCGAAATCGTATCCCATGAATGCACTTTTTGCCCTAGGTTAGGTCTAGGTCCGTTCTCACCCATGAAAGAACCACGCACACATACCACCATGATCACGATTAGCGAGTGAGCTCTGCACAAGCAAGATATCGCTGAGTCGTATTTTAACATCCAGCCACGCTGGTTGGTTTTTTCTCTTGGTCCCCGTGGCGCCGCGGGGACGCATCAATCCCAGAGTCAAATTCCATCCGCTGACCATCATCGCCACGCGATCTTCCGCTGTCCGCCGGCTGCGGAGATGCCTAATATACCTCGGGGTCGTGTAAAGTGTTTGCAACCTCCATGTCGAATATTATATTTGCGTCAGTCTTCGAAGTTTGTGTTTTTATTGACTCCACATTGTAACTTTCACGCAGTGCTACCGTAAAATTGTGTTTTAGTTTTACTTGTCCTGTGTTGGTGTTTGGCTTTTCCTTTTGTGTCGGCAGAACAACGGATGAACCTTCGCGCGTGAACAATTTACGATGGAGGAGGAAGTGAACGGAGTGCCCGTGTATTGGCACAATGCCTCCTCCCCCACAGAACTTTCATACAAACCGGTGTATGCCGCCTCGTCGGAATTCAACTTTCCAGGGAAAATTTCACGAACAATCGGTAGAAACAGGTCACATGTGTGAGACCTTGCCTCATTCTGCTAGACTCACATGTTAGTATTAAAACTTACAACATAGCGTAAAATTGTTGAGAAAAAATAATTAATTATGCTTTGTCCATTTGCGTATGGATTGATCGAGAGTCTCGTGAGCTAGCTGGACACGAACGGACTGATGCCACAATTTCCTGACGACCTAGGTCGCCCAGTCCTTTATTCATTAGTCGACCAATCTTTTCAAACTTCTGTAGCTATGTTTTGATAAGTCATTGTGAACTGTGCTTCTCTTATATAACGAATTTAGAATAGGTTGCAACATTTTCGACGCGTAATATCAGTAGAAATATTATTTTACAAAACTCGCATATACACTTCGTACGCTCCACTCCATAACGACTGTATTCTTATCGGCATATGTCCCGCGTTTCTCCCACCGGTTGCATTCCTACACAGAGCAAGGTCAGTCGAAAACACTTGGGAAACTCTGTGGATAAGCCAATTATTCTAATGCCGCTAAATGCCTTCAGAAGTTGAGTGATGGGAGAGTTTCTTGAGCAGAACCAAATTCACGACGACGAGGAGTGGACGGTTTGGATTCGTAACAAATGATAATCCGGATGTCGTTACCCTTGAGACAGCCCTTTAAATCCACTTGGAAGACCTTGTCACCTCCAGAATGTCATATCTCAAAAGTAAGCATCGATTCTTTTCCCTAAACTTGGGACGATCCAGCCACTAAACTTCGCAACATAATCAAAGAGTTGTTCCAACCATGTAGCGAAACCTATAGCATGTGGCATATCTCTGACTGGCTGTGCTTAGAGCCAAGCCTACCATATAATGCAGCATCTTCGGACAACCTTTTAAGGATCATCAGGGGTTTTTCCCGACCAATTTATGCAGGCAATAAGATGCGCGTGGTATATCACAGAGCGGGGGGACGTTGGAAGCTAACTATAAGGAAAATCGAAAATCGTTAAGCAGCTCATCGGATAGGTCGTATATCATACCCGATCCTTTTGTCAGGTGCGTAATAATACGGGTTTAAAGGTGGAACTATGGTTTTGCATGATCGCATTAGACATCGGTAATAGGTTTTGCATGGTCGTACATGCACCAATTATTGGAAGAATACAAAACTACTGATTACTGTTCAAGTCTTGTCTTAGAATCAATCGAAACAATAAGAAGTGTCCTGCCTTCAAGTTCTACACTTCGTGGATATAGCTTTTCTCTCTTTCACAGTTTCAGCTCACTAAAATTCCGAAGGCTATGAAAGTTATAGACTTAAATATCGACAGCCTTAATTTTCTGATTAGGGGAACGATTTAAGTGCCATTTAGTCTTCCCCCCATAATCACCAGAGCGCATTATCCATCATCTTACCATCACTAGTGATTGGATGTATCTTATTAAACTTGGACTACAATAACTAACGATTGGTTTTGGTTTTACTTCAAACCGAAATCGTACAATTCTCCTGTCGTTGCCCACCTGTGCCGAAGTCTCATTTATAAATCTGATTTGAAGATAGAGTATCGCGATGAAGTGCAATGCGCAGACAGTCACTTGTGCATAGGATGTTTGGTGAGAATCATTTCGCGACACTGCATTCAACAAAGAAATCGTTTTAGTTGGCATTTAGAACATTCGGAGGCGAATTCATTTAAGGAAAAGCCATCAGGGGCCCCTAGGAGTTCTTTTTGGAGCGGAATACTTTAGGAGTCGCGACACAAAAGGTCACTCAGTGGTAGACGCATGACTTGATTTATGATACCAGGCAAAGCGCACACATGCAGGCAATTAAGTTGCATATCCTTGGAATTTCGATAAACCTACGTGTGTACATATTGACGTTGTAATTTTTGAACAACACTTACGAGACACTGAAGGACACAAAAAACAACTTCATTTTCTCTTTTGTCTTCAGGCAGTTTTAAATACAATTTACACGTATCATGTTATCGTGGATGTGAGCATGCAAAATATATGTCAGTTCTATTCCCACTGAGGTTATAAATTCTAGAACTGATCAATTTTCGAGACATATTTGTCTTCATTTGGATATGTAGAGATAATAAGACAGTGGCAAAAGTGTGAAGGAAAGTCTTGTGATTTAATAATAGCTCATATCATGTTTCATTTTTGGAGCGTAATTCTGGTTGTTACTTCGGTTTCTTGCCCTACTACCATAAATACTTAAGAAAGTTATTGAGTTTTATATAGGTGTACAAAAACATTAATTCTCTCTCAAACACATTGAGGTGGCAAAGTCAACTAGCATCATTGGCGACATGGTGTTTCAAGAGCAGTGTTGAATGCAGAAATAGAATGAATTTCAGATCATGTAACTCCTTCTGAGTGTTCAGGATATCAATAACCCAGCCGTTGATGCAGCCGACTCCAGTTTATACAGCAATTGTAGAGCTCGGAACGTCTTGTTCGAAGATGAGAATAGGTTGTTACGTAGTAACCTGCACCACCGCCATCGTCCCACCGAGATAATATCAAATATTTAAACATCCTTTATTTCACACACAATAGAAATACATAGTTATCGAGCCCAATTTACGTTTTTTGTATAACATATATAACATAAAAAACAATACACAAAACATTAAATTATACCGAAAACATTTAATCTACATTTTAAATTTAAATTAAATACGAGCAGATGCACAAACCTGCATCGTAAAGATGTTAATTTCGAAGGGACAGTCATGGCAGAGTTCTTTTCGGAGAAGTAACGGGCGAACGGAGAGAGAGAGAGATAGAGAGTTTGGTTGGAGTTTACTTTTTAGGTTAGTCTAAGGGAGACGAAAAATAGCTGTCAACGGATGAGGTTGTGGGGGTTCTCTATAATACATGGAGAACCAACCCACTATTTCAGCTTTATTTCGACCGCCTACAGCGTGTCATATATATTCGCCGATTTCTTCTACCAACATTATTCACCTGAGAATCATTGTTTTCCCAAAGGACACATAGCTAAACACATTATTATATGCAGACAATGCATAATTGAGTTTAGCTACCTTTTTGCCATACGGCAACTCCATTTTGCTAACCCATGAGATTTCCACCGGAAATCACATCATGTCGGTTAGCAACAACAAGTCGAATCAGACGACGCTGTTGCATAATCATGCAATCGCTGGGGAATTTATCAAAATATTTAATTAGTTCCCACGATAAATTACCCTAGCCAATTTAGCGTTACTTCGGCTTTTCCCAGGCCATCTATTCGCTTGGGATCAATGATCTCTTTTCGCAGGTGAATAGCACCAGCTAGATTCCCCCCCCCCCCCCCCCCCCCCCCCCATAATTCGGTCTCCCTACAGGTCTATGCGCGCTGAGGTCACCACATTCACCGAATTGGGTCAGTGGGTTACCCTCAGAGCTGCATTCATTCATGCACACACAACCAAACCCACCCCTAGATCGTAGTATTTTGTGTTTCTGTTCGTCAACTATCGAATTAACCGATGTATTCACTATACCTCGACGGGGGTGGCAATGAGAGAGCAGAAGAGTGATCTCTATTGGTTGTCCTGTGTGCAAAATTTAATCCAAAATTTCGTCCCTAATAGGGATCAGTCGCTTTTCAACCATCACAGCGGACAGTCACGCCGCTGCTTCAGTCACTATCCAACCACAGCAGCGTACACACGCTACCCCGCAAGAGTCGTTTTTTTTTTCATTTAATCACAGAAGTCCAGTCAAGGAGTGTGTACATTTTAACGCATCAATTGAAATAACTACATATCAGTATCTACATTCCTTTGTGTAAAAAGTTCGTGCGAATTTTAACGCATCGATTGAAATAAACTGCATATCAGTAGTTTACATTCATTTGTGTAAAAGAAAACTTGTGTAAACTCAAATAAACCAAATAAATAAAAAAGAACATTTATTAAAGAAAACAACATTCCCGCGTTCATTTTATTTATTCCGGCCACTCCTGGATATTTCGTGGACTTTTAGCAGCACAACTTCAGCAGTGACATGTTGGGGACAAAGTGAAATCAGTCCCCCTGCAGGTACACAACACTTCGAACCCCCACAACGCCCAAGGTAGAACCTTGAAAAAGTTCGACGAGGCGCAATACGGAAAGGCTTACGGTCCGGTGTGTCAGCTATAAGCGGAACTTTTGTTTTTCTTTGTTTAAAATTTTCCAAAAAGTCCAAAGTTTTATGTGAGAATGAAAAAGGTTATAAAAATAAATTTTGTCAATTTCGTCCGAAAAGTCATAACTGTGTGTGTACTTTTATTTCTCTGGGTGCTTTAAGTATCAATAATTTCATGTCGCCGCGTCACGTTGAAGGAATACACTGTTGTGAGCATCGAAGGTCAGGATCAGTTCCCAAGACTACAGGGCGTCGTTCTTGCAGCCGACTTGCAGCCCGATTTAAATATAATCCCAAGTTAAAGATACAACCATTCAAATACAATTTAATATAATACAACCATCGGCGCAATTTGCATTTTTAACATAACACAACAAGGTCAAGGTACGAGTATGTTGCATCCGTGCATTAGAAGAAAACGGAAAGTGCAAACTATATTAGGTCCGCCAGTTTCACCATAGACTTCGTATCATTCACATCTTTTTCATTTATTGACAAGCGGCGATCCAAGAGTCAATGAGTCCATCTATAATTGATAGGTATTCTGTGCGGCTAGCTTACGTAAAAGATGAGAACACATTGAGCACCAAACATTTCAAAAGCAGTAACGTCGATAAGTCTTTGAAGCTGTTTATCCTGAACTTGAACTGAACTTTCTGAATGTGTTGCGCCCCTTCAGTCATTTTCTCGCGATCCCCGTCAATCTGTGAATGCGCATCAGTTCACGTTTAAAGTGAACTTCATCATCATCATCTTTGCCATACAACCGGGATCCGGTCTTGGCCTTATTTAACAAATCTCTCCACCGGTCCCGATTTCGAGCCGATGTCATTCAGTTTGGCATCCCCAGGCTCTGGGCGTCCTGGTCTACGCCATCCCTCCATCCCAGACAAGGTATGCCATGCGGTCTCCTTCCAAACACCCTGCCAAAAAATGACTTTCCGGGCAGGTTCCTCTTCGTTCATTCGGGCTAGGTGCCCCGTCCACCAGAGTGTACCGAGCTTGATTTTTCTTACAACATTAGCATCAAGGTAGATTGCGTACAACTCATGGTTGCAGCGTCTCCGGAATAGTCCTCCCTAACATACGGGGCCAACAATTCTCCTTAAGACCTTTCTCTCGAGCGCGGCTAAGAGTTCAGAGTGCCTTTTATTGAGCATCCAGGTCTCGGATCCACACATGAGTACTGGTAAGACCATGGTCCTGTACAGTAGTAGCTTGGCTGTTCTGGATAAATTTCGGGATTTAAAGAGCCTTGATAGACCATAGTAGACTTTGTTATATTTAATCAGCCGTCCACGTATTTCTTCTTCCATATTGTTATCGGCTGATACTATTGACCCAAGGTAGTTAAAGGATTGCACTACTTCAAATTCGTGCTCCATTACCCTGATAGTTTAACCAACGTTAGGTCTTCTCTTCGCAGAAGTTGCCACTATGTACTTACTTTTTCCCTCATTAATGTGCAGTCAGAGTTTTTGTGCCCCCTGCTCGATCTGGGTAAAGGAGTCCTGTACAGTCAAATCGGATCTACCGATGATGTCGACGTCATCTGCGTAGGCAAGTATCTGGCTGGACTTGGTGAAAATAGTCCCTCTTGTTGTAACGCCGGAGTCACGGATCGCTTTCTCCAACGCCAGGTTGAAGAGGAGGCAGGCCAGACCGTCCCCTTGTCGGAGTCCATTATAGATGTTTATTGGTTTGGACAGCAATCCCGCTACTTTTACTTGACTAGTTACGTTGGTCATGGTCAACCTACAAAGTCGTATCAATTTGTTTGGAATGCCGAATTCTCTCATGGCAGTATATAGTTCTACTCTGGCTATGCTGTCGTAGGCGGCCTTGAAGTCTATAAACAGATGATATAATGGAATCTTAAATTCCTGACATTTTTCCATCGCCTGCCTAAGGGTGAATATCTGATCAATTGCTGATTTGCCTGGGATGAAGCCACACTGATATTGACCAATGATGGCTTTAGCGTATGGGTCTATCCGATCTTATAGGCGGTACTCAGCAATGTTATACCCCTCTAGTTGCTGCACAGTATGGTATCTCCCTTCTTATGTATGGAGCAAATTATACCACGACGCCAATCTTCCGGCATCTCCTCTTGCTCCCACACTTGCATCATGATCTCATGAATTGCGTGATGTAACCCTGTCTCTCCTTGTTTGATCAGCTTAGCTGGTATTCCATCAGCTCCGGGGGCTTTATTTGATTTGAGCTGTCTTATGGCTTTTAATGTTTCCTCAATGCTTGGCGGCAACAGAATTTGGTTTTGATCTTGCATTGATGGAGCCTCTAATTCTTCTGTGGGCTGACCATTTAGCAATTCATTGAAGTGCACTTCCCATTGCTCCAGAATGCCTTCAGGATCGGTGATCAGATTACCCTCTTTATCCTTCCAGTATGTCCAGCCTGGGTTGTACCGCGTTATACTGCGGATTATTTGGTAGAACTTCCGCGCCTTGGTGCGGACCTCGCTCTATACTTTTCGCTATTTCACAGACAAGGTTTTTTTTTCCAGCCGCTTTTCTTTTGTCTGTGAAGTCTTTTTTCAGATCTTCTGAGCTCTTTGTATTTCTCCTCGCGTACCCGCGTCCTATGAGACTGCTGCATTGCCCGGTATGCAGCATTCTTACGTTCAGTCGCTACTTTGCACTCATCATCAAACCAGTTGCTCCGATCTCTACGACTACTGCCTAAGATGGAGTTGGCAGTACTAATTACAGTATTCTTAAGGCGTGTCCATTTCTTTCCTACGCCCGGCATTCCGGCCCCAGGACTTACTCCTCCTTCGTCGCCCTCTTCGAGGGCGAGTCTTAACGCCTGACCATAGGTGTTACTGGTAATCTCATTGCGTAAGTCAGCCGTGTTGATTCGAACCTGATACGCGGATGCAATACATCTCCGTAAGGCATTCCGCGCTCGGCAAACCGTACCAACATAGATAGTGATCCGAGTCGACGTTGGCACCTCGGTACGTTCGTACCGTCATGAGGCTCGAGGAGTGGCGGCGATCTTTCAACACGTGGTCAATTTGGTTGCGAGTGGCTCCATCAGGTGATACCCAGGTGACTTTGTGGATATCTTTACGCGGAAACCTGGTACTTGCAACGACCAAGTTTTTCGTTGCTGCCAGTTCGATGACTCGTAGTCCGTTGTCATTAGTGTTCTCATGCAAACTATAGGAACCTGCGTAGTGCCTGAAAACCGGCTCCCGACCTATTTTCGCATTAAAATCACCAAGAACGATTTTCACATCGTATCTTGGGCAGGCATTGAGGGCCCGCTCGATGTTCTCGTAGTATTCTTCTTTTTCGTCGTCAGGGGACTCCTCTGTAGGTCCATGAATGTTTATGAGGCTGATGTTCTTAAACCTGCCCCGCGCGCGAAGAGTGCATAGCCTTTCATCTATTACATTAAAGCCGATGATGACAGGCTTCAGTTCTTGGCTGACTAGAAATCCTACCCCGAGCACATGGTGTTTTGCATGACAGCTGTAATAAATGTCATACTCGTTTCTTTGAATAACACCGCCCCGTCCATCTTATTTCTTGTAATGCTGTTATGTCAGCCTTATATGCGGACAGGGAATCGGCTGACTGATGTGCAGCTCGAGCTCTATATAGTGAGCGGACGTTCCATGAGAAAATTTTTAAATCGTTTAACCATTTTAGTTTCCGTGGTCGTCGTCGTGTATCCGGTCCATATCCGAGGCCATAATAATTCGTTTTTACGGGCATGGTTATTAGCCTTGCGCCAAGCTCTCTCAAGATGTCGCTGCATGGATTGGTTCACAACTTGGCGAGTGCCAAAGTAGCTATCCAGGGGTGTCACGAGGAGACTGCATGTCAACTTGGATTGAACAGGGACAAGGATCGTCCTGGCCTTCGCCGGGTTGAAAGCAATCAGTAACTCCCTATGACACATGCAACAAGGAGCCAGAAACCGTAACCCACAGTTATGTGGAATTCATCAACAAACATATGAGTTGAGTAATATAATCCGCAAAAGCAGACAATCAGCGCACCAAGGAATGAATTAAATAATAACCCATGATGCAGCACCAACAGGTTAGTCATAAAAAGACTACTTTTTGACTGTAGTCAAATGCAAAAAGGAAAAGTGACATGGCCAGAATCGTTGCTGTCCTCTTCGCACAGTGTGATGAGGTGTTGAGGGGGCAAGAGGAATGGAAGATCACTGAAAGAGAAATACCTCCCGTGACCACTGAAAAGGTGCTCTTGGCTACAAGGGATGTTTAAAAAAAACAAAACCTCGGGATTGGATGGTATTCCTAATGCTGTATTCAAGGCTGCTTTAACAAAAAAAACAGAAGTCTTCAGCAGTCCCTTCCCGATATGCCTCCAAACAGGACACTTTCCTCAACGATGGAAAAAACAGCGACTTCTGCTTATACCAAAAGGAGTCAAGAATCCAGAAGCGCCGTCGTCCTACCGATCGTTCTGTATGCTAGGCAGAACAGGTGCCTGAGCGAGTAATTGCCATTCACCTGGAACAATTAACTGAGGGGACATCGGGGCTCTCTGAATCGCAGTATGGGTTCCGTAAAGGTAGATCAACCGGTAAGACACTACCCGTGGTGTACGATATGCCCGCAATGCGATAGCTGGAGCACGATGGATAAGTGGTACAAAAAAATATTGCGCGGTGTTGGAATCGGATTCTAGAAGTGTTAGGCAATCTACAAGTCTCACCCTACTTAAAGCGTATACTAGCAAACTATCTCCCGGATAGAAGACTGCTTTATGACACAGATGAGGGACCACAGGAATGTAAATTAACAGCGGGTGTACCTCCGGGATCTGTATTAGGTCCGCTGTTATGGAATATCATGTATGATGGTGTACTCAGAGTCAATGTACCAGAAGGGGTTAGAATCATGGGGTACGCAGATGATTTGTCAATAGTGGCCGTAACTAAACATCTAGATAACCTGGAGAATATTTGCTCCCTAGCAAGCCAGAGCATTAAATGCTGGCTAGATATGGCCGAACTGAAACTAGTTGGACATAACACGGAGGCAGTTTTAATAAGCAACTCCACAAAAGTTGAACACCTTGAAATAGAAGGACCCTACATTAAATATCTTGGTGTTATATTCGACTACATATTGACCTCCAAGGAACACCTGAGGAAAACGAGTGAAAAAAACGGCAAGAGTATGCAAAGCTTTGGCGCAACTGCTACCCAATGTTGGTGGATCCCCGCCCGACATAAGAAAGCTGATAACTGAATGTCAAGACCTCCATTCTAATGTATGCAGCTCACATATGGGTAGGAGCCACACAGTATAAGTCGTACGTGAGGGAAGAGAACTCAGTACATAGGCTGGCATCATTAAGAGTATGCTGCGCATTCAGAACGGTGTCCGAAGATGCCATAAATATTTTGACCGGGAGGACACCACCTGACATTGCAGCTAAAGAAAACGCTGCGTTACATGAGGTCTCACAGAAGTGGTGAATGTGGTCAAATTGAGAGCTCTCAAGCTTAAGAGAGTGGGAACGAAGGTGGGATTCTTCCACCAAAGGACGATCGACCCACACCATGATACCTGATGTAGAAACATGGTGAAAAGAAAACATGGCGAGTTGAACTACCACTTTACTCAGCTGATATCAGGCCATGCATGCTTTTGGCAATACTTGCACAAGTATAAGCATGTCAATCACCCATACTGCTTGTATTGCGAAACCAAAATAGAAAATGCGGAACACGTACTCACAGAGTGCGTGAGATTCGAGACCACACGAACGATTTTGGAGAGACATACGGGACGTACAGTTACTCCGGCAGAAGTAATAAAATACGTGCTAAATTTCAAACAAGAATGGTCCGTAACAAATTATATTCTATGTGAAATCATGCAGCGGTTGCGGCGCGACGAGCGGAGTAACAGGTAAACTCCGTCCCGCCCCTCAATGCAATATGTAAAAGATAGTTCCGCGGGGAGGAATGGGAATATGTGCCTGGCGGGAGGTGGTTTTAGTCGGTAAAAATCCAATATGCCTGTAGTGCTCCAAAAAGCCCTACCATTAATACCCCCCCCCCCCCCCCCTCGCGTGTGTGATTAAGAGTGTTTATATGGAACCACTAAATTATAATAACAAAAAAATCTTATATAGTACGAGGGTGCGCTGAAAATGTTCCGATTTTAACGCGAAGATAGTAGCACTCGTGAGTAAAAGATAGTGAATGTAGTTGTGCATCTTTTGACAATTACTCACCAAAATATCAGCCATTTTGGATGCGTAGTTTTTATTTGACAGCCGTTTGAGTGAGTCGATGTAAGTTTTTTGTGAAAATGGACAAAATTGAGTATCGAGCTGTCATCAAATTTTTGTTTTTGAAAGGCAATACGCCTACGCAAATCAAAGATGGGTTGGACTCTGTATATGGGAACTTTGCACCATCATTTACCACAGTAAAATTTTGGGCAGCTGAATTTAAACGTGGCCGTAAGAGCTTGGGAGACGATGGACGTTCGGGACATCAAAACAACTCCAACAACTGACGATAACATCGCTTAAGTTCACCAAATGGTGCTAGACGACCGCCAAATTAAAGTGAGAGTGATAGCAGAGGCTATGAAAATGTGGCGCAGTTTAGGCGCAGTAGAGTTTTGGCGCCAATTAATTACTGTCGATGAAAATTGGATACACCATTATACGCCCGGAACAAAAATACAGTCAAAACAGTGGACTGCAGAGGGAGATTGGCTCCAAAAAAAAACAAAACTGTTTTTTCGGCTGGGAAAATGATGGCAATTTTTTTAGTCAGGATAGTCATGGAATTATATTAATCGTTTATCTTCAAAAGGGAAAAACCATTACTACGCATCATGACTTGACCAACTGACGGCAGAAATTGCGGAAACACGGACACATTTGCAGAAAAAGAAAATCATGTTTCACCAAGACCACGCGCCGTCTCCCACCTCAGCGGTTACCATAGCGAAAATCCACCAATTACGGTTTGAACTGCTAGGCCATCCGCCTTACTCACCAGATCTAGCCCCAAGCGACTTCTTTTTGTTCCCTAATCTAAAAATTGCGTTCGGATGGGAGAGATTTTCGTCAAATGAGGAGGCAATCACCTTCGTGAACAATAATTTTGCAGAGAAAAACGCTGAGTACTATTTTGACGGGTTAGAGAGATGGGACCATCACTGGGAGAAGTGTGTAGAGTTACAAGGAGACTATGTAGAAAAATAAAAACAAATCTTAAGAAAAAATGTCTTGCATCTTTGTTAGGTCGGAAAGTTTTCAGTCCACCCTCGTAGATTAAATGTTTTGTAGAACAACGCACAACAATTGATTGTCTGTTTTGAAATAAAGGCAACTTTAAACTACAAACATAAAAACCCAAAATCCAACGATGAGAATTATTAATAATATATAATCTTATTAACACTAGAACATGACATTTCTCCTCAATCAAGACTCAAACTTATTACACTAAATCTATATTTTGCTGAAGGTCTAAATTGTTATTCCCAACAAAGTTTAGCTTATAATTTTAATTGTAAATGAAATTGTCATATTTGTAATAACAACTATGGTTTGAATAAAAAGTAACATTGAGAAAATAGTGGTACCTTTAAGTTCAGCTTAAGTATCGCTTGTGTATATCATAGATATAGGAAAAATACCTTACAAATAAAACAACGAATACTAGCAAAGGTGTGCAGAATGTTACAACCTAAGTGTATACGATAGATGTCTTCTGGCCTTAAATGCACATTTCGTTTGATTGGAAACAGCTTCATCAAGAAACACCCTTTTAATCGAATTTGTCAAGGGAATACTCTCCATGTTACAGCCTCTCAGTAAGTACTTCCCCCTTTATCGAACGACTTATAGAAATCAGATGAATTGAATAAGGGAAAAGAAGTATACCTTACCTGTAACAACACTTAAGATTTAAAGCTCCTGTCAAGTAGTTACGACATTAGTTTATAATCCACTCTTACACCAGAGTCAACAGAAATTATCCACCTCAAAGGCGGCACCATGTGGACGTATGCACATCTTCCAAACCCGAAGAGTATCTCTCCAACATTCAATTTTCTTACCTAACACTCCATTGTGAAATGGTCTCATAGGCAAGAAGCTAAATGTACTTTATCTCGTAGATAGCAACTAGATCTAGTAAATCACTTGACGATTACAATCGACACTGTGCACTCTGGGAATGTTGTAAAGAGCATCTTACCACAAGTGCACAGTGAATAGGACCTATGATACAAGTCCTACATTGTCATGAACATGATGCCCTCAATTACAAGTACATCAGCTGTAGATACATGTACAATATATTTTATGAAGTTTTCAATGCTACCGGTTAATGTGTTCGATGAAGGAACGCTCATTAATTAAGATCCGATTGCTGACAGCACAGGAGCGAGGGGTCTTCGATGTGGAACGATCGTTGATTCATCGGCCAGACGGTCATTTGATTTGAATTTGACAGGTTGCTGTCGTATTGTACGCTATAATTGTAGGTCAAGCCTGAAGAAAAATGATGAGTAAAACAATCAATTCGGTCAAGATTGAACGACGTGTGTGTACTACCTGGTGGTAAGGTTTAAGTGACCGTGATAAGTCAAAGGAATGTAACTGCAAAGCACCTAAAATATGATATGGTAGATGGGTAACGTAATTTCCTCATGTCGTACCAGAGTTCCTGATGAAGCTCTCTTTGTGACGTTTTACAATATGGAGGACCTGGCATTACCCCCGAATTTAATCATTAATCGGCAAACTTGAAGTGACTCCACATTTTTGTAAGGTATACCATCAAATCTCCTCTGGACCTGTTGCAATAAAATCCATGTCGGGGGTCATTTGTCCTCTCTCAAAAGTTAACGATTAATCAGTGGCTGCATAAAATTCGATAGACTAGAAGTCGATAAAAGAAGATAGGGGTCGATAGAAGAAGATTTTTGGGAATTGGATGGATATTTGCTGACTGCCATCTATTTGAAAGTTGGACTATGAAACTTTAATACGATAGGTGGAAGAATGAGGAAAGCTATTGAAGAAAACTATTCTTCAAAAGGGAGAATGGTAAGCAGACAAGTGGTAAATGTAATGTAAATCTCGATTTTTTTGAGTTTTCGGGTCCGAATCCCAATGGCTCATGATGGGCTCCATGTGCGCAAGTTGAAGCAAAGCTTCTGCCATATCAAGCAAAATTGAGTTGGAAATGGCATGTATGGAGGGGTTGGGAGCGAATATACAGGGTAAAGTCTCTACTTTCAACCCGGCGGAGGCCAGGAATATCCTTGTCCCTGTTCGATCCAAGTTGACATGCAGTCTCCACGTGACACCCCTGGATAGCTACTTTGGCACCCACCAAGTAGTGAACCAATGCATGCAGCGACATCTTGAGAAAGGTTGCCACAAGGCTAATAACCTTGCGCGGAAAAACAAATTATTATAGACAATTTAACAAGTCTCGGATAAGGGCCAGATACCGGTGGAGAGACTCCCTAAATAAGGCCAAGACCGGATCCCGGTTGTATTGCCGATGATGATGATGGCAGGTATAGCAAGTAGACTCACTTTCTTTTTGACATTGATGAATTCTGCCATCAAGTATAAACGAAGGAGTAGATGAGGAGGAAGACTTAGTGAAGTTACCCAGTTGAAATTCATTCTAATACCCGTGCAAGAGTCTATATTTTCTATCTTCTTCCGGTAGTGGAAGAACTTTGGGCGTCAAATGTGTGCCAACTATAAACGAAGGAATGATTGAGGTTTTAAAATGTTCGATTTTTTCATAGATGCCCGAGAAATTTCTACACACCATCTCTTCCTCAGAGAGAACGTAGGCACTGAATACATTGGATTCAGAAATTTCTGAATCGTTTATTACTGTGAGTTTGCTTAGACTAATAATATTTGACAAGTCCTTATTTATGTGGGTATACACAACTAGGAAATTGCATCTTAAATCACAGATGTTGCGCCGGACGGCGCTGAACTCTTATGTTATTCAACAATGTGAAAGTTGAAATCCGCAATGGAAGTGACCGATATATGTATTACGTCTTACAACCGTAAATCACTCCCACTAAATTCCTGCAATAATCAGTGCTATACGGACAGACGTAGAGAACGGTCGATAGTGAGGAGACACTTTTTGTAAGTGTACCAGTCGACAAGTGTACTAGTGTGTGTTCCAGTACATACAGGGAATTCAGTGGTGACTGTACATTAAAAACGTAATAAAAGAAACGATAAAGTAATACACAAGAATGATGGATACAAGCTTTGTTTCATATAAAAACCTGTTCGACAAAATGACGTCTAACCGACAATTCATCAGGACAGGAAAGTAATGCGTGTGAAGTTGATATCAAGTCTAACCGCCGACGAGTCAGCACGTTCGCTTCTGCCTCATGCACCTTACGATGGGATCAATTGTGCAATCCCTTTAGGTTATCTTAATTAAACATAAGATACCCAATTGCACTATCGGTTCGTGTGTCAAGTCTTCTGTCGGATCCCAAGTAAACAAACGGAACACCATATACGCGTCCGAGTGTAGTGCAGCGATATCTATGGGATTCGCTGCGTAGTGTGAAAATTGTGTGAAAGTGTACAGTGCGAGAAATTCTCATTCCTTTCCTTTCGTTGTGTCTGTTTTTCCTCTTTTTCGCACCTCTGTTGCGTGCTTCAGGCGTCGATACTTTCGATTGATTTATAATCTTTTAAGAGTTATTGGTGTTTGGGTGACGTAATATTCGTCATGGAAAGGATGTGACCTGGATTTCGGCACGGATCTAGTGGGACACCTACAATAGGGGCATGTTGGGGTTTCTCTATTCTACATGAGAACCAACCCACAATCTCAACCACAATTTCCACCTAATTTCGACCGCTTTCAGCGCGTCATACATATCCATTTCCCTCATTTGTTATTCCCCTGTAAAACATGTTAAACGGACGTATACCTAAACTCATTATCCCATGCAGATAATGCATAATTGAGTTTAGCTACATCCTTGCCATACGGCAACTCTATTCTTGCTAACCATGAGATTCCCATCGGAAATCCCATAATGTCGGTTAGCAACAACAAGTCTAAACGAACGACGCTGTTGCATCATAACAAAATCGCTGGGGTTATTTCAGCGTCTTAGAGTCTGGTTCTCACGCTGATTATTTCCCAAGCATCAGCGGCGTCCTATTGATTGTCCCTCAGATCATCCATTCGCTTGGGATCAATGATCTCTTTTTGCAGGGGAGTGACATCAGCTAGGTTTTCCACTCCTTCGTATTTCTGTCTTTCCACGGTTCAATGCGCTCTGACTACACCATAGCCGTACCACTGGGTCAGTAGGTCGTGTCAGTAGCTGCATCTGATACCAACACACACAACCAAAGCTACCCCGAGATCACAGCACATCATGTTTTCTGTTCTCTCATTCTCCATGTCCGCCAATTTCCCTATTAACAAAAGTTACCCACACTTCGATGGGCGTGAGGTTGAGAGGGCAGAGGCGCTGTCTCTTTTGGTTGTGCTGTGTGTGGAATGAAATGTGAATTTCACCCCTGATTTGAGTTAGTCGCATCTCAACTACTGCCACAGGAGGTCAAGGCGCTCGGGGCTCATCAGGAGTTCTCGTTTATTATACGCAGTTATAATTCAATCGCCATCGCGGGCAGACAATCTATTCCATGTAAATCTAGTGATAATAAATCTTAACGTTAAATAGAAGGAACACTTATATTAACAAACCCTTCGTGTGTGAATACAAATGTAAATCTAGTGATCGTAAACCTTAACGTTAAATAAAAGGAAGACTTATATTAACAAAACCTTCGTGTGTAAATACAAATTTTATCTTAACAGAATTAAAAGGAATCCTTATATTAACAAACCCTTCGTGTGTAAATACAAATGTAAATCTAGTGATAGTTTATCTTAACAAAATTAAAAGGAACTCTTATATCAACAAATAAGAAAAAGGAACATATAAACAACTATACCAGTGTGTTTTCATTATTCCTGTTCTTCCTGGATTTTTGTGGATATTCGACCGAGCAACATCGTTGGGGAAAAAGTGAATACGTGCCATACTCGGCATTCATACTTTCTACCCCCACAGGCATAACACCTGTACTGGTTGATTTCGCTTATCTATCGCTTGTCCTGGCTTGCATTGTATTCTGAGGCGGTATTGGTTTTCTGTGTCGCCATATCAATGGAACGGGAATTTCACGTCAATCTTTGCAACATTCGCGGGCTAAGATGCAATCTCTCCTCTGCGTCTGCCACATCTGTAACCAGAAACCAACAATCCTTGCACTTAACGAGACCCAGGCGATAACTGATACAGATATTTCTGATTTTACTATACCCGGTTACAACTTAGTGCATCTCTTCTTTCCACATCGTGGTTTAGCCACATACATACGAAATGATATTACGTATCAGCTTCTGCCACAATATGGACTCTGCTCCAATCCAGATTTAATTTCTCGTGGCTTAAGCTTCACGTTCGTATGCATTTCATACATTACTACCTTCTTTATAATAGCCCAAACTTATATAGAAACACATCCTTTAACGAATTTGATGCTCTATCGGATTGTGTTGATAGGATTTTGACCCTATATCCACACACCGAAATCGTTACTGTGGGTAATTCCAATGTGTATAAGAGTATAACAGGTCAGTATGTCAGGCTCTTTGCTGATTCAAATAAGTTAACTCAACTCGTGAATGAGTCAACACGGGTACCAGATATAAATGTTCATTCCACCAACACACTGGACCTGTGGGGTTCCAAATATGAGTGCTGAACACGAGCACGCGGTTCACTTGGAGCCCCATCAAAGTTTCTATGAATATCCACTTTACAAAAGGTACAAAAATATCCGGTGAAAGCCATGAATAATGATGCACAGATGTAATTTTGTTAATAAAATATCTTTTATTTTTTTCGTTGATTCTATGTCTATTGTTAATTATACATTTGTATACATTCACATTTGTGAGGTTGAACTGTACGTGCGTGTGATAATCCAAGAATACGATTGAGATGAAACAGCAGAATGTAAGGCACGTCAACACACTAGAGCATACTGGCTTTTCCACGAGTTAAAACTGTCTGCATTATAAAAATCGAACAATAAAAACTTGCTGACCGACTGGAATTAGAATGGATGTAATTTAAAATCGAACACGTTTTAATTCTTTAATGGGAAACAAAAAAAAAAAAAATACACACCACCAGCAGCAGCCACAATCGGAGCAAAAATAATTAACTAAAATCACGAAAAAGATAAGGGTACCACCCAAAGTCGTCAGCTTCACTGAAGCTAAAGACACTATATAGTTAGGTAAGTTGGCATATGTTAAATTTTAAATTATATAGCATAGCATGCAATTGTATCGAAGACTATCATGAGTTACAATCACTTTTACACACCTAGATCGGAGAATGCATCATGCAGTTTAGATTCGTAAAGTGTCTAAACATTCACACGATGGGGAATGTCCACTTGGAAAAAAACATTATCAAATAATAGCGAACTATATTATCCCAGTACATTAGCCCCGTTTCGCGTAGTATTCATATTAAACCAATTAACATAATACTCATAATATTCATATCGCACACGACGGGACTCTTCGTTGGTTATCCACCTGTGACGCACAGTCCTTAAGCAAGCTACACGCTATTTAATTACGAGTACATTTTTTGCATCGTATCGCATATCCAAAAACAAGCGCCACACCTGGTATGGTACACTACCTGAGTCTACAAAAATGCAACCTAATGACGATTGCCGTACGCCAGGTCTCATAATACCGTTTAAGGGAATTCCCGTTAAAATGCTTACGCCTACAAAAGGCGGGCACATGGATAATAACGAAACGCTATCCGGCAATTCAAAGTGACGAAACAAATTGCTTGAACCAAGGCCATTGCACTTTAAGTAGACCAATTAAGTGAGGTATCTTTTAAGTGAATCGAATGACTCGTGGTGGACAATTGCACCCAATATAGGTCAAACCGAAGAAGTGTATTAGATGTATCGTTTGCGATTCTGCTCCAATAATTTGGGTATATCATAAAAGGAGTGGTTGCAAAGAGATTACAATTGAGAGTTAAGTAACCACGTTTGCTATAAAATAACATATTAAGTCATAAACCCAATAAAAAGATAAAAGAAAAACGTCTTTGGTATTTAACTCTCCGCCTACTCGCTCTCCTCTCGCTATTGGGAAAGCAGGGTGAAACGGCATAACAAAACTCTCCTGTATGCTATGCAAAACTCCAGATCATACTTATAATATCAGAGAATGCCTTAAATTTCAAGCCCTTGGGGGAAAATCGATAGGCGAGATCTTGTGATCGAAGAAGAAAACCGAATGAAAGCTTGCTCTTACAATAAATTCGTTCCGTCGAACATGCCATATGTTCATACCATTGATCCATTCGATATAGACGTGCAATTCAGCTCTCTCAGTAAAATTTTATCGTGTAATATTTATCACAATTTATTAATTTCTCGTGCCTTTATTTCGGTTTGGTACACATTTAATAATCAAAATCAGCTGTTTTAATTATCGGCTCATACTAACTGCCGTCTCGCCCTATTTCTGTGCAAGACCGTGTAGTGCTCTGCAGCCCTACTGTCTTCCCAAAATCCTAACCTCAATCCTAACATATCCATTCCATCATAAAATCCCATAATATACATTTATACACTTTATATTAGTAAATATATTCTTTAATATCTTTTTACCTCAAACAAATTTCTTATCAATTCAATTGCCATAGTTCGTACATTTACATACTAATCAATTCAATTTCCATTACATTAGAAATACAATGCTTCATACATTAGAAATACATTTCATTATCCCTAATTCCCAAATTCCATATCATAACATAACATACACATACAAAATTTCAACCTATCCCTTACATAATAACATTGAACACAATCCCCATTATCCGACATTCCTAAACAGCTGCAATAATTTCAGTTAACGAGAATGATGAATCACCCCCATGTAGGTAACTATGGGTAACAGATTGTTTTCGTTCATACGAAATCGCATATAAAAAAACAAAGAATGCTTTGTAACGAGAGTAAGAATTAGACTTCCAACCAGGACGTGTTTTAAATTTGTATAAATAAAAAGAAAACAAAAGAATAAAATTAACACAGACGTGTGCAGACGCCTTGTGTTCTGTGTATTTGAGAACAGTTTTTTTTTAAATTAAATAAGTGATAACAGATTAAATAAAATACATTCCATTCGAGGAAGCACGACGTAGGAATATGACATTTGGTGGCAGCGGCGGGATCCAACCGATGGATCTTCACTACATTTTGTGTGAAAAAAAATTTTTTTTTAAATAAATAAATAAAATAAAATAAAAGAAAAAAAAGAGAAAATAATGACATTTGGTGGTGTGTGTGAAAAAAAAGGAAACAAAGAGAATAACGAAAAATAAACGACATTTGGTGGTGTATGAAAAAAAAGGAAAAACAACGTTTAAATAAATAAACAAAAAAAACCATAAGAAAAAAAAGAACAAGACAATAAGTGAAAAAAAATACAAAACAAAACAAAAAAGAACAGAACATAAGAGAAAAAAGAGAAAAAAAAATGATTTTTTTGGACAAAAAAAAGTGAAGAAAAAAAACAGGAAAACAAATTTAGATAAAAAGTGAAAAAATAAAATTAAAACAATAGAAAAAAAAATACATTAATAAAGTATGCAGCAAAGACCAGGGTAATCCAACTCTAGGGCGGGAAGCCTACCTGGCAGGAAACAAAAAGAAGAGAAAAAAAATTTATAACCAACAATCAACAAAAGAAAAAGAAACTACAAGCAACAAAAAACAGAAATAGTAAGTTATATAAGAAAAAAAAAATTTTTTTTTGCAAACAATAAAAAGAAAAAAAGGGGCTTTGATAATTTTTCTTTATTTAAAAAATAGAAATAAAATATATAAATTTAATTTTCTTAATTTAAAACATAAAATTTAATATTACGAAATTATTATCATTTAAATTTTCTTCATTTTAAAATATGAAAATAAAAAAATTTTTTTTTTCATAAAATTATTATTAATTTTAAAAACCGGAGGTTCCTTTCTCTCTCTTACAAAAAAGATAAGATACCAAAATAAAAAAAATAAAAAAAAAATTTTTTTTTGGAAAATTTGTGGGAAAAATCTGGCGGTTCTCTATAGCGCTTTGTCCTCTTTTTCACCCACTTCTTTCTTTTTGCTATACAGTCGCAAAATTTCGCGACACTATTTTACTAGACAGGCAGCTAGGCGGTTACAAGAATGTTCTTCTCAGAATTCGTTAGTTCAGGGTTCACCCCAGGCAGCTAGGCAGAGGGAAGTTAAAGTCAGTTTAAAGGAAAATTCACCTCAGAAATTGTTAGATCAGGATTCGCTCAAAATGTCCCTCACAATTGGGAGTTCAGATGTCTTTAAAATCGTTCCAGTTTTCAATGGAAAGCCGTCGGAATTAAATAAATTTATTTCAGAGAGATATTTTATTTAATTCCATAAAAGACGCAGACCAAAAAATAGATTAGATGGCCCTGCCTTTGACTTAATTCAATATCGTACCACTTGGGAAACATTAAAAGAAATATTAGAGTCGGAATATAAGGAAGAACAGTCTCGTTCTACGGCACATAACGAGTTGATTTCACTGAAACAACAGTTTAGAGAAACCATTCGAGAATTCGGACACAGAGTCGGGACAGCTCTGAGAAATTTGAACTCCGCTACATGTAGCGTGACTAGTGACGAAGTCGTTAGGACCTTTCTGATAGCAGAGAATACTAAACTAGCGGTAGAGATATTTGAGGACGGTCTAAAAAATGACCAACTCAAAATAATTGCCAAAGTCCATGGGGGGACGAATTTAAAGCAATCAATAGCACATGCGGAAGCTCATGCTGCACGAATAGGCAACACTCCCCAAACTTATAATAAATTTCCAAATAGATTCACTCATCCTACTAGAATAGTCTGTCAAACTTGCGATAAGCCAGGTCACTCGCAGGAAACATATTATCGAAATATGCAAATCCCGAGTTTTCCGAATAGGCAACCCACAAAAAGGGAAATACAGAACATCGTGTGTAGCTACTGTGGGAAAAATAATCACACACAAAACGAATGTAGATTGAGGCTATCAAGCAATGGTTCATTTCCGAATTACCATCAAGGTGTAGCGCGGAACCCATTTAAAGATAACACTGCAACTACGGACAATCGTTTTGGTGAAAATTTAAAACCTGCAAATACTACGAGGCAAAACGACAACCAAAACGATCGTTTTTCAAGTACATAATTGGTACAAGAGTCGGAAAATGAGGCCTGACGCCAAAATAATTATACTGAACACCGCACTAAATTTTCAATTTATAGTATTCGTTCGAGTCATATAGAGGAAAGTGAGTCATTGCCCTCGGGCAATGATAGTGAGCATCGAGGAAAGCCATACAGCTCTATGAGTGGGGCACCGAGTCTAATGCGTATTGAGTCAGTATGTGAATCACGATCCGCTTGCCCAGATCCTCAGTTAGATTCGAATGAAAATCAAAACACCGAAGACGATAAATATAGTAAGAATATAAATTCTATACCGAATAGAATTTATGAAAATATCTCAACAGCAAAGACTGAGGAACAAGATATTTCAGCAGCACAGACTGAAGAACAAAACGTTTCAGCAGCAAATAAGACTGAAGAACTAAAGGGTCCAACAGCAAATAAGACTGAAGAACTAAACGTTCCAACAGCAAGTAAGACTGATGAATATAATGTTTCAGCAGAGCGCAAGTCCGAAAAATATTTTACATATCCAAACTCTACATATTCCAGACAACAGGTATAACAAAATTAAACCTAAAATAATAGGGTTACGAGAAAATCAAATTGTGACAATTTCCGCCACAGAAATTCAGATTTTAAAAATGGTTTACCTGTGGTTAGTCCAGAGTGGGGCGTCTATTACTTCGTTCTCAGAGACTCCAGTTAGGACTCCTCTTCTTCTGTACGGCTACTCCACCACCTTGGTTCTTCTTTGGGTTCTTCCTCTTTCACGACCAGGGCGACCACCGCCAAATGGTGATTTTACAGAGAGAAGTCGAATAGGCGAATCCAATCGCACCACAAGCGATGGGATGTTCTCCCTTTGCTTCTTTTATTGACGGAGTAAAACACGAGCTCAACAACTTTACTTCTTATTTACTTTTTCTTTTACTTCTTATTAACTCCTAGTTTTACAACATTTAGCCTTTTACTTTACTTTTTCCTTTCAATTTTTCGAGTTTTTATCTCTTAACCACCGTAAGTTCTTTTTCCTTTTCTCTGTTCCTTTTACAACTTCAACCAACGGAATGTCAAAACCGTATCTTTCTAAAAAAGGTTAACCCTCCATCTCTCTCGCTCTCCACTCACGTCCACTTCGAAAAATAAATTCGAACTCGAAGAACTGCACGATCCACACCCGAATCAGGGCGTGTTCAAAAACTCACTTCTGGATCGTACAATTCTTCCACCACCTTACCATCGTACTATTTTAAAACAAAATTATGTTAAACACAAATTATCAAATGATGGTGGTGGCCGACGTACGTAACAAAATGGAGAAATCTTACCCCCACATTAACAATAATTTTCCGGTTGTCCACTTAAATATTCGATTGTCTTGAGTATCCTCTTCTTCTTATTCTTTATCCAATTTAAAACTATCATCTTAAAAATAGAACCCAAAGAGTATGGAAAAGTTACCATAAATTTAAAGAAAAACCTAAAATGAAACCACTGGCTTTTCTTTTATTATCGTAATATGTGTATATGAACATATGAAAAATAAAACCGAAATGCAAACAATAACAAATTTAAATGAAAAAAAAAAGAGAGAGAGAGAAAGAAAAAAAATGGCGTTAATATATTTATTAAATTATAAAATTTAATTTATTAAAATAGAAAACTTTAAACAGTGTTAATACATTTTAAAAAAAGAAAAATTATTAATTTAACTTATCAAAATAGGAAATGTTAATATATTTAAAAAAAAAAACTTATTAAAATAACAAGATTTAGTTACTCAATGAAGAGTCTATTAATTAAAAATATTGTAAATTAAACTTATTAGAATAATTGAAATAACAAAATTTAGCTACTCAATGAAGAGTATATTAACTAACAATATTGTAAATAAACGTAATAGAATAGAAAATTGTAAAATGATAAGATTAGGTAATATTAAGGAACCCCAAATATTGTAAATGAACGACATCATCTGCAGTAATAGTTTAGTATTAAATAAAGAGACAAAAAGGTCTGAAATTTTATATTCGCTTCTCATAATACAAAGAAAATTATCCTCTTCAAGAATAATTTTCTTTCTCGAAGAAGGGTGGGATGTAGTGCTCCGCAGCCCTACTGTCTTCCCTAACCTCAATCCTAACATATCCATTCCATCATAAAATCCCATAATATACATTTATACACTTTATATTAGTAAATAAATTCTTTAATATCTTTTTACCTCAAACAAATTTCTTATCAATTCAATTTCCATATTTCATACATTTGCATATCAATTCAATTTCCATAGTTCATACATTTCATCATCATCGGCACTACAACCGGAAACCGGTCTTGGCCTTATTTAGCAAGTCCTGAGGCTTGTTTAATTTTCCATGATAATTTGTTTTTCCGGGCAAGGTCATTAGTCTTGCGCCAGAGTTCATACATTTACATACTAATAAATTCAATTTCCATAGTTCTTACAACCGCCTGTTATCAAAACTTAATCTGCTCAGTTTAGTGAATATTTTATTAATTCAATACTACAATTTCAGTTCACCGCGTAGTTTTACCGTAATTTACGCAAATAGTGAACATATCATGTAAATAGTGTACATAAATAAAAATAAATATTTGTTAATCTTTCTGTAATAATAAATAAAATTGTTAAACTTTCTTTCCAAATTATGTATCTACGCATCGAGTACAAACATCCGCTCAAACATTCATTTCTGTGTGCTAACAAGTACTTTTTCAACCATCGACAATGTATACGGGATCGTTTAACTCAAAATTACAATCGCTATCTGCAACATTAATCCAATAATTATTCCTAGACGGTACCCCTGTGTTGTTCTATCTAGTGAATTCTAAGTGCCTTCATTTTACCACGTTTGCTGTGTACATCCATGTATCGTCCACGTTCTTCTATAACTAAACACCACCTGCAATCGGTCCGAATGTTTGTGTAGCCGAAATTCCCCCCAACTAACTTGGAATTTATATTTCTTCATATGCCTTCTGTTCCCAACGACGACGTTAGCGCAAGGGAGATGTTTTGGAATCTCACCTCACCATTGGTGTGTTTGAGTCGCGTACACGTTTGTAGTTTATTTAACATAATCTCAGCATATTAAATCGACAATAATTATTAACTACTAGATGATACGTCCAAGCACAGCAGAGAAGAAGGCGCTAGACTCACAGGGGCCTAGACAGACGTTCGAAAAAAAATGGTTTACTGTATATATTATATATTTTATATATTTTCATTCTATGTAATCCAAAGATGTCTTTTTTTTGGTTTGTTTATATATATTGCGCTACATTCTATTTCCCAATAATAATATCATCTATCTAGATCTTTATTGTAATCTGTTTGTCAAACACAATTTCCCCATTCCCTATCTACTGTCCATTCACCCATTTCATACATTCCTTAATTCAGCCGATAGTGCGTGGTTGGTTAGCTCGAGTGTAAAAAAAACTGCTTGACGCTTGCTTATCTGATAGAGGGTTTCGAATCTGGGGCGAGGTCGTTATCTTTCGCATTTCTCAACCATTCGTTTTAATAGGCTTTCTTTTTCTTTTTCTGTCTTTTTCCGTTTTCTTCGCCCCTCTTACTGGATTTTTGATTCCTATCCACACGGTTCCTCTCTTTTCTGCATTGTTTTATCCCCAATGAAAATTGAAAACTGTGCTAAACCGTACTGCACCGCTTCAGAAACTGGCGCTAAATTAATCTCATGCCGAGTTTATGCCGTAAATCCTTGCACCCCTGTTGCACGGGCCTCGTGAAACGAGCCTCCTACTACATAAATGAATACCCAGGTAATAGCTTGATAGCATCCCCTTGTCGCATGTTTTGCTGCGATCAAACGTTTAAGCGAGTTTCTCAGCCAAACTTCGGAAGATCTAAAACTATGTTAAAAAAAGGTCTACTAGAGTTCACCAGACTTGAGGAAGTATTTAAATCATGGCCTCCGCTTCTGAATGCTATGACAGTTCGTTAATAACCCATCACAATAGGGTTGAAAGCCCAATTGCCCCTAGCACAACATCACTAAAGGCTGATGTATAACAATGCATCAACAAGGCCTTAGATCATTCAACTGACATAACAGGAAGCATAATTGCCTTATCACAAAATATTGATCGCGAGCTCATCCCCCAAAACACCGCCCCCCCCTCCCACCGCGCGCCCTTTCGTTTCAGGGGGAACCCTTACTATCCGTACTGTCGGCACTGGCCGACAAAATGATTGACATGGGAAACGACCTCACTCTTATGGGGGTCCTGATCAGCGACCAAACTGATGAGATTAAATCCATGTCAATCCGTACAGTTGAATTTCAGGAACAGGTCTCTGCCACGTCAACGGCGTCTCATTACAAGCCCAGCTCCAATCTGCTCGTTGTTTAATTACCGATACACCGATCCTCAATTCTGCTCCCGCGTAGGATGTGGACCCTGCCTTGGGTGAAACTAGGCCTGGGAACACTGAGCACCCGATCACCTCGCCCACCCTATTCACCACCTTGGATCAACTTGGTCCCTTGAAGGGTGAAATGAGAGGATCACTATATTAAATAAAAACAACTTCTCACCTTTTACTATCACCCTACAAATGCTGATGCTTCTTGGGTAACCAACTTCTTCCTAAAGAATTACGCAATCAGTATCATTAACGCCAACAAGATCCCAAACCAAGCTTTCCAACTCATTTTGGTTTCACTTCCCCTTTCCCTACGAATGGCTACTCCTTCACCCGCCAGATGGCGCTATTAAACTGGGTAAATTTGCCGCTTTTAAAAATGATACTAATATCAACATTTCCCATATTCATAAAAAGAGCCCCATCTGTAAACGCCCCCCCCCCCCCCCCTCCGTTAATTCACCAAGATCCGCACCCAGCACTTCTCACCAACATCGTTTTTTACCACGACACAGTCGATCCTCCAACCACACTATCACGCCATCCCCCACTCCAACCCCCAATTCAATCAACCGCCCAATGCATATTCCCATTCTCGGCGGCACTTTTCGTACGGGCCGCCCCAAAACCACACTAGCTCCCACTCGATCTATGCAAGACAACAGTTATTCCTTCAATAAACGGAAAACCGATAACCACAACCTCTCTCATTAAAAGAAGTTTTCCTTCAAACGTCGAACAAATAGAGTCTGTTTTAACCCCCCCCCCCCGCAAACGTCTCACAACCCCTAAGCAACACTCTCCCCTTACCACCCATAACTCCCCTCACCTCGATAACATCAATCAAATATCGCAATTTCATTAAAGCCTATTCTATTAACCCATCACACCCATTCTCCAAGTCCTTTTACTCTTCCGGCTCTACACAACCACCTACCGTACCAGTTAATTCTGGCCACTCACCCCCCCCCCCCCCCCCCCCACTCATCGCTCACAGCCCTGGTTCTCAACCCGTATTTGACCCGGACTTCCCTCCCGCAGTAAAAATCACACAGCTTACCTCCCAAACATCTGATTGCTGTTACGCACTGTCCAAACTTGGAGTCCCCAACACATATGAAAATATTCGCCTCTTTCTAGCGTATCTCCACGACGTCAAATCTGATTCTATCTGCTATGAAGGCAACACTAAAACCAGTGTTAAACTGTCTATTCAACGGGGAGGTTTACCCACTGACGTCCCCAGTGTCCACAATCTATTCCTAAAATTCCATATATTTTTCAATTGATCCCCTCACAAAATATCGAAGTACCTACAAGCCACTTCGTTCAGTCCAGAACGTTATCATATCTTCAACGAAGTAAGGCCGTCCTCTACAAGTTTTTTCGTTCCTAAACCCCTACCACCCCTACTCCCTCCCAAAACTGACTGTATAACACCCCTATTATCAAAACGTAAGAGGTCTTCGCTCAAAGACCCTACCTGTCGACATTTTCGCTTTAAGTGAAACGAACTCATCTGATCCTGTTACTATTGCCAACTTCTTCGCCACTCACTTCAAGAAGTCATTCACTAATGACTCCTTTGCTCCTGATCTGCCAAACTTCAACTGCCTACCTAACTTTTTCCCCGGGCCCCCTTTCCACAGCTCCTTTGATCCGACCTTAATTGAATCCAAGCTACTGGTACTCAAAGACGAGTGTACACCGGACCCTGATGAAATCCTTGCAATCCTCCTCAAAAGATGCTCATGCATTCTCTCTGCTCCCCTATCACTGATCTTTAATCTCTCACTATCTCAAGGCGTATGCCCCCACATTTGGAAAACCTCCTTCATCACCTCCATCCACAAGATGGGTCTCAAAAACGTTGTCGCGAACTACCGTGCCATCGCCAAACTGTCCCACTTACCTAAGATTCTAAAAAGCATTCTGAATCTCTTAGTTTTCGTTGCAAATCTTTTATTTCACGAAGGCGACATGGATTTCTTAATGGCCGATCAACTACTCGTACAACCAACCTCGTTAAGTTCACTTCTTTTACACTCTTAGCACTAGAGGACGGCTATGAGGTCGATATGTTCTCGACCGACCTCAGTAAATCATTGGACAATTTTATCCTCTTCAAATTATCCGCCCTCTACTTCGACCCTGGATTGCTGATATGGATTTCTTCCTATCTAAAGGATAGACTTTATTCCGTTCATGTCGGGTCCATGATATCCAAGCCCTTCCTTGCCACCTCTAGGGTCCCTAAAGGTAGCCACCTGTATCCTCTCCTATTTATACTGGCCACTAATGACATCGATAAGGTCATTAAGAATTCCAGATTGTCCCTATAAAGTGATGATGCCAAGTTATACAAGATCATTGAGTCACCACTTGATTCTGCAGTGCTGCAATCTGACCTTGACAGCTTCTCGACTTGGTGTGACAAAAATTGATTGTACTTAACATCGCCAAATGCAACTCGTTAACTTTCAACGTGAATTGATCCGCGTTCTCAGATTGACGGGTATCGCGGGAAAATGTTTGAGGAGGCGGAACACATTGAGCATTTTCAGTTGAGAAACGACCGTGACAACACCTATGAAAAGAGATACGCACGAGACGTTGCCCCTATGTTCTACCGACGCAACTAAACAGCTTACGCCTATTTGGCCGCACTTTCCCCAGCTTCAAATTTGTGGTCATTCCAGTTAAGAGTCGAATTAATTCAACAGCCGAGGATTGATATTCCTTTAGCTGCATCGATGCAAGTGCCGTTCATAGACATTATATGTACTTTGGAGCTCACCTTTGACGAGAAGAGGCAGCACTGAGTTTTTAGGGCATTGATTTCTACTCGGTTAGATAAACCCTATTGATATATCTTGATGAGGTCTGAATTCAATGTATCAAGAATAAGTTGCTGGTTGGTACTGACGTTCGAAGAGTTTGGACGGGAGTGTTCGTATGAGTATGAAAACTCAATGTGCTATCATCAGCAAACAAGTGAATTGGGTTGTGAGTACTTGACAAGAGATCATTAATAAAGATGATGAAGAGAGTGGGTGAGAGTGCCGAACCCTAGGGAACACTTGCGTTAATTTGATGGGAGACAGATTTGACACCATCAAGAACCACTTGGATTGAACGGCCAGAAAGATAGTCTCTTATCCATTAGATCAGGGAATTGTCCACCCCATATGAATGCAATTTAGACATAAGGGATGGACGCCAAACGCTGTCGAAGGCTTTTGAAATATCCAATGGGACTACCTTGCTTTCACCGATATCTTTTTTGGAACGCCCCTATGCGCCGCTGGGTTGCCAAAAAAAAAATGGGAAAAGTTTTCCATTACAAAATGATCTGCCTTTGGCATTCAGAGACGTAGTGAGATATCTGGGCATCTGGCTCGACCAGTTTCTAAATTTTGATAAGCACATAGTAACGGTTCTCTCTGGCCTAAACAGTCTTATGCTATGGTGAGTCGATTATTCACAATAGTCTTCTTGACTCGAAAATCTAAATTATACCATACAGGTTGTAGTGCTCCACAAAGCCCTACAATTTCCCTCCCGCACACATATTTCATTTTATCAATATACCCACACATATACATACTATATCATGCGTCCATACCCCCAAACGTCCATTTCCCCAAACTACAATCCAATGTTAGACAAATTGACCCAAATGTTCAATTTTTCAAGTTCCAGAAAGTCCTAAGGACTAAACACTATATTCTAAAAATAGATTTCCCATTCCTTTTCCCCAGTTTTCTCACATACAAATCTCAATGAAGATTTGTATAAAAGGGCGATGGATTTCAGATTCGAAGATCGGGCTCAATTGTCGTCCGGAGGGCAAGGACGCAAATGAATTAATAAATTTAACTTAATATCAAGTGAAAAATATATATCTTAAAGTAAAAATATTGTTTGGATTAACCATCACTCCGGCAGGGCCCAGCCAAGCCTATTTTATCAACAATCCGTTGTCACTCGTCCCGGAGGCCCCGCAAGCACTGTGGCGACCGCAACGAGCCTTCTCAGGAGCGGCCTATCAAAGAAACGCTCGTCCTTTTAAGGACAAGAAGATGCGTTCTCTGAGAGCAAAGCAACTATAACGTCACTCATACCACCTTTAAGGTTGCCCGGTATGATTTAACATAGTGCCTTACAAAAAAAAAAAAACTTGATCGATCTAGGTGAAGGAATCCTGTACAGCCGATTCGGTTCTACCGATGTTGTCGATGTCATCTGCGTAGGCAAGTATCTGGCTGGACTTGGTGATACTAGTCCCTCTGGTTGTGACGTCAGAGTCACGGATTGCTTTCTCCAACGCCAGGATGAAGAGGAGGTAGGCCAGACCGTCCCCCTGTCGGACTCCATTAAAGGTGTTGATTGGTTTGGACAGCAATCCCGCTATTTTTACTTGACTAGTTACGTTGATCATGGTCAACCTACAAAGTCGTATCAATTTGTTTGGAATGCCGAATTCTCTCATGGCATTATATAGTTTTACCCTGCTTATGCTGTCGTAGGCGGCCTTAAAGTCTATAAATAGATGATATAATGGAATCTTAAATTCCTGACATTTTTCCATCGCCTGCCTAAGAGTGAATATCTGATCAATCGCTACTTAGTCTGGGATGAAGCCACACTGATATTGACCAATGGTGGCTTTAGCGTATGGGGATATCCAATCTTGTAGGATAGTATCTTATACGAGGGTTGCCTTTTATGTTTCGGGATTTGGCAACCCTAGTGTTGCAATCCGGCAATTGACAGCTCTGTCGTAAAGTTGGACATTTTTGAGGTTATACGCACTCAGAACGTTTTGACATACGAGCGCTATTTGTGTTGTTTACAGTAACTTAAAAGATTCATCTCGGCCCAAAAATGGAATTAAATCGTCAACATTTTCGTGCGATAATTTTTTATAGCTTTCGGCGTGGATTAACCCAGCAACAGTACATGGATGAACTTAATTCAATTTTTGGCGATGAAGCTCCATCAAGGACCAGTGTTTATCGATGGTATGGTGAATTCAATCGTGGTCGTAGTTCACTCCAAGATGAATTTCGTGAAGGTCGTCCAAAATCAGTTGTTGTTCCGAAAACCATTGATGCTGTGCGCGAACTGATATTGGAAGATCGTCATGTGACCTATCGTGAGATTGAGACAACCTTAGGCGTTAGTGGGACCAGCATACATTTAATATTGCATAAACATTTGACTGTCAAAAAAATTTGTTCGCGTTGGATCCCACACAATTTGTCAATCGCCCAAAAAAGGCTCGGGTTAATTGGTCGAAAGACGTCTATGACATCGTGACAGGTGATGAATCGTGGATTTACGCGTATGAGCCCGAAAGTAAACAGCAGTCGACTGTCTGGGTGTTTCAAGATGAGCCAAATCCAACAAAAGTTGTTCGCGCACGAAGCACTTCCAAGCAAATGGTCGCCTGTTTTTTTCGGAAAAACTGGACATGTCGCAACCGTACCACTAGAACAACGCAGAACAGTCAATTCTGAGTGGTACACAACCATTTGTTTGCCAGTTGTCTTCCAAGAAATCAGGAAAACCAACCGCCGAAGACGGATCACTCTTCACCACGACAATGCGAGCTCTCACACATCGGCTGCGACAACTGCATTTTTGAACACCCAAAACATCGATTTGATGGGTCATCCGCCGTATAGTCCTGACTTGGCACCGAATGACTTCTTTTTATTCCCGTGCGTAAAAAACAAACTGAGAGGTCCACGTTTTTCGACACCTGAAGAAGCGGTTGCTGCATTCAGAATGCATGTGTTAGAGATACCTCAATCAGAGTGGAAAAAGTGCTTCGACAATTGGTTCAAACGCATGCAAAAGTGTATAGATCTTCATGGGGAATATTTTGAAAAACAATAAAGTGATTTTCGATGATCAATATTTGTTTTTGTTCTCTAATCCCGAAATATAAAAGGCAACCCTCGTAGTTTCTTATATACCCCTATAGTTGCTGCACAGTGTGATATCTCCCTTCTTATGTATGGGGCAAATTATACCACGACGTCAATCTTCCGGCATCTCCTCTTGCTCCCATATGTGCACCACGATCTCATGAATCGTGCGATGTAATGCTGTCCCTCCTTGTTTGATCAGCTCAGCTGGTATTCCATCAGCTCTGGGGGATTCATTTGATTTGAGCTGTCTTATGGCTCTTAATGTTTCCTCAATGCTTGGTGGCGGCAGCATTTGGTCTTAATCTTGCATTGGTGGAGCCTCCAATTCTTCTGTGGGCTGACCATTTAGCAATTCTTCGAAGTGCACTTCCCATCGCTCCAGAATGTCTTCAGGATCGGTGATCAGATTACCCTCTTTATCCTAGCAGTAAGTGCAGCGTGGTGTGTACCGCGCCATACTGCTGATTGTTTGGTAGAACTTCCACGCTTGGTGCGGACCTCGCTCTCTACTTTTCTCAATTTCACAGACAAGGTTTTTTTTCCAGGCACTTTTCTTTTGTCTGTGAAGTCAGTCGCTAGTTTACACTCATCATCAAACCAGTCGTTCCGATCTCTACGACTACTGCCTAAGGCGGAGTTGGCAGTACTAATGACAGTATTCTTAAGGCGTGTCCATTTCTCTTCCACGCCCGGCACTCTTGCCCCAGGACTTACTCTCCCTCCGTGGAGCTCTTCGAGGGCAAGTCTTAACGCATGACCAAAGGTGTTGCTGGTATTCTCATTGGGTAAGGCAGCCGTGTTGATAAGAACCTGATCCGCGGATGCAATACGTCTCCGTACGGCAATCCGCTCTCGAAAAACTGTACCAACAAGATAGTGATCCGAGTCGACGTTGGCACCTCGGTACGTTCGTACCGTCATCAGGCTCGAGGAGTGGCGGCGATCTTTCAACACGTGGTCAATTTGGTTGCGAGTGGCTCCATCAGGTGATACCCAGGTGGCTTTGTGGATATCTTTAGGCGGAAACCTGGTACTTGCAACGACCTAGTTTTTCGACGCTGCCAGTTCGATGACTCGTAGTCCATTGTCATTAGTGTTCTCATGCAAACTATAGGAACCTGGATAGTGTCTGAAAACCGGCTCCCGACCTGTTTTCGCATTAAAATCACCAAGAACGATTTTCACATCGTATCTTGGGCAGGCATTGAGGGCCCGTTCAACGTTCTCGTAGTATTCTTCTTTTTCGTCGTCAGGGGACTCCTCTGTTGGTCCGTGAACGTTTATGAGGCTTATGTTCTTAAACTTGCTCGCACGCGAAGAGTGCATAGCCTTTCGTTTATAGCATTAAAGCCGATGATGGCAGGCTTCAGT
Source organism: Microdon myrmicae (assembly GCA_963931805.1). Lineage (NCBI taxonomy): Eukaryota > Metazoa > Arthropoda > Insecta > Diptera > Syrphidae > Microdon > Microdon myrmicae. The sequence continues at coordinate 226,858,635 of OZ007497.1, forward strand.
TTTTGGCTGACTAGAAAGCCTATCCCAAGCACATGGTGTTTTGCATGACAGCTGTAATAAATGTCATACTCGTTTCTTTGAATAACACCGCCCCGTTCATCTTATTTCTTGTAATGCTGTTATGTCAGCCTTATATTCCGACAGGGCTAGCTACTGTGCAGCTCGAGCTCTGTATAGTGAGCGAACGTTCCATGAAAAAATTCTTAAATCGTTTAGCCATTTTTGTTTCCGTGGTCGTCGTCGTTTATCCGGTCCATATCCGGGGCTTGTTAAATTTGCCATAATAATTTGTTTTTAGGGGCATGGTTATTAGCCCTGCACCAACCTTTCTCAGGATGTCGCTGCATACATTGGTTAACTACTTGGCGGGTGCCAAAGTAGCTACCCAGGGTTGTCACGTGGAGACTCCATGTCAACTTGGATTGAACAGGGACAAGGACCGTCCTGGCCTTCGTCGGGTTGAAAGCAATCAGTAACTTTGCCCTGTATGTTCGCTCCCATCCCCCCATTTGTATATTATAGTATTTCATTTTAGTGCCATCATAGAATTTTTCTAGATGTGTGTACCTGGAGTCCATGATTTCTCTGCTTTTGTATTTGAATTTTTATGAATTTTAAACGTATCTATAGCATACCCGCCTGTCACACGGAAGACCGGGGTTCGATTCCCCGTCGGGGATAGCCTCTGGCGCAAAACTAATGACCTTGCCCGGAAAAAACAAATCATTGTGGAAAATTTAACCAGGCTCAGACTTGTTAAACAAGGCCAAGACCGGATCCCGGTTGTAGTGCCGATGATGATGATGATAAATAATTTGGTGTGTTGATAAAATCGAAATTAATCAACACCGAATATTTACGATGAATGAACCTAATTATAGTACGGGGTGACCCATGAGGAGATGTATTTGAGGGTGGGAGTTCTTTGGGTGTTATATATTTCATAAATTTAAAAAAACAAACTGAACATTTGAAGCTTCGATGTGGTCCCCAATTCAGATGATTGGCTTCTAATTGGATCCCGTGTTACTTGCACCGACGAGGTGAAGAGAAGCTCTATGACATAATTGTAGTGCTCCGGAAAGCCCTACAATTTCCTTACGCCATAGAAACAATCTCCTTCCCCTACATACAAGTCCCTACACCCAAATTAACATTGAAGTCAATGTGAACCAAATCGAACTAAACGTTCAAACTCTCAAACATTGAATTGAATTCAATTCAAATTCCTACAAGATCCAAAGCCCAATATGTGCATGTGTCTAAACAAAGGCATATCTATTTTCTGCCGACACACAATTCAAGCAATCATAAACATCCTAACGCATATCTTCACATGCCAGATGTTTTATGACTTGTAAATGCGCCAATTCAAAAACCAATACCTAATTCCCACGAATCTTGTGTTACGCATGCGAAGGAAACGCAAACTTTTGTCTGCATAAGCCAGACGGATAGCAAAAGCAAAAACCCAAATTCCAAAGCATATCCTAATATGCACAATAGTTTCATGAGAACTCATAAAATCGAACCATTATCCTAATGAGCACATTGAACACCGCACCCGAATTCGAGATTTTTCATCTGAAACGGTCGTTTGAAGATACAAAATCTCGGTTTGTTTTCATTTAAAAGGAAGATGCACCGCGATCTCCGGGGAGCCGTTGATTAACGTACATAGTCCCCGGTGGAAGTGCTGCAGGAGACGAACAGGGCAAAGTAACATCATAGAGCAAGGTTCTTGGAGGTGGTGTCCCTACCAGAATCGTCTTTTCTTTTTTTCAAATAAATAAAGTAAAAGGAATTTGCTAAATAAAAAGTATTTTATTATTTGGAATTGTGCGTTATTTACAAAACGTTGGCTGCTCCAGCATAGGCGACGAATTCTAAGTTGGAACCGGTGAGTGGACTGGTAACACCCCCACAAAACAAATCGTTGCAACTTCTCGATTTCGAGCATCACCAGAAGGCGCCGGGTTCCACGGCGCAGGTAAGCTATTCCTGGAACGACGTCCCACAAACGATAGGTCGCTACTCTTCCCTCAGGTTTGGGGAAGCACGGCGGCGACCGCAGCGGGTTGCCTCAGGAGCGGTCCATAGAGTTCCCTCATCCTTTTCAGGACCAGGAGGCACGCTACCTGGGAGCGAGGCCAATAACTAATACAACATCATAATATGGGATTAAATTCATAGTAAATAAATACGTGAAAAATAAATTTACGAAAATATTGGTTTTCTCTTTCATTTGTAACTATATTTCACTGAGCGTCAATGAAGGATGAAAGGAAGGATAACTGAAGGTGTTTCTAAGAAATTTGGACATTGATCAGAGAGGTATATGGACAGTTGGACCCCAAAAGCATTTGTTGATTACTTTTACGTTATGAACCTTTCTCATAAGAAATTCTAATTCTAATAAAAGTCCTGAGGGACGACCAGACTTTTATTCAATAGAAATTTGTCACTTGGTTAGTTCGATCTTAAGTATTATTGTTATTACCATTTTTTATTTTAAATATAAAAGAGGTTTGCGTAGTAATTTTACAAACGTAAAAGGCACACTATGATATGGAGACCTCAATGAGTAATATCCTCAAATTTGTGTACATACACTTTTTTCATTCTGCCGTAAGTTATTTCCGAAATCAAAACTTTAAAATAACTATCTTAAATTATATATGTGATTCCATAGGACCCATCTTTCCACAGTCAATCGTAATCCCTTTAAAGTTTCATTCATTATTATATTGAGGGTCCTTTATGTGCCCCCACGATATCACGATACATACCGAGATATGACACCCACTTGATATTTTAAATGACAGATTTCCACTAGCCGTTTGATCACATTATCTCATTTATTATAACAAAAATAAAAACATGTTTAAGCGAGACAAAATTAAACTAATGTAAAAAGCAGTATTTTGAAATGCATCTCCACACAAGAGGAATGCAACTCGTTATTCATAATTCTGAATAGAAACTGCTTCCAAGATAAATGTTTCTTGGGGTTGCAGGTTCAAATGCCAACTTAATCATTTATTATAAAATTCAAGTTCAATAGTATAAAGGAAAATGATGTGCTTCCCCATAGTAACCCCCACCAGTAAAATTGATTGACAATCTCATTTTAAATTCACCACCTTACGTGGTGAGTATATTCCTAAGCAATCTTCATCTAATTTTAATGTAAGATTCTTTTAAGAGCAATGAAACGTTACTTTAGTCCGAAAAAAAACCAGTCTTGCTCTCACATTTTACCCGCACCCCCTAGTACATCGCAATAGCGATCTAAACATAAACCTAAAATACCACAAACTCATTTTAAAAGTGCAATACAACATCCCACCCATAACCATCAGATGAGACGTCTTCAGTACATTCTACGGGCAACGATCAAGAGTGAGATACTTATGCCGCCAAAGACGTAATCACGTATTCATGACTATCATGAACACGATAATTATGATCAAGATCGTCATTATGACCCAAGCTGAGTACCCTGGCGGAAAAAACAATTGCATACCAATTGTGCGATCTCTTGTAATCACCGTGTGTATTGTTTGGTGCTTCACAACTCTTCACAATCAGCACTCTGTGTGAGCTCCTCTCTAGACACGCTCTTGCTGAAGATCGATATAAAAAGACTTGCACATCACTATTGAACCCTAATTCAAATCGTGATTCGGGATTAATCATTACCCTAAACAACGATACCGTTTTTTGTTCGCATGTAATTCTTGTGTTATCGGTGTATTGTCAGTGAGAAATAGTTTTCGCCTTGTCAAAGGATACAAAGTGTTTCGCGTTCTTAAATACTCAGTTCGTGGTCGGGAGTTTGATATCATAAAAGAACTAGAACACATTCGCAGCTGCTGACAAAATGTCCTTAAAATTTATAGCATTCGTTGTGAGTAGATTTTCTATTGATCCATTTAAATTATTGTTTTTTAAATCGGTATCAATGGATGGAAATTATGTGTAAATGTCACTGTTTGGGAGTTGGCGCCCTTAAAATATCACCAAAAATCCAAAGTATATCTTTTCGAGTTACAATAACTGAAGAAGCATTTTCGAAGCAAGTGTAAATTATGAGTTCAACTTTGAAAGCGTACAATAAAAACGAAGGAAGAGGGGAAGCGGGTCCATGATGTACAAACGTTCTTCGTCCTCTTAATAGAAAACTTATTTTACGGTATTGAATAAATGGCACAAACAAATCGTTTTGCTTCTCAGACATGGAGGACTAGGAAGCGATCCAAAGTCTGTCGGGAAGGACACCATCCGGCTTCTGAAGAAAAAACGAACAAGACCAACCACGGGCATGTCCATACATCCACATACGCAACACGGATAGAACGGACTTGTACCAAGATTTTCAAACGTTGGTAACAATGACTATGTAGCTCACTAAAGCTAAAGCAATGAAATTGTGTTACCTCCATCGTTTATTCGTCCCTCTGTGATGTGAACACTTTGTATGGAACCGCCAATGCTTGAATCCCTTTCCACTAAATCATCATAAATGGATATGATAAATATAAAAGATCCATGTGTCCTGAGAATACAAATTCCGAGCAAACGGCTTCTGGTTGGAGTTTTTTTCCTCTTTCGAAATCACATTTCTAGCGGAATTGCCTGACAAAATTCTAAAACCGTTGCTTAAAATCGACGCTCACAACACAACCCATTTGTTTGACTTATTTTTCATAATTTTCGTAGTAAATTTATTTCATAGACTCATTTGTGGTAACAAATTGTTTGTTGTCCTGAACGGAGGGAGCTAAGCAACCGACTTGGTTGACATGCATTCAGGATGCTGTATCCGGCTATGTGATTCATGTCTGGATGTTCATGTACATTCCTTCAGAATATCGTATCCTTACATATAGACCTGTGTATGTTTTTCACTATTTTATGAAAGGCAAATGTTAACATGTAACTCTGAGGACATTTGTAAGTGGTTCGGAGTCAAGTGAATAAGTGCGTTTGCTCCTTAAGATTCATTGTATTTATAGCCCCAAGCAGAGACGCAACCTCTTGAGACTGGTATCTTGCAGGGCGCTGAGCTCTACTAACATTCATTATGTCCTATATTAACCCTATGTCATTGTAGTATTGTACATACAGTGGGCAGTGAGTTGCTGGATGAATGGTTGGGATTTTTCCATCGCAACTTCGGAAAAGAAGAAGACGAAATAGTAAATTAAAAGGCCACAGCATGCCTTTAAACGAGGAGTGTTTCAAATATTTTCTACTCATTGACATCAAGTTGTTTAGAGGAAATTATATAATTACAAAAACGATTGGAAATACTGAAGTTAATGATTTAAATGCGATTTCCTTTATTGTTCCCTCGTACTAAGTTACTGAACGACGACAGTATATTTTCACAATTAGCCTTCGCTTTAAAAAACATTGCATATACTAGAGTCCGTTCCACATGTTATTTTCTTAGGATAATTAAAAACGAAACAGAGAAAAACCAAAAACAGGTCATGTCGAACGGAAATCGTCTCCTGGGACTCAAGATTCGGTAACTTAAGTTTAACATGAATAAATGGTAAATTTGTTTTCCAAGCCGTCCTAATGAAGTACACTGGCAGATTGAACAAGTTTAGTCACTGCCATATGCATGTACTAGCTCGTTATCTCTTGGGCAGGTAAATTATCTAGAGGATCCCCATTCCTCTAACAACTTTACACTCTTGACTCCAAAAAAAATTAAGCATAAATATTTTCAATAGGTGTGCAATTGGTAAAGATACTTATACAAAGATACATCATATTTATATTATAGGAGAAAATCCTAAGTGTTCTCCAAGCTATTCTTGAGTTTGCGATGGATTTTCCTCCAGAATAACTTGAAGTTTTTCGTCTTCAACATTTTTTACTGCATCTGGACGTGCAGCGTTCTCAAGACTAAAATTTCCTTCACGAAATCTTGCAAACCACTTTTTTACTCTTGAATGTGTGGGGGTTCTTTAAAGCCTTCCCCAAGAACCACCCACTTCCTTAAGTCAATCTGCCTTTCCCTCACTCCACAAGCCACTATACTTACCTGCAATCGAGCAGCGTAAGCTTTCTTTCCGTAGCTTTCACCTGAAAGTAAAACTTCGCCGATGACATGCATAACATTGCATATTTCTGGTTCATAACACATGAACCATTTCATATCCCCTACCGGCTCAGCTCGTCACCAATAAACGATAAACACACGCTGGCCAGCGTATTGTGGACACAGCTGCGGCCGATATTCTTCCTAGGGTACATAATTGAAGCATTGCTCCTATACCCTTACGCTCCCAACAGTTGTGACCAATTCCCTATTATCGGCTATCTAACGATCATGGGATTTGGGCACGAATATGATTGACGTTTAGACAATCATACCCATGATCATGCCTTATGATGCTCCGGCCTGTAAACCAAACAAACACACAGTAGCATCACTGTGTTTATGCTATTTACCAATCGCTGGTCCATGGCCACCCTGAGCGAGACGTACGCTTGGACATCTGCAAGGCAAATTCCTCGCCATTGTGCCCATGTACCAGCACTGTCATGTAAACAAAACCCAAATCTTCGGTTGACCTATCGTCACCGAAGAATTTATAACCTACAATGGCATTACCATGAACACCTGAGTGTTCTAATGTAACATCGGCAAAACCACGAACGATGTGCATCTCATCGTTTAACACTTGAAATAGCGTTTCTGTTTACTTAGGATGCAGAAACCTATTTCGTTCTCAGGCGTGCAGCATCGACGAATCATGGCCGCAATGCCTGCAGCCCCTTTTGCTCGCCCACTTGTTTGAACAGGTGCAGGAACGATCGTTGTGGGTATTGCAGGCAAAGGGGCATCGTATTTGGCCTATACGGCACATGGAAATCCTCCCATTTAACGCCGTTCTTGATCGCCATTGGCCGTCGCCAAGTTGATCCGGTTCGCCCCTCCTACAACGATGTCATCCACCACCGTTGAATCTGACGGATGAGGTATAGCGTTTTAAATAATAGTGAAGAAGATCGTGTGATTCGAACTGACGCTATGACAGCTCGAATCACGAAAAAAATTTGACCTAAGCGTTACACACCAGGCTACTAACCGTGTTTTGAATTTGATTTCCAAACTCGACTATATTCCACTGGTATGAATTATTTTTATTTTATCGCTTGGTATACGGTTCTGATGTATTTTTCTAATTCGATTTTTTTTTCGTTCGGTGTTCTTCACTATTTTGCTTGTGAATTGTGTGTATCTGTTAGAATCGCTACACACTCCCGCCGCAGTAACTTCGTTACGATCAGATTCGTATGCGGACGACGGACGAACGAGAGAGAAGCGAGAAAACGTCGGAGGCTGGGCTCTATGCGGAAGTCGTGACCGTGTGTGAAGTTCTGCTTTTATATGGGAAGTGTATGCTGTGTGTACAAGATCACGTCGGGGTCACCAATTATAGCGTTTTAAATAATAGTGAAGAAGATCGTGTGATTCGAACTGACGCTATGACAGCTCGAATCATGAAAAAAATTTGACCTAAGCGTTACACACCAGGCTACTAACCGTGTTTTGAATTTGATTTCCAAACTCGACTATATTCCACTGGTATGAATTATTTTTATTTTATCGCTTGGTATACGGTTCTGATGTATTTTTCTTATTCGATTTTTTTTTCGTTCGGTGTTCTTCACTATTTTGCTTGTGAATTGTGTGTATCTGTTAGAATCGCTACAGAGGATTGCATCGGGGGAGTCAGATTTTGCTACCTTAAGAGTGCACACGCACAACACGCGTCTATTGAGATTCATTAATATACGGAGTCGAGTCCGAACTAAGTATCCTTTTGTCTTGTGCGTGTTCCTATGTCGAGCTTGTGTTGAGTTCCGTCCGTGCGCGAGTCGCTAAATATAACAACATAATTATCGTTTGTTAAAAGGAACACTGAGTTAATGTGAAACAAAATTATATTTAATCGAGTTTACTGTTTGTTAAAAAGGAACCCTGAGTTAATGAGGAACAAAATTGTACACCAATCCATCGGGTTAACACGAATAAAAAGGATGTTTTATAACCGGAACCCATCAACTCGTTTCATTCATCAACTTTCACAGGTGATCAGTGTTTTGTCTCAACATCGTTGGTGTTCCGTCGGCTCTTACTCGGTGGGTGTTTACTGAACCCGCGTCCTTGCAGAGGCACGAGTAACATACCCCCACAAATGACTCACAAAATGTTCACCCAAAGACGAATTAATCAAACAGCATTGAACACCATTTTCAAAAGAAAACAGAACAGACTGCAATGGAGTAAATGTTGCTTATCGACATCCATCTCTTACACAACTAATGCACACTAAATGACAGCTCGTAGATAACTAAAACTTAGTCATAAAAACAGCAATGACTAAGCTACATGTATCCCAAATGGCGAGCGAATTGGATACGTGCAAGTATGTTTTTGATTCAACCAACTTCGGAGCCGAGTTTATACTTGCACACCTATTATATAAAACCCAGACTAGTACACCATGAAACAGATTCACTTTCGAACTCGTTCCATTCCCCGAACATCATGAATCAAATTCGGGTTCAAACTCATACTATACCCGACACCGCGAAATGTGTAACGTTCACAAATGTGAAGACATTCTGCCATTTGTTTTTCTCTCTTTTTGTGAAAAGATGTTGCCCTTCACTCGTTTACTCGCTAAGTCACTGAGGAACGCCTTCCATTTGTTCTATGCACCTGACCAATTCCCAAAAAAAAAAAAAAACAAGTCAGCGAATATTCACTCTATTCCCAAAAAGGACGACAAAATATGCCATTCTTTCTTTCGATCCCTAGCATTACTTTTATTCTGTCCATGGTTATGGATTCACTAGCTAACGGTCTTCTTTCCAAATATGAGGAATCATATAAGCCCCTTTTGTAGAAGCAAGTCCATGGCAGATCTGAGGATGAGTCTTACGGAAAATGGAATCTTCTCCATCCACTACTTCGGTGATAAGTCGTGATAGTACCTTATGAGATGAAGAATTCCGGAGCTAAGCTAGTTTCCGCTTTCGAATATCCGGGCGGGGGGGGGGGGGGGGGCTACGTCAGGGGGAACATCATGCAAATATAATTTTTTTTTTTTTTTATTAGACTTCTCTCGGGAGAGGCGAACCTATTGCGTCGACTGGGCGCCCCGAGATGCCATCAAATAACTGTTGCAGTTCTTTTTGAACAGTTGCAGGTTGTAACGCTCCGGGAACACTCGCGTGGGAAGGGAGTTCCACAGCTTCCCCGCTCTGTAACGGAACGAGTTCTGATACAGGGATGTTCGCGCTGTCGGGAGATGAACCACAAGCGGGTGCGATCCGTCGGATTGTCTTGTGGAGCGCATATAGACCGAATTGCGTGGAACAATGCCAAGAATCTCCGAAGAACAGCGCCCGTGATAATATCTGTAGAACAGACAGAGGTCGGCCACGCGCCTTCGATGTGATAGCGACTGTAGTCCCGACGTCAGCGCCGAGTCCCCTATCAGGCGGATCGCTCGTCTTTGTACGCTCTCAAGTAGGTCGAGGGTATGTTTAGGAGCCGAGCTCCAAACATGAGAGCAATATTCGAGCGCGGGTCTAATTTGAGATTTATATAGGAGAAGAAGTTGGGCCGGAGTAAAATATTTCTTGGCTCTAAAAAGATAACTCAGCTTTCCTGAGGCTGATCTGGCGATAACCGATATGTGTTTATGCCATGATACATTCCCACAGACCGTGACACCGAGTAATCTCAAACTTTCCCCAGCTTCGAGGGCCCGGCCATTCATCATCAGCTGTGGAACCGATGATCCGGTTTTCTTTGTGAATGTTGTGTACTGGGTCTTCGTTGCGTTGAAGTCGACAAGATTGGCCTTTCCCCACCGCAGGACTTTATCTAGATCCTGGTTCAGAGAGTCAATCTGTCTACATCTCAGCCAGTGCGACGTTGATGCACCAATCGGCCGATCACTCGAAAAGGAGGAAACAAGCGTACTATCATCCGCAAAACTGAACACTTTATTATCCGTTGTCTCCAACAAATCATTTATGTGAAGCAAGAACAAGGTTGTAGCCAAAATAGAACCCTGGGGCACCCCCGAATTAACAGGATACAGATCCGAACACTCGCCGTCCACAACAACCCGGATCGATCGATTCTCGAGGAAGCTCCTTGTCCAGTCGCAAAGCTGTTGGGAAAGTCCATATGAACGAAGTTTGCTCAGCAATGCCCCGTGCCAGACGCGGTCAAAAGCCTTGGAGATATCTAATGCGACCGCCCTTGACTCACCATGCCGTTCAATCGCAGATGTCCATATATCGGTTATAAGTGTCAAAAGGTCTCCTGTGGACCGCCTGCCACGGAATCCGTATTGACGATCATTCAGAAGACCGTTGCACTCCAAATACTTAACCAACTCTGTATTGATGACTTTTTCCATTAACTTTGATAAAATAGACAGTAATGCTATCGGACGGTAATTTTGTGGGAGACACTTTTTTCCCGTCTTTGGGATTGGCTGAACTCGAGTGATTTTCCAGCAGGCAGGAAAGGTCCTTCGTGCATAAGATAAGCGGAAGAGTCTGCCAAGAACCGGCGATAGTTCTGGAGCACAGTTCTTAAGGACTATTGCTGGTATTCCGTCCGGGCCGGTTGCCTTCCTACAATCCAGTTCACGTAGAATGCGCTGAATAGTGCGCGGACGAAATCTCACATCCCGCGTGGAAGACTGTACCGGCGAGATCACGGGTGGCTGCAAAAGGCCGGGATCGAGGTTTGAATTCGCGGAAAATAAATTCGTGAACACATTAGCTTTATCCTTTGGATTCGTGACTAACGTCCCGCTGTCTGTCACCAACGGGGGGAAGGGGGTGGAAGCAAAGTTACTGCTGACAGCCCTTGTCATTGACCAGAAGGAGCGCGAACCAGTTGGGCACCGAAGGAGCTTACTGATCACCCTGTCGTTATGAGCCATCTTCGCGGTATCAATCGCCTGGTTGCACACGTTTCTGATTCTAACAAAATTCGTTTTGTTAACATCGGTGGGATTGGAGCGCCATTGCTTAAAAGCTCTATTTTTTGCCGCTGTAATCAGCTCGCATTTTTTGTCAAACCAAGGTTTATCAGACGAACTTCGTTTGATGGAATGTGGAATATACATCTCCATCCCCAGAAGAATAATCTCTGACACCGACTCCGCGCAAGCGTTAACATCGGAGTTTCCGAAGCACATCTCGGACCATGGAAAGGATGCGAAGAAATCTCGCATATCGTCCCAGTTAGCGGCCCCATACTTCCATACATGACGAAGCTGCCTAGGCCGGTTATTCGCTTGGTATGCAAGTGCCTGCGCGACAGATACCAAGCAGTGATCTGAGTTTCCAGTGGCGCAGAAACCTCTACGGTATAAATACTCGGTTCGGATGTCAAAAACAGATCCAGGGTGCTCGCATAATCGCCTCGGGCATCCGGTATTCGCGTTGGCTCCCCCACGAGTTGAGTCAAGTTGTGGCTTACAGCAAACATCTCCGCCAGCCTCCCAGCCTCGTCGGTTCTGTTAGAATGTAACAACCAGTCGGAATTGTGCACATTAAAATCGCCAAGGACAATAATTTCAGAAGCTGGATGGTTGATCTGTATCCAGTCGATGGTATATGAAAGATGTTCGAAAAATATCGCCGGTCGATCGTCATTCGGGGAGCGGTAAAGACAACAAAGAAATTTAACTGAATTCCTCAGTACGACCCTTAACCATATGATGTCCATATTATTGGGTTCCAACGCCTCCATCCTTCGGCAAGCCAGATCGGACCGTGCGAAGACGCAGACACCGCCCTTAAAACGGAATCTCGAATGTAAGTCGTATCCTGAGCAACGAAGATATGTCGAATCAGTTGACGAATCGACCTGGGTCTCAGTTAGGGCAAGGATATCAGGTTTCGTTGTTTGCAAATATTGGTGGACGGCGTTTACATTAGTATTGGTGAAACCGATGCCCCTGATGTTACAAAATGACGCCACCAGTCGAGCGTGGGCCGAGCCTCGAGAGCTAGCCCGGTTATGCGATGACGAACCTCTCAAAGTTCCATTATTTATCATGATATCTGCATGATGTTCCCCCTGACATAGTCCCCCCCGGAGATCCGAATGGGAGACTTGTTCACCTCCGGAATTTTTTATATCAGACGACACCATCATGACTTATCCCCGTATCAGTCCGGGCCATCAGTCACACATTCGAAACACCGTCGAAGATTTCTCTCGGCGATATCGCGGAACGTACAGCGTGACGGGGTGGTATCTCACCTTGGGACCGACTACCATCTAACCAACCTTTTCTCGAACCGGTCCATCAGCCAAGCTCCGAAAGATGGCCAGGGATTTCTCCCGACCATTTCACGGAGCCTAAAGCTTGATGGGGTGGCATTTCACCGGGCGCACAGGGCGTTGGGACCCCGGCTACCACTCGGCCTTTAGTCGCCTCTTACGACAAGCTGGCCTAGCTGTGAGTATATTCTAACGCCCTACTCACAGGGCTAATATGATATTAACATAATTTTAAGAAATTCGTCATCGCGTAACCTGACTCGTTCTTGAGGCTCTGTCGACGTTATTCTGATAACGGAATTTTGTAACACCAGGCGCATCGGTTTCACCAATACGAATGTAAACGCCGTCCACCAATATTTGCAAACAGCGAAACCTGATATCCTTGCCCTAACTGCAACCCAGGTCGGTTCGTCAACTGATTCGACATATCTTCGTTGCCTAGCATATGATTTGCATTCGAGATTCCGTTTTAAGGGGGAGTCTGGGTCTTCACGCTGTCCGATATGTGTTGCCAAAGGATGAAGGCGTTAGAGCCCTATAAGTTGGCCATCATATGTTTGTTATGGTTCCGGGACGCCGTGCTTCCTCGTTAAAGGGAAGAGCGTGGACCTTTTATTTCGAAATCTTAATTAAAACGCAGGATTATCTTCTCTCAGCATTTGAATCTGTTTATTCTCATTTTCCTTTTCTATTTACAATCTGGACTTCTAACTTCTGCTGAACTGTATATTCTTTTCTCTGTCTCTAATAACTTCTGTTCTATAATAACTTCTGTTCTATAATAACTTCTGTTCTCCACTGACTTCTGTTCTCCACTAACTCTCAACTTATTTCTCAACTCTCAACTAACTGAACTCAACTCCAAACTCAAACTGACTTTACAATAAAATTTTCCCTCTTCTTATAGAACTTTGAGATCTAATTTACTGTAAATTATAATACGAACAAAATCAATTTTATCAAAGTATTATTTACTCTACTGTGACTTTTAAATTTTGAATAAACTTTGAACGAAAATCAAAGAGCCATGTTTCAAATGAAAAAAGGGGCATGTTATGAACAAAGGGGCATGTTATGAAAAAGGGGCATGTTATGAAAAAAGGGGGATGTTATGAAATGTACTGAAACTGATTTGATATAGAATATTGTGGATGTTTATTTATGATATGTATTAAATGAGAATGTTAGATATGTTAGGAGAATGTTTTAAGGATGTGTTAGATAAATAATGAGATTCAATATTAAACTTAATAGTTATAAGGACAGTAGTATTCTGGAATACTACATGGTTGAAGGTCGTGCTGGGGAATTCCATTAAATTTTTTTGTTATCTTTACCGCTCCCCAAATGACGATCGATCAACGACATATTTCGAACATCATTCACGTACCATCGATAGGATACAGATCAACCACCCGGTTTCTGAATTTAATGTATTCAATTCCGGCTGGTTGGTGCATTCTAACAAAACCGACGAGGTTAAAGGGGCTTGCGGCTGTTAGCCACACTTTGACTCAACTCGTGGACGAACCTAGGGAAGTGCCAGATGCCCGGGGCGATTATGCGAACACCCTGAATTTGTTTTTAACATCCGATACGGGTGATTATACTCTGGAAGTTGCTGCACCACTGGGAAACTCAGATCACTGCTTGGTATCGGTCGCGCAACCACTTGCATTTCAAGCGGATAACCGACCTAAGCAGCTTCGCCAAGTGTAGAGCTATGGGGGTGCCAACTGGGACGATTTGGGAGATTTCTTCGCATCCTTTCCGAGGTCGGAGGTGTGCTTTGTGGAACCCGATGTTAACGCATGCGCGGAGTAGGTCTCGGAGATTATTCTTCACGGGATGCAGCTTAACATTCCGCATTACATCAAACGAAGTTCATCTGATAATGGTTTAATAAAAAACCAGAAACGCGTGCAATCGCCCGATTGATACCGCGAAGAAGGCCTACAAAGACAGAGTGGCCAATAAACTTGTGGGGGCTTTCTACAACACATGGAGAACCAACCCGCAATGCCAACCAACCTTGACCGCTAACGCCTTACCTTAACCTATAACCCAACTCCCCATGCAAAATCCACAATAGCATACATCGCAAACCCTGCAACAAAACACATTCCAAACCTCCAACAGAACATAATTCAACAGAATATATTCTAATCATCCCCGCATTCATTTTCCCAAAATTGCTTCGGTCAATCCTTTACTGAACTCGCATTCCCTCTTTGCGACCAAGCAATAACAATTTTCCCGAAATTGATACGCCGTAATAAAAGGTATATTCCAATCTACAACAAACATTAACCATCTCCCTCAATTACATTACCCCGCATACATTTCTCTTTGCGACCAAGCAATCACAATTTTCCCGAAATTGATACGCCGTAATAAAACGTATATTCCAATCTACAACAAACATTAACCATCTCCCTCAATTACATCACCCCACATACATTTCCCCAAAATTGCTTCGGTCAATTCTCTACTTAATTCATATTCCCTCTTTGCGACCAAGCAATCCTAATTTCCCCGAAATCCATATGCCGTAACCAAACGCATATTCAAATCCACAACGGAACATTCACCATCGCTACCAACTATACTAAGCCGCATACATTTCCCCCAAATTACTTCGGTTAATATCTTATCTAAACGATATTCCTTGCTTGCACCCAAGCAATTTCAATTTCCCGGTATACACAACCAACGAATCCAACTTAGCTTATACGGCGAGGATTCGCTGGAACTAAATTCTTATGCAGGCATAGCAACTCTTCCACAAAATTCTTAGTAAATAGCAGCGAGTTTACTGCCACGACGCGATGAATTTTTGCTTTCATTAGTCAGTCGAGATACAACCACCGCCGAGCGCACATCGCTCTTTGAATCGAACAAAACGTCGCTAATCACCCACCCAAACGGTTCCGCATCATTGCCAATGCGCACTAAATGCACCGGTAACAAAGGGCCCCACACTTATAATTCAAACTCGAGTCAGTTGAGCTTGCCATAGTGACGCGCTTTAACGCCAAGTTCGGGCATTAATTTCAATGCGAATTTTCGATAACACGATGCCTTTTAACACCGGGTCCCGACACTAATTCCGACGCGAACCCCTCGACAACCGTAAGGTCTATAAATCAGTGCTGAGCAAGGGGCTCTTCTCGGGAGTCGAGAACAAGTCTTTATAACACATTTCTCTCGGCCGGCATCTGCGTGTCTTGCTGCGTTTTGCACTTAATCCTTGACAATTCGGTTTAGCGGGACCTTGTCAAACAGCGGAGTGTTAGTGGGACGAGGTAGAACTCGGACCTATGCCGGTGCCACGACCTCGTACCCCACAAGCTCTCTAAATTACACAGTATAAATTTCGGCGTACATTTATATATATATATATATAAAAAAAATATATACATATATATATATATATATATATATGTTGCGGATTCGCCTTTAACCATCCGCAATTAAATTAAGTGGTGCACCACCTGAACTGAATCAGATATGTGGCATCACCGAAGCAATGTCAGCAATTCTGTCACTTGACAACCTTTTTGTTTATGTTTGTTCCCTCTTTCGTTAGCTGCTCTTGCGGACCACATCGCAACTTTCTAATCGTATAAAATTTAATGAATCATATCAAATAAACTTATTGTTGTTATTTCATTTTGGAAGACTATTTTTGGGGTTACCGCCGTTAACCACAGGTAATCATTTTACATTGACAAATCATTAACAGCAATTGATTCCAGCCAACAGAGTCGACATTGTTGCACGCAAGGAACTGCGCATATCGTTCCTGGCGTCCTTCCCCCGGCCCACCAACGGAATACCTTTGTTGGTGGACGACTGCAGAACGACATTCAACATAGTCGGCGAAGCCAAACAACGCCGAATCATCGTTGCACGTCAGGAGACAGCATTGTTCCTGACGCCAGCCCACAACACAAAAAAGAACTCGGTGTTCGTGGAAGGTGTGTTCAACGCGTGTTGAACATACAATATATATATATATATATATATATATATATATATATATATATATCCTCAATAGTATACTGGTTAGTATACTGGTTAGTATACCCGCCTGTCACGCGGGAAACCGGGGTTCGATTCCCCGTCGGGGGGCCTCTGGCGCAAGACTAATGACCTTGCCCGAAAAAAAAGAGATCATTATGGAAAATTTAACAAGCCTCAGGACTTGCTAAATAAGGCCAAGACCGGTTCCAGGTTGTAGTGCGGATGATGATGATGATGATGATATATATTATATATATATATATATATATATATATATATATATATATATATATATATATATATATATATATATATATATATATATATATATATATATATATGAACATTAAATAGGTAATATATTAGAGGGACTCCTCGTTTACATCTATATGTATACATTATTATTGAAATTGTTGTGAAATATCTCCTTGTTCTGAAATGAACAAGTCTCCTTAGAGATTCTTCTCGATCTGTCGTTGCGATCACCACCGTGCTTCGAGAGAAGAGTAGGGACTGATGATAAGGGTAAATGTATGGTTTTTCGTTACGCATTTTTATTTATTGTTGATCCACCACGTCGAGTCGCAAAACAGAGACTGATCCTCGAAACAAAAAAAAAAAAAATGGGCGAGAGGCCGACTTTAGGGAGACAGAGACAAATGTGTCCTTCATTTTGTCTCTGGTCATCTTGCGATAACCAGAATCCACGTATGTGAGGATGTTGGGCTCGGTCTCAAGATATCTGAAAAGAAAGGGGAATGAGGTATCTAAGGATAGTGTGGACAGGGCTAGTTCAAGTGTTCTCTAACTACTTGGATGGGGGATGGTGGGAAAGAAATTGTGCAAGGCCTGTGGGTCTTGAGTGCGGTAGTAGATCCTCGAAACAAAAAATGGGTTGGCGAGAGGGCCGACTTTAGCGAGACAAGGACAGATGTGTCCTTCATCTTGTCTCTGGCTTCTGGTCATCTTGCGATAACCAGAATCACCCACATCCGTGAGGATATGTGTATCACTACACTATTGGTCTCCGTGGGATTAGATTTACTTTGCTTAAAAGCTCAATTTTTTTGTTACTGTAATCTGCTAGCGTTTTTTACAAACCAAGGCTTCTCAGATAAATTTCGTTTGCTGGAATGCGGAATGTTAAGGTACATCCCCAGATGGATAATATGCGAGATTGCTTCCGCGTATGCGTTAACATCGGAGTCTCCAAAGCACACATCTGACCACTGAAAGGATGCGAAGAAATTCCACATACTATCCTAGTTAGTAACCCTCATACCATACCTCCATATTTGGCGAAGCTTCTTAGGTTGGTTATCCGTTTGAAATGTAAGTGGCTGCGCAACTGATATCAAGCAGTGATCTGAGTTTCCCGATGGCGCGGTCGTTTTCATGGTATAAATGCCCGGGTCGGATGTTAGAAACAGATCCAGGTTGTTCGCAAAATTGGCCCGGTCATCCGGCATTCGCGTATGTTCCTCCACCAGATGAGTCAGATTACGGCTAAAAGCAAACATCTTCCAGCTGCGGCAGTTCTGTTAGAATGTACCAACCAGCCGGAGATGATCAACAATCACATCCGCGGCGTGGTTGATTTGAATCCAATCGACAGTACATGAAATATGGTCGACAATTGGCTTTTGTCGATCTTCATTTCGGGAGCAGTAGAGACAACAGAGAAATTTGATAAAATGACAGCGCACGACTTTCATTCAGATGGGCTCGGAGTTATTAGGTTCAAATGCTTCTTCCCGTTGGCTAGTGAGATCGGATCGGGTAAAGACGCAAACTACACCCTCAAAACGAAATGTCAAATGTGAGTAGTATCCTGGGCAACAAAGCAATTTGGAGTCAGTTGACGAGTCGACCTGGATCTCGATCAGGGGTAGCATATCAGATCACTCGTTATCCTTCTTTTCCGGTGGAGATTCCTACCTTCTTGACTGCCAGTTAAAAACTAAAAATTATCTTTACCGTAGGAAGGAAACTCAACTCTGTTGTTTTCCCTTTCTTCTTAACTTTCTCACCTCTTGAATCCCGTCTCTTCCAAGGCGGCGCTCTATTCCAGGAGATCACATCGTGCCCTCCTTTGTTCGTGTGGATACAGTGTGGATGCGCCCACACACACAGACGCGTACGTTGCTCTTCGTGTGACCGAAGATATGCCGAAGTTTGTTAGGGTTTTTACACGACTGCGGTATCCCTTTTATAGTAGATACATTACCCGTAAGTGATTTATTGCCCTAACGGATTTGCTTAGTCGAAGTCATTATCTTCGGTAGCGATATTTTTTGCATGATTTGGAACATTGTTAATTCCATTTTGTTTATCTTCTGCTCCTACAATGGTCCTTTCCATAAAGAAGGATTGTAGAAATTCGTTCTCGATCGCATTGTTATCGCATGGAATTTTTGGTGGCTGTCGGAGAAGCCGCGCCTGCTCACTTGTGTTTACCCAGCAAATGTGTTGCCAAACAAATTCGTATTCTGGTACTATGTTCCTACAGGCATGATCGCTAGGTAAAGGAGTGCCAGCCGCGTGTCTGTGGGTACGTAGGGCTGAGGACACTAATATGCATGGCTCCTTTTGCTGGTTTATTTAACCCTACAGGAGGTTTGTGAGATTCGCAGAACTGCCACAGTAATCTCACAAAGCTCAATTGAGGAAGGAACGTCTTTAAAAATATAGAGCAGGACATGTTACGCTTATGTTTTAATGCCTGATTTTGAGGGCTTACGCTTAGGTTCCTAGTGAGTTTTATTGTCCGTCTTTTACATTCTATCGATGCCATCAGTGCTGGTGCGTAAAATGTAATCCACCCGGACTCGGATACGGACTCTGCACGCTCACTTATTGATTTGTAGAACGCATTTTCTCCCATGTGGAATTAAAGTAGAAAGAAATTCGTTGAAGTTCGAGGTTAAAATGTTTAGCTATATGAGAGAATGGCATGATTTTGTCCAACAGGAGTGCGTTGGCCCTGACTGTTACCGTTTATCTTAGATGTCATATTAATCATGTAAACCGAAATCCCCTGCTTGAATTTTCGTGGGTAGTAATTACATAAAATATAGATGAGTACTTGATCTTACTATCAATGTCGTTAATGGTAAGGATAAACAGGGGGGCCCCAGGTGATTACCCTGGGGCACCCCTGACGTGGGGAAGAAAGGTTTGAAAGGGAGGATCTGAATCTAACACGATAGGTTCGAGCTTTAATATAGGACGATAACCACTTAATCAATAGGGGATCGAACCCAAGGGAGGATAGCTTAAAGAGGATGAGATTATGAGAGATTTTGTCGAAGGCTTTGCTGAAGTCGGTTGTGATTACATCAACTTCGCTGCCATTTTCTAAGGCAAGGCGAGTATGGGATGAGAACTCAACCAGATTGGATGTGATCGACCTTCCCGAAAGGAAACAATGTTGATTGGATGAAATAATGGATTTACACCGAACAGACAACACGTTGTAAATAATACCTTCGAACAGTTTTGGGATATAAGACAGTTTGGTGATGGGACGGTAGTTACTAATATCACTTTTGGGGCCTCTTTGTGTGTATAGGGGTTACAAAGGAGAATTTCCAAATGCTAGGGAAAACCCCTTGGGGGAGAGACAGGTTGAAAATCTTTGAGAGCGGGAGAGAAAAAGAAGAGGAACATTTTTTTAACAGGACAGCAGCAAGTCCATTGGGGCCGGGGCCGAACTTGTCTTTAAGAAGGTTTAGCTTTTCTTCAACTAGGTGAGTCTGGATAGGTTGAGAGATGAAAGGGCCAATGGAGAATTCGGGAAGGTCTGTGAAGTAAGACGGGTTGGGCTCGAAAGAGATGTCCGTGAACGATTTTTTGAAGAGAGTAGCAAATAGGTTGACAATAGTTTGGGGATCGGTGAGGTAATCGTGTCATGAGAAAAAGAGTTGGGATAGGCATCGGATTTCCGTTTGTAAGTAATAAAGCGGAAAAAAGATTTGGGGTCGTTGATCAGGTTGGTTTGTATTTTTGAGATGTAGTTGAAGTAGAGGGAGTTGTAAAACTCGGTGAATTTATAAAAGGAACCGAGATAGTTGGAGTAGTCTACGGGGAACGCGTTCTTAGAAAAATGTTCTACGAGTTTTTCCTCTTGTTACGAAGAGTGCGAACTGCGCGGTTGTGGGGGACATATAAGGAAATATCGTAGTAGATCTTCTTATAGAGGGTGGCAGTAGCTGTTTCTATCTCCAGATGATCAAAGCAAAATGCAATTATGCTAAGATGCTCTTTCAGAAGGGGAGAGTTGGCTCTGCGGAAGTTCTAGGAAAAGCTGTCATGAAATGGAGAGGGTCGACGTGATCACGATGTAGGGATAAGAGAAGAGGGGATGGAAATTGTCAATGGTTGAAAGGATGTGTGGGCTAGGGGCAACTGGGGAATTATAGATATCTGTTGTAAACACGAGGCCCAGTTGTCTACACATATGATGTGGGGCATAGCTTATTAGACGGAGACCGTCAATAAAAAGACATTTCTTGGTACTTGTGGGATTAGAGAAGTAGAAGGGTTTATTGTCTGCCAGTGACCATTGGAGGTGGCGGAGGTTAAAATCACCAAGAACGACGATATCGACTAGGGGGGAGCTTAACTCCGTCAGGTGAACTATCGCTTCTAATGCGAGTCCGTATGACACGATAGGACGTGAAGCGGTTATATAGAAGCAAATAACATATAAAACCTTTGGGCGCTTGTCGATTTTTATTGCGACATTATTGAGGTTGGGAGAGTGAGAGATAGTAATCAGAGATGAGGCGAGTCTGTTATGAAGCAGGGCAGCAGAAATAGCAAAAAGGGATGAGACAAGTCTGTTTTGGATGGCTAGGAGTACTTTGGCGAGTTTTTGTCTATCCGTAGTAAGTGTCCCGCCGAACACTGTCCATACACTAAGAAGAACACACTGGAGCGGAAACGGCACAAGCAAAACACGGGTCTAATAGTTTTTGACCTTTATTATTATTTTTATTAGTTCGAATTCCAGTTGTTATTGCTACTTAAAACCGATTAACAACGCTGGATCACCCGTGGCGATTCTATGAGCAACTTTTACAATGTTTTTCTTTTATGGACTACGAGCTAACTTTCGCCGAACGTTTTCACGATCTTGATGGCACGGTACCGCTCAAGGAACTTTGGCACATTAAACTTGGTCACCGCGACTCATCACTTAAACGAAATACAAGTTACTTTGACACTCGACGTTACTTTACAGAAGAACACGAATTTGCGACGGTGCTGAATCGAACACCTTTCAGGACTAGGTCTCACACCAACGTACACGAACTAATAATCCTCTTCTCTCGGTTTTCCAAGACGACCTCTCTAGACTGCAGCCCCAAGTAACTCTTCTTCACGACTCCTTATGATTGACTAAATTCCAATTCTCCATCGCCAAGGGAAATCTTCCCAGCGCATCTCTGCACAAAACTTCCCATCATATCTGCTAACAGAATTTTCCATAGTATCTGTTAACAGCATAAATTTCCCATTGCATCTGAAAAGGAGAATTTTCCATAGTATCTGACAAGGAGAAATCTTTCCTCATGATCATCAACATCATTAGCAGTTGGTTATCGGAATCGTGTTCCTTTGTCTTAAGATCGGGTGCCGCCGCTATTCTCCTATCTTTCCCTTAGGATTTGTTTATACCGCACATCTGGCTTGAGAAGCAAAGATTCTTATGCTATTCAGATGGGTACAAAGGACTATGGGATGTAATGCTTTGTTTGTACTTCCACTCATAAACATCTATCGCGGGTAGTGTTAAGAGTTTATGGCTGCATGACTGCTAATCGGCAGCGCAACCATATGTCTTGTTTGCACAAGTGTGCCTTTAGCGTTAGGGTCATGCCAGGGATTTATATGTTAATTTCCATTAGCTACCAGAATAGGCATCCGTTGTTCGGTTTATTTACCGACAATGGTATTTCATGGGAAACATCGCGTTGATGCTTAGGATGGGTGAGTGATTTATATGCGTCGCTTTCCAGCATGGTGCATTTACTTAGATGCGATGCTTTTCTGCCTTTTGGAATTGGGTTGAATACAATGTATGGATGCGTTGAACTCGATATTGGGAACTTTTAAACGTTTAGTTCCTTGTTTTCTGATATCGGGTTCGACGTCGTTGCATGTCATATAACCTTTTGTTTCAGGTATGGTTACTGACTGGGCTCCTCGATAGTATAGTGGTTAGTATACCCGCCTGTCACGCGGGAGACCGGGGTTCGATTCCCCGTCGGGGAGCCTCTGGCGCAAGACTAAATGCCCTTGCCGGGAAAAAAAAAATCATTATGGAAAATTTAACAAGTCTCAGGACTTGCTAAATAAGGCCAAGACCGGCTCCCGGTTGTAGGGCCGATGATGATGATGATGGTTACTGACTATTGGGACACGTGTCTGTGGGCACGTGTGCTGAAAAAGGTGAGTAAAGTTCCTTGGCGGAAAGGATACCTCAACCTGTAGTGAGTTGTATGGTTCGTAGAACCGCTAAAGTACATCACGGCAGGGGGAATCAGAACAAGTTTGATGTACATCGTCATCATGGAAAACCTTAAAGAAGAAAGAGAGCACTCCGGCCCAACTTCTTCTCCTATATAAATCTCAAATTAGACCCGCGCTCGAATATTGCTCTCATGTTTGGAGCTCGGCTCCTAAACATACCCTCGACCTACTTGAGAGCGTACAAAGACGAGCGATCCGCCTGATTGGGGACTCGGCGCTGACGTAGGGACTACAGTCGCTATCACATCGAAGGCGCGTGGCCGACCTCTGTCTGTTTTACAGATATTATCACGGGTGCTGTTCTTCGGAGATTCTTGGCATTGTTCCACGCAATTCGGTCTATATGCGCTCCACAAGACAATCCGGCGGATCGCACCCGTTTGTGGTTCATCTCCCGACAGCGCGAACATCCCTGTATCAGAACTCGTTCCGTTACAGAGCGGGGAAGCTGTGGAACTCCCTTCCCACGCGAGTGATCCCGGAGCGTTACAACCTGCAACTGTTCAAAAAGAACTGCAACAGTTATTTGATGGTATCTCGGGGTGCCCACTCGACGCTATAGGTTCGCCTCTCCCGAGAGAAGTCTAATAAAAAAATAAATAAAAAAAAATAAAAAAAAATTCCTATCCTTTGATACTGGGGATAAAGTTAGTTTCGGTTAGAGCGTAAATGTCAAAAGAAAGAGAATGGGTTTTTTGCAGAATTGATTCGGCCTTCAAGGAAACTCTTCTACTATCTTGGTGGCAGGAGGTTAAGGGAGACTATAGAGAGAACCAATTCACTTCACTTTTTTTTTATATCCTGAACGACAGATTTTAATGGGGACGTTATTGGAGATTTAAAATCCAACCAGAATGACAACCATTTTCACACAAAGAAAAAGATGGGTAGAAGGGACAAAAATTGGTGACTTTTGTAGCATGATGATAAAACTTGTAAAATATTTACAAAAGAAAGCAAAAAGTTATATTTGAAGGAAAACTAAAATGTTACTGGTGGTATAAAATGCTAAGGCCAGAAATTTGCATGCCCAAGAAGAATAGAAGCGGATGCGGGCCTACATTGAAGCAGGGGCTTTGTGGCTGTCCTGTCTGAGGAATTATCGCTGTATAGCGCTGTCCTCTATAATACCATCCAAGTATTAAAATCATTAGTCACATTGTAATTTCGTCTTCTTCCTTTGAAAAAATGAACAAGTATTCTAACCTTAGGCATATAAGACTTGTGCTCTGAGGTAAATTTGCCTGCAGCTCCTTCTCGTCGCACTGTTGACATTTAAACATTGTACGCCCGTATTACAAAAAAAAATCCAAACAAATGAACACAATTGCAGAGCAAGTAAAATGTGGATCTGATTGTCAAATTACATTCGCAAATCGATAATGTTCTACACAAGACACTTGATGTTTATTTTGCAAGCACAGAACTACATTCCTCTTTGGTATAGCGATTGGTCGGCTTTTCTCATACTTTATTTAAGACAAAACTTTTTCATAAACAACCTTTCAATTGAATATTAGAAGTTTCTGTATTAAGTAAGTCCGAATGACAGGTCTCTAAATCAAAGAATGTAGGCTGGTGAATTATGGAAATCAATTAGGAAACTGCCTGATAAATGTTGGCACGTTGTATGAGGACATGGATGTGATTTAGGTGTACTAACGACATAATAGCTTCCATCAGATCATGGTTATTTCTCCAAAAATAGTATTTATTTAAATTATGTTTGTGACAAAATATATGTGTCATTCTACATTCCGGATTTCTCCCCAGATGCCCACTTTTATAATCGGATGGTCATGTCTGGAAAATTAGATTTATTTTTCTTGCCGTATCCTGTCTCGCATATCGTATTGCCTTACCAATGAGGCTGAGTAGGATATATGAGTCAGAAAAGGAGTCTCCAGACCATGTACACCGCATACAATTGCAAAGAAGCATAGTTGGAAAGTGACACGGATTCTAGTCACGTAAGTGCCGACACTAACAACAACTTATAAACCGATAAGCGTCCATCACACAGATGCTCATCACAAATGAATGGAAGGTATAAGGACACCAGAAGTAGCTAAGATTGAGTTAAAGTTGTACATGCAGTAAGCCAAGGATAACACTGTTGATGTTGACCATTTTATATATAAATAGTGTATATGTTTGTCGAATATGCGATACTGAAAAAGACTAAGTGAGTTAGTTGCATACTTGTCTTGACACATTTACATTTTATTATATTCGATTCCTTGAATATAGGACGTGATAATCATATTCCGTGACCCGAAACTGCAAGAAAATGACGATAGTGTCGAAAAAAAATAACATCGAGGACAACAATGTAGAATGTAGTGTCAAACACACATAATTAATTAAAATCATATTCTTAAAGGCAATGTCCTGGGTATAGGCGAATGGACAATGTCAGAACGAACTAGCCAAAAGTTTTAATAAGCGGAATATGTTGGGAGAAACCGAACGCCGGAAAGGTGTAGTACGGATTTATCAATAAGGCTATGACCTTCCGAGCTCCACTAAGTTTGCAATAGATAGATAGCGTGCCCCAACATATTCCTATCGTTTCTCCATTCAACAAGCCACATATACCACCCCCATGAATAATTAATTCCTAAACTATTCTTGCAAATGCATTCTAATTTGATTCGATTCAGTGCAACAATGTAATAGGCTTTATGTTGTAAGAACTTAAATTGCGACGTATACCATTTCACCTTTAAGCTTCGCAATCCATCCTTAACAAGACATAATTCTTGCATCCATGAATTTTTCTAATTTTTAGACACCAAGCCAACACCATGCTGAGAATGTCAACGCACCTAGGAGCCTAGGAGCCTTACATGCCTGACTGCATTCGCTATTTGCATTGCTTGCAACCGGCATCCGAGGCTCGTATTTATGTGTATCATGGGAATGCGGCCACACTTGGTCCCCGGAGAACGTATTCACATCTTCGAAATTAACAATTCTGTGTATACCAGTAATGTACGAGTATCTCAGATAAAGGCAGAAGCAAAAAATGGAAATAATAACAATAATGATGAGAAGAGTTCGTCTGCTGTGGCCATAATACAATGATGACCTTTTTGTGGATTGTACATTTTGCCATGTGGGTTTGCATGGCTGTACTTGTATCTGTAGCAGATTCATGAGCTCTCTATGCCTAAAACAGTTCTTGTTCAATGCGACTTGGGTCTTGTGAGTCGAGCTCCTCGTACTGGTCAAATGGTTCTTGTTTTGAATGATTTCTTTGGCGTGCATGTGGTTTTGCAAGACGATTTACGGAGTACGTCTTTAGTAAGAAGTTGGGAACGACAATATGGTAAATGGATACTTGCGAAAATTACTTACATTTGGTATTAGCAAAAACGAAGGTGGGCTTATGAAATAAGTTTGGGATGTGCCTAGAAGGAACGGCAGTAACGAGGGCGCACCGTCAATTATTGGGCTACAGATTGTAACTAGAATAGAGATGCAAATATTGACTCTTGTATGTCATGTATGTAGTTCGTAAAATGACATAATAAAATAATATATATAAATGATACCATGTTATTCGATTGTATCTTATATCAAAATAAATGAATGAATGAATGAAAGAGGGCAGAACCATCATTTTATTTCGCTTAGTACAAGACGTATCGAGATTTCCAATAGGGGCTTGACAACTTTTTTTAAAAATAAAACGCAAACCATTTGAGCTATTTTAAAACTTTATTATCGGCTTGAAGTACAATCAAAACAATTATGAATGAAACTCGGCTTCGTTCATATGGCCACCGCGGGCACGTTTGCAGCGGTCGGTTCGTTGGACCCAATTTTCGATAGCTCGGCCACACATTTCGGCCGAAACGGCAGCTATTTCGCGTTCAATGTTAGCTCTGTGCTCTTCCAACGTCGTCGGCATGTTGGCATAGACCAATAACTTGACGTAGCCCCAAAGAAAATGGTCTAGAGGCATTAAATCGCACGAACGAGGCGGCCAACCGACTGGCCCATTTCTTGAGATAACACGCTCATCAAACTTACTCTTCAATTAATCGATTGTATCGTGTGCTGTGTGGCTTGTGGCACCGTCCTGTTGAAACCACATGTCGCCCAAGTCCATATCTTCCAATTCGGGACAAAAATAATCGGTAATCATGGCGCGATAACGATGGCCATTCACAGTAACGTGACGATCGTTATCGTCGACGAAAAAATATGGTCCAATGACGCCGCCGGCATGCAAACCGCACCAAACAGCTTTTTTTTTGTGGATGAAGTGGTGATTCATGAAGCACATGTGAATTTTCACCCGATTAATAACGCATGTTTTGCTTATTGACGAACCCATTGAGCCAAAAATGAGCTTCGTCACTGAAGATGATTTTGCGATGAAATTCATCATCTTGGCGCATCTTTTCCAGAGCCCAATCGGAGAACGTCATCATCATCATCGGCACTACAACCGGGAACTGGTCTTGGCCTTATTTAGCAAGTCCTGAGGCTTGTTAAATTTCCCATAATGATTTATTTTTTCTGGGCAAGGTCATTAGTCTTGCGCCAGGGGCTCCCCGACGGGGAATCGAACCCCGGTCTCCCAGGTGACAGGCGGGTATACTAACCACTATACTATCGAGGAGCACTATACTATCGGAGAACGTACGTCGCTTCAAATGGTCCATCGGCTTCAATTCTTGAGTCAGCTTGATCTTGTATGTATGTAAACCAAGATCCTTACGCAAAATTCGCCTTAAAGTGGTCTGGGCGATGCCCAATTCTTGAGAACGCTATGGAATTGACTGATTTGGATCGTTTGCTACGGACGTCTGAACGTCAGCGATATTTTCGACACTTCGACCAACTCGTTGTGTCGCTGGCACGGCAACATCCCACAACGAATATGTAGACTCAAATGTTTGCACTAAACTTGTTATTGCCTGTCTACTAGAGCGAGAACTACGACCGAAAATTGGAGTTAACGTTCTTCAAGTTGCGGTCCCCGACTCCAAATTTCGGTAGTAATTTTTTATATTTTGCAGACATTGTTCGTTCGTGTACTTAAGCACGATGAAAATGTTGAGTTACTGAATAAATTGACAGTGACAGTTTGATGATTAGTGAAAGGGTGCGTTCACAAATTAAATTCACAGCTGTCAAGTCCCTATTGGAAGTCCCCTTATAAACATATAAACTTATAAATAGACTTGCGAACTACCTCAAAAACGATGGCATGCGGGTTGGGGGTGGGGGACTAACTTTAAAGTAACTTAAAAATGGAATAGGGAACTAAACAAAGATGGATAGAATAATAGTGTAGGTGGTAGGGCAGGGAAGGGGGAGAATAAGCCTAGCGCTAGGGCGTGAGTAATAGTGCGGGAAAGTGTAGACGGTGAGCGCGGTGCGGTCAGGAGGGGTAAGAGAGGAGACGACGTTTGAGTGCGGGAGAGGTGAGATTGAAGTCAGAGAACGCGGGGTGAGAGTTTGTCCACCCCTGCATTCGCTAAACGAGTTCATTGGAGCCGTAACACGTGTGATGGACGGGCAAACAGAAGAGACGAAGGTTTCGCAGATTTCGGGGATTAGTGGAAAAGGTGATGGAGGAGACCAGGCTTGGGCAGTTGATTGAACCTGAATGTAGACGGAGGATGAAGAGGATGTCGGCATGAATTCTGCGCTCTTCAACTGTGTTAAGGTTAATTAGATGAAGACGACTCGTGTATGCGGTTAGAATCAGAGGATTGTCCCAATTCAATCCTCGGGGGGCAAAACGCAAAAAACGACGTTGCACGCTTTCGACACTGCGAATTTAGCAAGGTGAATCCACATATATACCACCGTCATCACGAAAAACCGTAAAGGTGGGGGGGAACAGTTCTTGACTGTGAATACTGGGGGTAGGGTTGGTTTCGGTTAGTGCGTATATATCGAAAGGGAGGGTATGAGCATTTTGCAGACTCGATTGCGTTTTAAAGCGGAGACCTCTGACATTTTAATAGTAGATGGGTAAGGGGAGAGTATTGCGAGACTTGGGGGGGGGGCGGGGGTGGGGGGGGTTGATTTGGGTAAAAGAGACTTGCCGATTTTGGAAAAGGTCATTTTCTTGTGAATATATAGACGAAAGGAAGATAAATCTTTCGACACTATTTGTGGGTGCATATTGAATTTCATAAACAGGTTGCCAAGGCTAGGAAAGTCGGTGGGTAGGTCTTCCTGCCGAACGGAAACTGCGACGCTGGTTTTCGTCTTACCTCCATAGCAGACTGAATCAGATTTGTCATGGAGGTACGAAAGCTAGAGGCGTACATTTTCGTAGGTCAATTTATTTCTAATTTTAGATATGGCGGAGCGACTATCAGATGAATTGAGGGATTGTTGTGTGATTTTAATAGTTGGAGGTATGAGGAGATCAATAATTGGTCGGGTGGAAGGGGGTATCGGGCAGGGGCGATCTGTGGATGTGGAAACAGGTGGTGCGAAATTCGGCCTTGAGTTGGGTTCGGTGACCAAATGGAAAGTTTCTTGATGGGAGGGGTTATTGCGATTAAGGGTGTGTGATCTGTGGAAATCAGCATACTTGGCTCCACTTTTGAAGTCGAAAAGGGGAAAGGGACAAGAGATTGGGGCAGATTGTGGTGTAGGACGAGGAGTTATGTCATGATTAAGAAAGAACTTATTACGGCCAGGTGAGAAGTAGGGTCTAGGGTGACGGCTGGTGAAACGGTTAGAATTAGGGGGAGGAGTTGGATTCGAATTTGGTTTGGAATAGGATTTTGTGGCTTGAGTTCTCATTGTTTTGGGAAGTGGATTGCAGATGATCTCTTATCAATTACTCACAACCCAATTCACTTGTTTGCTGATGATAGCACGTTGAGTTTCTCATACTTATACGAGCACTCCCGAACGTCACTACCAATCAGCAACTTATGGTTGATACATTGAATTCAGACCTCAACAAGATATATCAGTGGGGATTTTCTAACCGAATAGAATTAAAAGCCCTAAAAACTCAGTCGTGCCTCTTGTCGCAAAAGTGATCCCCAAAGTGAATAAACTGTCGATGAACGGCACTTGCATCGACGAAGCCAAGGAATTATCAATCCTCGGCACTCGAATTAATTCAACTCTTAACTGAAATGACCACATATTTGAAGCTGCGAAAAGTGCAGCCAAATGTATGGGATTCCTCAAGAGATGCAAAAGATACTTCACTCCATCCAACCTGGCCACTATTTACAAGACGTATATTCGTCCAAAAATGGAGTTCAACTCCCATATTTGGTCAGGCGCATGCAAAACTGCACTACACGTGATCGACAGGATGCAAAAACAAGCAGTGAAACTTATTGGGGACCCAGCCGTAACTCGATCAATTCCGTCGTCAGGACACAGGCGCAACGCTCATGCCTATCTCTTTTCTATAGGTATTACCACGGTCGTTGCTCAACTGAACTTGCTGAATGTGTTCCGCCCCTTCAGACATTTTCCCGCGATACCCGTCAATCTGTGAATGCGCGTCAGTTCACGTTGAAAGTGGACTTTAGGCGCACAAATAAACATAGAGAGTCATTCTTCAGCCGAACCACACGAATATGGAATATTCTGCCTGATCATTTGTTGCCTGGTCGTTGTGATGTCCAGACATTCAAGACCAATATACATCGACACCTCCTTTCCTTATACACTTTCTCTCCATCCGCTCGCACTGTGTTCTGACATTTAAGGGTACTTAAAAATCCCCTTTTGTGCGCGCGTTAGTGTGAAAAAAAAGATGTGACCACATCTGGAAAAGGGAGGATGGGTATGGATTTGCGGAGAGTGGGACTTTAAAGGACGAGTTATGATCGGATTGAGGGGTGCCGCGGAAGGAAGAGGAAACGAAGTGGTTTTGTGGACTGGTTTAGGAGGGGGAGTGCGGCTATTATCACGTCCTACGGATTTAGGAAAGAGGGGCAGGTATTTCCTTGATTTGTTGGTGTTGTGCTTGGATATAGTCATCTTGCCGATCATAAGGTAACCATTTTTGTTCGGATGGAAAAACCAATCGTATCCAGGGGGCAGAACTATGCGGAAACAAGGCCTGTATTTGGAGACAAGAAGCAAGTGACATTCTGTTACGGGAATTTTTTTTCAGAAAGAATTCCGAAATCCAATCGGAGTTCGCGGTTTTAGGGGCGCCCTTTAACAGATATGAAGTATTTGGTTGATTGGAATAATCGAGTTTATTAATACGGGTGCGCCATTCTGCGCGGGTCCAGGATATGCCAAAATAAACGATCGGAGGCGTAGGGGCAGGGTCCGCCACAGAAGTGGGAGGAGGGGTGATGATTGCTGAGGCGAGGGTGAAAGCAGTAAAGTAGGTGGGGTGGGAATGGGGCCACATTGTGTAGTTCGTCAAATAAAGACATCTCGCCGCGCGGGCAGGTTTGGGGATTGGTTACATTTGATTGCATTGATGAGATAGAAGTTTCAAGCTGGCCAAGGAGGGAAGCCGCAAGCTCGCTTGCGACAGTATCGAGTTAGTGTAGGACAAGCTCCAGTAGGGGGTCAGGTTCGGTTGGGATGAATTGATCTTGTATAGAGGGGTGCGATAAAGCGAGCTCATCACTAAGGCTGTTCATCTTGAAAAGAATATTCTCAAAAGAGGAGTTGGTTTGCCGAACGGGCGACAGTTGGGATGTCGATTGTAAGCATTTGTCAAAATTTAAGCAGAAGGATTGTTGGTTAGCTCCCGGGTGTGTGAGTCGGGGGATTCGTTGACAGAATAAGTAACCTGATTGACGATCGTCTTGTTATTATCACTAATGAGGGAGTTGTGTTGGATATTGATCTTTGGTGGAGAGATTCAAGGTCATCTATACATTTGAGACCATTCTCGAGACAAGAAATTTTGTCAGTAATTATCCTTAGGTTAGAGCTGTGGGAACTAATGTTAGCGTCGCTCGGGCATTTTATTGCCAGAAGGACGTGTGGCAGCGAGATATGCATGCATTCATCGCAGAAAAGCAGGAGATTGTCTGGGAAATCTTTAGCGCAGTGGGCATTTCACTTATTCAGTCCCACACAGGAGGCGTGATAAGAATTGCCGCAGATGCCCTTACAGCATACAAAATCGGCATTAACAACATTAATCCTACAAGTAGAGTTTTTACAAGGTATGGTGGAAAATGGTGCGAAGAGATGGGGGTGGGGGGTTGTGGGTGTGGGAGGTTTTGGGTGTGGGGGTTGTGGGTGTGGGGGGTTGTGGGTGTGGGGGCGTGTCCCTGTTGTGACAATGGCCGAATATAGATATTAACGGTGGAAGAGCAAGGCCCAAGATTATAGATGTCCGGCCTCTGTCCGTGAGCATGGTGCTCGCGCCATGGGTAGAGAGCTAGTCCTTGGATCGCTCGCCGAAATGTATCATTGACCGTCTTTCCTTCAGCCAATCTTGCGGGTGTGGCTTCACTGTTGATAACGTCTTTTATTCATCACAATGTTAGGGTAGGAATGCTTTCTTCCTTGATAATGACCATTAGTCAAGGCTTGATATTCTGGCTCTTTCTCTACCTCTTTCTTTGCTATTGCATCGGGTATGAGCCTGGGCTTCGTTGTGGCGCTGTGGCGTTCTGTACATAAACGGACATCGTACACAAGACAATTGAGAAGAACAACACAGAAAGAAAACGCAGTATTCAAAAAGCATCGGCCATATACCACCACGATAGCATAACAATTCCACATCAGTTAAGTATATCTGAATTTAGAAATCGTATTCGTACACGCGGCAGTTGCCCGATGTATTGAGCACTGATTCAATTTTTAGTGATTCTAACCGTCATAGCGTCCGTTCGAATCACACGCTCTTCACTATCGTTGCAATCGCTGTAATTGGTGACACCGGGGTCGTCTGTCTACAAACAGTACACAATCTCCCATAGGTAAACAGGACTTTACTACTACGGTCTCGACTTCTGCAAAGAGCACCGGCTTACTCGCTTGCTCCGTCGTTCGCACACGATGTTGGTCGTAACAAAGTTGCTGAGGGGGGAGTAGTGTGGCGTTTCTAACAGATAGGCACACAGTGCACAAGCAGATAGAGAAGAACAACACAGAAAGAAAATCCACTAAGCAAACAGCATCACCCGTATACCATGGCAATAACATAACAATCGCACGTCAGTTGAGAACACTTGACCTTAGAAATCGAGTTCGTACACGCGGCAGTGGCCCGATGTCTTGAGCATTGGTGTAATCTTTTAGTGATTCTAGCCGTCATGGCGTCGGTTCGAATCGCACGTTCTTCACTACCGTCGCAAAGGCTATAGTGCCCTCAGGTTTTATCCCGGAAAGATGGGATAGAGAGTAATAAGGCACACGAAAGGTTTACTTCCTCCATGTGGCTCATCATTTCGTATAGCCACACGAATTCTTACTGCTGTTTCTTTGTGTTCTCTGTATTGACAAGCTTTCGCTACAAGTCTTTTGCGGTCGATATCCTTAAACTCTCTCCGTCTGACAGGGTTTGCTTTGAGTGAAAATGTCACCTTGGATTGACCGTCCCCGCGTCTTGTGGTTGTCTATTGGAAATGGGGATCGTTTTTCCATTTTGCTGTCGACATCTCTTTTTTGTTTGATGATTGTCCAGTCCTCCTGGGTCTCTTCCAGTGCTGCTCTTTGGTATTATGGGGTATCATTAAGCTGCAAATCGGATTCTTCCATTGTGCCCTTGGTGTTGGACCTGCGACTGCCCAACCAAAAAATTGTGTCCTGCAAAACGGACATCGTGGACCCCGATCGAATTTGACGAATCCACGAGAGTTTGAAATAAAACTCTGCACCAACCGGCATTTAATTGTTCCGGGTTTGTTGGATGTAAAGTTTTCCAACTGGATATTGGTAAAAACCACCCAGGTTGGTCCGACACAAACTTGGACACAATGTGCACGTCATTTCTTACTAACGGGGAATTCATTCGCGATGCTTCCACATTTACTCTTCGTCCGGATCGTTGTCTACTCTGATTAATACCCTGGATGCTCGTGTTTTCCGGGAGCTCGAACAAGCCCAACCATTTTGCCTTCTTTCGAGTAACGAAGTTCAGTTCCGACCCGAAATCCAATATGGCTCGGCTTCGATCGACTTCCCACGGACATTAATTAGACGAATTCTTCCAATTCCATTCAATATATTAGCCTGTCCTGGTCGGGCTTCTTGACTCCTCAGGGCAGCTCCTTCGTCGGGGGCTTTGTTGTAGTGGGAGCCGATGTCAGTGACTTAGCTGTCGGTTCTACTTGTACGAACGTGTGATATCTTCAAACCACGGGATTGTGCAGACGACAATACAGTTTTTCTCGCTACTATTTACGATATATGATTGTTATTGTAATTGCTATCTTGCAGGACTTTTTTATGTAGAACGTAAACTCCGAAGATCATTAAATGTTTAGAATTTTACGGAACAATTGATTACCAGAGACAGAGATGGGCTTAGACGGAAAAAGTGACAATAAGCTTTGTTTCAAATCACAGCTTTGGAGCAACAATAACACGCCATGTAGATTTGTCAATACTTCTGCAATCGGACTGTGTCAGAATCAGCTGAGGAAGAGGTCCAGTACTCTTTTCCAATTTTACAGTTACTAGAGCTATTGTCGCCTATTTCGTTCATTAACGACCCTGTATAATACGTCGTATTTGTTGTTTAATTGAATGTTTTCAACAGACCTTCTATTGAACAAGACACATATTCAAATTTATGCTTATTCAATATTCAGTGTTTCGCTGGAAGTTTTCAATGGATCTTAGAAGCCTATATATAAGAATTTATAACAATACAGATACCAATTTCTCACTTATAATGGTAATCATCCATTCAGAAGTTTTGTATATGGATACCTCTACTCGGATATACCTCTACGCGACCTCCAAGCATGAGATGCATGACTTCATCCGCAACGCCAGGCGTGCTAGCGGGAAGCTGCGTTTTTCCTTGAATTGGAATTTTTTCCCAATCAAACTAAGATACTATGATTTCTCTTATATCCCGATGTATTAAGTTGTGAATTTAACTTATATACACCAAAAGTGTTAGTCTAAATTAATCGCCACGTATTTGTAGCATTTCAGCGCAAGGCTAACAACCTTGCCCGTAAAAATAAATTATTATGGAATATTTAACAAGCCTCGAGACTTGCTAAATAAGGCCAAGACCGGATCCCGGTTGTAGTGCCGATGATGATGATTTGTAGCATTTGCTGAATAAAATTGCGTATATATAACCATAACTCTATAACTAAAATACGTATATATAATTATAACTTCATCAAATTCTCAGTGGAACTTTTAAGCCATTTCATTCCTTTCCACCAGCGCTTGGTAAAATCAACCTAAGGTGCGTTGAATAGGCCGATTGCTCCTAATGAGAATTCTGATAGCAACAAGCACCGATATATTGACGTGTGCTTAATTATTTGTCGGGAAATTAATTGCATAAATAATTTTCAATCCAACAAGACCAAAAGGAGGGACCAGTTAAATAAAGTCCTTGATAATTTCCGGATACACTGTACCTAGACGAGCCGATAGTTAATTATAAGATTCTACTCTGCTAATGATGGGGCGATGATTTAAGGTCGCAGTGAGGAAAATTACAATAAATGATGAACGACCTCCGGATGGAATGCTCCACGTCCATTGCATTTGCATTAGCTCGACTCCAGCGGTGGGTGGTCGACATAACTCATGCTATTCAGTCGACAGACAAAGAGCAAACTGCAATATTGTATTGAGTAGCGATTAATTTGGGTGGCTCCCTCTATCTTGGAGCGAGTAACGAAAAGAGCTCTGATTTTTGAAGTATCCCTAAGAAGAAAACGACTTTTTTTTAATATCATAGATCACACCTAGTCATAGGAAACACTTTCCTCCATTCCGGAATCATTGCAATCTTGACAGTGGTTTATGGTAATAGGCGTCACGTTTGCGATTACTGTGTGATCTACGATTATGCAGATAGAAACGCAGAAGTTAAGAATTTGTAATTATTATAGAGCTTACGGTAATCGTGGCAATAACTATCTAACAGGCACGTTCTCGCCGCCTACAGCAGCACACATTCCATTGAACTCTTCCTCATCTAATCAAATTCAAATGGCAGTATGATTGGCACGAAGTGCTATATATACCGCTGCGCACAGCAGGTGTGCATCACCTCTTTATTTCTTCTTCTTGTTGTCGATTGTGCTTATCTGGCGTAGTGGCATCTCAGTACACAATACGGGTATGTTGGGGACACGTATCTGCGTCTAAGAATTTATTTTATGCAAATCCCTAGTTGGTTCTCCCTGCAAGGTGTAAGCTGTTTGCTTTTATCGTGTAGGTTAATGATTTATCTCGGATGGAGTTTGTTGCATTTGTAAGTCATTGTGGGAATTAATTGTAAGGCAATTTAATTTCAAGCACTAATCTTATTTGTTATACGACGAAACATTCTCGTATCTCGGCACTTTACTACGTGATGCGTGGTACAAGATATAGATGTTTACGTCTAGACAGGACAGCAGCTCCTTATATCTTATTGTATGTGTGGCTAGTGCTGTTGTTGTTTCTATCAATGTTGGTAATTAACTTAATTTAATAAAGCTGGGGGATTAACAAACTCGTGGTGGATGGGTGGGACAAAAACTACGACTACCTAAGAGAGAATACCTGACTAAAGGATAGACCCAATTGGGGTCACATTTGACAGAGTTGGGAACTTATAGACGGTGCGCTTTGATTTAATGCTCTATGCAGAATCTGGTACAATACATAAATATCCATATGTGTTGCAGTATTGACGGCAAGCACAATTTATACAATATTTGACATATTTTAGGTCAAAGAAAGATCGGTGACTGAGATAATGAGAAACAGAGTATTTTCCTTTTTACAATATTTCAACTTTCATTTTTTCCATTTTATTTTCACAAAGAGTCAATCAAGGAAAAGTTTCGGGCAACATTGAGCATAAAATGACAAATGCCACAGTGGGTTAACATTGAACAACACGTATGAAGATTTGCGTAGTGTATTTACGATAAGTAAAAGAATGTGTATTACGCTTCTATCGCCAAAGATATTTTTAAAAGGTGCAAGAAATCATGCGAACTAAATGGAGGTATCATGAAACCTGTCAACGCAATTACTGAAGAAACACTCTTTATGGAATACACCTCTTACATCCCACATAAAGCTAACTCTTCCTTCCAAGTACGAGGGTGGGCTGAAAAGTTTCCGACCTAACAAAGATACAAGACATTTTTTCTTAAAACGTATTTTTATTTTTCTACAGAGTTTCCTTGTAACTGTACACACTTCTCCCATCGATGCACCCATCTCTCTAACTCATCCAAATAGTACTCGTCGTTTTTCTCTGCATAATAACTGTTCACAAAGGTGATTGCCTCTTCATTTGACGAAAATCTCTGTCTTCCGAGCGCAGTTTGTAGATTAGGGAAAGAAAAGAAGTCCCCTGGGGCTAGATCTGGTGAGCAAGGCGGATGGTCAAGCAGTTCAAATCGTAACTCGTGGATTATCGTTGTCTTGGTGAAACGGGATTTTCTGTTTCTGCAAATGTGGCCGTTTTTCCGTAATTTCTGCCTTCAGTTGGTCAAGTAATGATGCGTAGTAATGGTTGTTCCTTTTTGAAGATAATCGATTAAGATAACTCCATGACTATCCCAAAAAGCACTGGCCATCATTTTCCCAGCAAAAAAAAACAGTTTTTGCTTTTTTTTGGAGCCGATTCCCCCTTTCCAGTCCATTGTTTTAACTGTATTTTTGTTTCGGGCGTATAATTATGTACCCCAGTTTCATCGACAGTAATTAATCAGCGCCGAAACTAGGATTTATTGCGCCTAAACTGCGTCAACAGGGCGCGTCGGAAATGTTCACTCGAACATGTTTTTGGGCTAACGAGAGCAAACACGCCACCCAACGCGCGGACAGGTTTCTCATGTCTAAATCTTGAATTAATATGTGACAAACACGTTCTTTGGACATTTTTAAAGCCTCTGCTATCCCTCTCATTTTAATTCGCCGGTCGTCTAGCACCATTTGGTGAACTTTAGTGATGTTATCGTCAGTTGTTGCAGTTTTTGGACATCCCGAACGTGCATCGTCTGCCAAGCTCTCATGGCCACGTTTAAATTCAGCTGTCCAAAATTTCACTGTGCAGAGTCCCTATACACAGAGTCCAACTCATCTTTGATTTGCGTAGGCGTATTGCCTTTCAAAAACAATAATTTAATGACAGCTCGATACTCAATTTTGTCCATTTTCACAAAAACACTCACATCGACTCACTCAAACGACTGTCAAATTAAACTACCCATCCAAAATGGCTAAAATGTTGGTGAGTAACTGTCAAAAGATACACAACCACAGTCACTAGCTTTTATTAACGAGTGCTGCTACCTTTACGTTGAGGTCGGAAATTTATCAGTCCACCCTCGTACACTATATTTTACTTCACGTATCCCAACACCATGTCGTTCCGAAAACAGAACTTTTAGTATATAAGACCATTATTAGACCTATTCTAATTTTCCGGTTGCCTATATGGTTGACAGTTTCGCCCACGCTGGCTAAAAACCTAAGATCTTAGAAAGAACCGTACGCAGGTCCGGCGTTGAGATGCACTACCAATCGCATAACAAAAGATACTCTAACATTGTAGTGCTCCAAGAAGCCCTACTATTTCCTTCCCACATACAAATTACCCACTAATCAAATTCCCATCCAATATCATCCATTCATACCCCCAAATCAACGTTGAATTCAATGTGAAGGAAATTGAACTAAAATCCAAACATCACAATGCATATCTTCAGATGCATCGTATGTACAAACAAACTCGTGTTAAATGAACCAAATGTCCATTTGGTTCGGATACAAAAAATTCCCAAAATCAAAATCAACTCCCAAAATAAATACGCGATAAACGAGCCAAATGTTCGTTTATCATGCACACACAAAATTCCTGAAAACTGAACACCATAATGCATATCTGCATATGCATCCTTTGTCCAAACAAACCCATGTTAAACGAACCGAATATCCATTTGGTTCGCATACACACAATTCCGGCAATCGAAACATCATAATGCATATCTCCATAGGCATTGTAACCAGATGTTTTATGAAATGCAAATAAACCCAAAGTCCCATCCAGAGTCCCATCCATATTCTCACCCATTTCCCATAGACTTTGAGCCCACTTGATGTGCAATGTAAACTCGTGTTTGCATTTGCCAGACTCCCAAATGAAGACAAACCTCAAAAAGAATCTAGATAATGGGCGATGCGTCCAGACTTTGATGAAGAATAAGAAGTAGACTAGAAGGCAATCAGTGAGTAGGGTGTGCGATCCTTCGAAATAAGGTTAATAATAAAACAAATCAGTTTTTGTTTTCGGCTGTGATATGGAGTTTTTTTGCCGCTGCGTTTCTGAAATTTGCTATTGCATCGCAAATTGATCGTTCTCTGCAGTTTGCCTTTTGATTAATGCCAACTGTAGTTTCGATAAATTCTTTTAGTGTGTGTACATTGACACTTGTGTGACATAGTCGTGCGGCGCATCCTTTGGATTATCCGGAAGGATTTAAGATACTCGTCCACGTATCTATCAGGATCTATACGGTAGCCCACTCTTCCTGGAGGAACGGCGGTGCACCAGGAATATAATAACAGACAAGTCTACATGGGCGCTAACGTTACGCCACTAATGGACTATGTAGCTAGAGCGATGGTAACTGGAATCGCAAAGATGTCCGATACTGAAAACGGTGTTATCAGAAACTTACTAGACAAACATGTCAAAAACGACTGGGAAACATTCCGTTACCCAATTTCAATAAGGGCATCCAACAGGAGCCTAAAAAAGAAACATCGTATTCCAGACCCGGCAAGCTCTTACGTATTACAAAAAAGTAATCACCGGAGTTAATAAATAAAGTAATTTTTTACAAAAAAAATATTCAATCATTCCTTATGTTATTCGAGTCTATATCTAGTATTCTTACGACTAATTGAGTTAAGACTGTTGATCCGTAGTTTTTTTCATTCCTCATGAAACCTCGACGTACCTTGTTGGTATCTCGGTGGTTATCAGTTGTTTAGTCATGGGATGTACTGATGAGTTTAATCACTGTGGTGATAGTTTTGAATCGTACTTCAGCGTTATGGGACTGTTATCCGTTGGCTTTGATTAGTGTCGTGACTTGGGTGAGTCATACTTCAGAGAGTATGTAAATGCTATTGGTAGGCGAGTCATACAGGAATGTTACCAATCCAGTTGACACCTTAACTCTCCCAACGGTCAGTAAGACATGTTATAGCGTTTGCGATGATAGTGAAGAACGTGTGATTCGAACCGACACCATGACAGTTGGAATCACCAAAAATTGAACCAAAGCGCAACCCATCAGGCCACCGCCGTGTGTAGGAATTCGATTTCTAAACTCAATTACATTCGACTGATGTGGATTTGTTATGTTATCGCTATGGTATATGGATCTGATGCATTTTCTTATTCGATTTTCGTTCGATGTCTTTCACTATTTCCTTTAGTATTGTGTGTATCTGTTAGAAACGCTACAGTGCTACGTTGGGTGAAGAACGACTTGTAACTTCCCTACGCGGCGACTGAGGGAGCTGTGCTCCTATTCGAAGCCTTTCGGTCTTCTTCGTAATTTCTGTGATCTTAGCAGGGTTCTTATTAGCAAGCTTATGATGCGCTATGATATCAGGGGAATTCTCTGATAAACATTCATTGGTACCAACACGCCCAACTGGATTCTTTATCGTTGTCGAGTCCATTACGTACCATAAATTCCCCATTCCACAGCTATTGGCGTTGAATTTAAATTCATAATTATAATTTTCATTTTTGGACTATGCTGTGCTGCAACACATGATGAAGAATGTGCAACAGACCTGATATAGGGTGTGGGTGATATTATGGAAACTGATGCTATCGGTGAGGTTCAGTTCTACGGTTGGTTTCTTCAAATTGGACTTCTTCGGACCAACTGGAGGTTTTGGGAAATTAATTGATGGCTTGTTGAGTTGAGTTATGATTGATTTATAATTTGCCACTTTGGTGGCATCGTCGTTGAGATTTATAGATCGATCTCTCCGATTCCCAGAAGCTTCAAAAATGTTCAGGGTTTGTTTCACTAGGCCTGGTAGAGGTTCGTTCGGCGTCATCAATAATGGATGCTAACCGTTTCGGTGCATTAGCAAGTGTAAAACTAACCACCGATGAGTCCGCACGTGCGCCTCTGCCTCGTGAGCCGTACCATCGGATCAATTGTGTTAAGTAAACACAGGATACCCTAATTGCATTATCGGTTCGCGCGTCAAGTATTCTGTGGGATCCGAAGTAAACAAACGGATTACCACAAACGCGTCCGAGTGTAGTAGTAAATTGTGCGGAAGTGTACAGTGCGGGAAAACGCATACCCTTTCCTTTCCTGTGTCTGTTTTCCTTTTTTTCGCACCTCCGATACGTCCCTCAGGCATCGATACTCTCGATTGATTTATAATCTTTGGAGGGTTTTTGGTGTTTTGAGTGGCATAATGTTCATCATGGAAGGGATGTGACCTGGATTTCGGCACGGATCTAGTGGGACACCTACTACAAGGGCATAACACCTGTAGTGTTTGCTTTCGCTTATCTATCGCCGGGTCCAACTAGCATCCTTTTCTGAGGCGGTATTGGTTTTCTGTGATAGGCAGTTTCAATGGAACGGGAATTTCGCATTGATCTTTGTAACATTCGGGGTCTAAGATGCAATTTCTCCTCTGTGTCTGTCCAGCTCTGTAACGAGAAACCAGCAATCCTTGTACTTAGCGAGATCCAATTAATAACGGATGCAGAAATTTCTGATTTCACTATACCCGGTTATGACTTAGTGTCTTTGTTCTTTCCGCATCGTGGTCTAGTCACATATATATGAAGTGATATTGCCTATCAGCTTCTGCCACAATATGGAATCTGCTCCAATCCAGAATTTAATTGGTCGTGGCTAAAACTTCACGTCCGTGAGCATATCATACAGTATTGCTTTTTTAACAGAAGCACAAACTTGGATAGAAACGCATCCTTTAACGAACTTGATGCTCTATCTGATTCGATCGATAAGACCTTGACCCTACATCCCCACACTGAAATCGTTATTGCGGGTGATTTTAATGTGCATAACTACACCTGAGTGTCAGTATGTTCAGCTCTTTGCGGAGTCAAATAATTTAACTCAACTTGTCAATGAGCCAACACGAATATAGATGGCCATTCCGCTAACACGCTGGACCTGTTTCTAACCTCCTACCCATACAAATATACAATTGAAGTTTCTTCGCCCTTGGGCACTTCAGACCACTGTGTCGTGTAAGCTAAATTTCCTCTAACCAATAGCTACGCTTACGAGAAAACTCCCAAAAGAACAGTATGGCGCTATGGGAAAGCCAACTGGGAAGGTCTGAACGACTTTTTTGAGAGGTTAAATTGGAAGTTATTTTTCCTCAATAGTGATATTGACTCTATAGCGGACACGTTGACGGACACGATTCTGTTTGGCATGCGAACCTTTATTCCACACAGAATATAGAGTAGCAAATCCCAGAGAAATATGCGGTTCGATTCCGGATGCAGAGAAGCCATTAAGGCTAAAGAGTTGGGCCTCTTGTTGTATAAATCAAACAATACTGAGGAAAACCGGGAAATACTTTTGACAGAGCTAGAAATGACTGCAATACGTATATTCACCCGCAAAGTTCTTGCACGACCAGAGAGTCAGACAAAATATTCTACGCTCTCCCACAGGTAGTAGAAACTTCTGGGCATTTGTGAAGAACATCTAAAACTCGGTCTCCTCATCCATTTTTTCGCTAATAGTCGATGACAGACCAGTCACCAGTGCAACAGAGAGAGCGAATCTACTTGCTGTATATTTTGCAGCCAACTCAACGCTGCCTGATATCACATCAGTTCCGCCTCAACTTAAGCATAAGCAGCACACCATGAGCCAGATTCATTTCCGAACGCGTACCGTTGCCGGTGCACTCAAGGAGATAAACGCACACAAATCCGCTGATCCGGATTACTTCGCCCCAATTCTCTTGAAGTGATGTTCCTCTTCACTCTCTAAATCACTGCGGAAACTCTTCCATTTGTCTTACTCTACTGACCGTTTCCCAAATAGATGGAAATCAGCGAACATTCAGCCAATTCCCAAGAAGGGCGACAAATCATCCCTTTCTTCTTATCGACCCATAGCACTAACTTCTATTCTCTCGAAGGTAAAGGAATCACTGATTAACCGTCAACTTACGAAATATCTGTAATCAAATGACTTCCTCAATGGCCGCCAATATGGCTTTCGTAGCAACAGGTCCACAGGAGATTTGATGGCGTACCCTACCGGAGCCATCCCATCTAGTACTTCGGCGAAAGCAAGGTTCTTGCACTGGATATCTCGAAAGAATTCAACAGAGTTTAGTATCCAGCCCTTTTATCACAATTACATTCATATGGAGTGTACCTTTCTGGCCGTACAACCAAGTGATTTTTGATGGTGTCAAATCTGCGTCCCATCAAATTAATACAGGTATTCCCCAAGGTTCAGTACTCTCTTCTTCGTCTTTATAAATGATCTTTTGTCCATTACCCACAACCCAATCCACTCGTTTGCTAATGATAGCACGTTGAGTTTCTCATGCTCATACGAACATTCCCGGCCAAACTCTTCGAACGTCAATACCAATCAGTAGGTTATGCTTACTAGACTGAATTCCGACCTCAACAATATATATCAATGGGAATTATCTAACTGAGTAAAGTTCAATGCTTTAAAAAGTCAGTGCTGTCTCCTGTCGTCAAAGGCGAACACCAAAGTAAATATACTGTCGATGAACGGCACTTGCATCGACGAAGGCAAGGAATTATCAATACTCTGCACTCGAATT
Source organism: Microdon myrmicae (assembly GCA_963931805.1). NCBI lineage: Eukaryota > Metazoa > Arthropoda > Insecta > Diptera > Syrphidae > Microdon > Microdon myrmicae. Next base: position 226,902,538 of record OZ007497.1, read on the forward strand.
AATTCGACTCTTAATTGGAGCGACCACAGTTTTAAAGTTTCGAAAGGTTCCTTAAGAGATGCAAAAAACACTTCACTCCATCCAACCTGGACACTATTTACATGGCGTATTATCGTCCCAAAATGGATTTCAACTCCCATATTTGGTCAGGTACATCCAAAACTGCACTACACGTGCTCGATAGAATGCAAAAACGAGCAGTGAAACTTATTAGGGACCCAGCTGTGACTCGATCAATTCCGTCGTTAGAACATAGGCGCAACGTATCGCGTCTATCTCTCTTCTATAGGTATTATCTACGGTCATTGCTCAATTGAACTTGCTGGATGTGTTTCGCCTCCTCAGACATTTTCCCGCGATTCCCATGAATGATCATCAGTTCACGTTGAAAGTCAACTTCAGTCAGTCCTTAGCCGAACTACTCGAATGTGGAATATTCTACCTGATCATGTGTTTCCTCGTCCTTGTAATGACCAGGCATTTAAGACCAATGCGCATCGATCGCACTGTGCTCAGACATTTAAGGGTACTCGAAAATCCCCTTTGTGCGCCCGTTTGTGTAAAAAAATAAAAAATTATCACATAATTTGATGTAAGGGGAACGATGTTGATTGGTACATGTTAAAGGTGCGGCAGCGATCCTTTCACCAGAACTGAACTTCACATGTTTCTTAAAGCCGCCATCATTGTCGGTTGAGTTGATTGTGGTCTGTTTTATACCTTCTTCTGGCATTGATACAATAGTTGGGATGATTATTTGTTGTATTACCTTCCCCTTCATCCTCTTCGTGAACGTCATTAAGGATGTCGTACGTCGCCTTGTTGCGATGAATATACGTGGTTTACCCATCGACTGACGCAGAGCCAAGCTCAAGTAGCGAAAATGTAATTTGGGCACGATGCCTGGGCCATATTGCAGTTCCTCGGAAGAGTCAAAATGCAGCTCGTTATTAGTCGCAATTTCATTTATTTCTGGAACAGCAACCATTTTCTTTTTATTACAAAGATTAGTCACCTCACTTGGGGAAGTTGGCGTTCTCGAATTCTGATTTATACTTAATGTATTATTTATTTTGTGGTTGTAATGGGACGATACTAAGTTCGTATTTCCCGCGGAATGATTTTTAAGAAACATCGACGAAGACGAGGGAGCCTGAGAGCCAGACGGGCTCGGATTAGATACTATTCTAACCGGCGCGTTCACAATGCAGCATTGCTCTTTATTCAATAAACCTTTATGCGAATTCGAGTTATTTGGTGAGAATGCTTTAGTAGTTGTACTGGTAGTCGTAATAGCCGCCACGCGCGTTCAACTATCACACCCGTGTTCAGACTTTAACTAATGATTCAGTTGCTGTACGTCGCCACTGATGCCCATGCCATTGTTAGTGGTGTCCCTGTGGCCGTTTCCACTCTCGTTGCCGCTGCCGTTTCCACTATGGTTGCCTCTACCCGCATCGTTGTTGTTGTTAGTAGTTATGACTGCTGTATTATTTCACATATTACACGTTATTCCTATTTGAATAGTAACTGGCCACCTGTTTCATATTTCCACTTATTTATATTGTAAATTCCTTCATACACACCAATCTCCTGAACACTAAGAAGTTCCCGCTGACGTTATTATTTACAAAACAAACTGTACTCATTAATTCGTAATCATATAAGTCTGCCCTCAAGTGCTCATCACCTCCGCAAAAATCGAATTAAAATTCCTCAAGCACCAAATCTTTCTGAAACCATACTGACGGACCTTTCTACAGCCAAATACAACCGCAGGATGCATGAAAGGTCAATCAATTCCAATCCTCGGTCTCGTGGGATAAATCCCATTGTCGGTATCAATTGTTTATGGCTGAATGTCGACCGGACAGAGATTTTATTATTTGAATATTTCTCCAGCGCTACTACGTTCTACTTGGCGCGAAATCCAGTCTATGCGACTTCCATTCATTTGGGTGACTGATGGACGACGAATGAAAAGAGCAGAGACCTGGGACCCGAACAGTCCCTACATGCCTATTGTAGGTCGAAGACCATACTATTATTTAGTTCGTATTCACCGCGACCAGACTTAACAGCATACTATAAATTCAACATAGTGCAATTTTAAGTGGGCACGAACCACACGGGGCAGTTGGATTCCCATGCTTTTGGCTTGTACTGCAGCTTCATTGTAGTTTACAGGTCACAGCTTCTGTCACCGAGGCTAAAATTGTCCATTCACATTTCCATGTGTGGCAATTATTCGATTTGTAATTTGCAATTCACTTTTGAAATGGTTTAGATTTCACTTCTTATCTGGAGTGTTTGACAAATAGTTTCAAGTGATGAAAGATGCTGCAATTTATATCGATTGAGTATTAATTGGGTTAGCAAACTTCTGTTGTCGCCTTTTTCTGATGATAAGATTTAGAGCAAGGAAATGGAATAAAGTTTAAGCCTTAGTATGAAGCCAAATAAATATAAACTCCTTTGGGAAATTTATACTACACACTTTCATTCATTTTGTTTTTATTTATTGCTCAATCCTCCAACAAGGTTACTGCCTTAAGAAATTTCTATTTCGGATTATGTTAGTTTCATCCGTTGTGGGTATCCTAAGTAAATTCAGGATACGGAGTTTCGCTTATCATATACTAAGATCTTTGTGGAATCCAAATTAAGCAAAAGACAATGCCAAACGCATTCGTTCTAACTTAAATTTCATTAGGGATTCTATGGAGAAATTTTCTATAAAAGCATAATACATATGGTGATTGTTTTCACTCTTTATTTGCGTCGATCTGTGCAACATTTGTGACTTAAATTGCATGTGATGTCTGTCCACGTGGAAAATCACAGACCAACTGTTCTTACGCCAAGCAAAATCATTAATAACGAAATATCAAATCACCATCACCCTGTATTCAACTTTGTGTCGCTGTTCTCCGCGTCATATGATGAAAAGTAATTCATAATTTCGCTTCTTTAATTACGAAAACTTATCTGAAAACACGTAGGTTAAATTCGATCAGTAAGCTTCTTTCTATATCGATGTGAACGTATGTATTTGGTGTTTGAAAGATCTTTGCTGATGCTTACCCAGCTGCATTAATTGAGTCCAGTTTTACACCGATTTGCATCCCTACGATTTCAGCAGAATATACTAAAGTTTTTAAGACAGGGGAGCCACATCCATATGATGCTTTTTTTTTAGATATATATATATATATATATATATATATATATATATATATATATATGTGTATATATAAATACACTTTTTTTATTATACTGCTCTCAGGAGAGGTAAACCCATAACCCCGAGCTGCCTCCAAATAACCGTTGCAGTTCCTCTTGAACAGTTGCATTGTAGTGCTCCAAGAAGCCCTGCCATTTTCCTCCCATATTACATTTTCCTCCCACATTACATTTTCCGGCCACATATACACAAATCCTACCTATAACAAAATCCATTTCATATCCCCAACATAACATTGAATTCAATTTCAAACCAAATCGAACTAAACGTTCAAATTCTCATTTATTGAATTCAAATTCATTTATTCAATTCAATGCATTTGTTCGATTCAATTTCCTAAAATCAAACAGAATAATGCATTATTTTCCCATGTATGCTAAAAGCAATTAGCACCTAAAAAACCTACAAGATCCAAAACCTAAAAGTGCATGTGTCCAAAGAAAGGCATATCTATTCGATACGCTGACACACAATTCTTGCAATCATAAACATCCAAACGCATACCAGATGTTTTATGACTTGTTAATAGACACGGATTCCCAGATCCTAACCTAACAACCAATTTCCACGGATCTTGTGGCCAGATGGCTAACACAAACAAAAACTCCTAGAAAGGATCAAACGATAAGTGGCGATGCGTTTTGACCTTCGAAAGAAGATAAAGAAATGAGGATTTGAATTTTCGAAGTGAGAAGGTGACTTGACGGCAGTCACACTTTGAAAGAGGACTTGAAGAGTCGCGGTTCTGTGGAGAAGGTATCGTCCTTAAAACGTTTTTCAATCAGTAAATAAAAAATATTTCAATGAAGTAGCGGTTAAGTGTTAAGTTCAGTGTACAAATAAGAACATATTTCAGAGTGTAACAAGTGAAAGCTAAATTGTAAGTGTAATACAATAAAGTCCAAGTACTAAGGAACAGCAACTGATTTTCCTTTTAACGTTTAACTTCGTTCGAGTAGCAACACTGGTCCGTTGGTCATCTGTGGTACCGTCTTCTCCGGGTTTGTTTAGTGAACGTGATAAAAGTAAACCTGTGACGGCACATAAACTAAATCTACCCCCTTAGGACCAACAATCATCAGGAATCCACACAGGATGCCCTCGTTCGTTTCTCTTCCTCGGTAATACGAGAAGCACGGAAGCGAACTGATATAGCACACAACAGCAGGTTGTAACGCTCCCGCAACACTCGCGCGGGAACGGAGTTCTACATCTTTCCCACTCTATAAGGGAACGAGTTCTGATGCAGGGATGTTCGCGCCGTCGCGAGATGAACCGCATACTGGTGCCCACTGTCGGATGTCATTACTTATAACTCAATAATCAATATTGAACCCTTGGGATAGAGTTTCATAGTTTTTCCGTTCTATTGTTACAGTCCGGCGCCATGCTTCCTCGGATGAGGGAAGAGCGGGGACCTTTTATTATTTCTTTATGTAATATTCTTTTATCAATTCGCGTTGCAATGTTTATTCGCTCCGTTTGTTTGAGCAATTTATTGCCATTGATAATCCATTATCAAAGAAAGAAATTATTCCGTCTCTTCGATATATTTATTTTAAACTCTCAAATCCACAATACTTCCTTAATACTTAACTCTCAAAAACTAAACTGAAACTCAACTTATTAAAACTCTAATCTCAAACTCCTACTTCAATAGCTAAACTCAAACTGATTTTACAATTAGAATTTCTCTCTACTTATGGAACTTTGTGTTCTAATTTTCTGTAAATTATAATATGAACAAAACAAATTTTCATAAAGTATTCCTTTAGTTTCTGTGACTTTTAAATTGAATAAAATTTGAACGAAAATCAAAGCGCTCTGTTTTGAAATAAAAAGGGGCATGTTATGAAATGTACTGTAACTGTAACTGGCTTGATATAATATTGAGTAGGTTTATTTATGGTATGTATTAAATGAGATGTTAGATATGTACGGAGATTCAGTGTTAAAGCTAATAGGTGGTGGCAGCGGTGGGATTTTTTTTTCCGCCAGGCAGACTCTATAATGAAATGAATTTTTAGACAGAGATATGCGTTGAGAAGTAAACCAAAAATGGGTGAGCCTAGCAAAATTGCCTGTGGGGCGCAAATAAACAGATTTCCTCGAATCACTTATGGGGGTTGAGGTATGGATGCCACCGTATGGCACAGGATTCACTTAATCCCCCAACACTTCACTGAACAAATAGCACTTCGAAACGTAACCAACGAGGGAGGAAAGAAAATAAACACAAACTGTTGTGAATTGAAATAGTTTTTTTATATTTTCCTAATATGGCTTGAGTTACAGTTGTTCCTTGGTTTCGAAGTAACAATGATTAACTTATATTTATTTTTAAATTAATTAACATTTAGTTTGTTTTTTTTTTTATTTAGATTACACTGGTATTTCCTTTGAATATGATAGATACATAAGTACTTCCAATCAGTTGATCATTCTCGACGATGCGCACCCTACGAGGGTTGAAATTCCTTTTTTTATACCGACTGTGTTAAAAGCAAAATAACTCGCGACTCCTGTTGTGTGTACGAACACCTCGGTGGATGAAAACTGACTGCGCGCGATGGTGATCGAGATGTCACTGACTTGAATCAGGGGTGAAATTCGTATCCCACACACAGGACAACCAAAAGAGACCACGCCTCTGCTCTCTCAACCCCACGCCCGTCGAAGTATGGGTAACGGACATGGAGAATGAGAGAACAGAAAACATGGTATGCTGTGATCTCGGGGTAGTTTTGGTTGTGTGTGTTGGTATCAGATGCAGCTACTGACACGACCTACTGACCCAGTGGTACGGCTATGGTGTAGTTAGATCGCATTGAACCATGGAAAGACAGAAAAGCGAAGGAGAGGAGGACCAAGCTGATGGTATTCACCTGCAAAAAGAGATCATTTATCCTAAGTGAATGGGTGATCTGGGAAACGTCAACAGGACCCCGCTGATGTTTGGGAAATAATCAGCGTGAGAACCAGACTCTAAGACGCTGAAATAACCCCAGCGATTTTGCTATGATGCAACAGCGTCGTTCGTTTAGACTTGCTGTTGCTAACCGACATTATGAGATTTCCGATGGGAAACTCATGGTTAGCAAGAACGGAGTTGCCGTATGACAAGAATGTAGCTAAACTCGATTATGCATTATCTGCATAGGAAGATGAGTTTAGGTATACGTCCGTTTAACATGTTTTACAGGGGAATAACATATAAAGGAAATGAGTAGGTATGACGTGCTGAAGGCGGTCGAAATTAGGTAGGAATTGTGGTTGGAATTGTGCTTGGAATTGTGGGTTGGTTCTCATGTAGAATAGAGAAACCCCCACACACTCGACGATAACATCTGTTTAACAAAGGTCGGCCACGCGCCTTCGATGTGGTCGTAACTGTAGTCAATCCACAAACTTGTTTTCCTACACAACATGAACAAAAAACTCTCCCTGTTACTTAGTATCTTAAGGCGCTATGACACTGCTTCTCATGACAGAAATACTATTTTAGACAAGTAATTCAGACTCAATGAACTGATGACGTTATCTCTACCGCCTTCCTACGGCAGGTAGGTTGAATCATATAGGTGACTCGGTATAAGCTTTGAATTACTGTATTGTGGATTTTGAAGACATCTAAAGTTGTATTTTTGATTTGCCTTACGACTATAGACCGAAAACGACGAGCAACGTTGCGCTTTCTAATTTTTTTGGCACTCACGTTGCACAATAACATGGTCTTTTGGACACACAAATAAAATTATAAAATCTACTAACGTGGTTCGGCTGCAGTTGGCGATGGTTATCTCGGCGTAATGGTGATCCCTGTTTAAAGCGGATCCTCAACGTGCTTTACACATTTTTGGAAATGAAACACTCGCCACTTTATTTTTAGTCCTTGTATTTCAATTTCATTCTCATAAGTTTTCTTGTAGTCTTCACGTAGTTTTGTATACATTGGTCGGTGGGCAGAAATATACATTTAGTTACTGTTAATACTCGTAAGAATTCAAAGAAGTTTAAAGTTGTCAAATTGATTTTATTTGATTTGTCTCTTTTCTTCGAAAATTCACTTTTTACATTTATTTTACTTTATACAAACAATTTCATTTCACTTTACATGCTATCATTGCGTCGCACTAGTACACTAGTGAATTTTATTCTATTTGAAAATCCACTCTATAGATTTATTTTACCTTATATAAACAATTTTATTACACTTTACATACTATCGTTGCGTCGCACGACGTTTGTTTCTTATTACGCACCACTGACGCTTGCGCCACGGACGCTTTCAATACCACACTCAAGCCTCTCTCTGTCCGCTTTAATTATGAAAAAATCTCTTTCCATTACACCGACGCAAAACCTACTTGAATAGATATCACTCAGAATGAAATATATTTAGTAAATTGTAACCAACGTGCTGAAAGTAATCCAGAAGAAGCTTTTAAGACTAAAAACTATCCGCCTGGATGCAATTGCTGAAGACTCTATTTTGAAGGTGACGACGCCGATGTGTAAAAAGAATCATATTTATGAATACAAAAAAATTGGTCTTGTTGTTTTTCTAACATTCCCCATGCATATAAGAAAACTTACGAAAGAGTTCAGCTCGGTGAACTGTAATACGCGGTGCAATTATCTCGTGCGCTGACTAATTTACCAGAATGTAGTCGGTGTAGAATATTAGAGATACCATTATCTAGCGATGTACATCAGCCATGCAATATTTGAGAATTATAAATAATAATAAAAATAGATGTAGAGTAAGAAAAAGGTCAGCGTATTTAAGACCCCGAGGGCCCAATCCAATTGTTTCTAGCAGGGCTGAAAAGTCCTAAAGGGGATATTCGCTTAATAGACCGACAGGGCTCGAATGCCGTAAGTATCAGCCAGATTAAACGAGAAACAAGTCGGTTCGTAAGCTGATTCAATCTTATTTATTCTCAAATATGTCTGTGCTTAAATATTATTTCTCCGATCAACATTTCCATTGCACACCAATGTCAAGTAGGTCAGAAGCCATCGTATTTCTACCATTTAGTCCTGACCTAAAAATTACGTTCGTCATCTCAAATATATATTGCACATAGCATGGCAAATCCACAATGACTCACTTTTCAGATGACATGTTAATAGGGGAGTGCCATGCACCGTGATCTTATACTATGCATGACACACATCCATCGGAACATCTGGGAAATGAGTATTGTAATGTCATACTTTTGCTTTGGCGTGTGTGGTCAGGTATTTCGTTTCAATGACCGTGGACATTGAATTATGATCCAATTGTCGGAAAAATGTGTTTCTGTTTCAATGGGTACACTACAATCGATACCTTCTACATCTGAGGATCACATCAATGAGTTTCTGTTGGATCTTCGGTCCCACTATTAGACTGGCATTCGCATCAAACACAACCCTCAACATGGTTGAACTACTGGATTCCTTAAAAATCGCGAGATGACGAATGAAATAATGGTGAGGGATTGATGTCACTTGATAGATGTTTGTAATCTCCTGAATGAGGCGGTGGCGGTTCCGCCAAACGGCGCGGATCGCTTTCCTAAAAAACCCCCATAACTTTCACCTAGTCTGCATAAGCTTTCGCTAACGCAATAGCATTAGCATCTTAAATGCTTCACGCATTAAAGAGAACAAATTTGTAATCGAAAAAGCTCCTGGAAAAGAGAATTCTTACCTGCATGCATAACTTCGCATTTAAAATCCCCTATAAGAGTTCTCTCCAAGCGTATCATAAATTCCCTGAAAGAAAATTCATCGGTTCATATATAATACAACCGTATAATCAGGAAATCTTACCCTCGAATTGGCTTATCCCAGCTTCATCATGTGTATCATAAATCACCATACAAACACATTGGCTGACGACCTACACCCAAGGGACCAAAACAAATACACGCATCTCTTGGCACCAATTAAATCCTACAGCATAAGCAAATGCAAATAGGAATTCAATGCTTACCCTTACCAGTGATGCCATAAACACCATTTCTCGGTAATCTAGCTAAAGCCCGTTAACACCATTTCTTAGAGGCGCCGCGTCTATTTATTTAGCCGCGACGCACAACTCAAACAAAGATCCAATTAGCATCGGACGAGTTTCGGTTTTGTTTGCTTTACCGGACTCGTATCCCATGAATGCACATTTTCCCTTTCTTTGTTTAGATTCTTTCCCATGGCTTTGATCCATAAAAGAACCAATGTACACACATACATGTGCACTGTGGCGATCTTCTGTATGAGATCTGTTTGGTTACGGAGTCGTGGTTGTAGTGTTGAGTACTTTGGCCGAAAAGTGTCACAGCCACCGAATATTCCCAACGCGGTCCAGTTCACATCAATTAACTTTGTGGTATTGTTAATCGTTAATATGTAAATTTCCCCACTAAATAAATAAACACCAATTTCCCTAGTGAGCGCGGTCCAAATAAAACTGTGTATATTGATAAGAAACAAACAATAAAATTAATTTAAAGGGGTGATCACCAACCAAAACTAGTGTTTTATTTCTCTCGGTCGGTATCAGTGTGTCTTGCTGCGTTTTGGACTTAATCCTCGGTTATCGGTTAATTGCGGAACAGATGAACTAATAGTGATGTTTGTGAGAGCGAAGTAGAACCCTGCGCCCATGCGGTGCCACGACTTCGCCCCCCACAAGGCCATTGCTGATGTATTCACTCCCTGTATCTGTTATGGAGGGCTGAGTTAGCCGTGAACCTCTTCTCCAACTGGTACAGGCATTGCAGGGCTCCGTGTTGTGATGAACCCAGTGCCCGAGGTGTGTGGCCTTGAAGGGGAGCGCAACCTGGTATATTCTATCAGGCAAGCGATTGGTGTAAGCCAAAAAGTGAGACTCACAAACGTTGTGCTCCTCTAACTCGTACGTGTCGAAAAGTTGTTCCTCTGTCCTCCAAAACTTACGGACTTTCGTCTCCAAATCAGACAGTTGCAGGAAACTGCTTACAATTCTTTGTACCTCCCCGTGGATCCCGCCAGTTAAAATGTGTCTTTTGATCGCCTGGGGCCACGCTATCCACACGACTCGGGCATTGCTGTGTTCGGTGGCTAGAAGACAAGCTTATTTTCGCATATGTCCAACTGGCACACGATGTTGACCCGCTCGTTGTCTTTCCGCCGCCAGGAATTTATTACAAAGGCGGAAAGAATGATGAACCTATGATACACTCCACACATTCTGCTCATCCGAGATGGTCCGGCCCGGGTGGTGAAAGTACGCCTCGTGATTGGCTGAGGATGAGCGCTGCCCCTGAAACTGAAAGATGTTTCAAGCTGTTGGAGCTCTCCACCCGGTAACTCGGCAAATTGTAAAACAACCTTAGTTGAACATTGACCAGAAATTTAATGGAATAAATCCGTAAATATTAACTAGACCAGTGGACCAGTGTCCTTATACTTTCAAACCATTCCAAGTTTTTGAGAGGAGTATATGGTAGAGATTTGTTGATCCGATTTTATGTAGATATGATTTCAGAGGTAATTATTAAATATAAATTAAATATAAATGTCCTCTGTGTAGCGGAAAGAACTGCACTCAGAATTTTCGACAATGAACCTTGTAGATGGAAAAGATCCTGTTCACAACGAAATTTCATCTAGAATTTGTACCACTACACTTCTATGGAAAGTTTGGAACCGTTAGATTTTGAACACTGAGGATACTGGTACCATCCTACATTCATGACTACTAGCTGAACCATTTCCCAAGTTTACTCTCAAATAAATAATCCATTATAGTTATATTTCGATTGGAATCGTTGAACTCAGATATTAACACATAATTTATTCGCAGAATGTAATCACTGTTAATTAGATTGTAAACTACTAACAGCCCTTGAGAATTTTATGCCTAAGATGAAACTGATCTAGTACAATGCATTTTTGTTTTTTTTGGCAAACGATACTAACTCGTTCACATCGTGACATCAAATTATACAAAATAAAAATAAAACCAACTAGCAACGATGCCTACCACATAAAACTAATATATTAAGATAAATGTCACAAATAACCAAACACACTCGAGCATAAATTTAATCATTACCTCTATGATATTTTTCCTTTTATAGACCGCTGCACTTGGGATCTGCTCTTACGCCTATGCACAACTTGCCCCCGGCTCAAACACATACCTGCCTCCAACAACAAACGGGTACAATTATCCAGAACCAAAAAAGCCATTTCCGGTAAGTGATTAACAGGAGCTCAATAGAAACGACTGATATTTATTCAAACGTGATTAAATAGACGGTGTTGAAATTAAGATGGGAGATGTAGTGGGTGCAGAAAGTAAAGAGATCGTTGCTTTGACTCAAGTCAATTAATCAAATATGCTGCTTTAAAACCAAGTACATCTAATTACTTGACATGATTTTTACTGAAAGAAAATTAATTTATATGGCGGTTAAAGTAGATTTTTGTAGAAAAGCGACCTAAGTAAATATTCATGGTATATAGCCAGAGTGATGAATCGCGAACCTTTTTAATGTTTTATTTATATTTAAACAAATTACAAAAAACGGAAATTTTACTCATTTATAATTGTTAAGAAAAATTTTAATATATTGGGTTACACCACATGAAACGTCCGATTTTATACCAAACATTTAAAAGCCAATATTATGTGTCCGTACATTTTTATTCAATCAAAGTAGGATCCGTTGGCGTCTATGATATTCTTGATGACATGAAGATGGCAGTCAGTTGGGGAAATGCCAGGATAGTACGGTGGATGCGGAAACATTTCAAATCCCAACTGCATCAGTTATTGCACCGTTACTTGTGCAATACGGGGTCTAGCATTGTTTTCATTTTTACATTTTTTATTTTCTTTTAATATTATTTGTTTCTAAATTATATGCCAAACAAAAATGCTTAAATTCTAGCATAATTATCTTATATTATATCTTACTGATCCTAAGCAGACGCTCTAAACTAAACATTGCATAATTTGCCTTTCGGCGACAGAACTTTGCTTGACTGTATTTAGGACTATTTGGATGACAAAGAAAAATTATGAAAACTTTGTGTCGAATTTTTTTTTTTTTTTTCTTAAAATTGAACTGGTTTTTTTTTTAACTTAATTTAAAAGAACTTAACTTAATTCTTATACTACCCTAATTCTAGAAAAGCTAAGTCTGTGTAAGGTGGCTGATGATATTGTTATTCTGCCGACATTGGTATCCAGGTCTTTATTTGCCATTCAAACACCAGAACTGTTGATGCTGTTTAATATTATCGTCCCGGTCTCTGTGGGAGATAGCCCTACTGAAGCGCAAGAGTTCTTCTTCGGTGCGCGTTACTTCTCGGTCGTAGCACAATCGCCCGTCTACCGATGATCTACTTACATGAGAGATCAGCGGAATTCCGGATCTATCCTGTAAAAGCCCCTTCATGTCCAAATCAAGGAACGACGCTGGTGGAACAAAGTCGCAGTGACGCACGCTATCATCGTACAGAGTGTTTAGATAATAAGCCCCGAAAATTAGGTCATTGGACGAGCTTATGGCTCTCGCAATATGTCCTCTGATTAATTTAATCATAAAATTATCCACCCTATTAATGTATGGTTCATTATAATGGGTTTTCCAATAGGCACTTGACAATTTTTTTTCGGTAGCAAATTTTTTATAATTTGCTGACGTTGTTCGTTCGTGTACTTAACCATGATGAAAATGTTGAGTTTACTGACAGTGACAGTTCGATGATTAGTGAAAGAGTGCGTTCACAAATTAAATTGAAAGTTGTCAAGTCCCTAGTGTATAACCCTATATAAAGTCTCATTTGAATAATACTTGTTTATAGTCCGATTCCGGTCTCCGATATAATCTGAGACAACTTCTGAGACACTTCCTTTCGAGCATCCGAATCTTTTCCATCAAATTTGACTTATGTTAAACCATACTGGAGAACCATATATAAACATTCGCCTGATTAGCGTCATGTAGCATATGTTTTACCTTCTGTCAAGTTGGCTACTATGAAATCGCCTCCTTGTCATACCAAAATGTCGGTTGAAATACAGATATTCATCTAGCCAAATGCCAAGGTATATAACTACACTCTTGGTTTCCAGTTTGCCTCCATGCGGACCCACGATAACTAGCTTTCGCAAATTTGTCCTTGTGTCGTTCGTGGCTTTATACAATGGGGATGGCTTCACATTTCTGGGAATTGATTTTAAGTTTCCAGTCGTCCCAATAGCGCTGCACTTTGTTGAAGTCTCGCTGTAGTAAACTATTTATGATCTCACCTTTCGGAGCTGTGCTATAAATTATGAAATCGTCTACGTCGCTAATGTAAATGTTAAAAAGAATCGGAGAAGGTACCGCTCGGTTTTTTTTTTTTTTTTTTTTTTTACCCCGATAAGGTAGGCCATCAAATCTCCTGTGGACCTGTTGCTACGAAAGGCATATTGGCGGTCATTTGATTCCAGATATTTCGAAAGTTGCCAGTTAATCAGTGATTCCATTACCTTGGAGAGAATAGAAGTTAGTGCAATGGATCGATAAGAAGTGAGGGACGATTTGTGGCCCTTTTTTGGGAATTGGCTGAATGTTCGCTGACTTCCATCTATTTGGGAAACGGCCAGTAGAATAAGACAAATGGAAGAGTTTCCACAGTGGTTTAGAGAGTGAAGAGGAGCATCTCTTCAAGAGAATTGGGGCAATGCCATCAGGACCAGCGGATTTGTGAGCGTTTATCTCCTTGCGTGCCCGGGCAACAGTATGCGTTCAGAAGCGAATCTGGCTCATAATGTGCTACCTATGCTCAAGTTGAGGCGGAACTATGTGGTATCGGGCTGCGTTGAGTTGGCTACAAAGTAAATTTGCTTTCCCTATTGCACTGCTGACTGGTCTACCATCGACTATTAGCGATGGAATGGATGAAGAGACCGAGTTTTGGATGTTCTTCGCAAATGTCCAGAAGTTTCTACTACCTGTGGGAGAGGGTATTCTTTTTTGTCTCACTCTCTGGTCCTGCAAGAACTTTGCGCGTTGAATGTACACATTGCAGTTGTTACGGCCACAACCACCCATCCCATAAAACTTACCCCTTTGGAGCCAGTCTCCACCACTAACGGCGACACACGCTAAAAACATCCACTTAAAGATGTGACATTATCTAAATCAAAAGCATTGCCCCATACAGCAAATGGCCCCACATAAATGGATAGCAAGCAAATCGAACTAAACGTTCAATTTGCGCTAATCAATTAAACCCCAAGCAAATTGAACTAAACGTTCAATTTGCTCACATAAAAAAAAACAGACATAATCATCGAACCAAAGGTTTACCACAAAAACCCCCTAAGAGCCAAATGTGCAAGCCAGATGCCGTCTATCAAACGAAGTTACTGAGAATCATAAAAATGCGCGCCAGCAATTTTATGATCCCTTAGAAAAATGGTTACCTAAAACCATTAAAATAACCAGCGCCAGTTTCCTTTTTAACAAAACTAAGTTAAAACAAACAACAGGCAATAAAACCAAATGCATGTTCGCCTGGGCGCTATTGATCTTTCCTTCAATCGATTTCCCACGGAAAAAATCCTTGCCCATTCGGTTAAAGAAAACAACAGGCGCAATAAAAACACTATTGATTTTTCTTTACCGAAAAAAGGATCAGGCGAGAAAAATGAGATATCCTTTTATCTGCCGAAGGAAACCAGATTTCGATGCTAAAGAAAAGAATGAGACGAGAATGAAGTTGGGTTTGGTATCTCGACCGAGACAGGGAGGGAGTAGAGAGTTGGTTGTAAGACTTCGTCCAGAACGGACGTCGAGAGTGGGAGGCTTGACTCCATCCGTGTAGAACGGGATTTTGTAATAGTGCACGAAGTGATATCCCTGTGATAGTTGACTCGTTAAATAAGATCGGACGTCGAGCGGAATGAAAGAAAGTGTGTTCTTGTGTGTGTTGTGGATATAAGTTTTTTATACTATTGTGAAGTGTGTAGGAGTGCAGCATATGTGTATAAGGCATGTAAGTGAATTACACAGCAAAAAAAAAACGATTGATTTAATTATTAATAAAGAGCAATAAATTAAGGTAATAAACAACCGTAAAAAGTGTGTTTCATTGACAATCGTTTAGTGTACACAAGTGTATGGTGAAGAGATACCTACGTACATTACACAGTCATTTGTAGCTCTCTTAAAGATTTTCCGGTTTTCCTCAGTATTGTTTGATTTATACAAGCGGAAGCTCAAATCTTTAGCCTTAATGGCTTCTCTGCACCCGGAATCGAACCACATATTTCTCTTGGGTTTGATAGTCTTTACTCTGTGTGGAATAAAGGTTCGCATGCCAAACAGAATCGTGTCGATCAACGTGTCCGCTATAGAGTCAACATCATTATTGTTGCAAGGCATTCTTGATATTATACGTTTTATTAGAGGTCACATCACCACTTTTGACAACGAACCTCCTGTCCTTTAACATATCGTAAAGTACATAGAGTAAAGGCTTATATATGCCATGTCTGACAAGTTTGTAATATAACCCTTCGATCCAGACGGTATCAAAGGCTTTTTCCAAGTCAATTAGACAGACACCTGCGCATTGGTTCTTATATTTATTCCATTCTATGTCGAAGACCAGTTTGGCTGCGGCATGTGTAGTTTCATGACCCGTCTTAAAGCCTAACTGGTTATTCGGAATAACGTTGTTGTCTTCTACCCATTTTAGCAAAGCTTTGTTAATTGTCTTCTCGTACACTTTAATGATACTTAGAAGTAAACTTATCGAACGCGTGTTCATTGGGTTTGTACAATCTTTGCCCTTTTTTTGGGATGGGCTGTATAATGCCGTTTTCCAACGCGCGAGAAAATATGCATTATTCAACGCGTTGTTAAACAGGTCCGTGTGTATATCTTTTGCCATTGGGGCAGCCTCTTGAGTACGATATTAGGTACTCCATCTATTTCCACAGACTTTTTGTTTCTTAATGAGTGGAAGATACTCTGGATTCCTTCCCGCGAAATTAAAAGACTATTACCCCCACCATTTGCATTAATGTCAATTGACAGATTATCGTCACTGAATTCGGTAAAACCCGGATTCTCCGATTGCCAATGTGAAATTTCATTTCGGAAGTGCAGATGATTCAGTAGAGCTCTGTCCTCCAAGTGATTTCGGTGAATACTTTCACTCACCTTGTACATTTCCTAAAAGACAGCTCGCACAGCATTCACATTTTCCCAAGGATCTTCGATCACGAAGAGCTCACTATTGAGCACCGCGTTCTCTGTATCTATCCCAGTGTTGATTATCAGCTGCTTGTTTACATCAGTACGTGGAATTTGGAGACACTGAATCTCGTTTTGATTATCTCTCCTGAATATTTTATTTATTTGTGGGAACATATTCGGGTTATTAGTTTTTATAGTTCAAATTCTGTTGTTCCAATACAAATTTGTTGCTAATCTATAATTAGCTTTAAGTAATTGTTGGAGGTTTTTTAATCGGGATTTCAGTGATATTATCTCCTGGGCTTGTTTGTCTGTGTAATTGTATTAGTTTCGATAGCAGTCTACCTTTTTCTTGTGGAGTGCGTTTATTGTTGTGTTTTTGTATATGTTTATGTGATCTGTAATTGTTGTTCTGGGAATTGTTTTGTCCATTGATCGTTTTACGGTTTCGTCCATTTGTTGAATGTATTTGTCGATTTCGTCATTTGTCAGGTTTCTGTTTATTGGCAGATTAAAGTCATTCGAACGCAGTTCTCTTGTTAATGATCTGGTGAACCGTGGCCATTGCATTGCTTCGCAGTTGTAGGGTTACGGGATCACGAATTCCTCCAGATCTGCCAGATAGTGCGGAAGCTCTATTACTGCCGTGAATTCACAGTGGTCACTGTCGTAGTCAATTCTCCGTAAACAGCGTTCATATCTCCACCTAGGATAAAGTAGTTTTTGTCGTGGTGCAGTTGGAAGCATCGAAAGAGTGTCTCGAACTCTGCTATAAATAGGTTATGTTGGTGCTCCTCAGGTGCATAGACCGCAAATGCGTACAAACTCCTTCCTTGCTGAAGGGGTATGCGTACGATACAGGCTTCCAGCACCCGGAACCTGCGCACTTCCTCGCTATATATGACTTTATGGTGGATTCCTTTTCTAATAAAGATTGCTACAAAAAAAATCAGAGTGGATGCGTCTAGATTAATCGCAAGGATAACAGCATTTACGGCGGGAGTCCCCCAGAGAGGTCTGATAACTTCCAGCACTAATCCACAGTACTTGGAACTACTCGACCAAGTAATCTGATTAGGTTTATAAAATGATAGCATTTCTAATCCTTAACATTTCATCTCTTGTCAATCACTCCGGCAGCAAAATATAGCGCTCGCCTTCATATAGGAAACACACCTGAAAAACCTGCACAAAGTTATACTGGATGTAAACAACCTTTTCAGGAATGATCCCTTTGCATAAAGCGGTGACGATACCTCATTCAAAGCAGAGCTTTTACTCCCTCGGAGGAAGCGAAGAGTGAAGTCATCATGGCTTATCTGATAAATATTTTTCAGTTTGTACTTTGGGAAATAAGTCCCCAAAGTTTCAACCAGAATCTCGTGACGTCGAGTTGCATCATTATTTATCTCAATCATCGTTATGTTCTTGTAAGTAGGAAGAGAGAGTAGATGGAATTCTTCATTCAATGTGATATTGAATTTGGGCCAATTTGCGCGCCTATAATCGGGTATATATCTTATATGAGTGTGGGATGCTCGAAAGCTGCGGATGATCGTTGCCACAACATTGTGGTCAGAAACATCCCCCGATACTTGGGGAGGAATTATTTGTGGAAGTAAGTCTTCGGACACAATAAAGATGTCCAGAATTGAGTTACCTCAGGTGCTACCCGTAACTGCGACTATTTGAGAGTATGTGATTATTCGATGTACCATTGGTGCAATTTATGCGATTATTCGATGTACCATTGGTGCAATTTTTCGGCGTTTGAGCAAGAGAGAGTTGTTCCAGTGGGGATGCCTGAAGTTAAAATCGTTGGGTGTATGCCTCGAAGACGTTATTAATTTGCCGATATATTCGAGATTAATGGGGCTATTATTGGTGCGAGCGGTATATGGAGTATATATTCACTCTACCATTATTAGTCAGAAACAATTCAGCCCCGAAGAATTTATAGCATTTTGCGACGATAGTGAACAACGTGTGATTCGAACCGAAGCTATGACGGTTAACATCACTAAAAGATAGGACCAATGGTCAACACATCAGTCATCTGCCCGGTTCCAAATTCTATCGTTATTGTCAAGTACGTTTAATTGATGTGAAATTGATATGTTATCGCTATGGTATACGGCTCTGATGATGTTTGCTTATTCGAATTTCCTTCTTCACTATTTGCTTGTATATTGTGTGTGTGTATCTGTTAGAAACGCCCCAGACTCAAAACGTGGAAGGTCAATAACTTCGTGGGGAAGTCCGCTATTGGCTAGTATGTAGGTGCCACCTCCGTTGATGGTGGGGCCGCTAGTGGCGGCTTGATCTCTTTGAATGTGAATATGGGAAGGTAACATGGATGTCGCCTAGTATCAGTTACAAGAACCACTGAACCAAGTTTTGACATATGGTAAACAAACCGCTTAGACACAATAGTGATTTTGTTTTGGCGTCATATACTTTTGGTTTGTGCTAAATAATCGTCTTTTGTGGGAAGTGCTGATTTTCTTCTTTCATTCGAAGAAAACGACGGCTGAAGCGCATCGAGACCTCCAAAAAGATTACGGTTCCGTCGCTCCAAAGACGGTGATTTCGATTGTGGGCGACCGTCCGCGTGAAGGAAGGTCAAAAATCTTCGAAGACGCTGAATTGGAGGCAATGCTCGATAAAGATCCATGCCAAACGCAACAAGAGCTTTTATCAACATAAGGAGTTACCCGCCAAACCATTTTCAAGCGATTGCATGCGTTGAGAATGATTCAAAAGCAAGGAATTTGGGTTCCTTATGATTTCAAGCCAAGGGATGTTGTGCGTTGTTTTTTTCGCATATGAACAACTGCCCCAGCGGAAAAAAAGGAAGGGTTTTCTTCATCCCACCGTGACGAGTGATGAAAACAGATTCATTACAACAACCCAAAGAAAAGAAAGTCTTGGGGACTGTTCGGTAGTGTTTCTACGTAGTCGGCTCGGCCGAATATTCACACTGAGAAGGTTATGCTGTGTATTTGGTGGGATCAGGTCTGTGTTATTTATTATAAGCTATTGAAACCGAACGAAACGATCACTTCGGAACGGTATCGACTTTAATTGATGCGGCTGCGTCGAGCACTGCTCGAAAAACGGTCACAATACGAGCAGAGGCATGAAAAGGTGATTCTACAGCATGATAACGCTCAGCCTCACTTCGACACAAAGTTTTCAAAATGTTTCTTTGTCATTCAAATAATCATAAGTACTGCCACAAATAAAGTTCTGTCGCCGAAAGGCAAATTATACAATTGTTATCTAATGTTTAGGTTAGAGCGTCTGCGAAGGTCCAGTAAGTTATAATATAAGATAATTAAGCTAGAATTTAAGCATTTTTTATCTAGTATGTAATTTAGAAACTAAGGAGCTAAAAAGAAAATAAAAAAATGTTGTAAAAATGGAAATGAAAACGACGTTCAGCCTCACGTTGCCAAACCCGTTAAAACCCCACTGGAAACGTTCAAATGAAGAGTCCTACCCCACCGGACATATTCCCCAGATATTGCGCCACCCGATTATTATTTGTTCCGTTCGATGGCACCTGGTCTGGCTGATCAGCAGTTCCGCTCATATGAACACATCAAAAAATGGCTTGATTCGAGGATAGCCTCAAAAGATGAACCCTTTTACCGCGACGGTATTCGAGTTCTGCCAGAAATATAGGAAAAAGTTGTAGCTAGCGGTGGACAATACTTCGAATGATTTATTTGTAACCAGTTTTTCACAATAAAGTTGTATTTTCATAAAAAAACAGCGAAAACTTAGTTGCACACCTAATATAAAATTTTTAACAAATGAAGGCGTCAAACCCTTGGAAACTTTTTCTGGATGGAAGGGACAGTTGGGTGATGATACACTGTCCCGAAAATGGCAAGTAAGGAATGGTGAAGGAAGGATGAAGGCTGCCCAGTGAAGACAAAACCTCGCCTTTCAGCCGGAAAAGTTCTTGCAACGATTTTTTTCGACTCAAGGGGAGTTTAATGATTGATTTTCTTCACGAACAACGAACAGTGAATACAGCTCGCTACTATAAGTTGTTACAGCCGGCAAAGGCCGCGTATCGAAACAAAAGACGAGGTATGCCATTCGAGATGTCATCATTCTTCATGATACCGTGTCGTTTACAAGGGACACATTTGAAGAAATGGGCCGGGAAACCCTCGAACACCCCCGTTATAGCCCAGACTTGTCTCCCTGTGACTATTTATTGTTCGCAACCTTGAAGGAACCACTTGGAGTCAAAAATTCGAAAGTAATGAAGAAGTCGAGGAGCACGGGCGCAATTGGCTAACAATTCGCCCTACGAACTTTCTATGAACAAAGGATATTAAAGCTTCCAAATCGGTGTCAAAAGTGGGTGAATGTGTAATAATTCACCTCTTTGTCCTTGAGGATGTCGTTAAATTTACAGAAAGTCTGTCTATCGTGGGTAACGATTTTGTTGAAAGATAGACTCTAGGCTTTTGCCCTACAGTCGGATATTCCTAGTCGGTTCATATCACCGACTAACTCGTTCAGGTTGAGGTCTGGTGCAAAGACACCAGATTGGTGTTTCTTTTTTAAAGCAGCAGGTCGGCCGCGAGCGCTTTTGAATTTGAAGCGGACCTTAGTTTTTGGGTTGTGGATGATACTGCTTTTGTTACATAATTAACAATGTTAATTAACACCCAATAATTGTTAAATCAAAACGAATTACAAAATTCCTTAAACGAGACCCTTTTGAATATTTTTACACATAACCCAGCACAGTGACCTTTTCCCAGCAAATTTACCGCTATCCTACCCCTATACACTTGGCGATTCGATGAAAGTGGTCAGGTGCGCGAGAGCCAAACCAACTTCGACGAATCAATAAACATTATGGTGGGGGCAAATTTGTAGTCCTCATATCATCATCATCATCATCATCGGCACTACAACCGGGATCCAGTATTGGCCTTATTTAACAAATCTCTCCACCGGTCCCGATTTCGAGCGGATATCATCCGGTTTCGCACTCCTGGGCTCTGGGCGTCCTGGCCTACGCCATCCCTCCATCGCAGTCAAGGTCTGTCGCGCTGTCTCCTTCCATACATTCTGCCACAAAGGACTTTCCGTGTCCCGCCCACCGGAGTCTACCAAGTTTGATTTTTCTTACAACATTAGCTTCAAGGTAGATTGCGTACAACTCATGGTTGTTGCGTCTCTGGAATCGTCCTCATATCAAAGGGACGTAAATTACCGATTTGCTCTCTTTTTTTTTTAAACTCGGTGTGCGACTCATAGTAGTTGAAAAATGAAAGTGAACTGTCGTAGTTTGTCGGAAATATAAAAAAACAATAAATAAAGTGCTAATATTTATCAAAAAGAAAAACGATTGGCAATTTTATTGTGATAACTTTTGTGTGAGCATCCGAGAATCAACAGATTTTCGAACGAGTAAAGTTTTAAAAATAATTTCGTGTGAGATAGCGTGAATTTGGGAAAGGCAAATTGTCCACCATTTAGAGAAAAAGAATGTATCTTCTGTTTGTGATTGCACGATGCTGAACATTGATCGCTCGAACCGTATTACAGCGTTTGCAGATCTGCTCAGTGGCTTCCCTCACACTTTCGGTGTGCACGATTTTTCGTGCAGAAGGGTGTACAGAGAGGTTGGCCACAGTGTCATTAATCGAAGGCGGGAATAATATTGGCGTACAGTCGGTGGCAGCACGTTTACTGAAAGGGCCTCCCTTCAGTATTGGTCGTGGTGTTTTCTGCTTTTCAGCACGAATAGAGCTAGGCTTCGAACGAAAAATATTAGTGGTAGGAACTCGGGGGAATTCTCGTCGGCAGAGACATCAAGTCCTACGTTTGGATCAAGGGTTTCCAAGTTTGTATTGCTTTTAATGCTGCATTCTTTTTCTCGAGAATAACAATCCTAGCTACCGCAGTGGCGGTAGGAACACATACAATAGAGCAATGGAAATACGAGAAAAGAAGTGGAAAGTAGATAACTATGTAAGAAAGGGTCAAGAACGGACTTTGATTATATCAGAAGTTGGAAATGACATACAATAAAGTAAAAACTTAACAGAATAAAGGAAAACAACGAAAATTAAGTAAAACAAAGAAGACCCAGAGACGAGAACCCAAAAAAGACACAAATGACAACTCGCGACTGCAGCTTCATGTTAAAACCAAACAACAATTTACAATCAAAAATCCGTGAAAAACATTCTTTCGGTTAAAAACAAAAAAAAAGTGACGCATTAAGCATGAACGAAGGTCAGGTCATAGGTAAAAAGATAAGGAGGAGATTGAACCTTCAACCGACTTTGACCGGCAAAAGACACATATCAGAGGCAAACGAGGAGCGTGAAATAAGTAAAAATATTGAACATTTATTCCCTAGTGAAACTCACTACTCTGGAGCAGGGAACAAATACAAAGACCTGCTGCTGCCAGCGGTAAATAACTCTGATGACAACATTATCGCCGAGCTTATTAAAAAAAGAGATGAGCTGCGCTGAGAAGTAAAAGCAGCTCTAGAAAAAGGGAACATGCGGCGTTTACAACTATGTGAACAAAAGCAACGACAAGAATAACAACGACAACAGCAGCAGGGAAAACAGCAACATAAACAACAAATCGATAGCAAGGAGAAAGCACGTCCCATTACTGTCAGCCACGTAGAGACCGTAACATGTAAGAATTTTAGAACCAAACGCATCAATAATACAAAAATTAGTATAATGTGTAGTGATTTAGAGGACTACCATAAAATTACATCTGCTTTGGTTAGGGCGACTCGCAAGTACTACACGTACCCTCCAAAAGCGGAAAAAAATCTCTCCATGCTCCTAAAGGGATCATCCTTCTTTTTCCTCAGACGATCATCCTTCTTTTTTTCTCAGAAGAATTACTTGAGGAACTAAAAACTGTTGAAACCGATAGTCTAAAGTTTATAGGCGTAAAGCCGTTCTCCACCGCAAGTTCTAGAAATCGCAACCGCAAGTTGCCTTTCTTTATTGTGTCACTAAGTCCCGACAGTAAAGTTGTTGGGCTTAGGTATATTAAACATCTAAACCACCAAACAATAAGTTAGGAGAAAATAAAGAAGTCCGAACGCGTATTGCATTGTATGTGCCGTGAACACTTTGTCCATGTGGCATCGAATTGCAATATACAACACTACACAGTTGTGTCTAAACCACATTATTGGGAAATGTCCGTTGGGCAAGGAACAGCTCCCGGATAATAATAAATTAACCTGCGTTCTCTGCAAGAATACAGGCCACCCTGTTAACTTTAGAGGTTGTCCTAGATACCAACAACTAAAACTAATAAGTTGGAAACTAGAAAAAAGCAAGTTGAACAAGAGAAACGAATGAAAACTCGTTCTTACAACAACTTCGTGGCACCTAGTGTGTCATACGCCCAAATGACAGGTGATGTAGAGAATGCACCAATCATGGAACAACCAGGAAATATCATGAAAACGGCTGAACCGGAGGCACAAACAAACATAACATCAATTTTACTGTCCATAGAACGACAGTTTGCTGCGTTTGAGACAAAAATCGATTTACGAGTAATGTACCGGAACAGGCGGGCCGAATAGATATTATCTATTCCACCCTTCTTCCAGATAACTCAATACACCCATACCTCGCTTTACGGCCTGGATACGTCCCACGAAGCCTGGCCGCAAAGCGAAAAGCCGTATAAGGAATCAAATATTCTAATACAAATTCATACAAATTCAATAGGGTCGGTTCCAAATTTGTTAAATATGTAACATGGTTTATCATTCAAAATGCATTTTAACTTTTTATTTCATTTAAATCAAAAATGCATACATAACAAGTACATGCATTTGTACATAAAATAATAACAGACTCCAAAAACCAACAATAATCTATAAACAAAAAAGAAACTACTTCATGTTACATAAAATATGTGTATGTATATATACATAATTTTTTTAAAAATGGCTTTAATCTGAAGACGATGGAAGAAATGGTAACCTGCAGATCACTGTCGTCATCATTTTTCGCGGGTAAGGATGGGCCTGGATAAAAAAAATTGTCTAACGTTGTTTGTCTTGCTTTCTTGTCTATTTCGTTCTTCAGTGATTACAGCTAATGGCTGAGTTAATTCCTCGAGTAACTTTAGCGCTACGTTCGGCGTCAGGATCGTTTTCAAGGAGGATGTTTATTCCTTGTTCGAAATAGGAAAAAGCTTTCGACAAATTTTTTTGATGTTAGCTGTTTGGATACAACAGGCTCTGTCTCTTCATCAAATGCCGGTTCTGCTTGCAACTGAATGAGTTCCTCATATGAAAGGGGTCCCCTCTCAGCTTCAAGTAGATCAAGCATATTACGTTCGTTCAAACCTTCAAAGCCGAGATCATGTGCTAGATCCAAAATGTTTTACCTAATTTCAGGAAGGCAATTAACTTCTGCATCAGTACTTTTTACACATTCTGGCCATATTTTTTTTTTTCCAAACATGGTTCATTGTTGTTAATTTTAATTCCTTCCATGATTCACTGATGCTGTCAACAGCATCCTTGATGTTATAGTTTTTCCAAAATGCTTTCATTGAAAATTTACCATCGGTTTCCCTTATAAGTTGTCGGAAAGTTCGGCGTTTGTAATATGCCTTAAAAGTGGCTATTGCACCCTGATCCATTGGTTGGATCAGAGCTGTTGTATTTTTCGGAAGGTACTCAATCATGACATATTCAGATAGTTCGGATAAATTAGTAGGATGCCCTGGTGCATTATCCAAAATTAGTAAAGCCTTGTTTCTTAAGTTATTGTCTCGCAAATATTTTTTCACTTCTGTACAAAAGTGATTTTTGAACCAATCCTCAAAAGTAGCTTTAATCGTCCAAGCTTTCTTGTTGGCGGGTAATTGATTTTTATTTAGTTCTTTAAGAGGCCTTGGATTTTCGGACATTTATTTAAAAGTGGTTTTAGCCTAAAATCACCCGCGGCATTTGCACCAAGTAGCAAAGTTAATCGTTCTTTAGACACCTTATAACCAGGCGCAGATTTTTCGGTTTTTGAAATGTACGTGCGATCAGGCATTCGCTTCCAATAAAGCCCTGTTTCGTCTACGTTAAACACTTGTTCAGGTTTATAACCACCTCTTTCAATAATTCCTTTTAAAATGTTGGGATATTCCTTAGATGCGGCCTCATCGGCGCTAGCTGCTTCACCTTCCATTTTCAAATTAAACAAATTAAATCTATTTTTAAAATTTTCAAACCATCCTCGGCTTGCTTGGAAAGTGACATCTTCAGCAGATTCATCGGTATCTCCATTCTTCACTGGATAGTCATTTGACTCATTGGATTTCTTCGTTTGTTATTGTCCTCAATCCATATAATCAATAGTTTTTCCATTTTTTCCAGAATCCAGTTTCTTTGGCGTGTTAATCTCGAGCGATTTAAAGGTGCAGCCGATTGCAAATATGTTTTAATGTCTTCTTTTTTCTCGCGAATAGTTTGAATGGTAGATTTCGAAAGACCCCTTGCCTTGCAAATTTCAACAATTTTCTCTCCAGCTTCTATACGACGTAATACTTCTATTTTAGTTGCTAGCGTGACTGATTTTCGGCATCTCTTTTTATCAGTCTCCGAAGTCGATAATCGTTTCGGTGGCATTTTGTCTTGATTGCGATCTGTGTCGCCAAGTATCTAACGAAGAACCAGTTTTGATTTTCTGACAGTTCGTTTTGTAATTTTGTTTGTTATGACAGCTGTTTGCTGACATTTGTTTTAGATTCGTTTTGGGCTGCATCCAGTGCGAATCCGCAACAACAAATTTTTAACTTGTACATACATACATATGTACTTGCGTACCAAAAATGTCCCTAATTGTTTCCAATTTTTCCATTGAATGTGTAACAATCAGTAATAAATATGTACATAAGACACTCACAAACAAGTCTAAACTAGCCGCTTTATGAGCACACAATGAATAACGCTCGTAAACAAGAGGAAATAGAAAAGAGTGTGCATTGAGATTGCGCTTGCGCAAGATTGGCAACATGTAGATACATCGACATCGAAAAAAATTTTTTTTTGCTGTTATAGCGAAACATTTTAGGCCATAAATCGAAAACGTGCCTTAATTGAAGAGAGCCGTTATAGCGAAATGCCGTATAAAGAGCGGCCGTATAGCGAGGTATGGATGTACACTAGTCACAATGTTCACTTCAGCTGAGTTAACCCTTAAAATTATTGCTATGAATGTAAATTCACTAATCCGCATCGAAAGAAGAGATAATCTGAGCAATCTGCCGGAGGCTGAACACCCAGATGTGTTTTTGGCTATCGAAACTAAACTAAACCAAAGACAGAACTTGGGCTATACAAATTATGAAGTTATCGAGATCGTCCAAACTCTACTCAAAGGGTTGGAGTCGCCGTTCTAATTTAAAATGGTTGCAACACAAGGTCGTTTATAACACAGAAATACACAAGTTTCGGGTGTTGGAAGCGTGCATTATAGGTATTCTTTTGAAAAGTTGAAGGCATCTACATGTGGTCTCTGTTTATGCTCCTGAGGCTTTCTAGTTTACACAATTTGTCAATGAACTTTTTACTCTTTCCAAAGTCTTAAATTAGACTCTGAAAATAATGATTTCTCTATGGCGGGAGATTTCAATTCGAAGCCCGGTGCTTGGGGAACTCAAGAGGCAATGCGTTGTTTGACTGGCGGCAAACAGATGCCATCGAACAGAAACTAGAATTGTAAGCTACGAGTACGTCATGTTATCCAAGAGTAAATGCCTTTTTGGATTTGTTTTTGCTGGACAAGCGGATACGATTACTAGATGCGGATCTAACTCCTCAAAATTATCTTCGTACAATAGAGTAGGATAGTGATCATCACGGTCTTGGCGCCGTAATTACAGCTAGTCCCCGACTTACGACTATTCGCACTTACGACCATTTTTTTTCCAATTTTTTTCATAGACAATACTTAAAGAAGACAAATATGTAGTTGCGGGGAATCCCTAAAATATATAAGAAAAATTTAAAAAAAAAACAAAGTAAACAAATTCGATTTACATACATATTTCAGTACAAATAATACATTACATTAGCTAAGTCGGAATTTTTTTTATATGAAATTCGACTTACGACCGATGACCAGGAACCTATCTCGGTCGTAAGTCGGGGAATACCTGTAATGTTCCAAACGAACACTTACTACTCGAGCAGTATGACTAGATACATTCTTTTACTTTCCGAAAAGCACACTTGTCGGTTACACTTCAATGGCGTAGATCCACCGAATGACAGCTAACTTCATAATGATGAAATTGATCATTAACTCTTGACTATGAACCACATTGTTACTAATACGAGGGTTGCCTTTTATATTTCGGGATTAGAGAACAAAAACAAATATTGATCATCGAAAATCACTTTATTGTTTTTCAAAATATTCCCCATGAAGATCTATACACTTTTGCATGCGTTTGAACCATTTGTCGAAGCACTTTTGCCACTCTGATTGAGGTATCTCCAACACATGCATTCTGAATGCAGCAACCGCTTCTTCAGGTGTCGAAAAACGTTGACCTCTCAGTTTGTTTTTTACGTACGGGAATAAAAAGAAGTCATTCGGTGACAAGTCAGGACTATACGGCGGAAGACCCATCAAATCGATGTTTTGGGTGCTCAAAAATGCATTTGTTGCAGCCGATGTGTGAGAGCTCGCATTGTCGTGGTGAAGAGTGATCCGTCTTCGGCGGTTGGTTTTCCTGATTTCTTGGAAGACAACTGGCAAACAAATGGTTGTGTACCACTCAGAATTGACTGTTCTGCGTTGTTCTAGTGGTACGGTTGCGACATGTCCAGTTTTTCCGAAAAAACAGGCGACCATTTGCTTGGAAGTGCTTCGTGCGCGAACAACTTTTGTTGGATTTGGCTCATCTTGAAACACCCAGACAATCGACTGCTGTTTACTTTACTTTCGGGCTCATACGCGTAAATCCACGATTCATCACCTGTCACGATGTCAAAGACGTGTTTCGAAGCACCGCGACCGTATTTTTTGAGCATTTCTTTCGACCAATTGACACGAGCCTTTTTTTGGGCGATTGACAAATTGTGTGGAATCCAACGCGAATAAATTTTTTTGACAGTCAAATGTTTATGCAATATTGAATGTATGCTGGTCCCCCTAACGCCTAGGGTTGTCTCAATCTCACGATAGGTCACATGACGATCTTCCAATATCAGTTCGCGCACAGCATCAATGGTTTTCGGAACAACAATTGATTTTGGATGGCCTTCACGAAATTCATCTTGGAGTGAACTACGACCACGATTGAATTCACCATACCATCGATAAACACTGGTCCTTGATGGAGCTTCATCGCCAAAAATTGAATTAAGTTCATCCATGCACTGTTGCTGAGTTAATCCACGCCGAAAGTTGTAAAAAATAATCGCACGAAAATGTTGACGATTTAATTCCATTTTTGGGCCGAGATTAATCTTTTAAGTTACTGTAAACAACACAAATAGCGCTCGTATGTCAAAACGTTCTGAGTGCGTATAACCTCAAAAATGTCCAACTTTACGACAGAGCTGTCAATTGTTGGATTGCAACACAAGGGTTGCCAAATCCCGAAACATAAGAGGCAATCCTCGTACAATGAATTGTCCTATGCCAACATTAACTCACATGGAGGGTCTCACTCAACGATTGACGCTCTGTATAGGCAAAATAGCATTCTGCCCTCCAAGCTGAAACTGTTTTATAGACAGTTTAGCGATCCAAATTGCCAGGAAATAAAAACGTGACAATTATAGATCAATAATTAATGAAGATTGGAACAACGAAATCCAAACTTTAATGGCTAGTGGAGCGAATATGTTCCCACAAATAAATAAAGTACTTAGAAGAAAAGATTACAATGACATTCCATCTCTACGAGTTCCGCGGATCCCGAGAACTGTCAAACTCTGCTGAACGCAGGACTTACCCTAGAACACGCCAACTTGAACCAAGAGTTAATAATAATCCAGGATCCGCAAAAGAAAGCGAACGCAATTGGTGCCTGTTTCGAGACATTATACAGAGTGAACAAATCTGTTCATTCTAACCGCGACTTTGAAAATAGAGTTCTGCAAAACTATATTTTGATACACAATGAGCTTAACAATTGGCGTCTTAAACGTCGAACTTTCACCACCTTTATTGAAAAGAAAAGAGCGGATTCTCCTCTTAGAAATCCAAACACGGCTATGATTGTGCACAAGGATGAACTCACGGACGTCCACAGATCCATTGAATAGATGGTATTCCAAACATTGTTTTAAAATCCTTTCTCCTTGAAGCAGTACAGGCTTAGACTGTTTTGTTCAAAAAGCGCTATATAATGTATATCACCCAATCCTTTAGAAAACTGCAGTAGTCCATCCCATTCTCAAAAAGTATAAGGACAGGATCAATCCAGCAAATCTTCGCTCGATTAGTTTGCTTACAAACATCAGCAAGATATTCGAGAAAATTATAAATAAAACATTGATAAACTGGTGTGATGAAAATTGTATCATTCCGAACAATCAGTTTGGTTTTAGATCGCAACACGACACGGTTTATGCAGCGATAAAACTGGTTTCCAACATATAGTGGTATAGGGTTGGCTTTGAAAAGCCTTTCGACACCGTGTGGTTAGAAGGACTTGCATATAAGTTATCAAACCCTGAAATGCTGGAATACGTGTTATACATTATCTACGATATTATAATGGCTAAACAATTTGTGGTGAAATATTGAGATATAATCTCTAACAAGACCTTCCACATTAAAAAAGGCTTGCAGCAAGGAGCAGTGAATTCTTCCATTTCTTTAACATTAACACTAGTGATCGAGTAGGCTCTCCCAACCATACAATTGCATTCGCCGACGACATTGTGGTGTATAGATCTGGAGAAAAGATTGATGACATCAACTGACTTCTACAACATGACTTCAATAGAATCAAATGTTTTTACAACAACTGGAAATTAAAGAACCGATTACCGGAAAACAGAATATATCCTGTTTATAACACCCTTGTCCAGGCCATCGAGGGATACAAAACGTTATTGGAAAACAATTTCCATTGTAGAAAATAATAATCTTCCCCTACAAGTGTAAACGGTGGGCAGATACCTTAGTATTAGGCTAGATCAGTGTCTTTACTTTGATAAAAATGTAGCAGCTGCTCTTACCGCATAAAATGAATATGCAATGACAAGAAGTCTCCTCCGTAGTAGTCCTCTAAACCCCGAAGTCGAAATACTTTCATACTCGGCATTCATCCGACCAGTATTGGTGTATGGCTAGCCGGTATGGTATAACATATCCTCATTCTATATGGATTAGTTTCAGATGTTGGAGAGGCAATGTTTGCGTTCCTCCCTTGGAATGTATAGAACACCAGAGTCGCAACATACAAGTAAGAAATTCTACCCCCAAAAAGTGCGACAATCAGGACTAAGCAGAATAGATAACGTCATATTCCAAATTATCCGTGATCACATTGCAAGTGCAATGTGCAGTGAAAATAATGATATTTTGGGTGCATTCTATCCTAATGATATGTATATGGGATGGACGCCGAAAGGCATAAGAAAAGTGATAATGTATAATTTAGAGTGCTTGCGAAGAGCTATTAAATTCATGTAAGAAAGATATTTGTAAAATTGAAAATTGAAAATTGACATTTGGTCTTAAATAAAACCTGTAATTGAATTGTTAAATAAATGTGGAAGTAAAACAAAAAAAAAAAACAATATGTATATGGAAATATGCTCTCCAGAATGGTTTTATTCCCCCCGAGGCGTTCTCCTTCTTGGATAGAAAAGGTGTTATCCAAGACAAAAATAGAGTCCCTGTTATTTACCACGCTTTTCGTGGTTTTGTATTACACTAACGCGCGCACAAAAGGGGATTTTGAAGTACCCTTAAATGTCAGAGCACAGTGCGAGCGGAATGGAGTCGAAGTGGATACGGAAAGGAGGTGTCGCTGTAGCAGGTGTATGCATAAGCTTTTCCCGGTGTAAGTAAGAGATGGTACTAGCGAAAAGTACGCATTTGACACATATACGTTATTTTGTTAGTCTGAGATTTAACTACAAACACACAAAAATTGAGTCCGCCAAAAAATAGCGTCTTTCTTTTATCGATCGGTGATTATGTCGAGTTTTGCGTATGAAAAATAACATTTGCGGTTTTATTCCCCCACCCATTGCTTTTCTTATTTATTCAAAAGAAAAAGGCTGTTGATAGTCATCGTTTGCTGCTCTAAACATATGGTGAACACGCCCCATCAATTAGAACATATGAGATATGGTTTCAACAATTTAAAAGTGTTGTTGGAGTTATTGGACGATGACCCAACTCAAGCTCAACGGCAATTAGCAGACGCCTTCAAAATGGAAATAGTTCGGTATAAGTTGTTTATTTGGCTGCACACACAACACGTGTATCGAAAGCAAAAAGCCGCTAGTGCAAATTACAAAGGGAAGAGTCAATGGAAACACTGATGAGGAAATGAAAATCAACGTTGTGATCTCGAACGCTAGTCTTCTTGGCGGCGCGAACACGTTGGCGGTTGAATGCAGACTGAATGAATGGGCATAACTGCCAATTCAAAAAGGGACGCTATGACATCATCGTGGTGACAATCGGCCAGTTGGTGCCAGCTGCTGCGCAACTGGTATACATTTTTTTTTTTTTTTTTTTTATTAGACTTCTCTCGGGAAAGGCGAACCTATAGCGTCGAGTGGGCGCCCCGAGATGCCATCAAATAACTGTTGCAGTTCTTTTTGAACAGTTGCAGGTTGTAACGCTCCGGGAACACTCGCGTGGGAAGGGAGTTCCACAGCTTACCCGCTCTGTAACGGAACGAGTTCTGATACAGGGATGTTCGCGCCGTCGGGAGATGAACCACAAACGGGTGCGATCCGTCGGATTGTCTTGTGGAGCGCACATAAACCGAATTGCGTGGAACAGTGCCAAGAATCTCCGAAGAACAGCACCCGTGATAATATCTGTAAAACAGACAGAGGTCGGCCACGCGCCTTCGATGTGATAGCGACTGTAGTCCTGACGTCAGCGCCGAGTCCCCAATCAGGCGGATCGCTCGTCTTTGTACGCTCTCAAGTAGGTCGAGGGTATGTTTCGGAGCCGAGCTCCAAACATGAGAGCAATATTCGAGCGGGGGTCTAATTTGAGATTTATATAGGAGAAGAAGTTGGTCCGGAGTAAAGTATTTCTTGGCTCTAAAAAGATAACTCAGTTTTCCTGAGGCTGATCTGGCGATACCCGATACGTATTTATGCCATGATACATTCCCACAGACCGTGACGCCGAGTAATTTCAAACTTTCCCCAGCCTCGAGGGCCCGGCCACTCATCATCAGCTGTAGAACCGATGATCCAGTTTTCTTTGTGAATGTTGTATACTGGGTCTTCGTTGCGTTGAAGTCGACAAGATTGGCCTTTCCCCACTGCAGGACTTTATCTAGATCCTGATTCAGAGAGTCAATCTGTCTACATCTCAGCTGGTGCGACGTAGTTGCACCAATCGGCCGAACACTCGAAAAGGAGGAAACAAGCGTACTATCATCCGCAAAACTGAACACTTTGTTATCCGTTGTCTCCAACAAATCATTTATGTGAAGCAAGAACAAGGTTGGAGCCAAAATAGAACCCTGGGGCACCCCCGAATTAACAGGATACAGATCCGAACACTCGCCGTCCACAACAACCCGGATCGATCGATTCTCGAGGAAGCTCCTTGTCCAGTCGCAAAGCTGGTCGGAAAGACCATATGAACGAAGTTTGCTCAGCAATGCCCCATGCCAGACGCGGTCAAAAGCCTTGGAGATATCCAATGCGACCGCTCTTGACTCACCATGCCGTTCAATCGCAGATGTCCATATATCGGTTATAAGTGTCAAAAGGTCTCCTGTGGACCGCCTGCCACGGAATCCGTATTGACGATCATTCAGAAGACCGTTGCACTCCAAATACTTAACCAACTCTGTATTGATGACTTTTTCCATTACCTTAGATAAAATAGACAGTAATGCTATCGGACGGTAATTTTGTGGGAGAC
Source organism: Microdon myrmicae (assembly GCA_963931805.1). Classification (NCBI taxonomy): domain Eukaryota; kingdom Metazoa; phylum Arthropoda; class Insecta; order Diptera; family Syrphidae; genus Microdon; species Microdon myrmicae. The sequence goes on from OZ007497.1 coordinate 226,936,143, forward strand.
ACTTTTTTCCTATCTTTGGGATTGGCTGAACTCGAGCGATTTTCCAGCAGGCAGGAAAGGTCCTCCGTGCATAAGATAAGCGGAAGAGTCTGCCAAGAACCGGCGATAGTTCTGGAGCACAGTTCTTAAGGACTATTGCTGGTATTCCGTCCGGGCCGGTTGCCTTCCTACAATCCAGTTCACGTAGAATGCGTTGAATAGTGCGCGGACGAAATCTCACATCCCGCATGGAAGACTGTACCGGCGCGTTCACAGGTGGCTCCAAAAGGCCGGGATCGAGGTTTGAGTTCGCGGAAAATAAATTCGCGAACACATTAGCTTTATCCTTTGGATTCGTGACTAACGTCCCGCTGCCTGTCACCAACGGGGGGAAAGAGGAGGAAGCAAAGTTACTGCTGACAGCCTTTGCCATTGACCAGAAGGAGCGCGAACCAGTTGGGCACCGAAGGAGCCTATTGATCACCCTGTCGTTGTGAGCCTTCTTCGCGGTATCAATCGCCTGGTTGCACGCGTTTCCGATTCTAACAAAATTCGTTCTGTTGACATCGGTGGGATTGGAGCGCCATTGCTTAAAAGCTCTATTTTTTGCCGCTGTAATCAGCTCGCATTTTTTGTCAAACCAAGGTTTATCAGACGAACATCGTTTGATGGAATGCGGAATATACATCTCCATCCCCAGGAGAATAATCTCTGATACCGACGCCGCGCATGCGTTAACATCGGAATTTCCGAAGCACACCTCCGACCATGGAAAGGATGCGAAGAAATCTCGCATATCGTCCCAGTTAGCAGCCCCATACTTCCATACATGGCGAAGCTGCCTAGGCCGGTTATTCGCTTGGTATGCAAGTGCTTGCGCGACAGATACCAAGCAGTGATCTGAGTTTCCCAGTGGCGCAGAAACCTCTACGGTATAAATACTCGGTTCGGATGTCAAAAACAGATCCAGGGTGTTCGCATAATCGCCTCGGGCATCCGGCACTCGCGTTGGCTTCCCCACGAGTTGAGTCAAGTTGTGGCTTACAGCAAACATCTCCGCCAGCCTCCCAGCCTCGTCGGCTCTGTTAGAATGTAACAACCAGTCGGAATTGTGCACATTAAAATCGCCAAGGACAATAATTTCAGAAGCTGGGTGGTTGATCTGTATCCAGTCGACGGTATATGAAAGATGTTCGAAAAATGTCGCAGGTCGATCGTCATTCGGGGAGCGGTAAAGACAACAAAGAAATTTAACAGAATTCCTCAGCACGACCCTCAACAATATGATGTCCATATTATTGGGTTTCAACGCCTCCATCCTCTGACAGGCCAGATCAGACCGTGCGAAGACGCAGACTCCGCCCTTAAAACGGAATCTCGAATGTAAGTCGTATCCTGAGCAACGAAGATATGTCGAATCAGTTGACGAATCGACCTGGGTCTCAGTTAGGGCAAGGATATCAGGTTTCGTTGTTTGCAAATATTGGTGGACGGCGTATACATTAGTATTGGTGAAACCGATGCCCCTGATGTTACAAAATGCCGTCACCAGTCGAGCCTGGGCCGACCCTCGAGAGCGAGCCCGGTTATGCGATGACGAACTCTCTCAAAGTTCCATTATTTATCATGATATCTGCATGATGTTCCCCCTGACATAGTCCCCCCCGGAGATCCGAATAGGAGACTAGTTTACCTCCGGAATTCTTTATATCAGAAGACACCATCATGACTTATCCCCGTGTCAGTCCGGGCCATCAGCCACACATCCGAAACACCGTCGAAGATTTCTCTCGGCGATATCGCGGAATGTACAGCGTGACGGGGTGGTATCTCACCTTGGGACCGACTACCACCTAACCAACCTTTTCTCGAACCGGTCCATCAGCCAAGCTCCGAAAGATGGCCAGGGATTTCTCCCGACCATTTCACGGAGCCTAAAGCTTGATGGGGTGGTATTTCACCGGGCGCACAGGGCGTTGGGACCCCGGCTACCACTCGGCCTTTAGTCGCCTCTTACGACAAGATGGCCTAGCTGTGAGTATATTCTAACGCCCTACTCACAGGGCATACATGCGAATGTACTACATTTCTCCAGTACATTTCAGCACATTTAATTGCCAATCCGCAACAATGTATTTTTACCAAAGAAACAAAACGTATGCATATATGATATGATATATTGGGCTTGAATGCTTGTACATTACATCGACGAGGAAACACATGATCAGATAGAGCATTCCACATTCGTGTAATTCGGCTAAAGCATAACTATGTTTATTCTATGTTTATTTGTGCAGCTGAAGTTCACTTTTAACGTGAACTTATGCGCATTCACAGATTGTCGGGTATCACAGGAAAATTTCTGAAGAGGCGGAACACATTCAACAAATTCTGTTGAACAACGACCGTAGTAATACCTATAGAAAAGAGATAAGCATGGTACGTTGCACCTATGTTCTAACGACGGAATTAAATGACTTTCAACCGGGTCCTCAATAAATTTCACTGCTCGGTTTTCCGTCCTATCGAGCTCGTGTGGCGCGGTTTTGGATGCGCCTGACCAAATATGGTAGTTGACTCCATTTTGGGATGAATATACGCTTTTAAAGAGAGGCCAGATTGGATGGAGTGAAGTATCTGTTACGGAACCGTATACATTTGGTGCATTTTTCGCAGCTTCAAATATATGGTCGTTCTAATTAAGAGTTGAATTAATTCGAGTTACGAGGACTACTAGTTCCTTGGCTTCGTCGATGCAAGTGCCATTAATCGACAATATATTTGTTTTGGGGTTCGTCTTTGACAGCAAGATGCAGCACTGAGTTTTTAAGGTATTGAATTCTAGTCGGTAAGATAATCCCCATTGATATATCAGGTGATCCCGATCGCCTACGATTCGATATGGTAATCAGAAGATCGGTGAAAGAGATAAATCTAAAGAGATCGATCACACCCCAACTCGTGGTGGTCTTGTGACGAAAAAAGGACTACACGTCCCTAAAAATAATATGCCTTTTAGTTGCAACGCTCTCCCTTTCTCTTCCTTCATATTTAGCTTATTATTTATCGGCCTGTAGGAACGCGGAAGTTCGTGGCCTCACCGACTCGACTCCGCTATCGTTCCCTGTTCTGTGCACTTTCCTTCCACGGTTGACCATCCGATCCGATCTCCTCAAGGTCAAACCTAACATTGTCCTCCCATCTCCGGCTGCCCTGTCGGTTTCTTTCCCGTTGGTCTAGCGTCAAGAATTCTACGCACGGTCCTGTCGTTGCCCATTCGCGCTACATGTTCAGCCCATCTTAATCTTCGCGACTTAATTACTCTCACTATTGTGGGTTTGCCGTATAGATCTTCCAATTCGTGGTTCTGGAGTTTCCTCCATTGTCCTGCCTGCTCGTCATATTTACCTCCAAAGATACCCCTTAAAACTTTATTCTCGAATACGCGGAATTTGTTTTCTTCCCGTTTTGTGAGAGCCCATGTTTCGCATCCGTATAGAGCAATCGGCATAATTATAGTTCTATAAACACGGAGCTTTTTGTTACGTGATAGAAGTTTGGATTTCAGAAGTTTACTGTCTGCTTGCCTACTAGCGTTGCCGGAGTGTAGTCTTTTGTTAATTTTCTTCGACTTTTCGTTACTGGCTGTCAGTATCGTTGTCTTTAACTTTTCCGAATATCTTGCCTCTGACATTTGTATGTGTTCCCTGAGGTCCACATGCTCTCGCCGTAATCATGTATTTTGTTTTGTCTTCATATTTAGCTTAGTTTAATTAATTTAGTAATTTAAGTTTTAATTTTTGGATAAATGTTTTTATCTTCGATCGGTTTGTTTAAAATGTTTGCTTGTTTAAAAATAAAGAAAGATAAAATAAAATAATGATAAAAAATAATAAAAAATTATAATAAAAAAATTTTAATAAAAAAATTATAATAAAAAAATTATAACAAAAAAATTATAATAAAAAAATTATAATAAAAAAATTATAATAAAAAAAAGAAAAAAAAATCCTATATTTATATTGTAGTAGCAAAAATTGTAAAAGAGAAAGCCCTCTTATATATTGACTGTCATGTTAAACAAAATTACCACAGTCATTGTACGCCGAATGGCATAAACAAAAACGAAATACTGTATAATTTAGTATCCTTGCAAAGAACCAGTAAGATAGAATAAGAACAATATTAGTAAAGTAGGACATAAATTGCATGTCCTTCGTAAAGAAATCCTTTAAATCAAAAGCGAATCTATTCTCCTTCCCGTCCCTACTCTCTTCATAGTGAAAAGATCGTCATCCTCCAATCGACCGTGGCTTTGGTATTTTCTGTGATAAAATAACTTCCTTTCACATATTGACGAGATGAGATGATTTAGGGCCAACACAACCCTCGGGTTTGTAAAACGGTGGTCTAAAGAATTCTCCAACCCCTACGCCCCCCGGTCCCTCTACATTTCATTTGTCCGCCCACTGCTCGAATATACTAGTCAGAAATCGTCCCCCTATCAGCAGACAGACATTCGCATTCAAATTAATTAACCTGAAAACCCAAATTAATTAACCTGAACTCAGAATCCTGCCCGATACTCTATTCGTTTAGCAACTTATCTCTGGCTCCATCGACTGTTCCAATCTTCTCAACTCAAGTTCTTTCAACAACCCACACAACATACGTAATCCTCGCCCGTTCTACATTCCCCCACCATACCGCTTACGGGTCCAATTAACCCATCTCCCGAATGCTACAAAGTGTCAACTCCAAGTCATCCATCTTTGACTTCAGTATTAGCACCCTCCTTCTAAAGCAACGCCTCCTCAATTGCTCCTCTTACTTCTGTTCATCTCCTGTTTTATCCCTCACCATCGAAGTTATGTTATTAATTAAGTTGGTTCGTAAGTTTGAATCTTTTTGTAACCTTGTTCTAAGCTAATAAATGATGTGTAGCCACACTAAACCCCAATGCTCCCCGAGTTAAATTTTTTGTGTATTTTTTGCTTGAGAAATGATTGGACCTTTTCTTCGAAAAATATGCTAGTTTCGGGACATAGTGAGCATCACCGTAATGTTATCCTACTTTTTTTGACTGCAATTGAATACTATTGATATGGACTATACAGTCACCAAGACTTTACTGAATGAGAAGTGTCCCCGTCGCACAATCTCTTGAAAAAGCGAAGTCAACTGGCCGCCAAGAACATACGTTTTGAGTTCCTTGGAATTCTCCATTTTGGTGTTATTTTTAAAGTAAGACCCCAATAACCCAACAATAATTCAACAGTTAAAGGATGTGATAATAATGCATATTGGTAGGTAATAATGCATATTGGGGAGCAGTGACGTGAAGCTATGGTGAATATTTGGACGATATTTGTTTTGACATATAATTGCGATGGACCGAAGCAAATGATTCAATAGAGAGTCATCAGTGGCGTACTATGTTTTATGAACTTTCCTTCTTATTGAAACACCCTTTATATGCTAATGATCTCATTGACTTAGTTGGTAACGGGACTGCAGGTACATAACTTGAACAGACGGCTATGTGCTAGGGAGACAGTTCGGCAATAAAAACTACTAATTTTAATTATGGTGGTAAATTACGTAAGGACTTTTACTCCATAGTGGATTGTAATACCATTGGCCTGTGTAAGGTGAACTGTAAGTAATTCACGTGTAAATTTATCATCAACAAGATCTTGAACTTCCCTTTAAATAAAATCCAAGTCATCCAGTATTCAAAAGAAATACGACGCCATAAGATAACTCAAGAGTAAGAGACTTTGCCAAAAGTGCAGCCCAACATAGGTTCCTTTTTTCGTTTTATATCCCATTCACTTGGCTGATTCTCTTTGTCTGGGTATGCTTTATTCAGTTGGGTTAATGGTTGGGATCCATGCATCTTAAGTGCATCTCCAAGTTGCAGTTTAAAGTTCAAGTGTTGCTTGTGTTGTTGAAAAAAACCTGCCGCCGCTGTTCCATTGTGTGATACAAATTAAAAGATTAGATTCTGCTACTTTTGAATTGCTGAATTTTTTCCGGCGCTTATCGGGTTACAATTTCAACAGTTCTGGGAGCTGTCGACGGGGCATGATTCAATGTGTTTTAGGTAAGTGAACTTTTGGCTACACTCTAATTCAGCGAAATGTTGGTCAGAGCATTGGGGGCATATTGGTGGTTACTCGTAACATTTACAAAGATGTTGACAAAGAAATAACTACAGTATAGTCCCAAAGAAGTTTGCATATAGACTGAAATGACTGATACAAAGCCCCAATTAAATTGAATTAATCTTATGATTTCTTATTATTAGAGATATTTATTAAGAGTATTTGCTCAAATTGTCATTACTTTTCTTCTTTCGGTCACAATTTGCCCAAACTACGACACCTTATACTAAAAAATAATTTAAATGATGATAATAAACTATTTATTACAGAATTTATTATTATTATTATATATATATATATATATATATATATATATGTATATATATATATACATATAGATATATATATATATATATATATATATATATATATATATATATATATATATATATATATATATATATATATATAGATATAGAATATATATTATAAACTAGAGAATTTTTTAAACAATATTATTAATATCACTTTAAAGAACAATTAAAACATTGTATGCTTTATAAATATTTCTAGCAACCAGATGTTAAACAACCCCCGCGCCCACGTCCTTCAGGTCCATCGGGCCCCGGTGTCCCACCAACAGGTGATGTAAGTGCCACATACCTGTTTTATTGAACTTTATAAACATTAGCTTCCTTCCTATTTCAGGACCACGTACATGTTCCAGGTATGCCCTATGAATTCGAGTACTCCGTTAATGACATAGACACCGCGAACGATTATTCACATAAGGCAAGTAGTGATGGAGACGTCGTGAATGGCGAATATCGTGTAGCTTTGCCCGATGGACGTACACAAGTAGTACGGTACACAGCCGATTGGAAAACTGGATTTCATGCAGACGTTAGCTACGAAGGTGAACCATCATTTCCGCAAGGCCCTGGGGGCAGAGGCCAAAACGGCTACAAATATTAATAAGAAATTAAGTCTCTGAATCTAAAATAAACACAATAATACAAAACCCATAAGCGGAACCAAATCACATGCAGTGCAAGTGATGATTACAATTTATACAGTGAAATAAAAAGCTAGATGTAACACATTAGTAGAAGTTACCCACTGCCCTAATGTTCATGGATATCAATCGTAAATCGTAATATATTACAGTTTTAAGAGACCTTATTCGAAATATAGAATTAAAAAATAAAGGATGTTTTTTAATTTACATTGTTATCATAAGTTTCTTTTTGTAAAACTTCTACAGGAAATTAAAAAAAAATTATTAAACACAACTAACTTCCTTAACAATAGTGTTAAATCCTGTGATGTACCATGGTGTGAGTGGACTGTATTTTTTTTTCTTCAATTCGAAATGTAGTGGTTTCCTTAGTTGGTACTGTGGGTAAGTGGTATCCAACCGGATTGGCAACATTACACGGTCGTTGTCGTTTTTTTATTTTGCACCTTTGTAGAAACTTCTAATGGTTGGTAAAGTATTAGAAACCCGCTGTGGATTTTTTGCGGTTGTCGGAACACGACTACAACACTTCTTCACAAACAATATTCGTGGACAAATCAATTCAATTCACTTGCTGCCAAAATTGTTATGGTTTGGAGGTAGCTTGCGATATTGAGTACCTCTACCTGGGCACTCTTCGCTTTCCCTACAATACAATTGGATATGAAAATTCCTGATTGCATTGGTTTAGGTACTAGAATTACCTCTTCTCGAATTTCTATAGGAAGTCTCAGCATTTTTCGTGAACGTGCCGGTATTATTGTCGGTTTGGGTAGGGTATCCGGTGTACTTCCGGCCGCGGTCTGGACCTCTATGGATCCCCTTGGCACGGGTTCCCGAATGGTTGCCTTATGTCCTGGGGTCCGCTTCCTATGTTTTGTAAATTCAACGGAAAAACTTACCGGATTTACATTGGTTTGGGAGAATTCCAAACAATTCCCGGGTCCGTTGACTTTACAATTCCTAGCCAGGAAGTCGTTTCCTAACAACCCATCTGCTGACAATCCCGGTAGGGAGTCCATTACCTGAAAGTTACAGGAGATTGGTTGAGACAATTTGAATATTCCCTTACAAAAGCCCATAGACTTTCCCTTTCTAAAAAGAGTTTGGAGAGTAGTGGCCTTTTTGGTATCCAGTGATGTTCCATTTTGGAGTGCCTTCAGCTTAAGAAGGCTGATCTCGGCACCTGTGTCCACTATTATACGTGTAGTGTTTCTACATCCGATGTCTAATGGGAGCTGGACTATTGGAACTTTTGTTAGTGTTTGAGGGCAGTTTTCTTTTGTTGGTGGCTTTAATTCGGTCGGGTTGGGGAATTCCGGCCCGACCTCTGGGAGTTTTCCGACTTCTCCCATTTTGCTTTTTGCCGACGCACTGTCGCCGTATGGTTGTGTTGCTTGCAAAATGTGCACCATTCTCCGTTCTTCTGTCGCCTATGCCCTTTTTTGGCGTCTCTGACGCGTTCGTAGCGGTTGAGTTCGGTTGGCTACGGTTAGATTCGGGTCGATGGCGTTGTAAACGGTTTTGGCGTTGTTTTACTTTTCGAACCTCCGAGTGTTCCGTACTGCTCGAACTAGTACTACTCTTGGCTCAAGTCTGTTCACCGCCTTTGTCGCTTGACTGTTTATTGTCGCTTCGGCGTTTTTTTCCTTTGGACTGTATGCCATTCTGTATTGACCGTGCAGGTCGGTGGGGTGTGGTCGCGGGGTACAGACTTAACCACATTGGGTGTATCTGTTGGCTTTTGTGGTTTTACCCCCCTTGCCTTAATACGACACTCGTCCCACCTGTGACCCCCTCGGCCACAAAACTCACAACAACATCGAATGCTGTATACTCTACGATTCGATGTAGTTGCTTGTTTCGAAGCAGTTGGTCATTCCTGCCCTTGATTTGAAGTATTCCTGGGTGACTGTTGTTGGTTCTGTGACCTTGGTGTGGGTTCGGGATTAGCCGCCTTCCTTTGTGTACTTAGTGTCCGACAATCCTGGACATCGTGCCCATATCGATCGCACTTTGTACACTTTGGTGTGTTTCGGCGTCTAAGACATTCGTCGTATATATGCCCTTTCCTATTACAGAACGTGCAGGTTATGCGTGTAACCCATGTACGCTTGTCCCAGCCTTGACTAGAGGAGTCACTATGATAATCACCTCCGCCTCTTTGAAGGTATCGTGGTACCTCGGGCTTCTTTGGTTTAGACCCTGTTGGCCTTCTAGAAGTGTGTGGTGGTGTTTCCGACCTAAACGGGTGTTTTCCAGGTTGTGGGCGTGTAACGGGGGGAGATCGTTCTGGGAATCTAGTGTTAGAGTTCCTATTCTGTGTCCCTACTACCCGAGACGCATCGTTTATATGCCTATTGTGCCTTTGCCTCGATTCCTAGGGGTTTGGTCAATTATCCCCGTAGATTCTATCTAAACCCCTATTTGTTCCTTCTGGGGGATCTTGTTCATCCTCCCAATAGTAAAATGAGTCATTTCTTAGGATTGGTTGCCTATTTGGTATGTGTCGTTCCTTTCAGGTGAAGGTGACTGGGCATAATACCTCGTTGGTATTTCATACCATCCACTCTCGATTCTCATTTCATTCTCGATTTGTTCTAACTCGAAAACCATAGCAATTATCCTATCTAAAGGATCTTTTTCTGATGCCTCAGTTGGTCGTTCCTGATTCCTACCATCAAAACCGATTTTGCTAATCTTTCGGTCTGAACCCTATGCTATTTGCACTCCCTTACCTACGTTTTGCCGCTTCGTTGCAGCCCGTTACTGCTTGCGTTATGCGGTGGGTGAAATCGGCGACATCCTCTTCGCGGGATTATCGCATACGCGAGAGTTTCGAGTGTAACTCTTCGTATGACGCGTGTAGTAGTAGCGTGCTTCGGAGTCGCTGTTCAAACTCCTTGAAAGTCGTCGGGAGTTGTTCTTTGAACATGCGGCGAGCTTTCCCAGTTAATTTCATGGGCAACCACCGCAGGAAAATTTTTTTCCTCCTCCTCTGATAAGCAGTCCAGCGTCCTGTCACAGCTTTCGAGGAAAACTCCAAAACCATTTTTATTTTTATTTTAAGCGTCGACGTCACCTATTAATTTTTCACTCCAAAATTAACGTTGTTCGATATCGCGTTTAATTTATCTTCTGAACGTTAATTAAGATGATCGTAACTGGTTATACTAAGTTTGTAACCGAAACTCTTCGAAAACCTCCTCTGCCCAAACGTTGAACAATCCTCACCAAAACACCTTCGTCTTTTTGTCCGATCTTTTGTTTTTATTCGTGTAGTTTTGATTATCGTTCCCCATAATCTTATTTGTTCCCCACTCTCGTTATATCGCTCCTCTTCTCTCCAGGGGTTCTGCGGTGTTTTCGATCAAGAGCAGTACTGTTGTACTGTTCTTTTGAATACGCCCCATTATTTCTTGTGCCACAGCTAAGGGTAATCGGAACTGAGTTAATCGGTTGTGACCCAAGCTAACACCTTGAGCGTAGAGGGTGGAGAATTATTTTAAATATGTTATTATATGACGCACCCTCATCACATCGTGCATGCATCGTGCAACAAATAGTGTATCAAATCTTCTGTGGGATAAAAATATCCACTTTATTAAACCGTTTATGATTAACCCTCTTTCATTCTTTAGCTCTTCCTCTCAAGTGTGCAATGCTCTGTTTGACTGCGAATTATAGGACTAAACAAAATTCAGCCTGTCTCCATTGTCACGATGTGACTGTGAACTACAAGTTTATTTCAAATTCACTTCCGTCATTTTCATTCCACACTCGCCCGTCCTGACTACTCGTCACTCTTAAGGAGATCATTACTGTCGTCGCTTACGCAGGGTTTCATATAGCCGATGGCAGTTGCTGTCTATTTGGGGCCCTGAGTCTCTCCTATCCGACGCAGAACGTAGCAATCGTTGCGCAGAGTCTTGATAACCTCATACAGTCCCAGTCCAAGGAACTTGTGTGCGAGCTTTCAGCCAAGTCCTTGCTGTACTTTGCGAATCTATAGATGATATTGCGACCAAGGTACACAACTCAAAATTGTTCCCAATCCTAGATTGTAAATAAGGTTTTTGGTAAATCAGAGTAACTAGACCAAGCTAAAGGCTACCTGACTATGACTACACCTTGGAGAAGACTATCTTTCCGACGAGTCCCATTTGACCTATCTTTCGCCTCAGAAAGCTGTCAAAAGATTACGACTGATGTACTCGAGAATTCTGAAAATACGGATCAACGGATGACATCTTAATTCATCCCTCTGATCTTCAAACGCTAAATGTTCTGACCAAGAAGGTACTTCAGTAGTATGGTTTACTGCGTTCTGCCCCAGGTTTCTGCCCCAAAGCTCTTTTTCTGCCCCAAAGCTCTACGTCAAGGTGGAGATATGTTTGGTGTGTGGTGAGTGGTGATAGTGGGATGTGATTCATGGTTGGTGTGTCTTATCTGAGGTGGAAATAGTAGTATTTAGTGTATTTCTTATCAGTATTAGTAGTAATTGGGTATAGTTTGTAGTATTCTTATCGCTGGTTGTTGGTTGATGTCGTAATCGAATGGGTATGTAGTTGTTGGATTTTGTGCTTAGGTGAGATATCGAGGTTTTTTGCTAATCGATTTGTGCTTAGGTGGTGGATGTTTTTGCTGGCTATTGGGCTTTTTGTTATAGGGGTTTTTGTAGGTGGTGGATGTTTTTTGGTGAGTATCGGGGCTTTTTGCTAATGGATTTGTGCTTAGGTCGTGATATCGGGGCTCGTTGTTATGGAGTTTGTGTTTTTGATGACATTGTTTTTTGGTGAGTATCGGGGCTTTTTGATAATAGATTTGTGCTTAGGTGGTGATATCGGGGCTTTTTGTTATGGGGTTTGTGTTTTTGATGGCATTGTTTTTTGGTGAGTATCGGGGCTTTTTGATAATGGATTTGTGGTTAGGTGGTATCAGGGCTTTTTGTTATGGGGTTTGTGTTTTTGCTAATGGATTTGTGTTTAGGTGGTGAATGGTTTTGCTTGCTATTGGACTTTTTGTTATGGGGTTTGTGTTTTTGATGATATTGTTTTTTTGGTGAGTATTGGGGCTTTTTGATAATGGATTTGTGCTTAGGTGGTGATATCGGGGCTTTTTGTTATGGGGTTTGTGTTTTTGATAATGGATTTGTGCTTAGTTGGTGAATGGTTTTGCTTGCTATAGGCTTTTTGTTATGGGGTTTGTGTTTTTGATGATATTGTTTTTGTAGGTGGTGGTGGTAGATGTTTATGCCGAGTATTGGAGCGGGGGGCTCAAGGCTCAGATCTGGCGGGGGGCGGAGGCTTTTTGCTCTATGATGATGATGAATGGGTTGTGTTTTTGGCTTTTGTCTCGGTTGTAAGCTGTTAATTGTGGTGGAAATAAAAAAACGGTGTCTTTGTTGTGCTTTTTAATCTTATTGTCATTAAGCTGAGTAATATATATATATATACGGGAAGTTTGTTGTTTGTGGATTTGTATGGGAAATGGGTTGTTTTTTGCTGGAACTTAAAACTGACTTCCCCTAAGACGCAGAGCTAAGCTAGTTGACTTCACCTAAGACGCAGACCTAAGTCATTGGTTTTTTATGAGTCACCGAATGATTATTCAAGTCCATATTGTACCGATCCCATAACCTTTAGCAAGTATTCATGATTTCTATAGCAAGTTGGGATATCATTACTCATTTTTTGTGAATTTCATACGTATTGAGGGCCAATTATTCTTATCATAGTTTTCATATTGTACAAAGAATGTATCGTTTCCGTTCCCACAGGCTAATGTTGATTTCTATATATAGGCGCACATCTTCAGTGGGTTGGGGATTTGTACTTATTATCAGTATTTTTTCAATTTGGGGTGTGTGATGCATAGTTGTTTTGGCTTGTTGCGTATTTGTTATCAGGTGTATACATCTTCAGTGGGTTGTGCGATTAGGGTTCAAGGTTAATTGTGTGACATGAGCAGATGGTATTTTTGAATTGGGTGTGTGAATAGGTGATAGGTGATTCATGATTGTTTGGCAGTGAAAATATTATTATTTAGTCATTGAGTTTGCGTAATATATATGGGAATTTTTTTTTGGGTGATTCTATGTTGAAATGGATGTATGTTTTAGTTGTTTCTTAATATATGGACATTTTTTGTGATTCTATCTGCTTTTGGCTTTTGTTTGGGTTGTCGAGGGCTTTTTCAGTAAATCTAAGCTGATTCTTAATATATGAGAATTTTTGATGATTCTATATGCTTTTTGGGGCTTTTTGCTCTATACTGAAATGCTACTACTTGATAGTAAATCTATGTTGAAATGGACTTTTTTGCTATATTGAATATGTGCTTTTTTTGGGGATTGTCTGGGGTGCTAAAGGCTTTTTTATGAATATATTCACTTGGCAGTAAATCTATGTTGAAATATATATAGAAATACAGGATTTAAATTTGAAAAAAAGAAGAAAAAATCTTCATCAAATCCAATATTTGAGGTGGGATTAGCTAGGAAATAAAAAAATCAACATCATCAACTGGTGAGTTACCTTATATATTAATTGTTATTCCTTTGTTGACGAGGTGCTAGTATTTATTTTTGTGTATTGTATCGTGAGTCTAGCAATAATAATAATAATAATCCCGATGTTTTTGCGATTGCCGCTTAATGTATGGAAATGATTCATCATCATCGCCGTCGTTATCAGTTGTGTATATGAATAGGCGACAGGTGATTTATAGTCGTTTGACTTGTTGTGCTGTTATCATTTGTAGTAAAAAATAGAGGCGTTGTTGTTATCAGTAGTTGTTCGTGGATTTATATGGAAATGATTCATTGTCGTTTGACGTCGTGGTTTTGGGACTCTTTCTTATCTCAGTATGTGAATTAATTCTTATGTTATTTCTAAGGTGTAATTATTAGTATATTGCTCGAATGTTTTTTTATTTTCTAGTGTGATTATATTAGATTATTGTTTTATTGGTCAAAGTTTTTTTGAGATCTTTTGAAAGTTCGTTGTTTGCTTATAAGGTTTGATTGACCAGCGTTCAAGGTTCAGCAATTGCTGTGAACATTTACTTATCAGTATACAAGGCGGTAGTGTTTTTAGAGAGTCTATCAATAATAATAATATTGAGTTTAAATAATCCCGCTGTTTTTGCGATTGCTGCATAATGTATGGAAATGATTCATCATCGTAATCGTTTGGATTGTTGTTGTTGTTCTGTTACTAGTTGCGACCATCTTCAGTGGGTTGGGGATTTCTACTTATTATCAGTATTTTTTCAATTTGGGGTGTGTGTGTGAATAGGTGACAGGTGATTCATGGTCGTTTGACTTGTTGTGCTGTTATCATTTGTAGTAAAATAGAGGCGTGTTATCAATAGTTGTTCGTGGATTTATATGGAAGTGATTCATTGTCGTTTGGGATTCTTTCTTATATCAGTATGTGAATTAAGTCTTAGGTTTGGATGATCAACGTACAGGGTTAAAGTTTGGAGTAGGTTAATTGTATGACATGGTTGGTCGTCGATTTGTCTGGAAGTTGAGGGTTTTTTTATATATTATTATTAGTCATTGAGCTGAGTAATATATATATATAGGAATTTTTGTTGTTCGAGGGATATGGTATGGAAGTGATGATATAAGACTTAGATTTGGATGATCACAGCGTTCAAGGTTAAAGTTTGGGGATAGGTTAATTGTATGAAAGTCATTCGTAGTTGTTTGACGTCGTGGTTTTTGGGATTCTTTCTTATCTCAGCATGTGAATTAAGTCTTAGGGTTGGATGATCAGCGTTGTTTTCTAATCTGTATTTATTGGTATATTGTTCGAATGTTTTTATTATTATCTAGTGTGATTATATTAGGTTGTTGTTGTTGCTGTATTTAGTTTATTGTTATAATGATGTTATGTTTTATTGTTCAAAGTTTTGAGATCTTTTTGAAAGTTCGTTGTTTGCTTATAATCATATGGGTTATTTTTGAAAAGCATAGGCAGTTTTTATATGGATATATTAGTATGTGTAGACTTTTTTTAGCGCTACAATGTTGTTAATAGCGAATATATATTATTATTAGTCATTGAGCTGAATATTATAATTATAACTTGTTATATTAATTATGTGTATGTATGTGTGTGTATTGATGGGCAAATATCTGAATTTCACCTGTTGAGCTGTTGTCAGTTGTACACATCTTCGGTTGTAGTGGCGGTGTTGTTATCAGTAGTTGTTCGCGGATTTGTATGGAAGTGATGGTTAAAGTTTGGGGTAGGCTAATTGTGTGACATAGATGTTCGTGGATTTGTATGGAAGTGATTCATTATCGTTTGGCGTAGTGGTTTGGAATTCTTTCTTATCTCAGTATGTGAATTAAGTCTTAGGTTTCGATGATCAGCGTTCATGGTTATAGTTTATAATTATGTGTATGTATTGGCGACAGGAGAGAAAGAGAGAAAGAGAGAAAGATAGAAAGAGAGAAAGAGAGAAAAAGAGAGAAAGAGAGAAAGAGAGAGAAAGAGAGTCTATTTGTGGACGAATGAGATGGGTGTATGCGTAATAATGAATAAATTTCGATATATATAAGACCATCTTGACTAGTTAGAAATCATTGCGTCACTAAACCATTAAAGAAAAACACAAAAAGTTTCCATTGTGGTAGATATTTGGCTGAGCAGGAAAATTGTTGCGAAAGGTTTAAAACAAAAAAACAACAACAAAAACGGTAAGTTATCTTATATTATTATTAATCATTTTTAGGATTTCTAATTTATTTGGTCAAATGTTATGTGTTATATTCAGGGGATTTTAATCATCGAGACAGCCTTTTTTTTTCTGAAAGCGTAACAAAGCTATAAGGCAAAAGCAGATAGAATCAACAAAAAATTTCCCATATATTAAGAACAAACTTACAGCCGAAAATTCACATATATTGGTGGGCATATATTTGATACTCTAAGACTCATGGGGGAAAAATGAATGACCAATATTCGAATAATTTTCTCACAAAATTAGCCAAAGGGAAAAAACATCAATTAATTTTAATACATAAATATATTTTATTTATTCTTGTTTGATGCAGCTACAAGTTCTTTAAAAGATTTATTATATCGGCCCTTATCTATCAAGCTCGAAATGGCTCGTATTTGTTGATGTTAATTTCGATCCTCTGAAATGCTGCCAACGCCCATCCGCTATCTTTTTCTTGGAACTCTTCCAATTTTGCCTTGATAATTTCAATTGCCGTGCTCAAATTTTCTCTTATGTCTTCCTCTTTCGCAATCGTGTACATTTTAGTTTGCATGCTTTTTATATCTATTTGCATTATCTCTTCACATTCTTTGGATAGTTTCGCAAAGTTGGCAAAAAGCTCCATACTAAATTTAAAAGCTTTCAAAACTTTCAATTCATCTTGTAGTAACTCGTTAATCAATGGAATATTTTTTTCAAATAACGTATTCACATTTATCATACTCTCATCTTTGTTGGTAATGGCAAATATTTTGATACGATTTTGGAATGCGCTTGCTATTAAGGAGACGTTTTCATTAAGAGCTTGTTGGGCGTTTGCTTTGTGGGTATTTTTTCTATGATGTTGGACCCAAAGCCGTCCCTCAACATCCTCATCACAAAACAAGCATCTTTTATAGATCTGTTGTTTTAATTTCTTTGCAGGTTGTTGTTGTTGTTGTTGTTGGCGTTCCTCCAAAACTTGCCTCAGTCTTTTTCTGACATTATTATTGTTAATATTGTAGTTGTTGCTGGTGTTGACCTCGTTAGCAGACATATTTCTCTAAAAAAGTAATGAAAAAATTTACTGTTAATTCTATAGCTTTGTTACGCTTTCAGAAAAAAAAAGGCTGTCTCGATGATTAAAATCCCCCGAATATAACACATAACATTTGACCAAATAAATTAGAAATCCTAAAAATGATTAATAATAATATAAGATAACTTACCGTTTTTTGTTGTTGTTTTTTTGTTTTAAACCTTTTGCAACAATTTTCCTGCTCAGCCAAATATATACCACAATGGAAACTTTTTGTGTTTTTCTTTAATGGTGTTACGTACGTCGGCCACCACCATCATTTGGTAGTTTGTGTTTAATATAATTTTGTTTTAACATAGTATGATGGTAAGGTGGTGGAAGAATTGCACGATCCTGAAGTGAGTTTCTGAACACACCCTGATTCGGGTGTGGATCGTGCAGTTCTTCGAGTTCGAATTTGTTTTTCGAAGTGCACGTGAGTGGAGAGCGAGAGAGATGGAGGGTTGACCCTTTTTGAAAGATACGGTTTTGAATTCCGTTGAGGGAGTTGTAAAAGCAAGTGGAAGAAAAGCAAGAAGAAAAAGGTGTTCCCGTTTTTTTTGTTCTTTGTTCTTTTTTTGGAGACGTAAAATTAATAATAATAATAATTGTAAAAAAAAGAGAAAAAAAAGTTGGACTCGAAATAAAAATTATAAAACACTAAAAGTGTTCGTGGAAGTAAAGTTTTTCTTGTTTAATACAAAAGTAAAAACGCAAGTGTTTAAAGATCGGACTGGCCAGTCGCAGCCATATCGAAGGCTCCAAAAATCCAACGATTGGTAACCCCAATTGTCTTTCAAAGGAAACGAAGACGTCTTGCATTGAGGAAGAAGCGTCAAGTGACATCCAAGGAAGCTGCGGCTGAATGTGCTAAATTGTTGGCCCAAGGAAACGAAGACGTCTTGCATTGAGGAAGAAGCGTCAAGTGACATCCAAGGAAGCTGCGGCTGAATGTGCTAAATTGTTGGCCCAAGGGAAGAAGAACCAGGACTGAGTCGGATGGAAGCTGCTGCTCCGACCTCCAACTCTCCCCGGCAAAGTAGTTGAAAACGGCGGTAAAACCCAGGTAACCAAATTATTACTTCATTAATCAAATTTTGTGTGGCTGTATTTGCTACAACTGGCGCTGCGGACAAACGTATCGGAAGAACCACAGCAATTGTGGTAGCAAAACAATTCATTGCTGCCGCATTTTGGAGTTACAAAGATCAACAGAGGGAAGAGACTTTGACAATTTTGCACACTTGGAATAGCATCATTGCTCAGCAGCAGTTATATTGCAACGTTTGGAACATCAGAAGGGGAGTAGACATCGGTTATCACCAGGTGGATGGCGGTGGTTCCGCGGATGAGTGCGAACAAAAGTGAACATTGTCTCTGTTTGTTTTTTTTTTCCTTTCTTTTTTCTCTGTTTTTTTTTTTTCATTTTTCTTGGATTCCAAACTTGATGTTAGATGTAATTGGATTTTGTTAAGTAATTTATAATGAATCATTTGCATTGAAAATCAGATATAACACGTTAATCAAAGTATTTGTAAATTGTTTAAGTTCCATTTAATGTAAGTGCATATAGATTTTTTGTACTGAATCTGTTGTCTGAGTTCCTGAGATGAATTCTCATATGAATTAATTTTAGTAGCGTTGTAAAGATTATGATTTTATTTGAAGTTTGTTTTTGGAATGTATGAAGATTTATTTGGAAATTTATAATTGCAATCTTGTACGGGTGCTTTCTCCTTCTGCTTTTCTTCACTAATCAGTTGCGCGGTGGATTTTGTTTGTTTTTTTTGCTGCGTTGCAGAAATATCTAAAGGTGTATATTGTTTTTGTGCGCGACGAGGGGCGCGTTTGAGATTTTTTTTTTTTCCCTTCTCTTTTTCTTCCTTCCCCCTTTTCTCTTTCTCTCCATTCTCGGGCGGTGTAGTGGTCATTTGTGTTGTGCAGTCTTTCGTTCGTTCGTTGGAGGGGACGTGTTTAATATTATTTATTTTTTTTTTTTTTTGTGGTTAACGTGTTGAGTAATATCTCTCTTTGTGTTGGCGTGTGTATTGTGGTGTTCGCGTCCCTTCCATTGGTTGGGTCGGTCGCGTTCGGGGTGGTTGTCTTGTTGAGGACGTTATAATTATTGTTGTTGTTGGAGGCTATATTTCTTGTTGGAGCTCGGGGGTGGACTGTGTTTTTCCCATCACTAGGTTGTTGTTTTTTTTTTCGGTTTTGCTGTTGGCCATAGGTCTTGTCGGGGTTCCGGGTTTGGTAGCGAGAGATTTTGTAGTTTAATAGACGGCCTATAAATGCAGACAAGGCAGCGTCAAAGAGATGTCCGAGAGGGCACCCCTGCCCGGGCACGACCCGAGGCATTTCCCGAGCCGCCGGTTGACGAGGTGGATCCGGGGGCGTTCCATGATTCGGGGGACGAATTTGTGGACGACCGATCGCCAACACGCCCCCCTCCCACCGTCGGTAAACAACCTGTCGGGAGCATGGAGGACACGCCGATGCCCTCGTACTTTAAACTGGGCCCACAACCATGTCCTGTACGGACCATGCTGGGCACAGATAGGGTTTTCGATCTTGTGTCGAAGGCGGTCCCCATGTTTTCGGGACAGGAAGGACCGGATACGGCCGAGAGACTCTCTTCGTTTCTCAAGGGCTGTAGAAGGACCTTGGATGGGCTGGCGGTGGAGGAGGAACATACCTTCCTCCGGTGGTTGCCCTCTAGGCTGAGCGGCGAGGCCTATCGGATGTTCGGGGAGAGACCACCCACGACATTCCTTGAAGCGGAACAGCGCCTTAGAGAGGTCTACGAAGCCCGGGTGTCGTATGAGGAGTTGTGTGCGCAACTTTCCAAAATGCGACAACTTCCTTCCGAGGATGCCACAGGCTTCGTTTCCCGAGTGAAGCGGGCCGTGGTACGGTGCGAGGAGGCAGCTGAGCGCTTTTATGGTCGCCAGGGTAGGTCCGTCTTCGCCAGCCAGCTTGAGGGCATGGCCAAACCGGTGTTGGTAAGGGGTCTGAGGGAGGAAGGACTAAAGCACTTCCTCCTCACGTTGGGTAATGTCCCTTTTCGTAGCCTGGTGGACCACCTAACCGGATTTGAGCGAGCTCGAAGGGAAATGCTGAGGCAGGACGACCTGTTTGTGGATGCGCGGCCGACAGTGGGTAAATCGCGTTTTTTAGATTCTTTAGGTTGTTATTCTTTGTTTCTTCTCCTACTTTCCGTTACCTCCTTTGTTCTGATGCGTTTTCTTTTATATTTAGAGTTAGGACCGGGAAGTTGCTCGACCCTTTTGGAAAGCTCATCCTCCACTTCTAGGGATTACACCCCGGCGCCGGCGCCGGTTTTATCGAACTTAAATCCCCGGGCGGTGTCATTCGTGTTGCCGGCCGAAGAGCCTGATGGTCGTCGACGGGGGGAGGATGGTTTCGTTCGGGAGCAGTCGTACGGGCCTCTCAATTATAGACGGGATGCTGGTGCCTATGCTCCGGCCTCCTCTGGCGAGGGAGCGTGGTCAAATACCGTGTCTTCCTCGAGTCGGAGTGAAGGGTCGCAGGGTTTGGCTCAAGGCGCGTATGTGCCTGGAGATCGATCGGGTCGGGACAATCCGTTCAGGGATCCGGTTGGTCGATCGGCGCACCCCCTGGAATCCCAGACAATATGCAATTTTTGCAATCTGAGGGGTCACGTGTACGACGAGTGTCTACAAAGACGAAACACTCCCTTCTGTCGCGAGTGTTGGCGGTATGGCCACGATATAGTGGACTGCCCGGATCGTCCGACGAGGACGCGCGGTCCCCAGACCACATACAGGGGTAGAGGTCAGCAGGGCGGATTCGCACGGCAGGAACCGCCTTATCAGCGACCACAGTTTCAGCGGAGAGCCCTACCAGAGCCGCAGCCCCCGTCTACGGGCGACGGGCCGGCGACATCAGGCCCCAGAGTATTCAGCGTCCGGTGCTGTTGCGAGTTTTGTGGCCGCCAAGGTCATAGCTTGCACGGGTGCGAATACAGGCAAAGGTGGGAACAACAACAGAGTTCCCAGGGTTCTCCCCACAACCGGCACGGCGGAACAGCACCTGTTGCGAGCCGAGAGCAAGACACCCGTGTGGAGACTGGGGCGGGCGCGAGAAATAGGCGCAGAGGGCGTCGGAGGCAGCGTCGGCGAAATCGAGGCGCCGGTAATGATAGCGCGGAAAGTAGGGATTCTCGGAAGGTGGATGGAGATGATGGGCGACGATCGTCCGTGGCGAGCGGTGGCGGTAAGCGACCCGACTCCATGGACTCAAAATCCTCAAAGACGGATGCGAGACATGATGCCGCATCAGGCAGCGCGGGGAGCCGGGAATGGCAGCCCCAGCGCATTGGGCCCAAAGTGGGCAGAAAGAATAGCTCCAGTTCCGCTAGTACGGAGTCCAGTGGGACTCCCGAGCGGAATATTCCTGAACGGAGGAGCGGAACATTGTGCGAGTTTTGCGGTCGACACACTCACAAGGCGGCAGAGTGTCGACATAAGGCGAAATGGGAGAGTTCGGGAAACTCCCCAAGGTCGGGTCGGCAAGATCCTACCCGACCGCACTAAAAACGAAACCCAGCTCCAACTGTTCTCAGCTTTCGCCGACTCGAGTCCCGATTGTCGCTCTCCCTCTAGACATTGGCCGTAGGAACCCTACGCGCCTAATCGTGGACACCTGCGCTGAGATCAGCCTGTTGAAGCTGAAGGCACTCCATCCTAGATATGGCATGGATGTGGATAAATCTACAACGCTCCAAGCGCTGTTTGTCAAAGGCAAGTCGGGGGGATGCTGCACTGGGAATTTCAAGTTGCACCATGAGATTCCCTGCAGTTTCCAAATAGTAGACTCCTTGCCGGGTTTGGAGGAAGACGGATTGTTGGGGTACGACTTCCTGTCTCGGAATTGTAAGGTAGACGGGCCGGGTGGTTGTTTGGTTTTTCCCCGAACGACCGTAAATCCCGTGCCATTGTCCATTCAATTTATCAGCAATGGGACGGGAAGGGTTGAGCGTGTGGCAGCCAAACGGGGAGACGTGCCAAAGGGACCTGTTATGGTCGATACTGCGGCAGGTACTCGCCCGGAGACCCTACCCATACAGGGGAGGGCTGCGAAAAGCTGTTCAACCACGTGCTACCCACGAGGTCATCCGGATGAACCCCGAACAGCGGACGTTGGTAATATAGTTATTAGACAACACCTTTAATAAAAGAACAAATAAGGGAAGGATAAGCCTTCCTATAACTTGGAGCCCCTGATCCTAGCTGGCCAGACTCTGGTTACCCTCCGGAATCTTCGTCCTCGTAAAGGACCTTCGTCGAGGGAGACCAACTTGAGAGTCTGACGAAAAGTCTTTAAGGCCAGGCCTAATGCTGCAGGCGCAGTCCCAGCGCAGACTGCAGAGGCAAACCCCAGTGCTGGGGGTTGGATCGCAAATATGAAAGTGCGAAAGCGCATTATAATGTCGGGTGATGGTAGGTTTTGCCGCCGAAACGGGACAAACCCCCCGATCTACCAACCCATGGACCGGGGCAAGTACCGAGTCCAAAAGAGGAGGACTAAATCAAATATATAGGAGCGGGACGCTTTCGCCGGCCGGGTGACATTTCGGGGGTTGAACGAGAGGGGATCACCTCGCCTTGGCGGGGGAGTCCTAACCGGATCGTGTGGGCGGTCGAGCTTTTGGTCGAACCATCGGATTGAGTGTCGGGCCCGCCGCGGACGTTTGTGTTGTCCTTGGTTTTGTGGAGTGCTTGTCTGTTGTTCCCCCTCTTAGGTTAATACATAAGTTTTATTTATTCATTTATTTTTTATTAACCCTAATATGTAAGCAGTAGAAAGTACACACTAACATTAATATTTAGGTGAGATCTTAGGTTAATACATCAGTGTTATTTATTTATTTATTTTTACTAACCCTAGTATATAGGTAGCCTAAAACGTACTAACATTAGCACTTAAGCATTATTTATTTTGTTTCACTAACCCTAATGTATAAGTAGTACTAAATATATAGAAAATCCTTACTAACCTTAACACCTAAGCATGTTTATTTATTTATCTATTTATTTATTGGTTGGTTTGTTAATTGTTTGTTTGTTTGCTCTCCGCCGTCCACTCTCCGGCGTCACATTCCTCTCCTAAGAATGCCACGCAGTCTTGTGGAGGGGGGAGGTGTGTTACGTACGTCGGCCACCACCATCATTTGGTAGTTTGTGTTTAATATAATTTTGTTTTAACATAGTATGATGGTAAGGTGGTGGAAGAATTGCACGATCCTGAAGTGAGTTTCTGAACACACCCTGATTCGGGTGTGGATCGTGCAGTTCTTCGAGTTCGAATTTGTTTTTCGAAGTGGACGTGAGTGGAGAGCGAGAGAGATGGAGGGTTGACCCTTTTTGGAAGATACGGTTTTGAGTTCCGTTGAGGGAGTTGTAAAAGCAAGTGGAAGAAAAGCAAGAAGAAAAGGGTGTTCCCGTTTTTTTTGTTCTTTGTTCTTTTTTTGGAGACGTAAAATTAATAATAATAATAATTGTAAAAAAAAGAGAAAAAAAAGTTGGACTCGAAATAAAAATTATAAAACACTAAAAGTGTTCGCGGAAGTAAAGTTTTTCTTGTTTAATACAAAAGTAAAAACGCAAGTGTTTAAAGATCGGACTGGCCAGTCGCAGCCATATCGAAGGCTCCAAAAATCCAACGATTGGTAACCCCAATTGTCTTTCAAAGGAAACGAAGACGTCTTGCATTGAGGAAGAAGCGTCAAGTGACATCCAAGGAAGCTGCGGCTGAATGTGCTAAATTGTTGGCCCAAGGAAACGAAGACGTCTTGCATTGAGGAAGAAGCGTCAAGTGACATCCAAGGAAGCTGCGGCTGAATGTGCTAAATTGTTGGCCCAAGGGAAGAAGAACCAGGACTGAGTCGGAGCTGCTGCTCCGACCTCCAACTCTCCCCGGCAAAGTAGTTGAAAACGGCGGTAAAACCCAGGTAACCAAATTATTACTTCATTAATCAAATTTTGTGTGGCTGCATATGCTACAATGGTTTAGTGACGCAATAATTTCTAACTAGTCAAGATGGCCTTATCTATACCGAAATTCATTCATTATTACGCATACACACATCTCATTCGTCCACAAATAGTCTCTCTTTCTCTCTTTCTCTCTTTCTCTCTTTCTCTCTCTTTCTCTCTTTCTCTCTTTCTCTCCTGACGCCGATACATACACATAATTATAAACTATAACCTTGAACGCTGATCATTGAAACCTAAGACTTAATTCACATACTGAGATAAGAAAGAATTCCAAACCACTACGCCAAACGATAATGAATCACTTCCATACAAATCCACGAACATCTATGTCACACAATTAACCTACCCCAAACTTTAACTTGAACGCTGATCACCCAAACCTAAAACTTAATTCATCACTTCCATACACATCCGAGGACAACTACTGATAACAACACCGCCAATACAACCGAAGATGTGTACAACTGACAATAGCTCAACAGGTGAAATTCAGATATTTGCCCATCAATACACACACATACATACACACATAATTAATATAACAACAAGCTACAAAAAAATTGCCTTATAATACTCAGCTCAATGACTAATAATAATATATTCGCTATTAACAACATTGTAGCGCTAAAAAAAAGTCTACACACACTAATATATCCATATAAAAACTGCCTGTGCTTTTCAAAAATATCCTCATATGATTATAAGCAAACAAAGAACTCTCAAAAGATCTCAAAACTTTGAACAATAAAACATAACATCATTATAACAATAAACTAAATACAGCAACAACAACAGCCTAATATAACCACACTAGATAATAATAAAAACATTCGAACAATATACCAATAAATACAGATTAGAAAATAACGCTGATCATCCAACCCTAAGACTTAATTCACATGTTGAGATAAGAAAGAATCCCAAAAACCACGACGTCAAACGACTACGAATGACTTCCATACAATTACCCTATCCCCAAACTTTAACCTTGAACGCTGTGATCATCCAAATCTAAGTCTTATATCATCACTTCCATACCATATCCCTCGAACAACAAAAATTCCTATATATTACTCAGCTCAATGACTAATAATAATATATTCGTTATTAATGTGCTTTTTTCACACATCCATTTCAAAAATACTAATATTTGATACTATATTTCAGCATAGATTTACAGTCAAATGATATACATTCATAAAAAAAAAAAAAAGCCCTCAACTTCCAGACAAATCGACGACCAACCATGTCATACAATTAACCTAGTCCAAACTTTAACCTTGTACGCTGATCATCCAAACCTAAGACTTAATTCACATACTGAGATAAGAAAGAATCCCAAACGACAATGAATCATTTCCATATAAATCCACGAACAACTACTGATAACAACAACGCCTCTATTTTTTACTACAAATGATAACAGCACAACAAGTCAAACGACTATAAATCACCTGTCGCCTATTCATATACACAACTGATAACGACGGCGATGATGATGAATCATTTCCATACATTAAGCGGCAATCGCAAAAACATCGGGATTATTATTATTATTATTGCTAGACTCACGATACAATACACAAAAATAAATACTAGCACCTCGTCAACAAAGGAATAACAATTAATATATAAGGTAACTCACCAGTTGATGATGTTGATTTTTTTATTTCCTAGCTAATCCCACCTCAAATATTGGATTTGATGAAGATTTTTTCTTCTTTTTTTCAAATTTAAATCCTGTATTTCTATATATATTTCAACATAGATTTACTGCCAAGTGAATATATTCATAAAAAAGCCTTTAGCACCCCAGACAATCCCCAAAAAAAGCACATATTCAATATAGCAAAAAAGTCCATTTCAACATAGATTTACTATCAAGTAGTAGCATTTCAGTATAGAGCAAAAAGCCCCAAAAAGCATATAGAATCATCAAAAATTCTCATATATTAAGAATCAGCTTAGATTTACTGAAAAAGCCCTCGACAACCGAAACAAAAGCCAAAAGCAGATAGAATCACAAAAAATGTCCATATATTAAGAAACAGCTAAAACATACACCCATTTCAAGATAGAATCACCCAAAAAAATTCCCATATATATTACTCAAACTCAATGACTAAATAATAATAATATATTCACTGCCAAACAATCATGAATCACCTATCACCTATTCACACACCCAATTCAAAAATACCAACTGCTCATGTCACACAAGTAACCTTGAACGCTAATCACCCAAACCTAATACTTAATTCACTTACCGAGATAACAAATCCAGGAACCACTAAAGATTTGCTCAACTGATAAGAACACAACAAGCCAAACAATCATAAATCACACACCTCAAATTGAAAAAATACTGATAACAAGTACAAATCCACAACCCATTGAAGATGTACACACCTGATAACAAATACCCAACAAGCCAAAACGACCATGCATCACACACCCCAAATTGAAAAAATACTGATAACAAGTACAAATCCACAACCCATTGAAGATGTACACACCTGATAACAAATACCCAACAAGCCAAAACGACCATGCATCACACACCCCAAATTGAGAAAAATACTGATAACAAGTACAAATCCACAACCCATTGAAGATGTACACACCTGATAACAAGCACACAACAGACCAAAACAACCATGAATCACACACCTCAAATTGAAAAAATATCGATCACACAAAGACAACGATCATGAATCATCCGCCCCCCTCCGATTACCTCATTTCCTAGGGGGCCACTTTCGGAATTACCATATATGGGCATGGTTTTTTTTCCCATACAAAAACTGTCCCAGAACCCGTATAACCCTACTACTCATACAGCTGCTACCCACCTCTACCTGCTCCACCGAGCTACAGCCCCAATCTGCCCAAAATACTCACATTCACTCACATTTTGAAAGACTTTCCTCCCCTAAAACCCTTGAAAGATAAACTATTTCGTAATACAGATATTTATACAATTCTAGCAGATCCCACTACCGACAGCATAGAAATTGTAAATAAATTTGTAAATAGCATTAAGATTAAATTGTAAATTAAAAGTACAGAACTAATAGCCCCCTTCCAAGCTCATTATATTAAGTTATTGGTATGTAATTTTACATTACTAGTTAATAATAAATGAATAAATAAATTTTTTTAAAGAAGTAGGTATTAGTGTGTCTGAAAAATTTGAACTATCTGGAAGGGGAAATTTTCTTAGACTATACTTAAGATGTTCGATCTTCCAGGAGTGTCAACCTATTCGGAAAAAAAATGATTTCGGTACTACCCTACTACTTTAAACAATGTATACAGTAAACAATGTCATTGTTGCTTTGCCCGCTAACCAGCCAGACTAGTAGATGCCTAAATAAATTAGAATTGTCCCTAGTACTTGCATTTAATCCCATAAATGTATAGTATTTTGTAGCATTTGTAATCAACTAATGTTGTTGTGGCGTTGTGTGACTTTTGTAGCCAATAAATATTTTATTTCACATATTATTACACAAAACATTGATGGCAACCGAATAGAAAACCGAAACGTTCCTCAAAATTCTGACAAATTGCTTCTTGACCTCCGTTCTTGAATTAGCCTAGTCTGTTTATGGTCCTACCTAATGTGCCAACACACTAGTAACTACAAAGAGAATGCCAAGTGGTTCGTAAAAGCTTTACAGCACTTTTCTATGAATTTCGACTAAACAATCAATGGACGTAAGTACAACCATTGGAAACATTTTTAGTACAAAATAAATCTATCTGAACAGCAGTGGCATAGTATATTTTTAGGATGGGCTCGTTATATTGCGTATTAAGATAAATCAATCCGCCGAAAAACAGAAATACTTTTCGATTCACTATCTTCATTATGAGTTATTGTGAACTTTCCTATCTAAAGTTAAAATTGTTCTTTATTTCCTCTACCTTTATTTATGTTTCTTCTTGTCCCGATATTATATGATAATTTTAGATAACGCGTTTTAACAAATTCCTGCTAACCCTTCTGGCAAGCTCTGCATACAAATATTTATTCACATTTGACGCTTTTATTACTATTTCCTTCCGTGATTGTGTAACGGAAAAGCTTTAGCGGTTGCTGTCAGTACTAGGATAAATACAACATGGTTTTTGTCAATAGTAAAGAATTAAAATGTTCAATTTTCGGTGAATGACTTACTGCGTATGATATTAATACATTCCAATAAGAAATAAATATGTTAAATGTGGTTGGAGTAAACGCCTAAAATATCTCCCGGTCATATCGTGGACCGTACATCGTAACTTTGAGTCAACTTACCACTTGTGCCAACTTTTTTCGACCAAGATCGTCAGCCAAGCTCTGAAAGGAGGTGAAGGATTTTTCCCAACCTATTAATAGAACCTATGGCTTAATAGGGTGGTTTTACTTCGAGCGCTAGGAAATTGGGACCCTAACTGCAATATGACAGGGTATCCAAACTCGCCATTATGTTATTTTTTGTTTAATTCGCTTTTATTTTACAAAAACAAAAAAAAATACATTTTTCACTTAAGACTAAATGCTGTCCTTTTTTTGTTTTGTTTTCCTTGTCAGTGTAAAATATTTCCAAATATTCTGAATCAACATTTAATACATAATAATAAAGCTTACATTAACTAAAATTAAATTAATATAAAAACCTTACAGACTATCTTAAATCTAGAGTAAGGAGGAGAAAAAAAGAAAAAAAGATGACTGCGCGATGGGGGAGGTAGGTGGCTAGGGAAGAGCGAATGTATGTGGGGGTGGTAAATTCAGCATTTGTGAGACAATGACAGTGAAGGGCGTGTCTACGTACTGGTAGGGGACGGGGTTGGTGAGCTGGGAGGAGAGGTTGAAATTGTGGGTGGGGCTGGGGGAACTATTTTGAAGGTGGGAGAGGAGAGGTAGGATTGCTGGGTAGAGGGGATTATTGGAGGGAGGTGTCGGATTTAAGACAGGTTTATTCTGAGACGTCGTTTAATAGCTGAGTGGAGATGTTGAAATCGAAGGAGCAACGCGAGATGGGTCGAGGGTTACGTAAGTTACGGGGGTTTGTATGCAATGTTAAAGTGGAAAGCAAACTTGGGCAATTGATTGAGCCAAACAGAAGGCGATAGACAAAGATGATGTCGGCATGGATTCTGCGTTCTTCAAGTGTGTTTAGATTGATTAGAGGTAGGCGGCTTGTGTATGGTGGTAGAATCCGCGGATTTTCCCAGTTTAGTCAGCGGAGGGCAAAGCGCAAGAAACGACGTTGAACTCCCCCAATCCTGCGAATGTGAGTCACTTGATACGGGGACCAGCCCTGACTAGCGTATTCGAGTAGTGGCCGGACAAAAGTTATGTAGAGTAATCGGGTGACATAGGGGTTAAGGAATTCCTTCGACCAATGTTTGACAAACCCAAGGGCAGCGTTGGCCTTGAGGATTATGTAATCAAAATGTGCGGTAAATTTGAGCTCCTTGTCGCATAGGACGCCCAGATCGCGAATCAATTCTGTCCTTATATGGACAGTAAAATTGCGGCTATGTTTGTTTGTGACTCTGATTCAGGCGATTTAATGATATTTCGTTGTTCAATGATAGGTGCATTCCTTACACCATCTGCCATTTGGGCGCATGACACACTATCTAGCATCTGCCACAAAGTTGTTGTAAGAACGAGTTTTCATTCGTTTCTGTTCTTAAACTTGCTTTTTTCTAGCTTCCAAGTTTACTTTTAGTTGTTGGTATTTAGAACGAACTCTAAAGTGAGAAGGATGGCCTGTATTATTGCAAAGGACGCAAGATAACTTATTCTTATCCGGGAGCTGTTCCTTGCCCAACGGGCATTCCTCAACAATGTGGTGTAGATGCTTTACACATCTAAATTGCATATTGCCGAAGGGTTGACATTGCAATACACGTTCGGACTTCGTTATTTTCTCCCAACGTATTGTTTGATGGTTTAGATATTTAATATACCTAAGCCCATCAACTTTACTCTCGGGACTTAGTGTATTGTATTAAAGAAAGGCAAATTGTGGTTGCAGTGGAGAACGATTTCAGACCTATAAACGTTAGACTGTCGGTTTCAACAGTTTTTAATTCCTCAAGTAATTCTTCTGGGGAAAAGGAAGGAACAACTCCTTTTAGGAGGTAGAGACAGTTTTTTCTGCTTTTGGAGTGTACGTGTAGTACTCGCTAGTCGCCCTAACCAAAGCAGATTTAATTTTATGCTGGTCCTCTAAAGCACACATTATACTAATTTTTACATTATTGATGCGTTCTATTCAAAAATCCTTACATGTTAACTTACCAAGTTTAATTACGTCCTTGGTCTTCATGTGGCTCACAATAATGGGAGGTACTTTCTCCTTCCTCTCGATTTGTTGTTTCTGTTGCTGTTTTTCCTGCCGCTGCTGTTGTCGTTGTTGTTATTTTTGTTCAAATAGTTGTAAACGCCGCACGTTCCTTTTTTCCGGAGCTGATTTTACTTTTACGCACGGCTCATCTCGTTTTTTAATATGCTCGGCGATAATCTTGTCGAGCTTGTCATCAGACTTATTCTCCACTGGTTCCTGGTATTTGTTCCCTGCCCCAGAGTAGTGAGCATCACTAGGAAACAATTTTTCATTATTTTTACTTATTTCACGCTCCTCGTGTGTGTCTGATTAGCGCCTTTTGGCGGTCAAATTCGGTCGAAGATTCAACCTCCTCCTTGTCTTTTTACCTATGTCTTGACCTTCGTTCATGGTCAGCGCGTCACTTTTAGTTTTGTTAATGAAAACTGCGGACGGCGCCTTCTCCAGCGACGTCTCAACTTCCCTTCGTGGACTTTTTTTCCCGCGTTGACCGGCCAAAACGATTTATTTAACTAGTGGACTGTACTTCCAGAGTCGGACTCTTCTCTGAACGGTAGGCGTTAGTGTCTTGCCCAGTATAAATCCCTACAATCTACAAAATAGAAAAACAACACTGGTACAATTTGCTTTTTTACTATTCTTTATTTATTAAAATAATTGTTTCGTATTTTATTTTTTCTATTTTCTCTTTATACTTGTGGTCTCATTAAGACCGTGCGACGAGGAGTCCCTGTGACGACTCCCACTGGTTAAAAAAAAAAAAAAGTGTGGCGAGAGGCGAACTTTGGCGAGACAAGGACAGATGTGTCCTTCATCTTTCATCACCCACACCCGTGATGATGTTGAGCTCGGTCTTGAGATATCTGAAAAAGAAATAGGGAAGGAGGTATCTAAGGATAGTGTGGACAGGGTTAGTTCAGGTGTTCTCTAACTACTTGAATGGAGGGATGGTGGGAAAGAAATCGTACAAGACCGGTAGGTCTTGGGTGCGGTAGTAAACGCAGATCACGTCTTTGGCGTCTGATGATCTGGGCTTTGGTCGGTGTGTGTGTGTGTTTGTGCCGTCTTGTACTGTGCCTGCGTGTGTTTGTGTGGTGTGTTATCAGTAGACCCTATGGGATGCGTCTAGGAATCTTATATTATAGAGGGAAGAGTGCTTTCTTCAGTTTTGTACTGAAGAAGAAATTGTGGTGGTCTGATCCGAAGAGATCGAGAGAGAGAAGGATCAAGAACGCAAGACTCCCGTACAAGTGGGTTCTCGCTGTTCTGAATGCTTTCTAGGTACTTGTACGCTAATTGTAGCAAGTACTCGTCGATAGGGATAATGGAGGCACTTTCGTATAGGTGAGAGTTCGGGTAATGGCGACCGCCAGGCCTTTTAAAGTGGTTGATGCATCGTCAGAGGGGTTTTCTTTCGAAAACTCGAAGTCTTTCCATTTGGGCCGAAGATATGCAGGACCATATGGGAAAGGCGTATGATAATCCAGATCGGATGAGCTGCTTATAGCAGAGAAGCTTAACTTTGGTGTCAACTTTGTTGTTCCACTTCAAGATGTTGTGCAGTTGCTTAGACCGACCGGGGCTCCTTTGAAGAATGCGGGTCACATGTTTGATGAAATTCATTTTTGGGGTATAGATGACCCCAAGATATTTCATCCTGTCCTGTGGTCTAATCGTAGTACTTCCTATTTGTATTCGAATATTCTGTGAATATCGAGAAGTAGGTTGGGAGTGTTTACCACTCAGAATTGTAGCTACTGCTTTGGATGGGTTAAGTCGAATTTTCCTTCGACTGTAATACTGATACAGTTCGCTAGGTGACGGTTGAGTCGGTTTGTTGCGAATTTTGGGCTTTTAGATGACGTGCACACTAGGACGTCATCCGTAAAGCATATCTGGTTTACTCCCCCGTCCACGGGGCGAGGAATATCTGAGGTGTAGATATTAAATAAGATGCGGCCTAGAATGGAGCCCTGTGGTACGCCTGCAGCGGTGTTGAAAGTTCGGAATAGCTTTCCATTCACTCGAACTTGGAAGGTTCTGTTTAGAACGAACTGGTAGATGATACTACACAGCGTTTTCCTGAGGCCAGTATTCCGTAATTTAAAAACGAGACCTTCGATCCAGGTTGTGTCAAAAGCCTTTTCAATGTCCAAGCTCACCCCAATGGTGGGTTCGTTATTACAGAGGCGGCGCACGCAAACGTGGTTTTGAAATATGTTGAGACCCATGGTGGTGTTGTGCGCTCTTCTAAATCCAAATTGGAAGTCAGGTATTAGGTTCCTGACACTGATAAATTTATTTAGCTTCTCGTATATGAATTGTTCATATATTTTGCTGCTGCAGGTGAGGAGCGAATTAGGACGAAAGCTTGAGGGGTGATAATTTGGTTTCCCAGCTTTTGCTATTGGGCAGACAACAGCATGCTCCCAAACTTGGGGAAAGTACCCCATGTTGTAGGCATGGTTGAGCAGAATAGAGAGCTTTATAAAGAATAAAGCAGAAAGCCTTCGCAACGAGTGGTACGACATGTTGTCGATACCGGGTGACTTCTTCGGGTTTCGAGATTTAACAAGATTTTGTAGGGTATTTGGCGTGACGAAACCGTGACAATTATCACGTGTGTCATCGACGTATGCACTGTTAGTTGGGTTAAAGACAACAATTGGGTCATTAAGGTTGTCTAGTTTATTTTGGACCTCTGAATTAATGATTGCATTAGTATCCGGATCCCCATCCTAGAGGGTAATCCTGTGATTATTTTCAAAGGTCTCTCCGATAATATTTGCTTTATTGGTGTCATTATTAACAGCAACACCGTTGTGTATGATTAGACCAGTGATACGAGAAGTACCACATATCTTTTTACCATTTTTATAAACGTTCTGGTCCATCTGAATACCCTTGAGTTTATCTTCCAATTGTCGGGTACGATTGTTTTTGGATTCTTTGTTTTATCAGTGTACCAATATTGTGCATGATGGATCGCAATAATGGCTCCCTTTGGGTTTTTACGCTCCCGGATGAGACGAAGAGTGAAGTCGTCAAGGGGAATCTGATGTCTTTTCAAGTTCGTACTTCGGGACATGAGTCTCAGAAGTTTCAACTAGAATCTCGTGAAGTCGAGTTGCAGAGTTATTTATCTCAACCGTCGTTAGGTTCCTGTCAGTGGGAAGAGAGAGTTGGTGGAGTTTTTCGTTCAATGTAATATTGATGTTGTCCCAATTTGTGCGCCCATAATCGGGTATATATCTAATATGAGCCCGAGATGCTCGATAGCCGCGGATGAACATGGTCACAGCGTTGTAGTCAGATACACCCGCCGATACTTGGGGAGAAGTGATTTGGGGAAGTAAGTCTTTGGACACCATCAAGATGTCCAGGATTGAGTTGCCTCGGGTACCAACCGTAGGTGCAACTATTTCGAAGTTGAGGGCATGACAGTTTTCGGTGTACCATTGGAACAACTTAGTGCCGTTTGGACAAGAGACGGAGTTGTTCCAGTGGGGATGCCTGGAGTTGAAATCACCACCTATGATGAAGGATGTATGCCCCGAGTACCTTATTAACTGGGCGATATCTTCGGGATTAATGGGACCGTTATTGGTTGTATGTGAGTGGTATACGAAGTATATATTCACTTTACCGTTATTAGCTAGATGCAATTCAACCCCGGAGACCTCTATGGACTCGAAATGTGGGAGGTCAATAGCTTCATGGCGAAGTTCGCTATTAACTAGTATACAGGTGCCGCCTCCGTTGATGGTGGGGCCGCCAGTGAGAGTTCGATCTCTTCGAATTATGGAAAAGTTTGGGAATACGGGGCGGTGACATAGATACAACCTAGTTTCGGTTACAAGAACCACGTCCGCCTGGTTATCCTTTATGAAGTCGGAGGCTATCGCACGCTTTGAAAGCAAAACAGGGGAGTTGACGTTTATGAGGATAACTTTAGTGTTGGGATCCATTTTGGAGGGTATATCATTTATATGCCGTGAAAAGGAGTGCATCCCTCCCAGCCTCGGTTGTTAGTTTTTCATACCAGGGTCGAACATCCTCACTCAGGCGGGAGAAACTAAGTAGTTTCTCGAGCGTTGAGGATCGCCCCCTGGGAGGCTTTTCTGCAGCAGCTTGAATTTGTGGGGCTCTGTTGGCTTTTACCACGGGTCGCTTAGGGGCTTGAATATGTTTTTGAGGGGGAAGAGTTGGGAGAGTTTTTATCTCTTTGATTGTTGGCCTTTAAGCATGTTGGCGAATGAAAATTTTGGATGAAGTTTTGTTTGGCCTGTTTTCCAAAATCTGACTTGGCTGTTTGTTTAGCTCGAGTCTCCTTGGATCTTTGAATTATTTCTTTATATTTAGAACAGTTCCTGTAACTGGCCGGATGTCCTTACTTTCCGCAGTTGCAGCAAGTTGGCAATGTTATTTCATCCTGCACATTTGTTGTGGGATCGTATTTGGCTAGCGGTAGTTCGCACTTGCCAATATCGTGGGATTTTCCCCAACGAACGCAACGGCGGCTCATGTTGCAATTTCGGGAGACATGCCCGAAACGTTGGCAACGTCTGCCTTGAGGTATTTCACTGTTATGGAATACCATTCCATTTTTAAACATTTTTTTATTTTCTTTCTATATTCTTAGTTTCTAAATTAAAGGCTAGACAACAAATGCTTAAATTCTAGCTTAAATAGCTTATATAATAACTTACTGGTCCTTCGCAGACGCTCTAAGCTAAACATTACTTAATATTTGTATAATTTGCCTTTCGGCGACAGAACTTTGTGGCAGTACTGATAATTATTTGAAAGACAAAGAAAAATTTGAAAAACTTTCTTTTTTTTTTTTTTTTTTTTTTTCCTTAAAATTTAACTTACTTAACTTACCTAAACTTATCTACTTTTTTTTTTTTTATTTTTTTTATTTTATGTAAAATCACTTAGCTTAACTTAACTTAAATCTTATACTACCCTAATTCTAGAAAAGCTAAGTCTATGTAAGCTAGCTGATGATAGTGTGATTCTATACCGACTTTGGTATCCAGGTCTTTATATGCCATTCAACCACCAGAACTGTTGACGCTGTCTAATACTATCGTCCCGGTCTCTGTGGGAGATAGCCCTACTGAAGCGCAGGAGCTCTTCTTCGGTGCGCGTTACTTCCCGGTCGTAGCACAATCGTCCGTCTACGGAAGATCTACTTACATGATAGATCAGCGGAATTCCGGATCTATCCTGTATAACCCCTTTTATGTCCAAATCAAGGAACGCCTCTGGTGGAACAAAACCGTTGCGACGCACGTTCTCATAGTACAGGGTATTTGGATAATAAGCCCCGAAAATTAGGTCATTGGACGAGCATATTGCTCTCGCAATATGTCCTCTGATTAATTTAATCATAAAATTATCCACCCTATTTATGCAGGCTTCATTATATAAAGTCTCATTTGAGTAGTACTTTTTGTATTCCGATTCCGGTGTTCGATATAATCTGAGACAGGTTCTCAGACACTTCCTTTCGAACACCCGAATCTTTTCCATCAAATTTGGACCTATGTTAAACCATACTGGACAGCCATATATGAGCATTGGCCTGATTAGCGTCATGTAGCATATGACTTTTACCCTGCTGTCAAGTTGGCTACTGTGAAATAGCCTCCTTGTCATAGCAAAAGTTTTCCTCGCTTTGAGCAAAGCAGCCTCTACATGTCTGTTGAAATACAGATATTGGTCTAGCCAGATGCCCAGGTATTTAACTAAACTCTTGGTTTCCAGTTTATCTCCATGCGGTCCCACGATAACTAGCTTTCGCCAGTTTTTCCTTGTGTCGTACGTGGCTTTATATAATGGAGTTCTAAATAGGATGGCTTCACATTTCTGGAAGTTGATCTTAAGTTTCCAGTCATCGCAATAGCGCTGCACTTTGTTGAAGTCTCGCTGTATTAAACTATTTATGATCGCAACTTTCGGAGCTGTTCTGTAAATTATGAGATCGTCTGCGTACGCAATAGCCTGCGGAAGTGCATCTAATAAGTCGCTAATGTAAATGTTAAAAAGAATCGGAGAGAGTACCGCGCCCTGTTGCAAGCCATTCTTGATATTATACGTTTTATTAGAGGTCACATTACCACTTTTGACCACGAACCTCCTGTCCTTTAACATATCGTAACGTACATATAGTAAAGGCTTATGTATGCAATGTCTGACCAGTTTGTAATACAACCCTTCGATCCAGACGGTATCAAAGGCTTTTTCCAAGTCGATCAGACAGGCCCCTGTGCATTGGTTCCTACATTTATTCCATTGTATGTCGGAGACCAGTTTAGCTGCGGCATGTGTGGTTTCATGACCCGCCCTAAAGCCAAACTGGTTATTTGGAATAATGCTATTATCGTCTACCCATTTTAGCAGAGCTTTGTTAATGATTTTTTCAAATACTTTACTGATGCTTGGGAGTAAACTTATCGAACGCATGTTCATTGGGTTTGTACAGTCTTTGCCCTTTTTTGGGATGGGCTGAATGATAGCCGTTTTCCAACGCGCGGGATAATATGCATTATTCAACGCGTTGTTAAACAGGACCGTGTATATATCTATTGCCTTTGGGGGCAGGTTCTTGAGTACGATGTTAGGTACTCCATCTATTCCCACTGACTTTTTGCTTCTTAATGAGTCGAAGATACTCTGGATTCCTTCCCTTGTGATTAAAAGGCTATTAGCCCCACCATTGGCATTAATGTCAATTGACAGATTATCGTCACTGAATTCCGTAAAACCAGCATTCTCCGATTGCCAATGTGAAATTTCATTCCGGAGGTGCAGGTGATTCAGTCGAATTCTGTCCTCCAGGTCATGGTTTCGGTGAATGCTTTCATTCACCTTGTACATTTCCTGAAAGACAGCTCCCACAGCGTTCGCCTTCTCCAAAGGATCTTCGATCACGAAGAGCTCACTATTGAGGATAGCGTTCTCTGTATCTATGCCAATGTTGGTTAGCAGCTGCTTGTTTACCTCGGTACGTGGAATTTGGAGACACTGAATCTCGTTTTGATTATTTCTCCTGAATATTTTATTTATTTGTGGGAACATATTCGGGTTATTAGTTTTTATAGCTCGAATTCTGTTGTTCCAATACAAATTTGTTGCTAATCTATAATTAGCTTTAAGTAATTGTTGGAGGTTTTTTAATTGAGATTTCAGTGATATTATCTCCTGGTCTTGTCTGTCTGTAAACTGTCTGTGTAATTGTTTTAATTTCGATAGCAGTCTGCTCTTTTTCTTGTGGAGTGCGTTTATTGTTGCGTTTCTGTACATGTTAATGTGATCTGTAACTGTTGTTTTGGGAATTGTTTTGTCCATTGTTCGTTTTACGGTTTCGTCCATTTGTTGAATGTATTTGTCGATTTCGTCATTTGTCAGGTTTCTGTTTACTGGCAGATTCAAGTCATTCGAACAAAGTTCTCTTGTTAATGATCTGGTGAACCGCGGCCATCGCATTGCCCTGTAGTTATAGGGTTGCGGGATTACGAATTCCTCCAGATCTGCGAGCTCGTTCGGAAGCTCTATTACTGCCGTGAATGCACAGTGGTCGCTGTCGTATTCAATTGTCCGTAAACAGTTTGTGTTTCGTCTGTTGGTGTTAAGTAATCTCAGTCGTGAGTCGATTAGCAAGATATCTAAGAACGATCTACCTCTGGGGAACGATGGATATTTCGTAGCTAGCAGGTCAGTTCTATATTCAATATGATACTGATCTAACCAACCAGCCAACTGATTTCCTCTGGCATTAGATATATAATTTCCCCAATTTCTATGCTTGGCGTTCATATCTCCCCCTAGGATAAAGTAATTTTTGTCCAGGTGCAATTGTAAGCATCGAAAGAGTGTCTCGAGCTCAGCTATAAATAGGTTTTGTTGGTGCTCCTCAGGTGCGTAGACCGCAATCGCATACAAACCTTCCTTGCTGAAGGGGTATGCGGACGATACAGGCTTCCAGCACCCGGAACCTGCGCACTTCTCCACTATATATTACTTTATGATCCCTTTTCTAATAAAGATTGCGACAACCCCCCCTTGAGAGGAGTTAGGTCGATCTCTTCGTATAATATCGTAGTTTTTATGTCCTATCTTATGTCTCTGGTTTAACTTTGTTTCCCCCACCAGAATTACATCAGGTTGTTCCTCTTGCAACAGGTTAAAAAGATTGGCTCTTCTCTCAGTTCTTATTAGTGAATTTACATTCACGACAAGAGCTTTTATTGATGTTGTGGTTAGAGGGTTTATATCGACTTGTTATTTAGACTGGGCAAATGCGAGTAGATCTCGTTTATTTGGCTTTGTAGCTGTGTCATCTGTCTCTGCAGATTGAGCAGGATTGCGAACACGTCCGCTTGCGGTGTTGTTTCAGTCCGTGTGGGAGTATTTGCGGCTACCTGTGATGTAGCCTGATTTGGTGTTCTCCCACCCGAAGCAACTTGTGCGTACGACCGCTGCGATGTTACGGGCATTGTTGTAGTACGAGCTGGCTCTGTGTTTTTTTGCCGGGTCACACTTCTTGCCATTATTTCTCGGAATTTAGGACATCCTCGATAGTTAGCGGGGTGTCTCTCATTCTGACACACTGCGCGACCGTCCCCTTGTCGGAGTCCATTATAGATGTTTATTGGTTTGGATAGCAATCCCGATACTTTTACTTGACTAGTTACGTTGGTCATGGTATTATATAGTTCTACCCTGGCTATGTTGTCGTAGGCGGCCTTGAAGTCTATAAACAGATGATATAATGGAATCTTAAATTCCTGACATTTTTCCATTGCCTGCCTAAGGGTGAATATCTGATCAATTGTTGATTTGCCTGGGATGAAGCCACACTGATATTGACCAATGATGGCTTTAGCGTATGGGGCTATCCGGTCTTGTAGGATAGTGGAGAGTATCTTATAGGCGGTACTCAGCAATGTTATACCCCTATAGTTGCTGCACAGTGTGATATCTCCTTTCTTATGTATGGGGCAAATTATACCGCGACGCCAATCTTCCGGCATCTCCTCTTGCTCCCATACGTGCACCACGATCTCGTGAATTGCGCGATGTAACGCTGACCTTCCTTGTTCGATCAGCTCAGCTGATATGCCATCAGCTCCAGGGGCTTTTTTGGTTTTAGCTGTCTAATGGCTTTTAATGTTTCCTCAATGCTTGGTGGCGGCATCATTTGGTCTTGGTCTTGCATTGGTGGACCCTCCAATTCTTCTGTCAGCTTACCATTTAGCAATTCATTGAAGTGCACTTCTCATCGCTCCAGAATGCCTTCAGGATCGGTGATCAGATTACCCTCTTTATCCTTGCAGTAAGTGCAGCGTGGTGTGTACCGCGTCATACTGCGGATTATTTGGTAGAACTTCCGCGCCTGGTGCGGACCTCGCTCTCTACTTTTCTCTATTTCACAGACAAGGTTTTTTTTTTCTCAGACACTTTTCTTTTGTCTGTGAAGTCTTTTTTCACATCTTCTGAGCTCTTTGTATTTCTCCTCGCGTACCCGCGTGATGCTGTATTCCAGAATACTACCCTTTATTAAATTTAACACTGAATCTTCTTACACATCCTTAAAAACTTCACTTAACATATATTACATTCTCACTTAATACATACCATTCATAAACATTCACAATATTGCCAGTTACAGCACATTTAATAACCTGCACCTTTTTATTCATTCAAAACATAGTAACTTTGATTTTCGTCCAAATTTTATTCATGTTAAAAGTCACAGAGAAAAATAGTAAGAAAAAAATCAGTTTGAGTTAGAATCAGTTCAGATCGAGTTTAGTTTTGAGAGTCGAGAAGAAAGAGTTAGAGTTCACAGTTTTGTGAAATAGATTAAAAAGTTTGAAATTAGAGAGTTTAAAACAGAGCTGTAAATAGAATAAGAATAGAATAAACCGAAAAAAGAAATAAAGAAATTTACAAAGAAGAAGAAAAACGAATTATTATTTATTCGAAAAAGAAGACAGACAGAAGACGTCTTACCATCCTCTATTAAAGAAAAGGTCCACGCTCTTCCCTCGAAAGAGGAAGCACGGCGCCGGACGTCAACAGTCCTATGAGACTGCTGCATTGCCCGATATGCAGCATTCTTACACTCAGTCGCTAGTTTGCACTCATCATCAAACCAGTCGTTCCGATCTCTACGACTACTGCCTAAGATGGAGTTAGCAGTACTAATGACAGTATTCTTAAGGCGTGTCCATTTCTCTTCTACGCCCGGCATTCTGGCCCCAGGACTTCGAGGGCGAGTCTTAACGCATGACCAAAGGTGTTGCTGGTATTCTCATTGCCTAAGGCAGCCGTGTTGATTCGAACCTGATCCGCGGATGCAATACGTCTCCGTAAGGCAATCCGCGCTCGGAAAACTGTACCAACAAGATAGTGATCCGAGTCGACGTTGACACCTCGGTACGTTCGTACCGTCATCAGGCTCGAGGAGTGGCGGCGATCTATCAGCACGTGGTCAATTTGGTTGCGAGTGGCTCCATCAGGTGATACCCAGGTGGCTTTGTAAATATCTTTACGCGGAAACCTGGTACTCGCAACGACCAAGTTTTTCGATGCTGCCAATTCGATGACTCGTAGTCCATTGTCATTAGTGTTCTCATGCAAACTATGGGAACCTGTGTAGTGCCTGAAAACCGGCTCCCGACCTATTTTTGGATTCAAATCCCCAAGAACGATGTTCACATCGTATCTTGTGTAGGCATTGAGGGCCCGTTCGACGTTCTCATAGTATTCTTCTTTTTCGTCATCAGGGGACTCCTCTGTAGGTCCGTGAACGTTTATGAGGCTTATGTTCTTAAACTTGCCTCGCACGCGAAGAGTCCATAGCCTTTCATTTATTGCATTAAAGCCGATGATGGCAGGCTTTTGGCTGACTAGAAAGCCTACCCCGAGTAAAGATAAATATAAAGATAAAATTGTAGGCAAAATAAATATAACGAAAACTCTGAAATATAAATTAATCTTAAAATTAAATTTAAAATGAAGTTGAAAATGAAAAGGTTCACCCGATTGATGATGATGATGATGTTGTTGTTTTTCACTGTTTTCCACTTCTTTTTTTTTCACTACAACTTTTCAGATGATTCGTATTATACTTATAATGTAAGCTTCACAATATATTCGCAGAGCCACAATAGTAAATTAGTAAACAAAATTTGAAACAAACAAAACCGCTTTGGCGAAGGCCGCTCTGATGACTGTGTGATGCTGATGTGATCTGATGACTGACTCCTCCCACTGTTCTGCTGATGTGCTCGCCTTATATAGGCCCGCATGTGTCCTCACGTTCGCTCGTTTTCTGAGTGATGTTCTTCTCGTTCGCTCGTTTCCTGCAATCGGCGCGCCGCTGATCGTTTTTTTTTTTCTTTTTTTTTTAACAAACGCGCGCACAAAAGGGAATTTTGGAGTACCCTTAAATGTCAGACTACAGTGCGAGCGGGAGGAGAGGAAGTGGATAAGGAAAGGAGGTATCGATGTACATTGGCCTTAAATGCCTGGACATTACAACGACGAGGAAACACATGATCAGGTAGAGTATTCCACATTCGTGCGGTTTGGCTAAAGAATGACTCTCTATGTTTGTTTGTGCGCCTGAAGTTGACTTTCAAGTTGAACTGATGCGCATTTTCAGATTGACGGGTATCGCGTCTGTTTCCCAGAAACTTGTGTGCTGGTACTTGTGTTGTCATTCCTGGGAATTCGCATCGCCACCAATTTTTTTTAAAATTTGTCGCAGATTTTTGATTTTATATTGTTGTTTGTTTGATGACATTCGTGATCGAACCATTAAATATATGTTTATTAAACACGTGCACTTGGGCACTCTCTAATACTCTCACACTGTTTTTTTTTTTCTGTTATGATTAACTTGTATACACCGTCCGCACTTTACTGTTATTTTCTCTGCGAGGAAGACACTCACACACGCGTGTACGCCAACAATACTTTTAACATTTTTTTGTTGACGATCGACGTAGCTCGTTCAACGACCTTTCATGTACTGCCATTATGTTATGTGCTACCAATTTAATGTCAATCTTAGACTGGCATCTTCCGGTAGTAACAGTATCTTCAATATGGTTGTTTCAGAATACTTCATTTAGAACAATTAGAACTCGACGTAGTGTTTGGTCATTTTTATTTGTTGAATATTGACTTCTTCCTCTCGCATCTTCCATTAACCGCTCCGAGGTACCTTCAAATTCCTCTATATCCAACGGTATTGGAACACGACGGTAATACGAATAGATTCCCTTGGTTCTTGATATCAGAAAATCCTTCAAGCGGTTGATTCGTGGTCCTTGGCGCATGGTTGCTATTGCTGTCGTTGCTGTCCTCTTTGGTCTGCTCTAACTTTCGCCCACACAATACTTTAAGATTTTAAGGTACATTTTTTAATGTCTCGAGAAGAAAAAATTTTAGCTCTCACTTGGCTGAGGATCACCCTATGCATGTTCACCTTTTAGACGGGAAACACTGATTTCTTTCTGGCTTATGATATATTTTATGTGTATCTTTTCTTGTCCTCTGTCTCTTCTTTCCCCGCACTTTTCTTTGACATTTAAATGTACATCGAAATCCCTTTTTGTGCGCGTTGGTGTGAAAATAGTTGTGGTAATATCGCCCGATTTCAATCTAATTCTGCAAAGATCTTGAACAGGAAAATAGATATATGAAACTGTAAGAATCAGAATGCCTTATCCATTGCCATTTTTTCAGAACCTCTTGTCCAATTTCATTTCATCTTTTTTGTGTTACCCTAAAATTGTAGCTGATTTCACAATTTCGCATTAAAACCAGGAAGTTACTGGAACTGACCTTAGAACTCCCTGTTTTTTGTGGATAATTTTCATATACTCTGTAAATGCTTTAGAAAACCTCGATATTTCTAAAAACGGAATTTGTACATTTTTATTAAAACCATTGCTCCTATCCCACACAATCTCTTCAGATGCTCACCCTTAGATTTGAAAATTATTGT
Organism: Microdon myrmicae; assembly: GCA_963931805.1. Lineage (NCBI taxonomy): Eukaryota > Metazoa > Arthropoda > Insecta > Diptera > Syrphidae > Microdon > Microdon myrmicae. Next base: position 226,979,463 of record OZ007497.1, read on the forward strand.
AAATTAGATTTAAGATAAGGAGAAAGATTATTGTAATAAGTTATGCGTTGTACTAATCTTGAATAAATGCAATCTTTTTGTGTGACATAGTCTAACAAAGATCGCCACATCTCAATAGAAATCGACTGTTTATGGGTTACTTAAAATTAATTTAGTCAATTTAATAAATTAAATAATTTACTCGGAAGAGTCGTTATATAAGAAAGCGATCTTCAGAGTATGCAAATTGAACGGGCTGCTGACCCTTGCCATTCCAACCCTATTGTAGCAGGCTTCCTTATTTTCCGCGTACTGTAATTAATGAGCTCATTCTGTTCTAATTTAGGCCCCATTTTCTTTGTCTACTAATTCATCGACACAAGTGCCGATGCCAATGGATGTAACCTACATCCCAGGCACAAAGATCCGTGACGGTAATTTCCAAGAGGTCTTGCACAGCGTTCTGGGTGATTCCAACAGATAACATTTTTGAAATGCATATAATGGTGACGGCGGTATTGGCGGTTTGTCGAGGTAAATCTACGTACATGAGTTAATAAATTTAAACAATTAAATCACAAATCATCTCTGCATTGCTGACAGTCGGCTGTTTTGTTTTTGTACAATTGACGCAACCAACATTGTGAAGCGTGCTCTTCAGACGTGAGGATATGTGTGGCTGCAGCGTCTGCCTCAGAGGTGCATCAGTAATTGGTTCGAGTGCACGTCACTGAGCCGCAGCATTGAACAATTGTGCAACCTAATTCCGGTACACGAGAAATCAGCTTTGTAGATAATTGAATGAAAAATAGTTAAACTCTTCGCATCCCACTCTAGGGAATATATGTCTATCTTGGGGATCCGTCAACGTTGTCTCCATGCTCCTCATGACTTTGTGAAGATCTATATTTCAAAATCATCTGATGAAGGTGTTGGAATATCGTTTGATTGACATAGATGGCGCTCTATGGTAATTTTTAATCATTACTGATCTTTAACTTGCAGCAACGATGAACGTGATGAAGCCGCCTTACAATGTCTCCTTGGACTCAATTATAGATACTTATACCATAAGCAGTTGTGACAGAAGTTTCATGAAATCTATCAGATTTTAAAAAACAATGAAGGATCAGAGGATATCGTCATAAGGAACAGATGTAATCTATGAGAAAATCATCACTACACCCTTTCTAAAACAATTTACAAGCAATCAAATGGAGGAGACTCATTCATCCACAATAGCCCCCAATAGAGTTGTATGAGTCAAATATTAGAAATTAAACACTGGTCTGATGAAATTCAATAGTCTAATAATAATAATGTATCACCATTCATCTGTGGAAGGGAAATATCTAAATGATAACTTTATATATATACTAAACGCCCATTATGACAAAGTAGAGTATCAACAGAGTTTAGTAGTAGCCGCTTGAGGTCCAGTTTCACCATGAGCATCAGCGCCATCTATTCGATGTAAATATGTAAGTAATTAAGTGAATGGACATGCGGAATACCTCCCACATCTACCGTTCTTACTTTTTGCGCCAGTTTGATTTTCAGTGTCGCCCATATAGCTATTTACCTATAGAAAAATAAAGTGCATACAGTCTGACGTACAATAACCTATAAGTTGATAGGCGATGGTAACAACAAGCAAACATTGTCACACATAAAATTCGTGCTCACGTCGCATCTCATAGATTGTCTTCTAATTAAATTTCCGTTGGGTTCAGTTAGTCGAAAAGGAAAAAGATGTTTGCTTTCTGCTCGGGTGTCTTCTTTGAAATTCTATTCAAAATGTGGACAGCCACTCTCTTGCCAATTTCCTGAATTCCCATCACATCATGATTACATCTTGCGGCACAAATACTCTCGTGTCTGCCGGAGTATATGTACTCCATATCATGATTTTCTTGTAGCACATCTTCACTGTCGTCTAAGAGTTAGGTGATGCATCACCAACTCCATGTTTATATGTAAGTGGCTGAAATGTTAATTTGTGGCAGCAAAGGAAGAGATTGGAGTTCGACTCTTGATGACAAGACATCCACGCTTGAGTGCACGCGCGAACGATTGTCACACTTTGCCAAAATAGAAGTATCTAAGATAAGGCAAGCAGGGAGGACAACGTGAACATCTAAAGCGAGGCGATTTACGAAATTCGATATAAAGCACGACAATGTGGCTACATAATCCAGGTCGTAAGCATTCATTTGCAGGGAACTATTTTAGGAGCAACATTCGACTTTTTGGTAACACGGCATCCTTGCTCAATAAGGACATTAGGAAGACTGCACTTGGTAGGGTGTATTAGAAAGACTATATTACAAAGACTGTAGTAGGAAAACTTAAGTAGGGAGACTGCTTCAGAAGATCGTATTTAGAAGATTATATTAGGCAATCTACATTAGATTTTGTACGATAAAAAGGCTATACTAAGAATATTTAACAAGAACGATTACATAAGAAAGGCAATAATATAAGGGCTGCACTATAAAGACCACATTAGTAAGACTTTATTACTGCGACTTTCGAAATAGTATTTTACCTAGACTACATTAAGAAGACAACATTAGGATGATAACATTAGGAAGACTACACTAGGAAGACATCATTAGGGAGCCTATATTAGACAAACTACTTTATAGTATCTTAGGAAGACCAATTTAAAAAGACTATCTTAGGAAGACTGTCGCAGGAAGACTGTTGCAGGAAGACTACATTAGTGAGACTATATTTGAAAGCTATATTAAAAAGGCAACATTAAGATGTCTACATTAGGAAATCTATATTATACAATTGGGAAAGTAAACAAGAACAACTATACTACAAAAGGAAACATTATAAGTGGTGCACTATAGAACCACATTAGGAAGTCTTTATTAGGAAGACTGCAATTTTCGAAATAGTATCTTACTGTAACGTTGATAAAGGATGTATGGCTGTAACGCCAATTGTAATGTATGGATGAATTGTGCGCCAATGGTAACTACTTTTGTTAGGTGTTATTGTATTTGTAATGATATTTATGTGATATGGTTGCTTCGTCATAAAGTATTGTGGTTAACGGGCTGCTCCAGTTGTAACAAAAATTGAAGTTGTAACAGAATGTAAAGTTGTACAAAGAATAATGTTTGAGTTGCAGACTGTTATGGTTACAGTTGAAGAATGCAACAGAATGTTTATCACTAAATGCAGTCGTCGCCGGAAGAAAATATGGGTTGCAGCAAAAGGTCGAAGCTTTAACAAATGCCCTTAGAGGATGAAGATGCTGGGATGCGGGGCTGCGGCAGTTGTTACCGTACACGTTGTTGGGATGTGTTTAGTTATATACATGGTTACTAGTATGGAATCATCTTGTGGGGGTTCTCTATATCACACGAAGAACCAACCCACAATTCTAACCAACCTTGGCCGCTAACAGCGCGTCACCTCAACTCAACTCCCCATGCAAAATCCGCAATAGCATACATTCCTAACCTTTGCAATAAACACACTCCCAAACCCGCAACAGAATACAATTCAACAGAATATATTCTAAATCATCCCCGCATTCATTTTCCCAAAATTGCTTCGGTCAATTCCTTATTGAATTCATATTCCCTCCCTGCGACCAAGCAATCTCAATTTTCCCCGAAGTTCATAAGCTGTAATAAAATGCATATTCCAACCTACAATGGAATTTCCCAAAATTGCTTCGGTCAAGTCTCTACTTAAGTTGTATTCTTTCCTTGCAACCAAGCAATCTTAATTTCCCCGAAATTCATATGCTGTAATGAAACGCATATTCAAATCCATAACGGAACATTAACCATCACCACAAACTATGCCGATCCGCATACGTTTCCCCGAAATTACTTCGGTTAATATCTTATCTAAACGATATTCCTTGCTTGCACCCAAGCAATTCCAACTTCCCCCGAAAATGCATCCCCATACTTGCTCGCGTTCCCAAAGCCAATTTCCCGGTACACATAACCAACGAATCCGACTCAGCTTATACGGCGTGGATTCGCTGGAACTGAATTCCTAGGGAAGCATAGCAATTCTACTCGAAATTCCTCGTAAGTGGCAGCGAGTCTATTTTTGCTATGAGTCAACCGCCACGACGCGATGAATGGCTTCTTTCCGTTCATAAGTCAGTCGCGATTCATCCACCGTGGCGTCCACAATGCAAAAGTCGAGTCACAACCGTCATCTGGCGCGCATCCCCCCTCTTATTACCCCGAGTCGGGCTCCGGGAAGTCGATGTGAAACAGGTCGAAAGTAAAGTCATGAGTCGGTGTGGTAATAGCTTGCATTGCCTTTCCAACTTAGTGATAACTTGAAAGATTCCCGTCAAAAATAATGAAAAGCGCCAGTGAAGAAATATTTCCAATAAAGTGCTAATAATTAACTAAACTGTTCCTCGAAAATTTGTATTGGCTCAAGCTGAAGAAATCTTTCCAATAAAGTGTTAATGATTAACTAGACTGTTCGTTGAAAATTTGTATTGACTCTGAAAAATCAATTCAATTCAATTTTTATTTGGTAGATAATTACATTTATGGTATATTTTACAACTAGTACTTAAGAGATTTAGGATAGCAATTCCTTTACAACTATAATCTTAAATCTATATAACGACAATAGCACAATTTTAATGAATAACAAATAATAAATTAAGGGAAAACTACAATAAAAAACCGTTATTTGAATCTTAAGACTAATATTGCACGAGCTTCCGGTTATTTTATATAGTAATGACTTCGATATAATTTTCATAGACAGAGTACATATGTAGTGATTTAGGATAACGCAAGACGGGAAACGAGAACATTGTCAGAAAAAGAACAATTGACGAAGAAGTTTCGATTGATTTTGTCAATAAGGAACCCTACCGGTTTAACGTTAGCGTTTTCATGTAGTTCATGTGTCGAATAATGCCATGGCAAATTCAGCAACATTTTCAATATTTTATTTTGACACTTTTGCAATTTATTTTGTGTGTGCGAGCACAATTACACCATACAGGGGCCCCGTACAGGAGTATCGCTTGAAAAATGGTTTTAAATATTATAATTCTATTTTCGATGCAAAGCTTTGATTTTCTACACACTAATGGATACATAACTGTTACGACTTTGTTTATTTTGTCAATTGTGGTAGTGATGTGTTTTTGAAAGATAAGTTTTTTATCTAGAATAATACCTAGATATCTACAGTCTTCGGACCAATCAATATCAACTGCACACATACAGAGTTTAGTGGTAGGTAGCAGTGTTTCCTACATCTCGAAAACCAGACAGCTTGTGTTTTACCATTTATTTTTATTTTCCATTTCCTGTAATATACTGCTAGCTTGTCAAGAGCTGCTTGCAAAGAGTTGTAGACATTAGTGAATAAGGCACCCGAAGAGAAAATGACCGTATCATCGGCAAACATAGCTACCTGAATGTTTTCACCTAGACATGGTAAATCTGCGACAAACAATGTGAATAATATGGGACCAAGGACCGAGCCTCGGCGTACACTATATTGGATTTGGTGAGTAGAGGATTTGCCGGATCCTATACTCACAACATATTTTCTCGAACGAAGAAAGCTCTGGATAATTTTGATAAGCGGCATTGGCAGCTTAAGCTTCAGTAGCTTATAAATCAATTATATATATATTATTTTATGTTTTATTCGTTTCGTTTTGAAGTTTTTGTTTGTTATAATTAAAAAAATTAAAAAAAAAAAAATAAAAAAAAAATTGTAATAATAATGTATACATATAGATGTAAACGAGGAGTCCCTCTAATATATGACTTATTTCATATATATATATATATGTATATCTATATATTTGGCGCAAGGCTAATAACCTTGCCCGGAAAAACAGATTATTGTGGAAAGTTTAACAAGCCTCAAAACTTGCTAAATAAGGCCAAGACCGGATCCCGGTTGTGGTGCCGATGATGATGATGATGATGATATCTATATATATATATATAAGAAACAAAAAAAAAGATGTACGCCGAAAGGCATATATAAAAATCAAGTTGTAATGTGTAATTTACAGAGCTCGCATAGAGCCAGTAAGTTAATTTAAGGACTGTGATTGTAGAAAAGGGTTTAACATTTACCCCAAATATTATACATGTAAAAAGAATTAGGAAAATAAATGTGGTTTAAAAACTAAAAAAAAAAAAGAGCCTTGGGGTACACCATAGTGGATTTGGTGAGTAGAGGATATGTCGGTTCCTAAACTCACAACATATTTTCTCAAACGAAGAAAGCTCTGGATAATTTTGATAAGCGGTAAAGTGCTAATAATTAACTAAACTGTTCGTTGGAAATTTGTATTGACTAAAGCTGAAGAAATATTTCCAATAGAGTGTTAATGATTAATTAAACTGTTCATTGAAAATTTGTATTGACTCAAGCTGAAGAAAGGTTTCCAGTAAAGTATTAATAATTAACCAAATTGTTCATTGAAGATTTGTATTGACTCAAATTGAAGAAAAGTTTACAATAAATTGCTAATAATAACTAAACTGTTCATCACCGTTACTGACCGGTCGTTTTATCCCCTGCAACAGAATGTTAGAAGCTGTATTACAGCTGTATTGATCCACCAGCTTGCGGTTCCAAATCCCGCGGAAGCTCCAGCTCGAACAGAGAAACACAAAGACGCCTCCAACATAGGATATCCTCCAATTTATCTTTAAATCGCTTTCACATGCAACGAACAATGTTTCCACGAATAGTTTACACTTATTATTACATGTCTTTATTCACGACAAAGTTAATTATTACATTCATTTACTCGTGCATTTACTTAGGTTGACTATACATTTATTAATTAAAAATAACTCCCGTGTCGTTTTTTCTTTGTATTTTCTAATCTTTCTTTGTTTTTTCCTTTGTCTGGGCCAGAACGCACCAGATCTTCGACCTTACGTGTTCACACACTCAAAGCTACCGTTCGACTCTCTCAACTCTCTGAAGCAAGGCGCCGCAGCCGTCTCTGCAGAATCCACAACTCAACGAAAGCAGGATCGTGCACTCGCTTGCAATGACAACCCAAAATGTGGATCGTGGGCCCTAATCCTTCCCTTATTTCAGCATATCCTCAACGATTTAATGATTTAATCTCCCCGTTCGGTGGGATACTGGGTATGGGGGAGGTTACCACGTAACATTACCTATACTACATTAAGAAAACAACATTAGGAAGATTACACTAGAAAGTTTTTAGTATTTTAGCCCATATTAGATAGACTACTTTATAATCCATCTTGGCAAGACTATCTTAGGAAGACTGTCACAGAAAGACTACCTTAGGGAGACTATATTTGCAAGACTTTATTAAAAAAAGGCATTAAAAATACTACTATAGGAAATCTACATTAAACAAGAACGACCCTACTACAAAGGAAATATTATAAAGGGCGCACTATAGAAACACATCAGGAAGTCATTATTGGGAAGACTGCAATTTTCGAAATATTTTTATACCTAGACTACATTAGGAATACAACATTAGGAAGACTACACTAGAAAGTTTTTGTTAGGAAGCCTATAACTACCTTAGGGCGACTATATATGAAAGATATATTAAAAAGGCAACATTAAGAAATCGACATTAGGAAATCTGTAATATACACTTGGGAAAGTGAACAAGAACAACTATACTACAAAGGAAACATTATAAAGGGTGCACTATAGAACCACATTAGGAAGTCTTTATTAGGAAGACTGCAATTTTCGAAATAGTTTCTTACCTAGACTGCATTAGGAAGACAACATTAGAAAGACCACATTAAGAAGACTACACTAGAAAATTTTTATTAGGAAGCCTATATTAGACAGACTAATTTATAACCTATCTTGGGAAGACCATCTTAGGAAGACTGTCGTAGGAAGACTACCTTAGGGAGACTACATTTGAAAGACTTGATTAAAAGGACAACATTAAGAAGAGGAAATCTACACTAAGTAGCTTTCGATAGTAAAGCTAAATTTTGAAAAATAAACTATAACGACCATACTACAAAGAAAATATTATAAAGGGTACATCATCCATTTCTTCGCAAATACTCGATGACAGACGAGTCAACTTGAGCTTAAGCAGCACAGCATGAGCCAGATTCACTTTCGAAAGGGATATGTTGCCCGTGCACTCAAGGAGCTAAACACAAACAAATCCGCTGGTTCGGATGGCATTCTCTCAATTCTCTTGAAGAAGTGTTGCTCTTCGCTCGCTAAATCACTGCGGAAACTCTTCCATTTGTATTATTCTACTGGGAATTTCCCAAATAGATGGAAATCAGCAAACATTCAGCCAATTCTCTAAAAGGGGCGACAAATCGTTCTTATATTCTCTTAAAGGTAATGGAATCACTGATTAATCGTCAACTTTCGAAATATCTGGAATCAAATGACCTCCTCAATGATCGCCAATATGGCTTTCGTACCAACTGGTCCACAAGAGATTTTATGGCGTACCTTACCGGAAAGTGGAGTCATCCCATCCAATACTTCGCAGAAAGCAAGGTGGGTGGTAGGTGGTTGCACGGGCCTCCTTTTACTTGCTTAGAGGGATTTCGGTCTGCAGTCGCACGCACGACGGATTCATCTGGGTTGGAGTTGTAAATTCGCCACCCACGATCAATGGCCATGTGATGGCTGGTGACAGGTCTTGTCACGTGACATGAATGACTCAATTACGAGCGAGCGGTGCACACAATGACGAGCTGGCAGGAACTGACTAAAAACCGTTGGTCACATTTGAAAAGAGTGACAGCCCGATGGCGTCCTAGCTGGCGGCTGACAGACGTGTGATGAGTATGCTGGTCGGGGAATGTACCAGACGGTGAACGTACTAGATTCTCCCCACGGTATTTAGTTACGAATCCGCAACACATATGAAGTGGACAATCCCCTGATCCAATGGATAAGAGACTATCTTTCAAGCCAGTCAATTCAAGTGGTTCTTGATGTTGTCAAATCTGCCTCCTATCAAATTAATGCACGTGTTTTGCAAGGTCCTTACTCTCACCCACTCTTCCCCATATTTATAAATGATCTCTTGTCCATTACCCACAACCCAATTCACTCGTTTGTTGATGATAGCACATTGAGTTTCTCATACTCATATGAACATCCCCGACCAAACTCCTTCGAACGTCACACCAATCAGCAGATTATGTTTAATACACTGAATTCCGACCTCAACAAGATATATCAATGGGGATTATCTAACCGAGTAGAATTCAATGCCTTAAAAACTCAGTGCTGTCTCTTGTCATCAAGAGCGAACCACAAAGTAAATATACTGTCGATGAACGGCACTTATATCGACAAAGCCAAGGAACTATCAATCCTCGGCACTCGAATTAATTCGACCCTTAATTGGCGCGACCACATAATTGAAGTTGCGAAAAGTGCGGACAAATGGATTGGGTTCCTTAAGAGATGCAAAAAATACTTCAACCTGGCAACTATTTACAAGGCGTCTCAAAAAGAAGTTCAATTCCCATATTTGGTTAAGCGCATCCAAAACTGCTCTACACGTACTCGATAGGATGCAAAAGGAGCAGTGTAACCTATTGCAGACCCGGCTGTAAGTCGATCAATTCCGTCGTTAGAACATAGGCGCAGCGTATCATACGTATCTCTTTTCTCTGGGTATTATCGCGGTCATTCCTAAAATGAACTTGCTGAATGTGCTTCCGCCTCCTCAGAGATTTTCCGGCGATATTCGTCAATCTAAGAATACGCATCATTGCTCGTTGAAAATCAACATCAGGCGCACAAATAAACATAGAGTCATTCTTTAGCCGAACTACATGAATGTGGAATGCTCTACATGATCATATGTTTCCTTGGCGTTGTAATGTCCAGGCACTTAATACATCGATACTCCTTTTTTTATCCCCTTCCTCTCCTTCCGTTCGCACTGTGCTCTGACATTTAAGGGTACTCCAAGTTCCCCTTTTGTGTGCGCGTCTATGTAAAAAAAAAAAAAAAACCCAAGAATTTGTATTGATATTTTATATCACCAAGTACGGGGTTAAAGTACTATTGTAATTAATTATCTGTTTGAGCGTGTGTGTGTTAACAATTCCTACTGTGACAAAAACAATAAAATATACACTTTGTTTCGGACTTACTGAATGAAGTGAGCGATTTCCGATATCGAATGAATTTACAGCATACGAATTTGAACATAACTACTAGTAATTACATACCAGGTTTTTAAAGCCAGTGAGGGAATTCTTTTAAGAAATTAAATTCGAATGCAACATCACAAGGGCAGCAGCAAATGACTTTCATTACTCAAAATCCAGAAACCCATGCATTCCAACTATGCATTAGAGTGGATCCTCTCAACTAAATACCCTCTTTTAGCGGTCCACGTTTAATTGGAAACGTGACAAAATCTTCTACATGTCAGACTTTACGTGGAAAGATAACACGCAGCGCAAAAAACAAGAGACGCGCGATTTCAACATACACATCAACTCCAACTGATTAATCATTACCGATCACCAAGTACAACGAGGTGATGAAGAAGATGCCGAAGTGCATCGAACCTAAATTTGAGTCTGAGCACCTGAAGATACCGGCGAGTCTATCTAAGACTAAGACACTTAGAAAATTATCTGTGCATCAAACATTTGCCAGATTTACTTGAATTCGGGATGATCATTGATCATTGATCTCTGATCAAATATTAAGATCATTATAAATTTGATTTTCATCTAGTACTTTTAAGGTAAACCGCGATCGCACAGTACGTCTCGTGAGCGGTTAATGCATCTTCTTTGATGTACGTACATTCATTTGTGATGTACTGGATCGCAGTAAGACATAGTGCAATGTCAGGCAGACCTCGGTGAGAAGATATTCTTAAAGGAGATGCTACAATGCATTCAGAATATGCAGTACGAAGCGACGACCTTGAAGGTATTTCATCTATCGATTTATTGCTCAAAGTTGCAGTCGTGTTTCCATTTTGGCGATCTAAAAGACGTGGAAGCTATTGTACGAAGGTAATGGTAATAACAACGACCACAGCAACATATAAACTATAAGCAAAAGCAAAAGCACGTACCAAATTTAATGTATTGTATTGTAGTAACGCTGCAAATTGATTGTAGGGTACTATCTAATGATGCCATTGAGTTGCACATGAATCACTTTCACTGATTCTGTAAAATCGGTGTCATTTTGTGCCTCCTGGAGATTGGCTTACATCTTAAACTGGCGCTGAACCCGGCGCTGGCGACAAGCTCTGTAATCGTCTTCCATCAACGTGGGGACTATTTATTGTTTCTGCTTATTGGATGGAGTACCGTTGATATATTTGGAAATGATGACATCTGCTTATTGCTGTTGTGGAGATAAACAGATAGAAAGCAAAGCCCATGGTGTGAGATTTAAAAAAGCGAGTAGTGTTTTATTTTATAGTACATGTATATATATTTGTTTATTGTATTGATTTAAATCGCATTCTGCCTGTTTACATGTTTTATTTAACTTTGACTACTTTTCTTTAATGTTGTATGTAATTTATGCCTTCGATTTATATGACAAATGATGATAAGTCTTAGGCTGAAATGATTATTATCCCTTTAACAGGAGGTCTAAATTTTTTTTTTTATCTTTATTGGGTGCGTCAAAAGTAAATTCGTTTGCAGGGCTTTTGTGTAAGGAACCTGTAGCAAAAAGAATAGAAAATAGGGCCTTAGCTAGAAATATAAATAAAGGGAACGGTTCGGAAACATCATAAATTCGTGGAGAACTCCTGACAATTGAAAATCAACATTTATCAAATGTGAGATACCAGTTGAAATATACAGGAATTCAAAGAAAATTTGTTTCCTTCGTAGTGCAGTCTTTCTAATATGCACTTTTCCTAGAAATGTCATCAAAAATATAGTTTTCTTGGTGAAGCCTTTTATTGCGGGGGGGGGGGGCATGTAAAGTCCTAACATTGTTAATCTTATGTAGTGTTCCTAATAGCATCCTCCTAGTGTAGTCTTCTCAGGTCACCTATTAATGTAGTCTTCCTACGATAGTCTTTATAAAGTAGTCCATGACACCTATAGATAAGGTTTTACAATATACACAGCCGAATTGGTTCGTCATAACGAGCGACTAAAGGCTGAACACTAGATGAGGTTTGCGTTCTTGGGCATATTTTGCTCAGCACTAAAACAAAAGGTCACTTATTCGGTTGAGTAAAAATTCATTGAGGATTGTTTGCACGTTTTAAATGATAGATATCAATGAAAGATATATTTTCCGTTTTGTTCGATAACCATCTTTCGGAGAGCTTCATAATTCCCCATTCGTACAAAAACATGTCTTTATTGGCGACTGAACAAGGTGCTGATTTACCCCTTCATTTGAATGTAATATTATTCCAAACAAGGAATTTTCAAGAGAGGAAAATAAGTGGAAGTCTCACAGCACAAGATTAGGCGAGTACATTGGGTGGGGCAACAAATCCTATCCAAACTCCAAAATGTGTGTGTGGTCTTGCGTTGTCGTGATGGAGCATAACTCCTTTACGATTCACGACCTACGGACATTACTATATAATAAATTCGTGCAAACTGTCGAACTACTCCGAATTGATTGTTTTGTTTCTTTGTAGGAGCCCAAAAAAACATCATACCCTTCTAATCTCATCACACTGAGAGCGTAACCTTGCTTTTGAAGTAATTTGAGCCGAGCAACACGTCGGGACCAAAACCGTATACGTTCCACATTGTTGTGAACAATCCACTTGAGATCACCTGTAATCATTCTTTTCAAAAACGACTCGTTTTCAGCACGTTTTAGCAGCATATCGCGATATGCTGTATGCGACGTCAAATGAACTGTTTTTTTCTGCGACTTTTCTACATACACAACCGCAGACCGGGAAATCTTATACAAATGGAAATCTAGGTACTACCTGAAAAACATATCGAAATTTTATCTTGCATCGATATAACTTAGTATCATTGTTACTCCCACATCTTCGCATGCATACAAAGAGATACAATAATCATATAATGTTTAGCTTAGAGCGTCTGCGTAGGACCAGTAAGTAATAATATAAAATAATTAAGCTATAGTTTAAGCATTTTTTGTCTAGCCTATAATTTAGAATCTAAGAAAAAACGGATATAAAAAATGTTGCAAAAATGAAAATGAAGATAGTTTCTACCACAATGTGATCTCTGTTCAAACGTGGATTGTGACGTCTCGTGGCTGAAAGTTCACGTTCTTATGCTTATTATTTCCTGTACAGAACCTGAACTTAGAACGTATCCTTTATGGATTTTGAAGCTCTTTGCAGCTCTATTGATACGATATTTATCTTATACAATCACCCTCATATGGTTATTCCGGGTGATTTCAATATGGATAATTCTCAATGGGTTCGGTGTGAAACCAAAGACAAACCTGAAGGTTAGAATGTCCATGTCAAATAATTTAACTCGTAAACAATCCAATGCATGTTATTTCGAGTACAGGTAAGACACGAAAAATAAAAGAGGCACTTTTTAAGCTTATTGCGTATTCTTAATATAATGGCACTACTTTCTTCCAAGTTCTTTTTACACCTTTTTTTACTTAACATGACACCGACTCCTGATGTCCATTGTCAAACACCGAAGGGAAAGCACTTGCGCCTTTCAAACAAAAACAACATCCTACATCCAAAAACAAAACCTCTGGTTTCATTTTCACATCACATCTTGCTCCTGCTTGCTGACAGGAGGCGATTGCATTTCTTGCACACACACGCAAGGCGCTACTTCATCTATCTATTCTATCTAAAATCTGTCAAAGCTTTATAACTGGTCAGTTCTATCTCGATTCATCACTAACAGCCTCCGCACTTTCTCCAAGCTGGATTTTACTGTGGGAAAAGGTATTAAGAGTAAATTCTGACAAAATAATTCTTCTTAAATTCACTTGCACCTTGCTCCAATTCAGTATCGCTTTCCTGATCAGTGATATTTCCCTCCGCAGAAATATAAAAAACATCTTCCTCTTCTCTTAATAAATTAATATCGGTATATCATCATCATCATCGGCACTACAACCGGGAACCGGTCTTGGCCTTGTTTAGCAAGTCCTGAGGCTTGTTAAATTTTCCATGATAATATGTTTTTACGGGCAAGGTCATTAGTCTTGCGCGAAACGGTATATAAAGACCTCAAATTATAGCGTGCAGACATTATTTACATCTGAGAATGAAAATAAACACGATATAAAATATAAACATTACATTATTTATAAAAAATACATTCATATATATACAAATGTTTAAAAATGTAAATAGATCTTATATATAAAATTGTAAATATATTATATAGATATATGTATATATATATATATATATATATATATATATATATATATGTGTGTATGTGTTATGCCTAAGTACGGCTATACACTGAGCACAAGCTGGACAGACTGGAGCGAAGGGCAAAGAGCTGTGCACGACCGTTTTTTTTTTTATTCAACAGAGTGTCTTCTTCGGTTTCGTAGTTTTCTTTTTATTTCGATACTTATTCTAACTTAATTATTTCTATACTTAATAATATATTTAAAACTTTTTTTGTTATTAACTTTTATCTTTACAAAATTCCAATACTAATTTTACAATTTGTTCTCAATCTTACTTAACGCTATGCGTTTTGCGTTTAATATAAATTTTAACTTTATGTTATTAAATTTACTTTATACGAATACTAACTTTATAACTTTACAATTTGAGTCTTTTATTAAATTACAATTACTTTGCTGTACAAATTTACCTTATCCAACTACTAATTTTACACCTTTACAATTTGAGCTTCTTACTAATTTACAATCCAATTACTTTTATTATTTTTTTTTACTATTTATTGGCCTGTAGGAACCCGAAAGTTCATGACCTCACCGACTCGACTCCGCCATTGTTCCCTGTCCCGTGCGCTCTTCTTCCACGCATGACAAGACAATCCGATCTCCTCGAAGTCCAACCTAACATTGTCCCCCATCTCCGTCGCGGCCGCCCTGTCGGTCTCTTTCCCGTTGATCTACCGTCAAGAATTCTATGCACGGTTCTCTCATTGCCCATTCGCGCCACGTGTCCGGCCCATCTTAATCTTCGCGACTTGATTACTCTCACTATTGTAGGTTTGCGCTATAGCTCTTCCAATTCGTGGTTGTGGAGTTTCTCCATTGTCCTGCCTCCTCGTCATATTTGCCGCCAAAGATTCCCCTTAGAACTTTATTCGCGGAATTTGTTTTCTTCCCGTTTTGTAAGAGCCTGTGGTTAATTTTGTGGTTCATTGTGGTGGTTTATTTCGTCGAGTCTCTAAGAGTCTTCCCGAACTTAATCCAAATAAAACACATACCTACTATTTTTTACGCGTTTAATTAATTCATTTTCTTAACGCTTAATTAATAAACTTAATCTGACTCCGAAGATTGAAATGATGTTTAGGACTTAATATTCTTTTGCGTCCAAAGGCAAATATAACTCAAATACGCTGGATAGTAAATAACGATAGTTCTCCTTTGAACAGTAAAATATAACTTATTACACTATGTATAGCAAATGTTAATTATTACACTACGTATTACAGTACATATAGCTTCGTTACGCTTAGGTATTGTAAACAGTAATTATAGATAGTTCAACTTATGTATTGTAAATGTAATTATGAATAGTTCATTATGTATTGTAAACAGTAATTACGGATAGAATTATTACACTATGTACAGTAAATATAGGTTCATTACACTTATGTATTGTAAACAATAATTATATATAGTTCAACTTATGTATGGTAAACGTAATTATGAATAGTTCATTATGTATTGCAAACAATAATTACGTATAGAATTATTACACTATGTTCAGTAAATATAGATTCATTACACTTATGTATTGTAAACAGTAATTATAGATAGTTCAACTTATGTATTGTAAATGTAATTTTGAATAGTTCATTATGTATTACAAACTATAATTACGTATAGAATTATTACACTATGCACAGTAAATATAGATTCATTACACTTATGTATTGTAAACAGTAATTATAGATAGTTCAACTTATGTATTGTAAATGTAATTATGAATAGTTCATTATGTATTGTAAGCAGTAATTATAAATAGTTCACTTTTGAACGAGCACTAGTTATTAGTATATTTATGGGTCGGTAAAGGAGTTGTGTAGAGGGAGTGATCTTTCATTTCGTAATAATATTTTCAAAAAAAAAGTCTGTGACCGCACATTTTACAATTCAGAGATTTGATAAGTTATATTTTACAACTGAAACATTATCTTGGATAAAGAAAAATATGTATAATTAATAATTAAAAGAATAAATCGAAGTAAAATACGAAAAGGAAAAACCTTCATTTAAAAAAAAAAATAAAACATAACAATAATAAATAATACAAAATGTAAATATTTACATGAAATTATGACAAATTAACCAAGAAGCTGGGTTATGAGAGAATTTTCAGAACTTTCACAGCTGATGTTAAAGTTATATACTAGTTTACGAATTCTTTCAGAAATCAATTCAACATCCGCCCTTCCGTGGAGACTTAAGGTTGAATAGTGCCAAGGGAGGTCTAGCATCATTTTCAAAACTTTGTTTTGTGATACCTGTAACTTCTTTAAATGGCACCTTGCAGCGTTACCCCATACTGGACACCCATATAACAGTATAGCTTGGAAAATAACTTTATGAATAATAATCTTATTTTCATTTGTGAGTAAAGACTTGCGATTAATAAAAGGGTAAAGCATCTTAATAGCAATACTCATTTTATTAAGAGTACTTTGAATATGTTGTTTAAATGTGAGTTTTCTATCGAGATGAACTCCGAGATACTTTACGGATTGCTCCCATGCAATCGTGGTACCATTTATTTGAAGCTGACTGTTGGGAAGATAGCAAGCTTTTCTCTTTCGTGTAAAAAAGATGGCTTGTGTCGTCCCAACATTTAGCTTGATTTTCCATTTCATATAATATTTTTCAAGTATCTCGATCGCATGCTTTAGATTTGTCTCAACGTTGAGAGAAAATTCATGCGACGCAAATACTGCAGTATCGTCAGCGAAGATAGCTGATTCACACTGCGGTAGATTTGGAAAATCCGAAGTGTAGATATTGTACAAAGCTGGACCAAGTACTAAGCCTTGGGGGACACCACAATCAAAAAATATCAATCTAGAAACATCACAATTGACATGAACCTGAAAACATCTATTGGATAAGAACCAGAACTCTGGACGACCTTACATAAATACAAAGGAAAGTCGAACTGTATCATTTTATATATTATCCCATTGTGCCACACGGAATCAAAAGCTTTTTCAATGTCTAACAATATCATGCCCGTTGATTGACCACATGAACGATGGTCTAGAACATGGCTGCAAATTCGTTTAACCTGGTGCAAGGTGCTGTGAAAGCGTCGAAATCCAAATTGGATATCGGGGAAAATAGATATATTATCTGAAACAACTTTTAAAATATGTTGTTTCAGGATTTTTTCAAAAACTTTACTTATGTTGCTAAGTAAACTAATTGGCCTGTAACTTTCAGGTTTATCTGGGGCTTTTCCAGCCTTAAGGATAGGTACAACCACTGCTTTTTAACAACATTGAGGAAAGTATTGACATTTAAGGCATGCATTGATTATAAATGTTAAGTATTTAATTCCAATATGAGGCAATTGTTTTAGATAGGCATTCTTAACTTTGTCTAGTCCTCCTATTTTTCGTGTTTGCAAGCACTTGATTACATTTCTTACGTTTTCTTCTTCTACAAATGCATTTAGAGGAGTTAATTCGTTTGTGGTGTCGAATCTTTCGATTCTGTTACCTACAAGTTCATTAGTTTCAAATTCACCCAAATGCTGAGAGACCAAGTGATTTTTTGAAAAACTTGTTCCAAATAGGTTTGCTTTTTCAAAACCTGTAAAAAAAGTAGTAGAAGAATCCTTCAGAAATGGTATTTTACGGTTTTTATTCTTGATTAACTTCACTATATTCCAGAACGGTTTAGCATTTTTATCCATAACGCTCAGTTTTTTGTTCCATTCTCTATTACGTTGGATTTGTATCTGGTCAGTAATGCGCTCATTAGAATGGGAAACCATTGATCGAGAAAAGGGCTGACGGCAATTCTGCCAGTTTCTTCGATGAATGTTTCTCACTTTAATAAGCTCTAAGATATGGATTGGAAGTTTTTTTAAAATATTTTTTTTTACTCTTTTGGGAATACTTTCATCAACCGAAGAAATTATAGCTTGTGTAAAGTTTTGTACAATAAGGTCAACATCATCTTTACAAGACACTCTTTCAAGATTTGTAGTACTATTTTGAAGGCTCATTTTAATCTTTGATTTGAATGAATTCCAATTAGCATTCTTCATGTCCAGGAAATATTGAATCTTTCTTTCACCCAACCAAGAAAGGTTACAAAGAATAGGATTATGATCTGAACTGAGAGCACTTAACGAAACAGGTTCCGTTATAAGAGCAGGGACATTTGACACAAACAAGTCAAGGACAGAGGGGATGCCACGAGAACCTGCGGGGAAATAAGTTGGACAAGGTGGATAAAAAATATTAATTGGTAGTGCCAATGGAAGGGCAGCCAATATATTGCCCCAAGCATTTGCTCTTACACAACCCCAATCTCTATGCCGGCAGTTAAAATCACCACCATTCATTGTGAATAACTTTTTTAAATCTTGCTTGAGCCATTTTCTTTTAATATTCGACGAAGATCCACCAGGGAAATAAACAGAATAGATTTTTACTGTCTCATGGTTTCTTAACTTAATCATTACACCTACATTCTCCACAAGCCTAGTTGGAATTACAGGTAAAAGCGAATGTTAAATTGACTTCCTGATAACAATCGCCACTCCCCCAGCCCTTTGGTCTACTCTATCAATGCGATAGCAGTTAAAGTCAGATGATGGGAGTCTTATATCAAAATTAAGCCAAGTTTCTGTTACTAGAGCAACATCAACTTTATAGCTATTTAAAAAGTTTAAGAAGTCATGAAATTTATTACGTATGCCTTTAGCATTCCAAGTAATTATTTTTATATATGTGTCTGCCATTTTACTTAACATTATTAGTGTATAAAAACTTTGTGGCTAAATGTGCGATCACATTAAATTGTTCTATTTTCGTTTTACAAACTGATAAATTTGAGATCATTTCCATGCACAAGGAATTTAGTTCCTCGATTGTGAAGAGTGGTGAATTGTTGTTGGGTAAATTATTGTTATTGTTTGATGAAGAAGCGCCGCGTGAGTCATTTTCCCATGCATTAATTGTTGTTGGTAAACTTTGAATTTGCGGGCTTGAATTTGGAAAGCTTTTGCTCGGAGCATTGGTCAGTCCCAGTCGTCGCTGTGGCTGTGGAAGCGTAGGCAAATCACTCATAGAGACTAACGAAATCGGTTTTTGGCAAGCTTGATGATTAGAAATTTGAGTTGATGCAGCGAAATGAGTTCTTGGACGGATCTTGCATCTTCCAGATGATCTTTCTTTTATTTCTAAGTATTTAGATCTACTGGTGCATGTGACGTCAGTAGCTTTATGATTGCCGTTGCAGTTGGCACATTTATTTACCGAAGCGTTATTACATTCGCTTGTTTTGTGTGAACCAGCGCAAGTAGCACAACATGTTTTTAGGTGACAATTTCTCTCACCATGTCCAAACATTTGACAATTAAAGCATTGTGTCACCTTACCTTTGAATTTCCTTTGGAAGTTCCAATTCACTTGGGTATGAAAAATTGAGCGATAATTTTTTTTAAGTTCACTTAATTTAATTGTTCTATTTTCAAAGTGAATGAGATAAAAAAAATCAGTAAATTGATCATATTTTTTTTCAATTTTTTTAACATCAGAACATTTTAAGCCAAGCGAAATGAGTTCAGCTTTGAGTTCATTCGTTTTTATATCATCCAGTCCATACAAAATAACTTTGAAAGTTTTAGCACTTTTAATATCATGAGAAAAATATTGACAATTATCCTCTTTTAATTTTTCTAATACAATATTAAATGATTCAATAGTTCCGAACATTATTTTTATACCAATTGTTAATTTTTTTATTGAATAACTGGATATATTAAGCTTTTTCATGAGGCTATGCACATATTCTGGTGATTTTTGCAGCACTTTGATTTGTGGCACATACACTTTTCTGATTATTGACGAATCAGTTTCGTCCATTTCAGAATTATCTGTATCTGGATGGCATTGTAGGGGAGTGAATTTATTACAGTAGGGGTTTTTACCAAGCCCACTTGTTGGATGCATAGTGGAACGAAGTTTTTTATCCGAGGACAAGCAATTGTCCCCGGTATCAGGCGATCTATCGCGTTTGGGAATGGTTGTAATGAGAACTCACGACCGAGATGAACACGTCAAACGCAGTCGAAAGCTCCTGGTGAACTGAAGGAGTTGTGTAATTTCGTCACTTGTTTAGTGTTTCAGGCTCGGCAGCTCATTTCTGACTGACTATCCCTTTATTTCCGTCCTCAGTCCCTCTGTTGGTTTTACAAAAAGCAGCAAAAAAGAAGAAAGGTAAAAGGACAAAAAGAAACCATATTCGCCAGCCATCCGTACTCATCGGAAGATCGCTGTTGATCTTTTTTCGAATGCAACACACGCGCACACCAAGATTACTCGATGTGCCAGCCGCACATCTAATCTCGCACCATCGGTGTACCGATACACAGTTTGGAATTGTGCACGACGTCGTAACCCTTTTGCAATAGGTACTTCGTTAGGGTTTTCAGATTGACCAACAAACAGATGTGCGGTGTCTACTCACTGCTACTGCTTTCAAGGGTTGTTGCTGTGCAATACGAATTACAGCGGACGTCGGTTATTTATGTTATCTTACTTATGCACGCCGCAATTCCGATGTTGTGTATCTTTTAGCCACTATGCGTTGGTGCTGTGACCGGCTTTACGTATTTGTATTTGTATTGCCTGGCGTATTGCTTTCCTATTCAATTGTCGATCTGCTAAGCGACCGAGATATTTAGAATGGCCAAGAAAAGAAGAAATACTTCTGTTGTATGTGTGTGGCGGAATTGCATAAGGGATATGTGCGCCCGCAAACACTTCAAATTAATTGGTTGTCTAGAGCCACAACCGTATCTCTTACGAGAAGATTATGCGTTTTAAGGAACCAAGCTTCGGCCAATACAGCCGGCGCCATGTGATGCCATTGTCACCTATGCATGTACTTTCCTCCCTCAGCGAGCTTCCTAAGATGCATGCATTAATCCCATTGTGAAAACTCGCAAGAAGGAATATTACACATGCAACCGTTGTGACAGGAAAACTAGCTATACCAACCTTCCACGCAAGCAATGACACTCAGCTTGGCCGCCACTAAACCTGAAATATTTGTCCTCCGAAACTCATTCGTCATGATTCCGGGCTTTTAGGTAAAAGGACAAGTCCCAGTGCAACCGCCACAAGCCTACGTTTCGCATCTGTATAGAACAATCGGCATGATTATAGACACGGAGCTTTATATTACGTGATTGCAGTTTGGATTTCAACAGTTTACTGACTGCATGCCAACTAGCGTTGCCGGAGTGTAGTCTTTTGTTAATTTCGTTACTGGCCGTCAGTATTGTTCCCAGGTATTTAAATTCTTTGACATTTTCAAATCACTTGCCCCTGATATTTATGTGTGTTCTCTGAGGTCCACCTGCTCTCGCCATAATCATGTATTTTGTTTTGTCTTCATGTATTTCCAATCCAATTACTTTACTTTACAAAATTTACTTTATGCAAATACTACTTTTATAAATTGTTCTTAACTTTACTTAACACTATACATTTTGCACTTAATACAAATTAATATATTTAAAACTTTTTGTTATTAACTTTTATCTTTACAAAATTCCAATACCAATTTTACAATTTTATTGATCGTTTGTGACTTTAACTTTTAATTAATTGTTTATAACTTTAACTAATTGTAATTTTTAATTAATTTTAATTTTTAACTAATAACATTAACTTTCAATTAATCGTTTATAACCTCAATTTTTTTTACCTCAATCACTTTAACTTTCCATTAATTGTTCATGACTTTAGCTTTTAATTAATAACTTTAACTTTTGATTAATTGTTCATGGCTTTCAATCAATAACTATAACTTTCAATTAGTTGTTCATAACTCTAACTTTTAACTCGATAATTTTAACTTTCAATTAATTGTTCATCACTTTAACTTTTAACTCAATAATTGTAACTCACAACTAATTGTTCATGACTTTAGCTTTTAATCAATAACTATAACTTTTAACTTAATAATTTTAACTTTCAATTAATTGTCCATGACTTTAGCTTTTAATTAATAACTTTAACTTTCGATTAATTGGTCGTGGCTTTTAATCAATAACTATAACTTTCAATTAGTTGTTCATAACTTTAACTTTTAACTCGATAATTTTAACTTTCAATTAATTGTTCATGACTTTAACTTTTAACTCAGGACAGGAAACGAGTTGTCTTTCACTCCTGGAAGCATTTACTTCTCATTGCCGATCAGAATTCCTATCTACTCTACACCTCGCTTGCTTCGCAGGCTGCCCATGATCGCGTTATCTTTTATGTCAACTATGCAAAACGCTGTTAGTGCCTCCCGTGGGTTTGAATTTCAGAATAAGCTATTTTTTGTGAACTATGCAAAACGTTTCTTAGTGGTTCCTATGGGGTTTGGATTTCAGAATAGGCTATTTTTTTTATGATGGATTCACAACATCCATAACAATATATATTTTATATTGTGACGCATATGACAATCAGTACTGGAGTCTTCGAGAAAGTCCGAAACAAAGTACTAGATTATTTTAGAAAGTACTTGAAAACTGGAATAGAAAAGTCGAGACTATGGAACGGACAGAAACGAAACACCGAATCAGAATGAGGGAACGGTATAAATACGTCGCACACAGATCATGGAGTGGAGTAAGAAGAAGAAAGTGAAGCAAGCGATAAGTCTCGAGTGAGAAGTAAGCAGTGAAGAAGTAAAAGACGCGATAAGTACAGAAGCGATAAGTTAAGAAATCGTTAAGTGTACGGTAAAAAGTAACGGTTGTTATTAACGGACTAATAAAGTGTCACATTAATTCAAAATCGATTCAACGGCTCTTATTTATTCAAAATAATTAATCCAGCGAACCCTAAGCTCGCTACAATATATATAAATTGATATAAATTTGTATATGTATTAATATACCTTATATGTATAAATATATCTTATGTATAATGATATATTTATTATATACAAAAAAGTAAACAAAATCCTCTCAGGTATAAAAATTAAAAATTACGAAAAGTATACACAAACGGTAAACACGGGATAGAAATATACCCCGCTTGCACTTTTAAATTTTACTACTCAATTTACCTACTCTTTAATGATGAAATTGAATTATTAGGGTCCCGTGTTGTAAAAGCAGATCGTAGATTTAAAAACGTCGGGAGTGTAAATACACCCAAATTTACCGGCTTAGGGTTAATAAAACAATGTTTACCACAGTTTGTATACGTGTTAAGGTACGATAAAAAAAAAATTGACGGCACACGGCCGTTGTCAAAAAAAAACGTGTTTTTAAAAGGTTTCTCCGGGACTTGCAAAATATTATGAAGAGTTTTTATTCTGCAAATAAGGAAAAATTTTCTTAAACCACAGGAAAATGTCTAGAACCGAGCGCGCCGTTTTTGCAGCATCCGTCAATGACGACTCGGCTTTGCAGATTCTCGTTTCATTGTGTTCTATGCAATAATTGTAACAAGTCAAGCCCATCGGCAACTCTGGGACTTCCATTATCTTCATATACCTTCGTATCATCATCATCGGCACTACAACCGGGAACCGGTCTTGGCCTTATTTACCAAGTCCTGAGGCTTGTTAAATTTTCCATAATGATTTGTTTTTTTCCGGGCAAGGTCATTAGTCTTGCGCCAGACCTTCGTATACCGAAAAAAAAACATCCACCCAATCCAGTTTTATGTTCTGTTTAATTTTAAACGAGAGTGCGGTGAAGAGTTTCCAGTCTGTCCTACAGATAGCGCCAGCAGGTCTAATTTTTGGCTTGTATTCTATAGTACTCCATTGCTTTGTTAGTATAGTTAGGTCGATTGCTTTGTTAGTATACATTTGAGAGGTCAGGTCGGAATCCCTTCACTCCACCCCAGTACGTCATACGTCGTGACTATGTTCAATAAAATCATTTAAATGAAGTGATAACATTTTGTCTGTGGTATAAAACAGACTTTTTTACATTTTAGAATAGTTTATCCATCAATTAAGCCAACAACAAAAATTGATTTTTTGAAAAAATTGCAGTGGCATAACCCCTTAATTCACTAATCCCAACGGAAAGATCGTATTATCTGAGGAATTTCCTGGAAACCGAACACCCAGATATGCTTTTGGCTAGGGAGACTAAGCTAAACCAAAGGCACAAATTGGGCTACCAAAATTATACAGTAATTAGACGAGATCATCCAAACTCCACTCAACGGGGTGGGGTCTCTGTATTAGTTAAAAAGGGTCTACAACACAAAGTCGTGTACAGCACAGATGTATACAAGTTCCAAGCGCTAGAAGCCTGCATTATAGATATTCCTTTAAAAAGGCAAAAGTCCAAGTTCCAAAAGTCCTTTGAAGTTCTCCAGTGTACACAATTTATCAATGAACCTCATATCATTTTCCCAAGCCTTAAGATGGACTCGGAAAATAGTTATTTCTTTATGGCGGGAGATTTCAATTCCAAGCAGAGTGTCTGAGGTAATTTTATTTTTAGCACAAGAGGCAACGCAATAGTCGACTGGTGACAAAGTAATGCCATCAAACAGAAATTAGAATTGCTCGCTACACGTACGCCGGCATATTTAAGAGGAAATTCCTTCTTGGATATGTGGGGGTCCTCTATATTACATGGAGAACCAACCCACAATTCTAACCAATTTTGACCGTTAACAACGCGTCACCTTAACCCAAATCCCCATTCAAAACTTGCAAAGAATACATTTCCCCAACCTGCAATAGCTTACATTCCCAAACCTGCATTAGAATACACTTTCAAAACCTGCAACAGAATTCATTTCTAAAACCGCATAAAATACATTTTTAACCAGCTCCCATTCTACTTAAACCATTTTTCTCGCTTGCAACCAAGCAGCATTTAATTTTCCCCGAAAACCATTCCGGCTCACTTCCTACTTAAACTATTTTTCCCGCTTCCAACCAAGCAGCATTTAGTTTTCGCAAAAAACAATTTCAGTTCCCATCCTACCTAAAACATTTGAAAAGATATTAATTCCTCTTACTGGCAAGTCACCAACACGATGCGTTGTCTTTCCACGGAACAACCATCGCAACGCCCAAGACCCATGTCCTATGCATCAGTAAAGTATTTGAAAAAACCATTAACAAAGCTCTGGTAAAATGGGTAGACGACAACAGCATTATTCCAAATAACCAGTTTGGCTTTAAGGCGGGTCATGAAACCACACATGCCGCAGCTAAACTGGTCTCCGACATACAATGGAATAAATGTAGGAACCAATGCACAGGGGCCTGTCTGATCGACTTGGAGAAAGCCTTTGATACCGTCTGGATCGAAGGGTTGTATTACAAACTGGTCAGACATGGCATACATAAGCCTTTACTATATGTACTTTACGATATGTTAAAGGACAGGAGGTTCGTGGTCAAAAGTGGTAATGTGACCTCTTATAAAACGTATAATATCAAGAATGGCTTGCAACAGGGCGCCGTACTCTCTCCGATTCTTTTTAACATTTACATTAGCGACGTATTAGATGCACTTCCGCAGGCTATTGCGTACGCAGACGATCTCATAATTTACAGAACAGCTCCGAAAGTTGCGATCATAAATAGGTTAATACAGCTAGACTTCAACAAAGTGCAGCGCTATTGCGATGACTGGAAACTTAAGATCAACTTCCAGAAATGTGAAGTCATCCTATTCAGAACTCCATTATATAAAGCCGCGTACGACACAAGGAAAAACTGGCGAAAGCTAGTTATTGTGGGACCGCATGGAGATAAACTGGAAACCAAGAGTTTAGTTAAATACCTGGGCATCTGGCTAGATCAATATCTGTATTTCAACAGACATGTAGAGGCTGCTTTGCTCAAAGCGAGGAAAACTTTTGTTATGACAAGGAGGCTATTTCACAGTAGCCAACTTGACAGCAAGGTAAAAGTCATATGCTACATGACGCTAATCAGGCCAATGCTCATATATGGTTGCCCAGTATGGTTCAACATAGGTCCAAATTTGATGGAAAAGATTCGGGTGTACGAAAGAAAGTGTCTCAGAAGTTGTCTCAGATTATATCGGACACCGGAATCGGACTATAAAAAGTATTACTCAAATGAGACTTTATATAATGAAGCGTACATAAATAGGGTGGATAATTTTATGATTAAATTAATCAGAGGGCATATTGCGAGAGCAATAAGCTCGTCCAATGACCTAATTTTCGGGGCCTATTATCCAAACATCTTGTACTATGAGAGCGTGCGTCGCAACGGCTTTGTTCCACCAGAGGCGTTCCTTGACTTGGATATGAAAGGGCTTATACAGGATAGATCCGGAATTCCGCTGATCTATCATGTAAGTAGATCATCTGTAGACGGGCGATTGTGCTACGACCGGGAAGTAGCGCGCACCGAAGAAGAGCTCCTGCGCTTCAGTAGGGCTATCTCCCACAGAGACCGGGACGATAGTATTAGACAGCGTCAACAGTTCTGGTGGTTGAATGGCATATAAAGACCTGGGTACCAAAGTCGGTATAGAATCATAGTATCATCAGCTAGCTTACATAGACTTAGCTTTTCTAAAATTAGGGTAGTATAAGATTTAAGTTAAGTTAGGTTAAGTGCTTTTACATAAAAAAAAAAAAAATATATATATATTAGGTAAGTTAAGTAAGTTAAATTTTAAGAAAAAAAAAACAAAAAAATTGACAAAGTTTTTCAAATTTTTCTTTGTATTTCAACTAATTATCAGTACTGCCACAAAGTTCTGTCGCCGAAAGGCAAATTATACAAATGTTAAGTAATGTTTAGCTTAGAGCGTCTGCGAAGGACCAGTAAGTTATTATATAAGATAATTAAGCTAGAATTTAAGCATTTTTTGTCTAGCCTTTAATTTAGAAATTAAGAATATAAAAAGAAAAATAAAAAATGTCTTAAAAATGAAAAATGACGGGGATCCTTAGATCCATTAAGAAGAGAAATCTTCTGGAATACATGGCATTTCAAACGTTGTTCTAAAGCATTTGCCTCTTGAAGTAGTGAAGGGTTACACTGTTTTGTTCAACAACGCTCTAAATAATACATATTATCCAACCCGTTAGAAAACTGCTGTAGTCCACCGCATCATGAGTCTCGCGAAAACATCATCTCGCAACTCCTCCAAATGGAAGGAACCCAAAAGGATATGCTACGGAAATGGGTCCTCTTTGGTATGGGGGGTTCGACAAGGGTCGGAACGTACCAAATGCCTCCAGAAAACGAGACAGTTTTAATCCAAGCCATAATTCCATGATGGTCACCGCACCGGCTATACATTGTTCGAACCCATTTTATAGTAGAGAAAACGAACTGGACCAAACACAGGGAATTATATCTCATTATTCACAAGGAACTTCTTATAGTTCCTACGACTCTGTGAATGTTGAACATCTTTTTAGATGTCCCGAGGACGACTCACTGAACCTCAACCTCAAACAAGAGAGCTAAACCAATGGCTGAATTGATAGGGAGGTTATGTCTTGCGTTTGATTGTGCAAACCTAGGTTCAACTGAAGACTCCTGCTATTGTGCAGTTCGGCACAATTACTGAGTGGTAGGTACACTCCCAAAGCCCAGCCGCCCGGTGAAATACCACTCATTAAACTATAGACTTCGTGAAATGGTTGGGAGAAATCTTTGAGCATCTTTGGCAGCTTGATTGATGGACCTGGTCGAGAAGAAAATAGCATCTCAGGGGGCTGACTTAGCGTTATAGGTTCACCTTTCCTGGGAGAAGTAAAATAAAACAATAATAAAAAAAAAAACACGATATACAAAACTACTTACGAAACACATATGTTATATATACACCAAGATATTGAACACCATATATAAAATAAAAAAGAAAATATAATAATTACCAAAAGCTATAGGGTGGGCCATACATTTTTGCAAATGGCGACAAATTCTTAATTGGGGGGGGGGGGGAGAGCAATGTCGTTTTACAAAAATAAATTTCAATAAACCTTTATTACGTTAAATAAATGATCAACAAAATAACATTTGTAGTTTTATTTCTATTCATGTTTCAAATGTGCAAAAATGTATGGCCCATCCTATATAAAAAATTATTGTAAATATAGAGAATATACAAGATGGCGCAAAATTAATCATCCAATTTTGTTTTTGAATTACTTTTTTACTAAATAAAAAAAAATTATTTTGGGTGATGGAAATCTTTACTTGGACCTTTACAATTTTTTCTGTTAAGTGGAAAAGATGATATCCGTCAAGTGGCAGCCGCCAGTGTTGATACACATTTGTACCCGTTTTATCGTATTTTCTATAGTTTCCGCAAGGTTTCCGGTGATAACTATTCGCATTCGAATATTCTCCTTAAGGGCTGCGATTGTCTGAGGCTTGTTGGCATAAGCCCGCGATTTCAAGTAGTCCCTAAGAAAGAAATCTGGGATGGTTAAATCGGGCGATCTTGCTGGCCATACCAAATCGCCAAAACGGGAAATTATGCGACCAGCGTAATAGTGACTGTATTGCTGATGGCGCCAGTAATAGTGACTGCATTGCTGATGGCGTCCTCAAAAAATACGGCCCAATCACTCCTCCCGGAATGTTTGCCCAGTTGACGCGACACGAGTAGGAACTCGACATCGAAATTCACGCTGTGCTAACACCACCGACCGATTATTGGTCAAAAAAATCGACACAATTATTCCACGCTCTTGCGGAGTTTAGCTCTCCATTGCTTGTCTGTTTGTATACTGCAGCTGTCTAGTTCACAAATGTCAAATATGATTGGCGTACGACGCCATTTGCAAAAATTATAACATCTTCCGATAAGGTGATTAATTTTGCACCACCAATTTTGTATATTGTAAACTATATAGAAACGGTCCAAAAACGAATGAGTATAAAATGAAAAATACTGCAATGTAATATAAAGAAAATATATTAAAAAACAAAACAAAATACATTTCTATATATAAATAAATAAAGTAGCATTTTATTTAGTTGATAAGTAAAAAATATAACACAAACTACTAAACAAAAGAAAAAGGAAATTTATACATAGTAAGACATTAACATATTGTAAATGAACTAAATATTGTAAAACGACATATATATAAAATATGATAGTTTAATGCAGAACACCACCGAAAAACTCTCACACGTCTCTCAGTGGGGTTCATTCCTCATCAAGGAATGAAACTACTTTTTTAAAGGGTAGGAGAAATTCTTACGTAATAAAAGCCAATTCCCAATTCAAAAACGGACAACTTTATATCGGAAAGACGGAATACCAAAGAGCCCCTCCAACGGCCATCAACGGGAAGTAACAAAAAGGAGAGTAAACTGTCAGTACAATTAATTTTATATTATTTTTGTGTGCACCCCAGTTTTTGCAACACCAACAAGTGTGAGGACAGGAGCAATCCACCCAATCTTCGCTCGATTAATTTTCTTCCAAACACCAGCAAGGTATTCGAGAATATTATAAAAAAGGCATTGATAAATTGGTGTGATGAAATGTTATCATTCCGAATAACCAGTTTGCAACACGACACAGTTCATACTGCGACAAAACTGGTTTTCGACAAACAGGGGAACAAGGCAAAGCGATAATACGCAGGGGTCTGTTTGGTTGACTTTGAAAAGGCTTTCGATAATGTACGGTTAGAAGGACTTTTCTTTAAGTTATCAAATTGGGGAATGCCAGAATATGTCTTATACATTATCTACGATATGATAATGGGTAAACAATTTGTGGTGAATTATGGAGATATAATCTCTTGGAAGACCTTCTTCTCTTACCGCAGCTAAAAACGTATATGCTATGATAAGAAGTCTCTTCTGTAGTAGCTTTCTAGACCCCATACTCGGCATTCAATCGACCAGTACAACGGTATGCCCGATATGGTATAACACATCCTAATTCTATTATACATGGAGAAGTTTCAGGTATTCAAGATGCAGTATTTCTGTTGCCCTGCCTCGGAATGTATAGAACCCCACAGTCGCGTCAAAAGAATACTAGGGGCTAGAGATCATTTTTCCCCGAACCAACCCGCCCCTACAGTACATATTTCGGACAACATGGTCTTTTGACAAGTCGGGAGAGTCGGTAAAGTGAGCAACAATAAACTGATCAGCTTCACTATCATGGGCATCCCCAAATCCGCTGACGGTTCTTGAATGTCTGGGTTCTCCGGGACGAATTTCGCCATTCGCATAAGAAACATCAATAAGATACCAACCTCTAACTCCAACTCATTTAGATTCTAGATGCCATCTCCTTATGATTGGCTCTTCCTCAAACCAGCTAATGTCCCACTCAAAACGGCAAAGATTCTGTTATTAAAGATAATAAAACCCTACTCACGAGCCTTGTTGTAAAATATACACACAGCTAGGCCGGCTTGTCGCAAGAGGCGATTAAAGGCCGAGTGGAAGGTGGGGTCCCAAAGTTCTGTCGCCCAGTGGAATACCACCCTATAAATTTATAGGCTGCGTGAAGTGGTCGGGAAAAATCCCTGACCATATTTCGGAACTTGGCTGCTGGACCGGTTCGAGAAAAGGTTGGTTTGGGCGGTAAGTCGGTCCCAAGGTGAGATACCACCCCGTCACGCTGTACATTCCGCGATATCGTCGGGAGAAATCTTCTACTATGTTTCGGATGTATGGCTAATGGCTAAAACCGCGTAATCGAGTTCATTCCCGAAACTGTGTAGACGTTCGACTGATAACGACATTTTGTAACATCGGGGGCATCGGTTTCACGAATACGAATGTAAACGCCGTCCACCAATATTTGCAAACAGCCAAACCTGATATCCTTGTCCTAACTGAGATCCAGGTCGATTCGTCAACTGAACCGACATATTTTCATTGCTCAGGATACGACTTACATTCGAGATTCCCTTTTAAGGGTGGAGTCTGCGTCTTCACGCGGTCCGATCTGTCTTGCAAAGGATAGAGACGTTAGAACCCAATAACTTGGACATCGTGTAGTTGAAGGTCGTGCTGGGGAATTCTGTTAAATTTCTTTGTTGCCTTTACCGCTCTCCGAATGGTGACAATTTTCGAACATCTTTCACGTACCGTCAACTGGATACAGACCAACCACCCGGCTTCTGAAATTGCCGTCATTGGCGATTTTAATGTACTTAACTCCGGGTGGTTGGTACATTTTAACAGAACCGACAAGGCTGGAAGACTGGCGGAGATGTTCTCTGATAGCCGCAATTTGACTCAAATCGTGGAGGAACCTATATTCAGATCACTACTTGGTATTGGGCGCGTAGCCATTTGCATTTCAAACGAAAAAGCTTCGGCATGTATCGAGATATGGGGCTGCTAATAGACACAATTTGCGAGATTTCTCCCCACCCTTTCGGTGGTCGGAGGTGTGCTTTGCAAACTCCGATGTTAACGCATGCGTGGAGTCTGCCACAGAGATTATTCTTCTCGGTCGAAAACCAGATCTACATTCCGCATTCCATCAAACGAAATTCATCTGATAAACCTTAGTTTGATAAAAAGTGAGAGCAGATAACGGCGGCAAAAAATAGAGCTTTTAAACAATGGCGCACCAATCCCACCGAGACTAACAGAACGACTTTTGTTAGAATCAGAAGCGCTGGCACCAGGCGATTGATACCGCGAAGAAGGCCTACAACGACAGAGTGTTCAACCCAACTGTTAAAGGTTTTTTTATAACAATTGATATAGGTTTTTATTTCATAAAACTTACCCCGGATCGGTCTTGAGTGTTGAGACGTGGGCGGCTTAACCTGTTGGGGAATGTATGTGAAGCGGGTTTTTCAAATGATAACTCTGTTATTCCCTTTCAATTCCTTTATTTTCAATTAAATTTACCAATTGTTTATTAACTTTTGTAATTAAGGTTTTTATTTGTTTACACAACCTTTAAATTTTGTCTAGTGGTTTTTTTTGTATTTAATCTGAACAATATTTTGTTTCTATACACATAATAACATTCTATTGCGTATCATAAACTTGGTCTATTGTTTTTTGTATTTTATTTGAACAAAATTGATATTTTTCACAATTACTTCACTTCCTTCTGCATACACCGATTGTTTCTTTTATTTATTTTTATTTTAATAACTAACGACCCGCCTCGCGCCACGACTGAATTTCAAGCTAACTTTTTATTTTATACTTTATACATTTAAAAATGGTCGGAGCACACAACCTTTCGCCATTACGACACAATACAGAAGGCTGAATCTCGTGTCTTTCGACACACATGCTTTTTCGTTCCGCTTCCACGATAGTTATCTCGAGGAAGCGGAATTGTCTAATAGGGGGAGACTATGACAAATAAAAAGAATATGACTATTGCAATGTGAGTGGGGTTTTAAATGGGTGTTTTACTTTTATTTAAATTATCTACTATTTTTATTAGTGATTTGGAGGGAAGGGAAGTATGTGTATGTGAAGACACGAGATGTTAATTATTCAAAGGGTGAGTTTATTTAATTGAACTTTAATTATACAACACAACTGGTTCGCCTCCCTCCTGATCAATGACAAGGTCTGTCAGCAATAACTTCGTTTCCTCCTCTTTTCCCCGTTAGTGACGAACGGCGGGACACTACTCACAAATTCAAAAGATAAAGCTAATGTGTTCGCGAATTTATTGTCCGCGAATTCAAACCTTGATGCCGGCCTTTTGGAGCCACCTTTATATGTGCTCCCCGATACAATCTGTGATCGCGCCGGTAGGGTCTTCGGTGCGGGATGTGAGGTTCCGCCCGTGTACTAGTCAACGGATTCTACATGGACTGGACTGTAAGAAAGCAACCGGCCCGGACGGAATACCATCAATAGTCCTTAAGAATTGTGCTTCAGAAGTATCGCCGGTTCTTGGCAGACTTTTTCGCTTATCTTATGTACAATGGACAGTTCCCCGGCCATTCCCAAAGAGGGAGAAAAAGTGTCTCCCACAAAATTACCGGCCGATACCATAACTGTCTATTTTATCTAAGGTAATGGAAAGGGTTATCAATACTGAGTTAATTAATTAGAGCGCAACAGACATCTGAATGATGGTCAATATGGATTCCGTGGCAGGTAATCCACGGGAAACCTTTTGACACTTATAACCGATGTATGGACATCTGCGATTGAGGGGTATGGTTGCATTGGATATCCCCAAGGCTTTTAACCGCATATGGTACGGGGCATTGCTGAGCAAACTTCCTTCATACGGACTTTCCTAGCAGCTTTGCGCCTTTTCTTTTTTGTTTTTTTTTTTTTTTTACACAAACGCACTCACAAGAGGGGATGGACGAAAAGCTTCATCGCAAATCGATCGATTCGGGGTGTTGTAGACGGCGAGTCTTCGGATCAGTTTCCTGTTAATTCTGGGGTGTCTCGGGGTTTTGGCTCCAACCTTGTTTTCAGCTTCACATAGATGATTTATTGGAGTCAACGGATAACAAAGTGTTCAGTTTCGCGGATGATAGTACGCTTGTTTCCTCTTTTTCGAGTGACCGGCCGATTAGTGCATCAACGTCGCACGAGCTGAGATGTAGCAAGATTGACTCTCTGAATCGGGATCTCGATAAGTTTCTGCAGTGGGGAAAGACCGTTCTCGTCAAGTTCAATGCAACAAAGACACAATATACAACATTCAAAAAGAAAAGTGGATCGTCGGTTCCACAGCTAATGATGAATGGCCAGGCCCTCGAATCTGAGGAAAGACTGAAAATGCTCGCCGTCACGTGGTAATGTATCGTGGTATAAACACGTGTCGATCGTCACCAGGTCCCCCTCTGGAAAACTGAGTTATCTTTTTAGAGCCAAGAAATATTTTACTCCGGCCCAACTTTTTCTTCTGTATAAATCCCAAATGAAACCGGCGGTCGAATATTGTTCTCATGTTTGGAGTTCCGGTACTAAACATGCCCTCAGCCGGCTTGATACAGAGACGAGCTATCCGCCTGATCAAGGCCACGCTGCTGACGTCGGGACTACAGTCGCTATCATATCGAAGGCGCATAGCTGTCCTCTGTTTGTTTTACAGATATTATCACAGGTATTGTTCTTCGGAGATTCGTGGTATTGTTCCGCACAATTCAGTTTATATAAGCTCCACAATACAATCTGAGGGATCGCACCACTTTGCGGTTCATCTCCCGTCGCCGCCAACATCTCTTCATCAAAACTCGTTCCAGAGCGTGAAAGTTGTAGGATTTCCTCCCAAGGCGAGTGTTTCTGGAGCGTTACAACCTGCAAGTGTTGAAAAAAAACTGCACCAGTTATTTGATGACATGTCGCGGCGCTATAAGTTCGACTCACCCGAAAGAAGTGTAATAAAAAAAAATTTTTTTTTATAAAAAAATTATAAACCTCATCGACATAATACTCATAGTCGTTACGTACCTCACCTATTTTACAACTCCAACTCATATCAATTGGGTGACTCTGCGGCTACAGCTCGCAACCCGTTTCAGCGGATGGAGAAAAGGTTTAGGTGTCAACATCAATTCAAGAGGTTTATGGAAGAGTACATGACGCTCATTCACATAAACGAAATGAACACTGAACATACAGATAGTGCAAGGAACACTCGTCAAAATGAAAGGCGATTATGGGATACTAAGGAGTTAGGTAAAAAAAAACTCCATAGATGAAGGGTAGCGATAAAGTTAAAAAGAAAGAGAAAAATAAAATCAAAGAAAACCAAAGCCTGGCAGGGAAGAAAAAAGAAATTCTACTTCAACTAGATCTCATTAAATTCAAGGCTGCAAATCCGAAAATTCGAGCTAAACTTCACTGGGAACCGTAATAACTTAATTAACAACTTTAATAAGCATAACAACAATGATAAATCGCGTCGGAAATTGACATCTTCAATGTCCCCTTCTATAAATTCGATTCAATTACACTTCCGGACCTTGATTCAGTACACTTTCTGCCAATCGATGCAGGTGGTCGAGGCCTTTCCTAGGACTAGCATAGTTTGAGTCAACCCCAATCATATGTAGATATAGTATGAAAGACCGAAATAAATAATCAAACATTCTCTCCTTCGTCAGCATCAGCCGATGTACTCAGTTCCACAACCAGCAGTAATAACTCCTCCTTTTAAAGAGCTGCTTTGTTTAATAATTTGTAAAACATCGACGAGGCTTGAGAAATAGTCTAATATGGAGCGTAGAAACATAGTTAATCTGTGATAAAATATAAATATAAAAATAAACAGGCCTTCTGATTTTCTTTTTTATTTTAGCGGTCATCACTACAACCGGTAAACACCTATAAGGTTAAAAGAAAGCTTCCTTTTTGAACAGGTCAAAATTATAACACTCTGGAAACTCTTGCACTAGACGGAGTTTCCAAAAAATACCGATTTTGGAGCAAAAATTCTTGTTGTTGTCACTGAACAACTTCTGACAGATTTCTTTTCTTCATACTGAAATATAAATTATCCCACCGAGAGTGCTAGAATTAGTGGAAGTTTTCTCTTTTCACACTGATGTAGTGTTTGCAGTAGAAACTCTTATTGATACTTGTGCACAGACGCGGTGGAACGAAATGAAATAGTTCTGATGTATATTATAATCTGTAAAGGTGGCTGCATGATTTTAGTGTCCTCGGCAATGTGCCCTCATTTCATTTCAACATGCCTCATTTTCGCAACCAAAGGCGATACATGCCCCTCTACGCCGCCACACATCCCATGTGCATAGCACTTCGGAGCGCGCATTTATTCCTCTAGTGCACCCTGTGGTTGGACACAACCAACCATACACCAGGAGCCCCATACCTAGGTCGCTTAACTTCATCTCAAGCGCGACGGGCCGGCACCTCCTCACAAGTTGCCGTTGGGTCGAGGTCGCAGCCACCGTTTATCGAGCTCCGTCGTCGACACCGGTGCCGATATACTGGTTCTCCCTCGATCGCAACTGGAGTGCCCGCCCTCTTTACCAATCCCAGCGGCAAACAATTCGCCATAGAAACGTATGGACGAAAGTCACCGACTCTGGACTTAGTTTTCACAATTTTATCCACTGACACGTCGTAGCACGATGTCAGTGAGTCACAATACGTCCAATCTCCTGGCATTTCGTGCACGATGCCAGCGGGCCCCAATCGGTTTCGCCTCCTGACATCGTCATACGTTGTCAGCGAGCCCCTAATGGGATTAGACCTATTAGATAGGTACAATCTGTTGGCAGATACCGCCAACAACAGATGAATACCCACAGCGCCTCTAGCTGCCTCTTCCCGCATACCCTACTTCGTCACTGCGGATGCGAGCAGATTTCCGATATGTTCCGACCTACTCGGGCGATAAACCTGTTGGTCCAAGCCACCCACAACAGGCCTATGGACCACGCCGCACACCTTTGCCCTTGATGGCATTAAGCGGTAACATCCACGTCCACTTTATTTATCGACAAACGCCCATATCACAACCAGAAACTTGTCATCACGACAGTTCCTCCTGCATAACCACACAGCGCCTCCCGAAGTGCGCAGGCCACCTTGAATTCCAAGCGTCCGGCCCTCCACGCATCACCGCACCAACCTTCGAGTATTCCTTCAGCCCTACCTTTCTTCGTGACTTTGTCACTGCGGGGGGGGGGGGTACTGTGACGTTTCCGCCAAATCCCACGGTACACTTACCTAAAAAACCCCATTATATCATCCCAAGACGCATAAGTTTTCGCCAATGCAATCGCATTAGGCACCTGAAAATGCTTCACGCATTAAAGAGATCAAATCTATGCTCTTCAAGTCCCTGTGAAGAAAACTTACCTTTCATGCATTCTCTTTGCATACCAATCCTCTGTAAGATTTCTTTATTGGCTCATCAGGAATCCCAAACCAATTCCGGCATCTACGTTGCCAGACAATTCCCTAGACGAAGTCCTGTAAACAAATGATTTGAATTACATACTTTGTAACCTTTACCAGGGATCATAAATATTGCGCCGTCTATTTTCCAACTTCGCCATATGCACGATAAATTTCTTTACGTACACATTGGCCGGCGACCTTTTTCTCCCAGCAATAAAATTCTCTGACTCGCACAATGTGCAAACCAAACCAAATACGCACTCCTCGTCTCTTGGCATCAATTGAATTCAAAACATAAACAATGCAAATATAGAATCCCTTTCCCACAAACGGATTTCCCTGCATATAGAAATGCAAGCAAGGGAT
Organism: Microdon myrmicae; assembly: GCA_963931805.1. Classification (NCBI taxonomy): domain Eukaryota; kingdom Metazoa; phylum Arthropoda; class Insecta; order Diptera; family Syrphidae; genus Microdon; species Microdon myrmicae. The sequence continues at coordinate 227,016,984 of OZ007497.1, forward strand.
TTGTTTCGTCCACCAACCAATTACCACATTTCCACATCGCATCTTTGTTTCTTTGTTTAGCCGCACATGTCCCAACAAAGATCCCATTAGCATCCGACGATTTCGGTTTTTTTTGCTTTACCAAAATCGTATCCTAGGAATGCACTTTATGCCTTTCTTTGTTCTAGGCACACACACCACTACACTGACAGAGTGCATCTCTGTGGCGGCCACACCCTTAAGAGAAAAGTTTTTCTCTCTCTTCCCTTTCCTTAACCCTAACCTAGGATGGAATTCATGTCATAGTTCTATCCTCGGGGAGTCTTTTACCATCCTTTGACCACGCTGGTCATATAACTCCCGCTGTCTGTAGCGCTGCAGACACGCGAAATCAATATGTCGAGTCGAGTGTGCGTCCGGGAGTCTTCACCATAAAATAATGTTTTGATTTGTGTTTTTAACAAAAGATCTATTTGTACGAATTAATTCGGTTCAGTGTACTATTCGGGACCTTAAACAGTTAATCAGATAAATTCAATTCAATGAAAAATAGACGTAACTTAAAACCTATAGTGCGGCACCAAATTTGATATGCAATAGTCCCATAACATAAATAACGTTAAGTTCATATAAAAGTGCTCCCTACTGTTGTGAAATAAACCTCACTTAAACAATAACAATGATGGATTTAAATAAAGAACATTTCATACAACACATACCTCCTAGTGTTTTATTTTTCTCGTCTCTCTGGTGATCGTTTTCCTGCGGAAGTTTACGGCAGCGCAATGGGCGACAGCAAGTGGATGTTGGAGGAGGAAGTGAACGGGGTACCCATGCAAGTAAATACTTCCTCCCCACAAAACTGCTAAAAATTTCTGTTCCCAAGCCTTTCTCTCGATCTTTTCTTATGCCTGAAAGTTTGTTCTCAGTTCCCTAATAAATCTTGCCTAAAATAAAACCAGCTTGGTAAACCTGGCATACGGAACTCGGTCTATAAAGTATTCGTACAAACTTTCAACTTCCAACTCGAACATCCCTCATGCTTTCTCCGTGAGTCGGCCTCTTGTTTCATTCTCTTAACTGACAAGAAAAATATTGCTGGAGAAAACTTCACACGAAACTCGTTAACGAGAGTTCGTTTTGGCACACTTCACCTCTTGAGATCTGTTTAACCTCTGAACGATAATTTCACGACATTCCCGAGTAAATTTTCTTGTTATTTTTAAATTTATTTCCTTCTCCAACCACCCTCTTCCACTTCACAACACCTGTGGTGTACATGTTCCACTTACAGTTTGGTTATCAATGGTGCTGAAGATCGACTTGTGGAATGCAACTGCCGAGGATGCTGTTCTAAACTCCGTTAAATAAAAAAAACTGCAGCTCGACTGTTCTTTATTATTTATTAATCTTCCAAACACAAAAGAGAATAAAAACTTTACATAAATCACTAAAACTTAACTCCGTCCTTTAATTGTACTAAGCACTGTTTAAGCTACTTTGATACTTGAAGATACTTTGCAGTGAAATTTACTGGACATTAACACTATATTGAAAGAGATACGGTATAATGTTGATACTTTATTTGTACCGAGCACTGTCAGTTAAATTACTTTAATATTTGAATATTCTTCGCCACGAAATTTACTTGATACTATATTGAAAGAGATACAGTATAATGTTGATACTTTATTTGTACCGAGCACTGTCAGTTAAATTACTTTAATATTTGAATATTCTTCGCCACGAAATTTACTTGATACTGTATTGAAAGACATACGTAATAGAATGGTTTTAACAAATGACCGAACTCTCACAGTTTGAGTGACTCGTGACTGACCTTGTGGCACTTGTACCCGCTCCGAAAGAAGAAATCTGACTGACTAATCCCATTGGAAGTCATTAAAGGGAAAGAACCCCGAAAGAAACTGGAAAGGAGGCGGAGTTACACGATTAACTTGAAGTAGTTAATCGTGATTGGACCGGACGGGGTAGTCATACATTATGCATGTGTGGGTATGCCATGCATACGATCGTTCGGCGACCGTGTGGATGGCGGCACATCGCTAGCGCATTTTCTAAGAATGTAAATACTAGCATCTGGGGTGTGAAAGACCCAAACCGATGATTTGGTCATCCTAATGGAAGGCCATAAATCATCATTTCGGTTGCCGATGATTAAACATTGCAACGAACATAGGGTGCAGCCATTGCCAGATGTTGAAAGTAAACATTTTCTGGCTGCATCTTGATCGTTGCTTGATTACGGTCTCTGAACGTGGGGATCGATAATTGGAAGCCAGCGATTGCTGGTAAACAGGGACATGTTTGGTTTGCGTCAGCAGAAACCTTGTCGGCGGTAGCAAATCAATAGGGGCAAATAGCCGCATGCATGTTATGCCGAGGGTAAACAAATACAACGAGTCACAAGGAACTCTTGTTGATTGTTGTTTCCATAGCTTAAGGCTATGGAAACGAGATGCCCTGGCAGAATGTATGCCTAAAGATAGGATTTCAGATGCCGTGGCAATGTGATGATTTTGCCGTGGACTTATGCTTTTTTTAGGAAATGATGTACGCCTCGGGGGTGAATTTTCGATGCCACGGTAAGGTGATAAGCTTTGCCGTGGGCTTAATGTTTCTTAGGGAATGATGTACGTCTCGGGGGTGAATTTTCGATGCCACGGCAAGGTGATAAGCTTTGCCGTGGGTTTAATGTTTTTTTAGGAAATAATGTCTGACCGAGGGTGAGTTTTCGATGCCACGGCAAGGTGATAAGCTTTGCCGTGGATTTAATGTTTTCAGTAGTGATGCTGGAGAAAAAGGGGTTTGGAAGGAAAACCCCTACAGAATAGGTAAGCTGCCTAACAGAAATTCAAAACAGTTATCCGATTGGGTAACCGTATTAATTCCGGCGATTTGGCTGGGGGTAAATGCCGTAGCAAGGTTACGCAACCTTGCTGAAGTTCGACCGAGAGGTAAGTCGTTCGCCTGGAATAGTGGGGATCGAGCGATGCATGGCTCTTCGGGCCCTGAAAAGCCCCACATCACTCCCTCCCCAGTGACGTAGTCACGAAACAGGTAAGGCAGGTTAGGGGGTGGTTAGTTGGTTACGGGCGCGCGTATGAGCGCGAGTACGGGGAGGTTGTGCTGGTGGAGTAGGAGTGGTGTCAGTAGATGGAGGTGATTCTGGAGCGGAAGCTTCCAGAAAACAGGGCTTAAGCCTTTCGACGCTGACCGTGGATCGCTTGCCTCTAATGTCGATCTCGAAGACGCGGTCACTGATGCGGCGGAAGACTTTGAATGGGCCATCATAAGGTGGGTCGAGGGGTTTTTTGACCTTATCCACCCTGACAAAGACGTGCGTGCAGCTGTGCAGTTCAGGGTGGACGAAAAGTTTTTTGGAGCCGTGCCTGGATACAGGGGTTGCCCTAACCTTACGTAGCAGGTCACGGAGATGTCCCAATTCACGAAGTTGGTCACGCGGTGTTTCGCCATTCAGGAAAAGTTCTCCTGGAAGAAGGAGGTTGGTACCGTAGGTAAGCTCTGCTGCCGAAGCACCCAGGTCCTCCTTAATACTTGTCCTCAGGCCGAGGAGGACGGTTGGTAGGGCGTCAAACCATTGTGTGTCATTATGACACATGAGTGAGGCTTTTAGAGATTTGTGCCAGCGCTCTATCATCCCATTTGATTGCGGGTGGTAGGCGGTGGTACGACTTCTTTGGCAGCCGAGAAGATTTGTTAGCTGCCTAAAAATTGTCGCCTCAAATTGTGGACCTCGGTCCGAAGTTATGGTGGTTGGTACACCGAAGCGTGTGACCCAAGTTGAGTAAAAGGCCTTGGCGACTGATTCAGCAGTAACTGCCCGGAGAGGTGTCGCCTCTGGCCATCGCGTGCAGCGATCCATCATAGTGAGGATATAAGAAAATCCTCTTGATGGAGTAAGCGGTCCCACTATGTCTATGTGGACATGGGCGAAGCGTGCCGTGGGAAGCTTGAATTGCGCTGGCTCCAGTACATTATGTCGCGCTACTTTGCAGCGCTGGCACTGGAGACAAGCACGGGCCCAACCGGTGAGATCTTTATTCATCCGGGGCCAAATGAATTTGCGACGGACAGCAGCGGCTGTTGCTCGGCCGCTGGGGTGGGCAGGGTTGTGGTAAACCTGGAACACGCCCTTACGAAGTTTCTCGGGAATGTAAGGTCTAGCGGTTCCAGTGGAGACATCACACCAGATTTCGCCCAAAGGGTCGCGAAGGGTAATTTTCTTGAGCTCTAGTGCCGTATCGGCAGTTAGGAGGGACTTGAGCTGTTCGTCCTCCTCTTGAGCTAGGGCAAGATCAGCGTTATTCAAGGCGGTACGCAAATGAATCGTATCGATTCGAGAAAGGGCGTCCGCCGTGACATTCTGTTTACCGGAGATATGCCTTATCTCCGTGGAATATTGCCCAATGAGGTCTAATTGACGCTCTTGTCGGGGGGAGGCATTTCCCGACTTCTTCCGGAACGCATAGACCAATGGCTTGTGGTCTGTTAAAATTGAGAGCAAACGTCCTTCTATCATATGACGGAAGTACTTAACAGCGCTGTAGATCGCGAGCAATTCACGGTCGTAGGCGCTGTAACGTCGCTCAGTGGGACTCAGTTTCCTTGAAAAGAAACCAAGTGGTTCCGGGCGGCCCTCAATGTCCTGTTCAAGGACGGCTCCGATTGCGGTATCCGATGCGTCGCATTGGATGGAAAGTGCCGCTCCCTCGAGAGGGTATCGGAGTAAGGTGGCATTTGCCAATTGTTCTTTGGACAGTTGGAATGCTCGATCTGAGGCTTCTGTCCAATTAATGGGGCGCTTATCATTGCGCTTAGCTCCTTTCAAAAATTCATTTAAGGGAGCTTGAATCTGGGCAGCATTCTTCAGGGTAGGACGGTAGAAGTTAAGCATGCCCAAAAATCGACGCAGCTTACTCACGTTAGTAGGCCGGGGGTACTTCATGAGGGCCTCCACACGGTCTGGAAGTGGGCGAATGCCCTGGTTGTCAACGACATAACCCAGATAGGTGATTTGCTCCTTGGCGTATTGACACTTATCTGGGTTGATGACAAGACCGAATTCGCGGAGGCGCTCTAGGACCTGACGTAAGTGGCGTTTATGTTCGGCGAGGTCTTTGGAGGCGATGAGAATGTCATCGAGGTATGCATGGCAGCAATTAAGACCTCGTAAAGCCGTGTCGATATACCGCTGGAATGTCTGTGCGGCATTCCTGAGACCGAAAGTCATCACTTTGAACTCGAAGAGTCCGAAAGGTGTAATGACTGCGGTCTTGGGGATGTCTTCTAGTGCCACCGGAATTTGATGGTATGCCCTGGTGAGATCCAGGGTAGTGAAGACATTGCACCCTCGTAACTTGTACGAAAAATCGTAGAGGTGTGCAATTGGGTATCTGTCCGGGACAGTTGCTGCGTTCAACAGCCTTAATCGCCACATGGGCGCCACTCACCGGAACGTTTCTTCACTAAGTGGAGTGGGCTTGCCCAGGGACTGTCCGACGGTTGGCAGATACCTAGTTCGATCATATGCTCGAACTCCGCGCGCGCCGCACGTAATTTTTCCGGAGCCAGTCGACGTGGACGCTGGCTCACAGGGGGACCACGTGTTTCTATATGATGAAACACCGTGGCTTTATGTCGGCGCTGGTTAGGCAGAGGAATTGTTGTACTCACAAATTCCTGTACCATAACCTGGAATGGGTGTATGCACTCTGTGGCCCCTAAAGTTGCCGCTGGTGATGCCGTCATGGGCAAGGGGGGTGTGGTTGGGGCCACAAGTCTGTTATGGGTCGTATCGACCAACAGATTATGTGCACCTAATAGGTCGGAACCTATCAGGGGTTCATTTACGTCCGCAATGACGAAACGCCAAGTGTTCGGACGACAAAGACCCAATTGAAGTGTCAGCTTTTTACGTCCGTACGTAAGTATCGACGTATTATTTGCAGCTGACAATTTAAGTGCGGCTGGCACGCGGTTACGCGGAGCAAACGATCGCGGGAGGACTGAAATATCGGCGCCGGTGTCGACAGTAAAAGCGATATTCAGTTTCGAATCCCGGATGGTTAAGCGACTTATCGTATGTGTGCCGGCCGATTGCGCGAGGGTGTCGGTCGGCAAAATTAGTTTAAAGAGCGCCTCTGGTTGGTGGAAGGTTGCGTCCAACCACAAGGCGCTTTGCAATTGAATGCGCGATCACCATATCGTTGGTGATTGGCGCACCAAGGCAGAGTAACGGCATTATCAGGTATGTTCTGCCTATTAGTATTGCCGTTACGGGGAGGTCGAGCCGGAGCTCGCTGGGAATTGGCCCGGTGAGGGCCGTTTTGGGTGGGATTGGCCCTCTGTGGGGCATTTTGGGGGATATAGGCCCTCTGAGGGGCATTTTGGGAGAAATTCTGCCGATTGCGAGGACGGCTCGGCATGGCTCGATTCTGGGCGCTTCGAGGATTGTTCCTCACCTCCGCGCGCAATTGCGTTATCTCGCGGAGGAGTGAGGTTTGGAGCGCCCGAAGGTCAGCAGGAGTTAGTTGAGAGGGTGAACTTCTTTGGTTGAATGCGTTGGGGCCTGCCTCTGGATTCCCCTGAGGGAAATTGGTTGAGGCGGGCCTTCTAAGAGGTAATTGGGTTTGAGGAGGATCGAGGGTTGGGACCAATTGAGGGGCTGAGAAAGGCAGACGGGTGTGCCGTGCAGGCTGGGCGGCGTGTTGAGAAACCGCCGCTACTTGGTACGCAAGAGGCTCAGAATACTGATCTGAGCTTTCCATAATTGCGTCCGCAATTTTGGATAAATAGCCCAAACTCTGATTGGGTTGGGCTATAAGTGCCGAAAGGGCATGTTGGGGAAGACACCTCAAAAAGTGAGGCTTTATTAGGTCGTCCCCAATCCTGGTCCCCGCTATAGAGCGTAAATGGGTCAGGAAAAGAGATGGTCGCATCCCAGAAAGGTTGGTTACGACGGCTAAACGTTGTTGCCGCGCGCTTCCAGGCTCATCCAATGCGTCGAGCAGAGCTTCACGCATGTTGCTATATGGGTTGCGGCCGGCCGACCTTATTATGTGTGCAACATGCGGTCGTTGAGTGCGGTCAAGCACTTTCAACAGCTCAACTGCGCGAAGTTGTTCGTCGTGCAAGGCTGAGGCCTGGAAGATGCGGTCTGCCACTGCAAACCAAAGGTCTGGGTCCTCCTCATCGAAGGGGGGAAGTCCTATATTAGGGTGACGAGTCCCATTCCCGAGGCTGGAAGCATCGTGGAATTCTTGGGACTCTGAAGGTCTTTGGGGTTGTTGTGGGGTGCTGGCACCAGTTGTGGGCATTAAAATGCCGGAATTTGCCAAAGGGTCGATACCGGGGCGTTGGAAGAGGTTGGGAGAACGCTGGAAGGTTGGGGTCGGTTAACGACACTAGGGGCAACCAGTGGTGCCAGAGGGGTAGATTGCGCCGGCAAGTCTTGGTCAGCATCGACTTGCTCAGCAGGGAAATCGACGCTGGAGGCGTCGTGGAATTCGAGGGGCTCGGATTGTTCCTGAGCCTTTCTGGCCATGGTGTTTCGGGTGTTGACCATTGTAGGTTATATGACGCGAAACTAGAGCTGAAGGCGTAAGAGGACGCGAAGAAAGGTGAAAGGAGGCCAAGTAAAAGAGTCAAAAGAGGACGCGAGGAGTTGGGGAAAGAGGCCAAAATAGTCAAAAGGCGTCGAAGATGGTCGAGTGGAGTCGAGAGTGGTCGCGCAGAGTCGGAGGAGTCGTATATGCGATTACCGAGAGTTGTGTGTTAATCAATACCCTGAAGGGGTTTACAAATGTATGGAAACGACTAAGTTATTTTTAGGTTCGAAATATTGGTGGCTTTGTTTTTTCGATTTTACGCTGGTTCCGTATTCAGGCAAATTAAATGCGGTTTTAAAATTGAACAATCATTAATAGCATGCGTGGCGATTTGGATTTGCGACAAGATTTTAATTTTTCATACAAAATTGTGTAAATTATACAGGGAAATTTTTATTTAAACGATCCAACAATAATCCGGTTGTACCAGCATAAAAAAAATGAGTAAAAAAAAAAAAAAAAAATTTTATAATTACGGTCGAATTTTATCTTTTTTTTTTGTCTTTGTGCTATGTTTTTAAAACTGCAAGTTTTTATCTGTGGTTAATGAGAATAACATAGAGACGTTAGCTTATTGTTTACTTAATGCCTATTATTAGGTAAATAGAATAAATGTTTAAAAGGAAAGAAAAAAAAAAAAACGAAAACAAAAAAAAATTTTTGCGCATATAGTATACTATCTAGGAAAAATTAACGTATGTTTTGGGTAGGCGTGTGCTTTATTGAAAATTTTCATTTACTTATTAATTCATATTCTGTCTTAAGTTCGCTTTTTCGTTCTTTTTTTAATATAAAAGTTACGTGCGCGTAAGGGTTTTAGGCAACTGCGTCAAAGTTTAGTACTTAATGCTTGCTCAGAAGGAGAAGCCAATAACTTTACACTTTTAAGCTCAGAAGGAGCTCACACAAGCGAGAAAAGAAAATGGGTATGTATATCTCTTACTATTAGTGGTGTATATGCTTAATTTCTGCTTAATATAAAGTAAAATACACAATCTGATATATAAAAAAACTATAGTAATGAAAAGAAAATTAAGAAAAGAAAACAAATGTTTTTTTACTAAAACTTGCGCTTAATCCTGGGTATTGGCGGCTGACCGAGTGTCCTGATGGTTAAGGGGGCTTTGCTGGGAATCCAGAATGCTGTTGATCCTCATGTGCCGTTGATAAACACAGCAGCGTTGGGGTTACTGCACTCGCACCGTACAAACAGAGATGGTTCTACTGGTTCAGGTACTTCGATTTTAGTTGGCGTGACGATGATTGTATTGTCCACTTGGTTTATTTACGATGTCCAGGTGTTGAAAATACTTAAATTTTGACTTGAATTTTCTGGTTGGCAATAAGTGTTTAAACGGTGTTGATTACAGTTGGGCAAGTGAAACTATTTCATAGATATATGCCACGAGAAAGCGTAGGTTGTGGCGTTTTGTAGTCTCTCATGTGTATAATTTCATTTATTTTAACATAGAATTTGTTGCACTTACGTTGGGTTGATGTGCATTGAAACAATTATGTGCACGTGCTGTTTTTGGTGTTTTCACTGATGGTTAGAAAGGTGGCGTGTTCTTCACCCTTAGGTCACCAATGTTGTGTACATGTTCCACTTACAGTTTGGTTATCAATGGTGCTGAAGATCGACTTGTGGAATGCAACTGCCGAGGATGCTGTTCTAAACTCCGTTAAATAAAAAAAACTGCAGCTCGACTGTTCTTTATTATTTATTAATCTTCCAAACACAAAAGAGAATAAAAACTTTACATAAATCACTAAAACTTAACTCCGTCCTTTAATTGTACTAAGCACTGTTTAAGCTACTTTGATACTTGAAGATACTTTGCAGTGAAATTTACTGGACATTAACACTATATTGAAAGAGATACGGTATAATGTTGATACTTTATTTGTACCGAGCACTGTCAGTTAAATTACTTTAATATTTGAATATTCTTCGCCACGAAATTTACTTGATACTATATTGAAAGAGATACAGTATAATGTTGATACTTTATTTGTACCGAGCACTGTCAGTTAAATTACTTTAATATTTGAATATTCTTCGCCACGAAATTTACTTGATACTATATTGAAAGAGATACAGTATAATGTTGATACTTTATTTGTACCGAGCACTGTCAGTTAAATTACTTTAATATTTGAATATTCTTCGCCACGAAATTTACTTGATACTGTATTGAAAGACATACGTAATAGAATGGTTTTAACAAATGACCGAACTCTCACAGTTTGAGTGACTCGTGACTGACCTTGTGGCACTTGTACCCGCTCCGAAAGAAGAAATCTGACTGACTAATCCCATTGGAAGTCATTAAAGGGAAAGAACCCCGAAAGAAACTGGAAAGGAGGCGGAGTTACACGATTAACTTGAAGTAGTTAATCGTGATTGGACCGGACGGGGTAGTCATACATTATGCAGGTGTGGGTATGCCATGCATACGATCGTTCGGCGACCGTGTGGATGGCGGCACATCGCTAGCGCATTTTCTAAGAATGTAAATACTAGCATCTGGGGTGTGAAAGACCCAAACCGATGATTTGGTCATCCTAATGGAAGGCCATAAATCATCATTTCGGTTGCCGATGATTAAACATTGCAACGAACATAGGGTGCAGCCATTGCCAGATGTTGAAAGTAAACATTTTCTGGCTGCATCTTGATCGTTGCTTGATTACGGTCTCTGAACGTGGGGATCGATAATTGGAAGCCAGCGATTGCTGGTAAACAGGGACATGTTTGGTTTGCGTCAGCAGAAACCTTGTCGGCGGTAGCAAATCAATAGGGGCAAATAGCCGCATGCATGTTATGCCGAGGGTAAACAAATACAACGAGTCACAAGGAACTCTTGTTGATTGTTGTTTCCATAGCTTAAGGCTATGGAAACGAGATGCCCTGGCAGAATGTATGCCTAAAGATAGGATTTCAGATGCCGTGGCAATGTGATGATTTTGCCGTGGACTTATGCTTTTTTTAGGAAATGATGTACGCCTCGGGGGTGAATTTTCGATGCCACGGTAAGGTGATAAGCTTTGCCGTGGGCTTAATGTTTCTTAGGGAATGATGTACGTCTCGGGGGTGAATTTTCGATGCCACGGCAAGGTGATAAGCTTTGCCGTGGGTTTAATGTTTTTTTAGGAAATAATGTCTGACCGAGGGTGAGTTTTCGATGCCACGGCAAGGTGATAAGCTTTGCCGTGGATTTAATGTTTTCAGTAGTGATGCTGGAGAAAAAGGGGTTTGGAAGGAAAACCCCTACAGAATAGGTAAGCTGCCTAACAGAAATTCAAAACAGTTATCCGATTGGGTAACCGTATTAATTCCGGCGATTTGGCTGGGGGTAAATGCCGTAGCAAGGTTACGCAACCTTGCTGAAGTTCGACCGAGAGGTAAGTCGTTCGCCTGGAATAGTGGGGATCGAGCGATGCATGGCTCTTCGGGCCCTGAAAAGCCCCACACACCCATTGTCAATTCCAACAGTTCCATTGTTAAACTTTCCAGCCACCAAATTAACACCACTCCAACCGGATCCACGGACTAATTTTCCATTACATTTGTATCTATTTTTAAGTATTAAGACAATTACTGAGACTCCCAAACGTCGCTTACTAAGACTCATTGATTGAGGTGAATGTTTGCATCAATTAACTTACGTCACCATCCATTGAACTGAATTCGTTATGAAATATTTGCAATAAAGTGGAAAATAAACTTTTTGATCCAAAGAATAGCTCCCAGTGGCGTCACGATTCGGCCCCATCTTATTTACGACACACATATTAACTGCCGACCGTGCACGGAAAAGTGAAAAATGTATAAATGTGTGTCACGTAAATAAAAGTTGATAGAGAGAAGGTTGTTCCCATAATAAATTTGTCATTATCCTTGTCAATATCTGCTGTTGTTGTTTTTTCAGATCGGATGTTGGGCCCTTTTATAATCTACCCATTTCCTTTAGTGGCACTCAAGAACATATTTTTGATTTATTACTCAGTTTTACCAGGTTGTTCCACATTTGCGGATGGCCATATGTGTTAAAGTTACAAAAGAAAATAAGGCTCCTTGTGTTTAAATCGTCATTAGTTATATTGTCGTTATCCCCTTTGGAGATGTGATATGAAATGTTATGGCTGAAAGTTACAGTAAAGAAAAGTCTTGGCAGGATATACCTTAAAAGGAGAAATGTGACGACAGTTATAAGAACAGACGTGCATCACTACATATGTACATAGGGATATGTTTTTAAATAATATTTTTTAAATTAAGTAAAGTATAATGTATCTAAAAAAGGTACATTTTTTCTTTTACTAAAAATATAGTAGCTGTCTACTGACATTGCTAACATTTCTTGTATGGGCGCCGTAACGTTTCAAAAACGGTATCACCCATCATGGCAATCATTGCAATTGTTAGTCGACCTCATGACGTAGAATTGTCATGAGGAAGTCATTTGCCATAAAAGTGGAGATAGGAATGCCGAGTTGCGAGGCAAGGACCAATATGTCCTTCATTGCCCCTCTCTGTTCTGGTTGTTCTTACGCATTACACACTTAAATGTGTGTTTACCTGCGCATCACATTCACGACCGATTGGCCGTGTTTCGTCAAAACCCCAGGAAAGAGTAATCGCCCGATGTCGAGCTTAGAATTAGAACTCATAGCAAAGTTACCTGAAACCAACTTTATCTTCAAAAAACGAGCTAACTCAGGTTCGGGCATTAGTTTCACGACTGCCGCGAAAAAAAAGTAGTGGGGGCCGATTTAAACGAGGCAAGGACAAATGTGTCCTTTATCGCGTCTTTGACTACCGGCATCTTGCAACAACCAGAATCACCCACATCCGTCAGAATGTTGGGTTCGGTCTCGAGATATCTGAAAAGAAAAAGGTGCGAGGATGGTGTCTACAGGGTTAGTTCAAGTATACTCCAACTACTTGGATGGACAGATGGTGGGAATGAAATCATACAACGCCCCCGGGTGTGGCTCGACGGGAGTTCGTGCCGCTGTGTTACCTTCGCTGGCTCTCTCCCTCTATAATGGCCCAGTGATATCGAACAAAAAGATTTTCCACTTCCTGTCATTCACTTCACACTAAATATAAAAATCAAGTAAAGTTGTCTAGACTCTTGGTAGAGAATGTCTTTATTGTGCAATTGAGAAATCCAATTGTTAATGGCGAAAAATTAGCAATTAACAATTTTTACTTCACAGTTTTTGTTTTTTTAATCTTCACACATATTAACATTTTTTGATTTTACAATCGATATTATTCATTAAACGTTTATCAAAAACTACACGATACGTCGCGCAAGGATTTCAAATCACACCATAAATTTTTAAATACCCGAGCTAATTTCCACAACCAAAATAGTCTATCTCTAATTTACAACTGGCGAGCTAAATTCAAAAACTAATTGAGAGCTAATATCGCTCATTCGTGTCCCTTCTATATGGGGACACATATTTGCTCCCACTCTACCATCTATTGATTCCCTGAAATTTGGTTTCAGCTCTCGCTGGCCTCAATCTCCTTCCAATAAATCGTTAGGTTCAGATCTAATTTCCGCAACCAAAATAATCTATCTCCAATTTACAACTGACGAGCTGATTTCAAAAACCAATTGAGACCTAATATCGCTCATTCGTGTCACGTATTTGCCCCCACCCTACAATCTATTGATTCCTTGGAATTCGGTTTCAGCTCTCTCTGGGCTCAACCCCCTTCCAATAAATCGTCAGGTGCAGATGTATATAATGGTAGGGAAACGGAAAATTTGCTGGGAAGGGTCCAATATACCTGAAAATGTGTGTTAAAATAGTCACAGTCATCGTTAAGAGAATTTTGCAGTTGTTGCAAATTATATATATACACTGATTGCAGATCAACAATTACCGAATTTCGTGTACACGTGGGTATTTCATTAATTATATTTTTGATTTAACTTAACTTGTTGGCAATTGATCTTTTTTCCTCTCCCAGAACAGACAAATGTCCAAACGATCTTCGTCAAATTTGCAAGATTTTGCCACATGCCCGTACTGAAGCATCGTCTGGGTGAGATGTGTTCTCGTAGTCTGTCTCGCATCTGACACTCAGGAAACCTGTACCCAGCAACATGCTAGCCTTTTTTCTTGGTAAGTGGATTATGGCAGCTAGCGTGTCATCTCGTTTCCTTCTTAAGCTCTTTACCGCGTCCTTTGGGATCGCGTTCAGTGCAGGGAACTCATGGCGATCGCTGCGAGGATTTTCTCGAGGGGTGTAACCACGTCCAGGTTTTGACACAACCATTATTTCCTGTGTTACTGTTTTCACACTGGAATTTTTTTGTGCGCTCTACTTTTGCTTTGGATGTCTTAGTGGTGACCTCTGTTCGGCGTTTCAATTCTAGCAGTAATTCTCCTTTTACTGACTTTGGAACTTTATGTACTTTATTTCCGAGTTCACTTATTTCGGGCTGTGCCTTTATGAACTTCAGCATATCCGCATACGGTTTTCCCCCGGTTTTGTATATTATTATAGTGGCTGGATGTGGCACTTTTTTTTAATGTGGAGTGTCCCGGTTTCTTTTTTAGGGGGCCCTTCACCTTTGGATGTCGCCACGCTGACATGGACGTCGTGTGTATGTTACTGCTTTGGGTATTTCTTTAGGATTGAAAAGTTATGACTTGTTTCATCCTTCGTCCTTCGGAAAATTGATTGTTTCCAACAGCATTTGGAACTCTTTATTAAGCGTGCATTACTGCCTTTGCATTCTGTGTCGCAAAACATGAGTAAATTTATGAAGATATATATAAAATAAATAAAATTGGGGTTCATTTGTATCCCTTTAAAGCATTTTACGAACATCTTGTTAATCGCACACCATATTCCTAGATTGCTGGAGACTAAAATTCTTTTTGAATATTTCATTGTTTACACTATTTATTATTTATATTATTAGTTAAGTGTTTGTTATTTTATATTATTCTTATTTTTATAGTATTAATTATATATTTGTTATTATATTATTTAATTAAGTGTAAGCCCATTGCCTAACTACAATGAAATACTTCAGAGCAAAGCAATGATATTATAGAAATATATTTGCTTGTAAGGCTGTAATCATTCCGAGAAATGCTATAATATTTATACCTTAATCATCATCATCATCAACGGCACTACAACCGGAAACCGGTCTTGGCCTTATTTAGCAAGTCCTGAGACTTGTTAAATCTTCCATAATGATTTGTTTTTTCCGGGCAAGGTCATTAGTCTTGCGCCAGAGGCTCCCCGACGGGGAATCGAACCCCGGTCTCCCGGGTGACAGGCGGGTATACTTACCACTATACTATCGAGGATACCTTAATCACAATTCAATAATATTTTATTAAATTTATATTTACAATTAAAACTTCCGCAAATTATAGCAAAGTTGACGCCTTATTATGGGGTACAATATTTCCAATTACACTTTATTAACGACCACGTAAACTTATTTTTGTATTTTTCCGCCAAGAATGGTTCTTCCTAACCATCGCCTTTGAGCATTTTTCGTAAGCTACGTAATAAACATTAATGTTTATTGCCATTTCTTCTTCTCCCAATCTTTACTATGTCTCAATAAAAATTTATTATCGCCCAAAGTCCTTATACGTTATTTGTGTTGATATACCGCCTGCGCAAACCATCAAGCCATATCAACTCGCAATAACGGCAGTTGATCACCTAACCGAGTTAAGTACTTCCCAAAACGATATCTTAGGCCGTGGCGAATTTAACCTCCCCCATCTCCAATGAACGTTGTCAGACGATCAATCCCTTTAAACCTTAAAACCCAAAAGACCCAAGGAATGTCACCTTATATAAAGTCTCACCGACCCAAGTAAGTAATGTAACAAATCATATTGGGAGACAACTTGATCTTGAGGCGTACCCCTATAATTCCTCAGTTGCCCTCTGTTGAAAGAACATCGACTGACCGGCAGCTTCCTGCACAACAACCACAGAGAAGAGCCATCCTCATGAAATTTCATTCACTGCGTATTTTGTATTGCCGTTGTTGGTCATGTTGCAGCCCTAATGAAGTCTCATGTTTTCTTTTCTTTTTTTGTAATCCCTTGAACACCCTCAATCCCCACACCCTCTTAACTACTGACAATCACCATTCCCTGCTTCTCGTATCCCCTGACAATGACAGCTCAGTCCACCCCTCACCACTCCACGACTACGTTTCCTACAACCTCCACAAAACGACCCTCCGCCTTATAAATAAGCATCTTACCAAAAGCGTATTTTGCTTTGACCATCTCGAGGGAGAAGATGGTACTGCCACTCTATATAATGAAATTGACAATGACATTTCCTTATATGTTCCATATTCTCGACAAAGGGTATCGGTCTCATCACAAGACGAATAATTTATGAAACATTTTAATTAGAACGCGTTTCTTTCCCAGAACTTTACAACTCCTTCTCCTGCAATTATCTCACAAAAACTTTAAACAATTTTATCAATGACCCCAAATCATATTTCCACTTTATTAAGTACAAACATAGATCTGACTCCTATCCCAACTCTCTTTCCTATCAAATGATTACTGCAATCGATCCCCAAAATATTGCCAATCCGTTCGCTTCTTTGTTTAAACAATCCTTCACGGATAACTTTTTTGAGGCTAACCCATCTTACTTCAAAGACCTACCCGAATTCCCCCTTAGCCCCTTCATCTCTCAACTTATTCAGCATCACCTAGTTGAAGAAAAATTAAACCTACTTAAAAACGAGTTTAGCCACGACTCTGATGGACTGTAGTGCTCTAAAAAGCCCTACCACCTTTTTCCCCCATTCCTACATCCAAATCCCAGCAATATTACCCTAAAACCCAAAACCCTATCAAAACCCGAAAAAAACCCAAACACAATCCAAAATTCGCAATAAACGAATCAAACATTCGTTTTTCGCCTAACATTTGCCCCCACGGCATAATTAAATCCAAAACCTAAATTAAAATTAAAATTCACAATAAACGAATCTAATATTCGTTTATTGTTCTACATTCGCCCCACGGCATCATCTTATCCAAAATTCAGAGATCGTTATCTCTAGCTGAAAATTTTCCATCGAGAAAAACAAATACAAAACCAAAACCAGATACATTCCCACATCTGCGAAATAGTTTCGTAAGAATTCAAGAAATTGAATTCTTATCTAAAGTAAACACTGAGCATCTCACTCAGGATACCCAAAAATCGAGATTGTTGTACGAAAATGTGTATTTTCGGGATACAATTCTCGATTTGTTTCTCTTTATAAAGGAACAGAAAAATGATATCTGAGATGCTCTCATAAATTGAGAATCCTCCAAGGAAGAACAAAACCAGCAACAACCAACAAATCCGCACCAACCAAATCCACATCGCAGAACACATTACCACAACCTACAAGGCCAGGAACATCATATGCGGATGTCATCAAAAACAATCAAAACACGCCGACGTCAAACAACCCGAACTCCATTGGCCTCAACCTGGACATCATGGGCTACATCAAGAGTCTACAAACTATGCTTCCTACATTGAAGCATATGTCGGATATCGAAAAAAAAGGTCAGATTCTCTCACTTATAACTTCCCATATTCTTTCCCTCAATGTGTGAACTAACTATAGTCGCCCTCAATGCAGAGTCTATATACTCCAACATCCGTAAGCAACACTTACGGTTGTTTGTTAAAACCTTCTCCTCAGAAACGTGACTTAAGTCGAATTCCCGAGTATCCATCCCCAATTATACATTTATTTCAAACCCAAGAACTACTGGATCCCATGAAGGTACCGGCATCCTACTATGTTAAATAATAAACTTAAATTCACCGAAATCAGGTTTGCCAATGTTTTCAACATTTAATACACGGCAGTTAAACTTTTTTGTGAAAACAAAAAAGTAATCATAATAACATCCGTTTACATCCACCCAACACCAGAACCGGATTTCCCTGACTCTGGCATATCTCAAATAATCAGAGAGCCTCTCCCCGCACCATTCATAATCGGTGGAGACTGGAACGCTCGACATACAGCATTCAACGACATAAAGAATAACAAATACGGCTGCCAACTTTTGAACCTCCTCTCATCTCACCCATATACGTACATCGACAGTACACTGCAGCCAACTCGTGTCACCAACTCGACGCGGTCAACAATTGACTTCTTTCTCAAGTCGGCTGATGTCTACTCAATGAGTACCCCACAGTATCCTTCCTCTTTCCCTCTGATCATGGTTCCGTTCACACCTTGATCAAAGTTCCCTCCTTCGAACTGCTCTACTCACACAGTCCTGTCCCGAACTTCTCCAAGACTAACTGGAAAAAGGTCAATAGAGAAGTCACCGAAAGTTTTTCTAACTTGTAAATCCCCGAATCTTCTAACTTAATCCCTGCTGATATCGATCGAGCAGCCCTAAAAATTGAGCAGACACTCAAGGATGCCCTCACCAGCAATACACCCACCACCGTCCCTCATAATCATCTAGGAAAACCTTTACCCAGCATCCTAATTAAATTGCTGCGTCTCAAAAAACAACTCCGCCGAAAACTTCATATAAGATTCTGCCCCTTTATTAAAAGTCAGATCCAACTCCTGACCACATTAATAAATGAACATTTAAAAAAGTTCGCGGATCAGACCTATATCTCTACACTTAACAATATCAAACCCAACCGTGATCTCTACAAAAACATCAACCGACTAACTGGTCGGAAGTTTAAACTGCGAATCGATCACCTCATCAACCCATTCAACAACAATCTTATCCAATCCGACACGGACATAGCCAATTGCCTCGCTGATCACTTCTCAAAGATCCATCAACAAAATGATTCCCTCTCAGTCCCTAATTTTCGAAATACTGTCAACGAATATATTTCACACAGATTACCCGCATCTTATACTCCTTTCATCGGAGAATTTAACGACACAAACAAGGCGTCGCATCTTTCAGACACCACCACATTTCTAACCACAGATGTATTAATCAAGTTCATAAAATCACGACCCAACAAAAAATCTACCGGTCTGGATGGAATACCACACCTTCTATTTAAAAGACTTCGCCCGCCAAATCTACTTCCCATTTTAGTCCTTCTTAACCATATCATAAATGCTTCACATTTCCCAGAGAACTGGGAAATTGCGGTAGTAATTCCCGTTAAAAAGTCCGGCAGTTGCAATAACACCTCCAACTATCGTCCGATATCTTTATTGAACACCCTAAGCACAATATTGGAATGTAAGATCTACCAAAACATTCTCTCGTTTGCCAGTGACAACGCTCTCATCCCTAATTCTCAGTTTGGCTTTCGTGAGCGACACTCCACTTGCCATGCGTTACTAAAACTTACACACGATGTCACAACTGGTCTAGAAAACCAATGCCCTACCGCATGCATATCTCTCGATATTTCCAAAGCATTTGATTGTGTCTGGATCTCAGGACTTCTTTATAAGCTGCACTGCTTATTTTGTCTGAATTCCAACATCATAAAGCTCCTAGCATCTTATCTTTCTGGTAGGAAATTCATGATCAGAATAAATTCTTCCCTCTCACAAACTCACAACATAACCGCGGGAGTTCCCCAAGGATCAATTATCGGACCACTTTTATATCTTCTATACACATCCGATATTCCCCAACCTGCACCTAGTGTTGTAATGCTATATTATGCTGACGATACTTTAATCTACTCTAGCAGTAGATTTGTCAAAGCGGCAAGAAACCGCGTTAACAACTTCCTCCCGCTCATCTCAGCATACTTTAACAAATGGAAAATTCGCCTCAACCCAACCAAAACCCAGCTTACAGTGTTTAAGGGCAAAAACGTTTACTGCTCAAACAACACTAAACGTTGCCACAGCAAAATTAAACTCAAGCTGAATAACACCCTCATAAAACCTTCCAAAACTCTAAAATATTTGGGAGTAACCCATTCCAACGACTGGTCATTCTCAACCCACATCAAATTTCCCTTCATAAAGCCTCAATACAACTTAACCTCTGCAGACGAGTGTTGTGGAAGCCTAAAGGGCTCTCTCTCTCAAGGTCAAACAGCTCATCTACAAACAGATAATTAGACCCATTCTTACATACGCCTGCCCATTATGGTACCACATCTCACCATCTCAAATGGAGAAATTGAACGAAAATGTTTCCGGTTTATCACTGGCTTACACCGCAAAACCAACTCATATAGATACCATTGTAACAACGACCTTTACAACACCGCAGGCATCGAACGACTGGATAGACGGATCCTAGAACTGTCGATAAGTTTCATAGAAAACCTTCCTAACAATCCCAACCCGATAATAACAGACCTAGCATCACCCTCCTCCAATATGGGAACTCACTACCGTAATTGTTTCCAAATCAGGACTCTCTTCACCTCAGGCAGACTGGTTAACGATCTAAACGAAGTCGTGTACCACAACACCGAACTGGCACCCAATCATTTCAAATACACCAACATCCAACCATTCTCCAAGATTCTTACCTTTAACACAGAACCGAATGGCACCCCCCTCCTTCAAGAACATACCTGACCATATCCCTTACTATCCTCAATTAAAACGAGAAATCCCACATCCACATAAATCAATATTGTAAATATTATTTTTAAGTCATCAAATTGTATATAAGACTAGATTAAGTTAGATTAAGTTATGTTAAGTAATTTTAAGTCGGCTAAGTTAAAATAAACAGAGTTCCTGGTTTTTCTTCTGACCTTTTCCAGGAGAAACAAAACTACCAATCTATATAATTCCCATCAAATCTTAAGCACATATAAAAAAGAATTGTTTGAAAAATGTTAACATATAACATGAAAACACTTAATATGTAACAAATCTATTATAAGTTAGCTGTATTACTTATTGCAACTATTAATTTTTGGTCAAATAAATGCAGTAAATAAAAAAAAAAAAAAATGATATCTGAGATCAGTATCCCGCACTCAGTATCCAGGTCCAGATGGGTATTAAGTATCCAGTCAATTCAACCTTTAAAATAAATCTTAAAATTCAATCTTAAAATCCAAATATTAAAATTCAACAGTACTAAGTATTCCGAAGGCCTTATAAAAACTGTACACAATAGGATCCAACTGACATTCAAGCCAAGGAGGATCAGACCAATAAACGTTTATAGTAAGCAAATTGATCTTTTAAATTTCCAAAACCCCCAAATATTCAGGCAAATCGCAGCGGAGATAAGGGCTTGGAAAAGTCAGAACAAGAGTCAGAGTAACCAAAACCGACGACAGGACGTTGCTCTTCCCTCAGGCATATGAGGAAGCACGGCAACGACCCCTTGCTGTAGTACAACAGTACGAAGTAGTGTGTCAAGTACGACACAGGTTCACTCAACTCCCCAAACACTTCATTGAGCAAATAGAACTCTGATCTTTCAATCACGAGAAAAGAAAAATGTAATAAAAAACTCGGTCTGGTTGTTTAGTTAATTAAATGTTCTTTTTTTAACTTCTTGTTGACACTGTTTCTTTTATTTAATTCACTATTACTACAATGTTTATTACATATGCGGCACGCATACTTTTCGTTAAACGCCTTGATGGTGGGCTGGAACGTAGTACCAGAAACAGCGATTTAGTTTTTCTATTAACTGACTCTCCAACCGTTCTTTGGCAAAATTTGCTCCCTGATGGCATCGACTACTTCCCGATTGGTAATGACAAGGATCGATTAATACGCGATCGCACACCGACGTGTACTCGGCGGGGAATGAAATCTGACCATATTGCGACGTGGCCGCCCGCGGTGGTAATTGAACAACGCCTGACTGAACGAAGGCAAGAATCCATTCACGGGGTCGTGGCAGTGGAAGCATAGCTAAGTAAACTCACTGCCACTTACTAGGAACATAAAGAAGGGTTGCTATGCCTACATAGAAAATTTTGTTTCAGAGAATTTCTGCCGTACGGGCTGAATTAGATTCTTCTGTTGCTGTGTATACGGAGAAATCGGTTTCGGAGGCATAGCCAAGTATGGTCATGGGTTGTCGGTTAGACAATAGGACATGGATATTGACCGTTGCGATAGTTGTTCCGTGGAAAGACAACGCATCATGCTGGTGACTTGCCAGTAAGAAGAATTGATGTGATTTTAAATGGCTTAGGTAGAATGGGAGCCGGTTAAAAATGTATTTTATGCAGGTTTGGAAATGAATTCTATTGCAGGTTTTGAAAATGTATTCTATTGCACGTTTGGTAAAGTATGCTATTGCAGATTTGGGAATGTATGCCATTGCAAATTGGAAAATGTATTCTTTGCAAGTTTTGAATCGGGAGTTGGGTTAGTGTGACGCGCTGTTAATGGTCAAAATTAGGTATGAATTGTGGGTTGGTTCTCCATGTAATATAGAGAACCCCCACACTCCCTGCTGTCCTTTTAAAAAAATGTCCCCCTTCTCTTTCTCTCCCACTCACAATGATCTTTAATCTATTCCTTTCACAAGGTGAATTCCTAGACATTTCGAAAGACCCCTATATCACCCCATACTTAAAAAGGAACCAAAAACGAAATATCTAACTATCCTCTGCACATTACGAAACTTTTCGAGGGCATTCTATATGAAGCGTTATGTTTCCCCTGCAAAACTTTTATCTCCAACCTTGTGGAATTCTCTTCTCACATCCTTCTTGCCCTAGACAACGGCAGCGAAGTCGACGTAATCACCACCGATTTCAGCAAGGCTTTATACAAAATCTCCCACAATCTCATTCCCTTAGCTTCGAACCCCTAATGATTAAGTGGATTTCTTCCTAACGTAATAATCGAACCTACCGAGTGAGATTTAGATCCACCCTTTCCAATCCTTTTATATCCACTTCAGCGATTCCCCAGGGCAGTCACGTTGGTCGCCTCTGTTACGCACGGCAACCTCCCACCCGAACACACCTATACCGAGCTATGTAAATCGCATTATACTTATGATAAGTAAAAATTCTTTAACGGGTTCGCTAAAGAATAAATCCATAGTGTCCAGACATACGTCTGAGAATATAACTCTATGGCGGAACCGGTTTTCTTAATCCTATTTAAGGAAACATCTTCTAAACGGAACAAAGGACGAAGCCCATGAATAAAACCCATCCATGGTCCTGTGGAAAATTATAAATAAAAAAAAAATATATATAAAAGAAAGAAAAACAAACAAAAGTAAAACTATTGGTTTTATTGTTCCCCTCCTTTAGTTGTTTGGTCTGGGTAAAACGTGAAAAACGAATACGAAATGGAAGGGTCACGCTAGTAACGATTCCAGTGCAGCCACCAAATTCACACTCTCTGGCAGAAAGAGATATATCAACGGTAAGGACAGAACCGACCCCGCTTGGTAGAGACCTTAACGTGGTACGGGGGCCTAGATTACAATGAATCATTCGGGCTATGCTGACGGAAGCATACGCTTCCAGAAGGTGCACCCATGTCAGACAGGCCAGCTAACTCACAAAGATTTGCCACCCATTATGAAGGGTGTTAAGCGTCACCGTGCCCATTAGGTGGTTTGCAGACAGGGGTATACCGGCTGTATTATAACGGCGCCTCTCTGACACCGGGTAGAATCAGAACAGTAAGCAGACTACCATAAGGGAATAATTCATCAAGAAAACACTAACTGGGCAAAACGAAGACGTACCGAAAAACAGGAAAGGCGGAATATACGCGTCGGCACGTAGAATGTTCAAACGTTATATAAACCAGGCGCGATACAGACGGTCGTAGAGAACGCGAAACAACGGAACTCCGACTCCCAGATCAAGTAATCAAAACCAACGAGTTCACACTGGCGTGTGGAGGTACCTATACACATAACTTTGGATCCGGCTTCATCATAAGCAAGAAGATTAGGCACCATGTAAAAAATGCGAGACTTATTAATGACCGAATGTCGGTACTAAAAACACAGGGCCAATTAGTACAATTATGTACTTATAAACGTACACGCCCCAACAGAATTTACCGACGAAGAAACGAAGGACACGTTCTATGAAACCTAGAGGAAGTATTTAATGGGTTTTCATCATTCGATGTTAAAATTTTCCTCGGGGATCTCAACGAGAAAATTGTAAAAGAACTATAGATAAAGAAAGCCTACATCACGTTTCAAATGATAGTGAAACTTGAATTACCACATTCGCAGCCGCAAAAGATCTGGTAGTGCAAAGTACGATGTTCAAGCTCAACCAAATTCATAAACTCACATGGATCTCACCCGACGGCGTAACGCGTAATCAAATAGACCACTTTTTCATAGAAAAAAAAAAAACATCACTCGAACATCCTTGACGTAAGATCATATAGACGAGCAGTTTGCGACCCCGATCACCTTCTAGAAATTAGAAGTCGGCTGGCAGCAAATCCACATGGGCAATCACGGGAGACGAGCAAAAAGTTCGACATTGATAAACTAAAAGACCTACGCAAAAGGGCTGAATATCAAGACGAACTAACGAATAGATTTAGCATCCTAGAGAACGGGAGTAGTGAGGAAGAGGAATCCAATAATCTGGGCACTAAATGGGCATCGATCAGAGACACAATCAAACAAACAACCCAAAAGGTATTAGGGTTTAAGAAAACCAATAAGTCCAAGCCTTGGTTTGACGATTAGGGCAGGGGGAAGGTCGAAGAACGTAAAAGCCTCAGAGTAATCCACTTAGAAAGATATGATGAAGTCAACGTAGAAAGATACGCGACGATTCGGAAAGAGACAATGAGACTTTTCAAACGGAAAAAACGCAAATGGGTGAAGACTCGGATCGAAAAAATCCTAGAAAATGCCAGAGCAAAGAACATCAGAGGTATGTATGTCGGTATAAATTTAATTAGAAATGGATACCAAGAAAATTTGGAGAGTCAAAATAATTCAAGACACAAACGGCTGTCTGGTCACAGAATCAAACAATATCGTGACAAGATGGAAGCAGTACTTTGAAAACCTGCTCGACGTCCGCACCCATCAACCACAAATAAACGCATCAGACGTACATAATCCGAGCCTCAAAACCCAGCGCCTTCTTTCAACGAAGTTGTAGACGCAATAAATCAATCGAAAAACAACAAAGCTCTCGAAGTCGACTGCATACCGGCAGAGCTTATGAACCATGGAGGAGAGACAACCGCTCGAAAGATACACCAACTGATCAAAACATTATGAGATAAGGCAGTCACTCCGGAAGAGAGAAAAACCTCAATAGTCATCCCCATTTTCAAAAACGTCGACAGATCTGACAACGAAAACTAAAGAGGAATATCATTGTTCCCAACCACATACAAAATACTAACAAATGTCATACTGGCGAGAATCACACCCTACGCAGAAATACTGGGAGACTACGAGTGCGGATTCCGTAGGAAGCGGTCAACGACCGACCAAATGTTCACAGTAAGACAATTGTTGGAAAATAAGTGGGAATACGGAGAGACGGTTCACCAACTTTTCGTTGACTTCAAAAGAACCTACGACTCAGTCGCAAGGCACAGACTTCACCATATTGGAGTTGGGCTGGGAGTCCCGAAAAAATAGCCGTCCTCATTCAAATCTGCATGAACGAAAACAGAGAGCGAGTTAGAATAGAAAACCGCCTCTCAGGACCATTTTGAAAATCCGGGGCAGACTAAAACAAGGGGATGGCCTTTTACCATGTCTTTTTAACCTTGTGCTTGAGTATGTCATCAGAAAGGTACAAGACGACAACATGGCCGGATCATCCCTGAACGGGGTCACACAAGTGCTCGCATACGCGGATGACATCGCCGTTCTGGGCGATAATCTAGAAACTGTTAGTAAAAACTGTCCAATCAACATGCAAGCGGCAGAAGAGGTGGCCTAGAAATAAATGAAGACAAAACAAAATACATGATTACGGCAGAAGAGGTGGACCTAGAAATAAATGAAGACAAAACAAAATACATGATTACGGCGAGAGCAGGTGGAACTCAGGGAACACATATAAACGTCAGGGGCAAGATATTTGAAAAAGTTAAGGAATTTAAACAGCTGCGAACGATACTGACGCCCAGTGACGAAATGTCAAAGGAAATTAACAAAATACTGCATTCCGGCAACGCTAGTTGGGGCGCAATCAGTAAACTGCTGAAATTCAAACTGCTATCACGTAACATAAAGCTCCGTATCTATAGAACCATAATCATGCCGATTGCTGTATACGGATGCGAAACATGGGATCTTACAAAACGGGAAGAAAACAAATTCCGCGTATCCGAGAATAAAGTCTTAAGGGGTATCTTTGGAGGTAAATATGACGAGGAGTCAGAACAATGGAGAACACTCCACAACCACCAATTGGAAGAGCTATCCCGCTGACCTACAATGGTAATTGTAATCAAGTCGCGAAGATTAAGATAGGCCGGATATGGGGCGCGAATGGGCAACGATAGTACCACGCGTAGAATTCTTGACCGTAGACCAACGAGAAAGGGACCGACAGGACTGTCGCGACGGAGATGGGAGGACAATGTTAGGTTTGACCTTGAGGAGATCGGATTGGCTTGTCAACTGTGGAAGGAGAGTGAACAGGACAGGGATGGATGGCGGAGTCGAGTCGATGAGGTCATGAACTTCCGGGTTCGAACTAACTGAGAGACGCCCGGCATGCTATTCACTATTATTCGAGTATAAATTTGTCACAATATAAATAGCAGCACTCGTCCATAAAAGCTAGTGAATGTAATTCAGCATTTTTTAACAGTTATTCACCAAAATTTCAGCCGTTTTGGATGCGTACTTTTTATTTGGCATGCGTTTGAGTGAGTCCATGAGAGTGTTTTTATGAAAATGGACAAAATTAAGTATCGAGCTGTCTTTAAATTTTTGTTTTTGAAAGGCAATACGCCTACGCAAATCAAAGATGAGTTGGACTCTATGTATAAGGACTCTGCAGCATCATTTACCACTGTGAAATGTTGCGCAACTGAATTTAAACGTGGCCGTGAGAACTTGGGAGACGATGAACCTTCGGGACGTCCAAAAACTGCAAAAACTGACGATAACATCACTAAAGTTCACAAAATGGCACTAGATGACCGCCGAATTAAAACGAGAGAGATAGCAGTGGCTATGAAAATGTCCAAAGAACGTGTTTGTCACATATTAAATCAAGATTTAGGCATGAGAAACCTGTCCGCGCGTTGGGTGCCGCGTTTGCTCACGTTAGACCAAAAACGTGTTCGAATGAACATTTCCAACGCTCTTTTGGCCCAGTTTAGACGTAATAAATCCGAGTTTTTGCGCCGATTAATTACTGTCGATGAAACTTGGTTGCACCATTATGCGCCCGAAACAATAATACAGTTAAAACAGTGGACTGCAAAGGGGGAATCGGCTCCACAAAAATTAAAAACTGTTTTTTTTTTCGGCTGGGAAAGTGAAGGCGACTGTTTTTTGGGATAGTCAGGGAATTATCTTAATCGATTCTCTTCAAAAAGGAAAAACCATCAGAGGAGCATACTACGCATCATTACTTGACCAACTGAAGGCAGATATTGCGGAAAAACGGCCACATTTGCAGAAAAAGAAAATCCTGTTTCACCAAGACAACACGCCGTCTCACACCTCAGGGGTTGACATGGCGAAAATCCACGAATTACGGGGTGGACTGCTTGACCATCGACCTTACTCACCAGATCTAGCCCCAAGCGACTTCTTTTTGTTCCCTAATCTAAAAATTGCGCTCGGACGACAGAGACTTTCGTCAAATGAGGAGGCAGAGAAAAACACCGAGTACTATTTGGACGGGTTAGAGAGATGGGAGCATCGCTGGGAGAAGTGTGCAGAGTTACAAAGAGACCATGTAGAAAAATTAAAATAAATTTTAAGAACAAATGTCGTATCTTTGTTAGGTCGGAAACTTTTTAGTCCACCCTCATATATGAGAACAGAACTGGACTATAAGAGGCAACTCAAAAACATGATTACTAAAACAACCATACCATAAATAAATACAATAGTAAGCCTACACCGCCTATTTATTCTAACCATTAACTATATAGACTCCAGTATAAATCACTCTTCCATCTCTCTCTACGCAGGTGATACTACACTTCTCAAGTCGAACTATAGCGTTTGCAACGGTAGTGAAGAACGTGTGATTCGAACTGACGCTGTGACGGTTGGAATCACTAAAAATTGCACCAATGCTCAACACATCAGGCCACTGCCGCGTATACGAACTCGATTTCTAAACTCAGGTACACTCAGCTGATGTGGAATTGTTTTATTATCGCTATGGTATACGGCTCTGATTGTTGCAATACAAGCAACATGAGCCAAACAACAATTAATTTACATTGTTTATTACTTATATACATCTTCCAATAACATTTATTGAATAGAAGAAAATGAGTTCACGTCCATTCATTTAAAAATAACCGAAAATAAATGCGATCCCAAAACTGATATAATTCCGATATTCACCAACATCAGAATCAATATCAACAAGAACACCAACAAACCAAATCCAATCCAACAAACTGATAATGATAAACTACACCAACGATCATCGTCATCTGCCAGAAAACAGCAACATCTGCTCTTCAGCACCTTCGAAAGAAAACGGACTCTGATTGTTGACCTCAACAACGGTTCAACAAGACCAGGACGAATCTGTTGTTTTGATTGAAAGGGACCGGTGTTTTGAAATTTCGATGTGAGCAACGGACGAATGCTGTTTTCCTGTTACCTGCGGTAGTTTTGTGTTTTCGAATAAATGGAGGCTTGGTTAATTTCTGTTTCAACTAAGAAGGACATTGTATTGTAGTTCCAACATTACTAGAGAAGAGGTGAAACGTATTTCAGTTAAAATAAAAGTTTGAATTTTAACTAATTCTGTTGTTGTTATGTATTGTTGCTGAGTTTCAACGTCAACAGCTTTGGCTTTGCTGGTCAAGTGAAGGACGACCACGGAACACTGATGCTTTGCCTATTCGAATTTCCTTTCGGTATTCTTCACTATTTGGGCTACTCGATAGTATAGTGGTTAGTATATCCCCCTGTCACGCGGGAGACCGGGGTTCGATTCCCCGTCGGCGAGCCTCTGGCGCAAGACTAATGACCTTGCCCGGAAAAAACAAATCATTATGGAAAATTTAACAAGCCTCAGGACTTGCTAAACAAGGCCAAGACCAGTTCCCGGTTGTAGTGCCGATGATGTTGACGATGTTTTTCACTATTTGCTTGTATATTGTGTGTGTATCTGTTAGAAACGTCACTGATCCGCTCTCCTCACAACACCGCACTTCTTCAAACTGACCGCGATAGCTTTTCGATTTGGAACCAAATCCACCGCCTCGAACTAAATATCATCAACTGTCACTCAGTCACCTTCTCCCGGAAGCGCTCCCTTTTCACACGGCGTTCCTATTCCTTACTTAACCAACATATAACATCTGTACAATCTTCATCACGCAATTTGACGACATAATTCAATGCTGCTTTTAGTTTTGTGAGACGCTGGTCGAAAGAATTCTCTTATCGCTTCTTGTGTTTTGTCCTTCCGTGCATTGAATTGGACAAATCCTCTGATTCTACCTCCATACACAAGCCATCTCCATCTAATTAATCTTAATACACTTGAAGAACGCAGAACACATCCCGACAGCCTCTTCATATACCGTCTTCTCTCAGTTCAATCAACTGCCCAAGCTTGCTCCCCTGTATTACATTTTACACACTCCCGAAACTTGCGTAACCCTACCCCTTCTACTTGCCCGCCCATCAACCCTTTTACGGCTCTAATAAACTCATTTTGCGAATGTTACGGGAGGCCAACTCTTATCCCGCCTCCTATGACTTCTAGCTCACCTCTCCTCCCCTCAAAATTCGTCTCCTTACTAACCCCACTTAAACCCCCACCCACTCACCGTTTACACTCACACAACCCGCGCTCATCCGCATACTCACATCTTAAGCTTCCGGCATATCCTCGTCCTGCCGGCTTCCTGCCACTTACACCACCGTTTATCCACTTTGTTAAATTCCCCATACCTTAGTTTTAAGTTAGTTGGTAAGTTAATCACATATACTATTATATATTGCCTGTACTAAGCTAAATGTATGAGGGGTCTGTCCTCACCAAAATCAAAGGAGTCGCTGGTGAGTCCTAGGATAAAATTAAATCTATATTTTAATAAATTGCACATAAACGGTGCTGCTATTAATTATTTCTTTGAAATCGTGATAAGTTTTGGAGCTTGTAATTATTTGTAGGAAACCTTTACGACTCTAAGTTTTATTTTCACGTATGATTATTATTTCTAATATTATTTCATCCTTAACTGTACTTATTATTTTTATTTCTCCGTTTTATATTTGATTAAAAATTCTATTTTTAGTTACAGATTTTCTTTTAAATATACAATACATCACCCTCTAAAATTCCTTTGAATATGAAAAATTTGCAACTTACAAAGAATCGATGCCATTCAGCACAAATTATCACCCAAATGGGCACGTGCATCTAAATGTTGCAACAGCAGCCTGTCGCTTGTTAGTCCTTTCATTTTCTCAAAATATTGTGAATCCTTCGACCAGCAATATTGTCACCTAAAGCCACATATCTGACATAAAGTGTTCCAGCTTTTGTCTTTGGTGAAGACAACCAAACACCTTCGACGGATGTGCAGTTTGAAGGTGAGAAAATAATGACTGTACCCAAGTTGACAACGATGGCAGTATACACAGCTTACCTCCAAATCTCTATTGCGAAGTATCTAACAACATCCCAGCTGTGCACGATTTTCACGGATTCTCTTTTTTCCTTGCACCACTGTAAACCACCGCCAATACCACCACAATGAATGGCTTCATACTCATTGAGAAGCTTCAACGTCGGATCATCGTGTGCTCTCGATGATGAACGTATGAACCACCATCAGCACCGTCTTCACTAGAAGAGAATCGTGTAACGTATGTAGGAAACCTCTTGAGCAGACCTACAAGGTATCAAGCTGATATCATGTGTGTAGAAAAAAAAAAGATGCTTCATCTAGACCTCGTATAAATAGCTGAAGATTTTGAATGGAAAATCAGTCAGAATTTGGATCTCGATCTCGGTCTTTAGATAAGCAAACATCCTTTTCGTACAGAGAGTGCAGTGGTCCCTACAAGTGCAACCGTCACTGATTTTGTTCTCGATTACAAAATCAAATCCTGTGTTAAGATGTTAAAGGTTGGTAGAAAGGATTCCATACATTAGTTTTGGATTGTTTTAATATAGTAATTGTATTACTTCAAGATTGTGTGCCTTATGCTGATAGCGTCAACGGTCTTTGGTCGTCCTGAACCGCCAGTTAATTCTTATCTACCACCGTCAGAAAGTTATGGAGCACCCGGGCGAGGTTCTGGTAACAATGGAAATGGTGCTGGATCAGGACAGCGGCCTTCGTCTACATATGGAGCTCCAGGATTTGGGGAAAATAATGACGGTTCGAATGGTGTTAGTGTACCATCAGATGCCTACGGAGTTCCAGGACAAAACGGAGGTAGACCATCATCGACATATGGGGCACCAAAACAAAATGGAAATGGAATCGGAGGAGGATCCAATGATCGACCATCATCGACTTATGGTGCACCTGGCCAAAATGGTGGTGGCAATGGTGGTGGGCGGCCGTCTTCAACCTACGGAGCACCCGGTCAAAATGGCAAAGGAGGCAACGGGGGACGACCATCACTGACATATGGAGCTCCAACGAACGGAAATGGAAACGGTAATGGAAACGGTAATGGAAACGGCAATGGAAACGGCAGTGGAAACGGCAATGGAAACGGAAATGGAAACGGAAACGGAAACGGTGGCCAAAGACCATCAAGTAGTTACGGTCCTCCCTCAGACAGTTACGGACCACCAGCTTCAGGAAGTGGTAATAACGGTAATGGACGGCCATCAAGCACTTATGGAGCACCAGGATCAAGTCCAAGTTCAGAATATCTGCCACCAAATCAAGGTCGTAATGGTGGATCCGGCGGCCGGGGTGGCGGACGTGGAAACGGTAATGGTGGTAGCAATGGCGGCGGGAATGGTGGAGCTAACGGCTACAATTATAATCAAAATGGCGGCGGACGATCAGGAGGCGGTGGTGGAGATTATGATGAATCCAGCGTAAGTACCAAAATTCCGCTAATCTTACTACCTATCACTCCCTCTCTCACTCTTTCTTTCTATCCATCTCTACCCTTTGCTTAAGGCAGGTAACATAGAAAAAAAACATTGAAACGCAATGCCACATACTCACATCATTTTCTTACTTGGCTCCTTCCATTCTTACGCTTCAGAAACAGAACAGACCATCCACGATACACCCTTAATCTATTTTAATACTCCTCTCAGTTTCTAAACACACTGAGTGATATGACAAAAAAGTAACCGATTCGTGATACCGTTGCAATTTTCTATATATCAATAGGAACCAGCTAAATACGAGTTTAGCTATGAGGTCGAGGATGCTCCAAGTGGTTTATCCTTTGGCCATTCGGAGATGCGTGATGGTGATTTCACAAGTGGTCAATACAATGTTCTATTGCCAGATGGAAGGAAGCAAGTAAGAATAGACACGTCATCCAATATGGCTGTGTTATGGCATGATATATGATATTCGGGAATATGTTTTCTGTCGCCATTTTCTTTTCTTTTTTGTCAATACTTGCTTTAGATCGTTGAATATGAAGCCGATCTCGGTGGATACCGTCCACAGGTACGCTATGAGGGTGATGCAATCGAGGGTGATAATGGTGGTGGCGCTGGAGGTGTTGGAGGAACTGGCGGTGCTGATGGATATGACTACAACCAAGCAGGAAGCAATGGCGGTTCCAATGGTCAGACTTTAGGTGGAAATGGTTATTCAAACGGGCGACCGAATGGTCAAAATTTGGGATCTAATGGCTACTCAAGCGGACGTCCAGGTGGACAAGGATCAAACGGCTACTCAAATGGACGACCAGGTGGACAAGATTTGGGAACTAATGGTTATTCAAATGGACGACCAGGTGATCAAGATTCGGGATCTAATGGTTATTCAAATGGACGACCGAGTGGACAGGATTTAGGCACTAATGGCTACTCTAACGGACAACCTGGAGGAGGACAGTATAACAATGGAAATGGATATTCAAGTGGCCGACCCAATGGCAATGGTCGATCGAGTAATGGCAACGGAAAACGTAATGGCGGAGCTGGCGGTGGACGAAATGGAAATTCAAATGGTTTCGGACCCGGAGGACAAAATGGTGAAAATGACGGTTCTGGTTATCAATACTGAAGACTCCATGAAGCCTGACTACCTTTAGTTTGACTTTTATTATTTCAGCTCTCATTAAGTTCATCATCTATTATTATTAATATAGTTATTGATTTATTTTTTATTTTATTTTTTTGTTCAGTATTCTATTTTGTGTTTTGTTTCACTCTTATATTTAAGCTACTTTTTTTTTATTATTTCATATTTTTATTAGAAATGCATTTCATTGTTCGTAAATTGTAGTATACAGCACATGTCTGTACTAAATGAACGAACTAAATCTTACTTACTAGGATAAAAATTGTTAATAAACTGCATCCTACTTAGCGTACAAAAAATTGTCGTCACTGAAATCACCGAAATTTGTCCACGTGTTACCCCAGAAACGAGGGTCGGCTCGTTTGTCTGCTGGCTTATTACTTGGAGGAACCGCTGTAGCATTATAGGTTGCCAACTCTTTAAGTACTGCTTGTAAGATATGTGGATACCTTAAAAGAGAAAGGAAAAAGAATTAGTTGTCTTCAATAGTTATAATTTAAAAGAGCTTATCGAGATTGACCATGGCCTTATTACTTTCCACAAAAAAATTAACCATAGAATCCATCACGTTCAAGTGATTTTCCTAATGCACTGACGTTGATATATTTGCAACCTAGTAAATAAACGGATACGACTATGAAGGTTGGCCAAGACCAATGTACCAAGGCAAGGAGAAATTTTCGGAAGACTAACCAGGCCTTCAATGAACTCTGATGATATGGTTCTCAAGTGTGCCTTCTCTTCAAGCTAGCGTCAGTGAAAGTGATTTATAACTCAGGTGTCATCGTACTCGTATATAAATTCACCTAATATTAACAAACACATATGCGGTATGGATTCACCGATACCCCACAATCTGGGTAGAATACAAACAAGCGTCGGAAGCCGATTTGTAATCTAAACGTGAATGAACTCGCCCGCATAGTGAAAATTCGAAGCTTACTAGACAATATATTTTACGGTATCTGTGCTCCTTTCTCCCGGAATCCAAGTAACAAATCCACGCAGTATACTATACATTGTTAACGTGCCACCTTAATTTCATTCCAAAACAGAAGC
The DNA here is from genome assembly GCA_963931805.1 of Microdon myrmicae. Lineage (NCBI taxonomy): Eukaryota > Metazoa > Arthropoda > Insecta > Diptera > Syrphidae > Microdon > Microdon myrmicae. The sequence continues at coordinate 227,051,038 of OZ007497.1, forward strand.
TGTTAAGATTAGACTATTATCGGTCTGCGTTCGTAAATCTGTGTGAACGAACAGGGGTGTATAATACATTGTTATCGCGCCATCTTAATTCATTCGAAAACAAAAGCTGTTAAGATTAGAGACTATTATCGGTCTGCGTTCGTAAATCTGTGTGATCTTAATTCATTACCTCAGGAACAAAAATTCTTGGTACCATGACGAGAATACTATCAGCCTGCAAGAGATTCCGACAGCAACACTTATAAGTCTATGTGTATGCGCAAGTAGGATCCAAGCAACAATTTCACACATTGCATTATACATTGCTTTCCCTCCACTTTAACTCATTTCCTCAGAAACAAATTCTATTAAGACCGTGGCGAGACTATTATCGGTCTGTCGGCGATATCATCTGCGACGCTCGTAATTTTATATAAGTGCTACCAGAATCCGCTGAAGTGGTGGTAATATCCGGTACCCAAGCAAGCGAGAGTCGGTAGTCAAAAACGATCGGATGAAGGAAACGATGTCAGAATCAGAGTTGTGAGAATCGGGTTAGCCAATAGAATTGTTGTAAACGTACGTCAGCAAATGTGTGTATTTAGTTAAGTTTGTAAATCTACGTCCCAAATCCGAGACTTGTTAAATTGTCCATGATAATTTGTTTTTCCGAGCAAGGTTATTAGCCTTGTGCCAACCTTTCTCAGGATGTCGCTGCATGGATTGGTTCACTACTTCAAGGGTGCCAAAGTAGCTATCGGGGGGTGTCACGTGGAGACTGCATGTTAACTTGGATTGAACGGGGACAAGGACTTGGCCTTCGCCGGGTTCAAAGCAGAGACTTTCCAGTCTTTCCATTTGGGCCGAAGATATGCAGGACCGTACAAAGGCGTACAATATCGGATCGGATTAGCTGCTTATAGCAGAGAAGCTTAACTTTGGGGTAGTTGCTCCAATTCAAAATGTTGTGCAGTTGTTTGGACCGACCGAGGCCCCCTTGAACAATATGGGTCACATGTTTGATGAAATTCATTTTTGGGGTATAGATGACCCCAAGATCATCGCGTCCTGTGGTCTAATCGTAGTACCTCCTATTTGTATTCGAATATTCTATGAATACCGAGAAGTAGGTTGGGAGTGTTTACTAGCCAGAATTATAGCTACTGCTTTGGATGGATTAAGTCGAATTTTTCATCGGCTGTAGTACTGGTACAGCTCGTTCAGGTTTCGGTTGGGGCGATTTGTTTGCGATTTTAGGGTTTTTGGATGACGTGTATACTAGGACGTCATCCGCATAGCACATCTGGTTCATTCTCCCGGCCACAGGGTGAGGAATATCTGAGGTGTAGATATTAAATAAGATCTGGTCTATAATGGAGCCTTGTGGTACGCCTGCAACTGCGTTGAATATTCGGGATAGCTTTTCCTTCACTCAAACTTGATAAGTTCTGTGTTGAGCGAAGTGGTAGATGGTACTACCCCACGTCCTACTAAGACCAATGTTCAATAGTTTAAAAACGAGACCTTCGATCCACGTCATGTCAAAAGCCTTTTCAATGTCTAGGCTCACCGCATATTTGGCAACAACTTTATTTATTTCTCTTCTGGGGCAAGACTAATGACCTTGCCCGGAAAAAACAAATTATTATAGAAAATTTAACAAGCTTCAGGACTTGCTAAATAAGGCCAAGACCAGTTCCCGGTTGTAGTGCCGAGGATGATGATGATTATTTATTTCTCAACATAGTCTTCTTTTAGCTTGATACACTTTTTCCAGCGACTGCAGACATTTGCCATCTTTGGACCCGATTCTGCTCTTTCAGTTCATTGTTTCTACTAGTCATTTGTCTCGGGTGTGTAGTGATGCTCCCATATTTCATCTATAGTTATGAATCCACACAAAAACTCGGCTTTGTTGCGACGAAACATGGCCAAACATTTGATTAAAGCATCCTCACGACGGTGTTTTTGTTCGATTCCATGTTTACAAATTCACTGAGAGGAACACTATTGATGGCTGTCGAATAACTAATAAACAAGGAACATCTTCAAACGTGAAACTTAATCTTTCTAATTTTGGTGCTATCTACCACAGTCATTATATTTTAATAACTATCGCCGTCTATATGTCAGGCCGATTAATTCTAGGACTGCCCTCGTAAGTGACCTGATAAATCGGGTTGTTGATTATGTGTGGAAGTTTTCACCGGATAGACATCGGATGGAGAAGTAGAACACATATCTACCTTGTTTGTAACATCCATCATATCCATTGATTACAGATAATCTTCCATAAGCAAACGTTTATTTTATCTAGATGTCGATTGAATCCGATGACCCAACGACGAACTATGTAGAGTAGGTTCTTCACTGTTAAAGGATTTCCACAACACAATGTGTTTGTAACAGTTGACGCAATTAAAATTTACTATTGGAAAGAAAATCACATTGAAATAGTATATGTATATGGTATAGCAGAGAGCTTTGCCTCTTGTGAGGTCTCGCTCGCCTACTTCCTGGCTGGTATCTTGGTTGAATGTGTCTTTACTGACACTGACTCAAATTTTAAAGCTTGTAAACTAAACTTTTAACTGTAATTATTTAATAGTAGTTGCAATGGAATTATGCTCACTTTTCTATTTTGTTTCTATATACTGCATCAATTTAGATTGCTTTCGTGTATTGGCCGTTTGTAAATTATAATTCCTGCACCAACTGCAGAAACACTTCAAAATGTCAAAGATTCTAAACCCTAACCTCGTCACCTACATATTCAGTTGCTACACCTTCCTCAATAATGCGTCCACGGCAAATCGCATGGAACACATATTATAGCTATATGTATTATATAGTAACGATGTCCACGATTACTGTATAGGTTCGCCTCCGTGTTCAATAAACAATCCAAGACAACCATCCGGAGAAATCTTATAATCTATAACAAACTACGACAGTCTGCTCCAAAATAGCATTCATATGCTTGGTAGTAAGCTTTCAAAACCGTGATTGTTTTTACTTCTTTCATCATCTTTTATTAGCTTCACATATGTGGGATCCCATCGGAATATTTAACTTATCTCAAAATGTCGACCAAGCTCCTCGTCTGTTATGGAGAGACTTTTTTTTTAATAGAATGAAATGATATATATAGTAGCGGCCTTCGCTCCTTGCGAACCATTGCTCGCCAGCCCCCTGGCTTTTTTATGGCATTCCTTTCATTTTTAATAACCTTCATTGAAATTTTAACAATTCCAAACTGCATTCAATTAATGGAGGTTGCAATGGGGGTGCACGCACTTCTCTTTTTGCTTCCCAAATACATAAGTTTCGATTGCTTTCGTGCTTTCTCAATATGTTTCGCAATAAATCTTACAATTTACAATTTGCTGATAGAAAGGACAAATGTCTCAACAATGCCTTGATCCTGATCGGTCATAGAATATGTATTTTTTTGTCGCCCGGAGAAAATTGTTTTATAGAATAGTGGAATATACATAAGTGTATAGAATAATAAATAAACCTTACCTTTCTGCTAAGTTATGCTGCTCACACGGATCATCTTTAACATTAAAAAGGCATGGTGCAATAAGTGGTTCACAAGCTGTCTCTTGTTTCAAATAAGACTTATTGGAAATACAATTTACATTTGCGGCTTTACGCATTACAGCTATGTCATCTTTCGAGGGCATCATCTTCAACGCTGCCAAAGCTTTTCCCGCATAACTTTCAAGGACCTCCACGTAATTATAAGTATTCTTATCTCTTGTACCTACTGGGCCATACCATCCATCCCACAATCCTCCGTAGTTTGTACCCTTGTGTACTTTCCATTCATCTACCGTAATCGAAGCACTGCCCCAGATGTCATCAATATTATGAAGAACACATCTGCGAGGTGATATCTCATCGCGAGACAATTGATTCCAGATACTTATTCCGTCAAAAGTTGTTGTTGAATTATTCCTAATGAATGAAATAAAAATTGTAGATAGTATTAATTTTATATTAAACAATATAGTGTTTATTTTTATTAGACGAAAACTTATTGTTACGTCCTTTACTTCAACTACTAAACAAAACAGTTCATCTATCCCATACTTAACTCAATTTTCAAAGGATGAAGTTGCGGCGTTTCTAACAAATACACACACAATCACGAGCAAATAGTGATGGCGTGTACATCTGTTAGAAACGCCACAACGTACTTTAAATAGAGTGGTCAATTACGAACAATTGTTTTAAAAACAAACATTAACGCACTATTGTACAATGTCCCATCTCTAACGTAATAATTATCATTAAGCCCTACATACTAATCACTATGAGTGATCATTGCCGTTTATATTATACATAATCACACATTCATACTTGAGCTAGCGTGATGGGTATTGTGGGGATGGAAGTCATTGTGCCGGCTTACGACACGGGGTTCCACTTCGTCCCACGAATTGTTCGCTGGTTGGTGCACTGCTGAGAGATCGAAACACTGGTCGCACAAGTGAAAAGTATAAAAGAAAACACTCAGGAACTGCCGCTTGGAAATAAAATACACTGAGTACTGTCTATTTATTAAGAGGTTACTTTATTGATTAATCACGACAAAAAAACATGGACAGAAATTACACTTAAATATTTTTAGAGTTCACAATTCTAATTTCGACACCTAGTACATTTTGTAGTTATGTACTATCAAATTCACTGCACAATACCGGCGCCGGTACAGTGGATGGTGGAGCGATCATCCGCCTTGATGGTTATATTAAGACTCACCGATATCCTCTCCAATAAGGATATCGATTTTACCTACCACCAGAGACACGTAAAGTCTCTCTTGGTGGTATAGGAAACCAGATCTTGTGATAAAGGTCATGGTGGTATGTGTGCGATCGTTCAGATCGATGCTATTCACACGTGCTCGGCAGCAGTGGAACAACGAAACAGGCAGGCGGCAAAGACAAAAGGGAGAAATGACCAAATGCGCCGTTGGTAATGCGGGTCATTGTTTACGCGATGCCTCGTCGCTATTATCTACGTTGGGAGAAAAAAGGTGCTAAAAGCAAATTGGATGTTTATGGCATCTCTGGCTGCAGTAGAAACCGGGTTCATGTTTGCATTAGGAAATGCTGGAGATTTGGTTTCAGCGTCTATTGCGCTAATTATATGCAGCTGCTTGGGTTGATAAGAAAAACAAAAAAGGTTACATTGAATGCAATCCGAATCATTTTGTTTACAGGAATTTGTCTGGTACCGAATTGGCTTAGAATACCTGATAAGCAAAGAAAGAAATCTTACGGAAAATTGTATGCGAAGGGATGCACGAAAAGGTAAGTTTTCTTTATAGGGATTTTAAGATTATAGATGGTGATCTATATAATGCGTGAAGCATTTACAGGTACTAATACTGTTGCATTAGCGAACTTAAGGAAGTTGGGTAGTAATTATGGGGGTTTTTTAGGTAAGTGGACCGTAGGGTTTGGCGGAACCGCTACAGTATCACTCTTTGATAGTTTCTTAAAGTTAGTCCGGTATAAAGAACATTGAACTATCAAACAAGTCTTTTAGTGAAACACATAACACTCAGAAGTTTTTACCAAATTTTTCAATTACAAGCAATTGCATAAAAAACATTATAATCAAATACCTAAATATTAATCAATACAAGTTTTTTTTTTTATTGTATTTCTTTTTTCTTTATATATGTTGTGTTCAAATAATTAATTACTTCTCTGCTGCTTACTGAATAAAAAAAAGTAAAAACTGTATATTTCCGAGTGCCCGTGAAAATCCAATGAATTTGATTAAAAAATAGTTTATTGTGAAAATAAATTCAAAAGAACATGTGGAAGAGCTCCGCAGCGATTTAACGAGGGAAAAAGCATCTCTTCAAAAGAATTCCGGGGTATGCCATCCGGATCAGCCGACTTTTTCAAGTTCAACACTTCGAGTGCTTGGGCAATAGTTTATGGTCAATTTTTTGCGGAGCTGGTGTGTTAATATTCGCTCTTTCTATTGAGTTGATGGCTATTCCGTCATCAACTATAAGCGAAGAAATTGATAGGGAGATCGAGTTTTAGAGAGTGGGAGAGTGTATTATTTTTGCCCCTGTAGTCATACAAAAACTTAGAATATGTATTACAAAATTTCCATCGGATTCGCACTCGTTTAAAAAAAAATTACTCACTTTCTTACATATTTATCATTTAAGTATTAGGCAGAGATTTCCTTAGATTTCATTTTTACTTTACCAACACACGAAATCTCAAGATATCTAACCTGAAAAAGTAACAATGTTATTACAATGTGAAACTAACAATTACTGAATGATCTTCTAATTCAAAATCTGCAAGGAATTCTGCCAGAACCAAGACGCATTTAAAAAGTTAAAAATTAAAAGTTATTTATAAATGTATATATAAAACGAAACAATACTTAAATTCAAACCAAAAAAAAAAATAAGAACAAAGGAATATTTTAGGAAAACAGATAAGAAGATTACAACCACCGCAAAGCGATCCGCAACAATATCCATAGCAAAGATGCAGACACAATTCCAAGAGTATTATTACTCTTCGAAGAATAATACTCATTTTCAAAAGGGGTAAAGAATAGCATATACAAAAACTGCTTCTAAATATTTACAATGACGCCAACAATTATAAAATAAAATCAATTCCTTCTTCATCAAAAAAAAATCCCAAGGTCATAGTACCCCTTTTATCGGGAGTACAGTATATTCATTTCCTAGTAGTCAAACATAATGTACATAACTATTAAAATCAAAATCATTCGATAAGAGAATTACGGCATTTCCGCAAGCAAGAGCAAGAGGAAAAGCGGGAGGTGAAGCCAGGCTAGAGGGAAAGGTATTAGAAGGTTGCTTAAGATTGGGGGTGTATTTGGAAGGGACGAGGAGAAGGCGGCGGGTAAGTGTGAGGGTAGTGATGTTAAAATCAAACATGATGGAGCTACTGTTGACATTTTTCAGCATGCGCGACATAGGTCTATAGATGGGGGGGGGGGGGGGGGGGGGGGGGGGGGGGGTGTGATTTCTTATAGATTACGATTCATATTGTGAAGGTATGAATTGGGAAGATAGGCGCAGTCGACCGAGCCGAGCCGAAGACGATTGTTGAATGAACAAAATGTCGACTAATATTCTACACTACGCAAGGTCGATTAATTTGATATGGGGGTGGGAGCAAAGGGCTCTGCCATTACAGATCACGGAGAGCGAATCGTAAGAAACGTTGAGCACATTCACGAATATGGATTTTTTATAAAAAGACCATACGGGGCTTAGATATTTTAACAGAGGACGGACGAAGAAAGGGTATAGGGATCGAATCACGTAGAGATTAGAGAATTCTTTCGACCAGTGTTTCATAACTCCGGGGGCCGAGTTGGGTTTGAAGATTATCTCATCAATGTGTGAGAAGTAGCGTTTCCTACCACATAGTATACGAAGGTCGCGGATAAATTGGACGACGGTCAGCGGTTAGTTATGAAGGAAATGTGGGCAGGGGGAGAGTAAGCGCACTCTCGAGTAAAGGTTATAGATTTGACGAAATTACGCACGAGGCATTTTTTTTTTTACACTAAGCCGAGAAGTTGTGGAGGTCAGTTTGCAGTAGTGCAGAATCAAGTGAAGACACGATGATCTTAAAGTTGTTGACCTTATCAATGTCGTTAATGGCTAATATAAATAGGAGAGGCCCCAGGTGGCTTCCTCAAGGACTCCAGAGATAGCCTGGAAGGGGTTGTATATGGCGGATCTGAACCAAATGAAATAAAGTCTATGCTTAAGATAGGAAGAAATCCATTACAGTAGACCAGATTCAAAGCCGGGGACGGATAATTTGTAGAGTATGAAATTGTGGGAGATATTGTCAAAGGTTTTACTGAGAACGGTTGTTACCATGTCGACTTTTTTGCCATCGTCTAGTGAATTCGATGTGAATTCGGGTCGTGGCGTTTCTAATAGATACACACGCAATACACAAGCAAATAGTGAAGAACAACACCGAACGAAAATCGAATAACCAAAAAGCATCAGAGCCGTATCGTCGTCATCGGCACTACAACCGGGATCCGGTCTTGACCTTATTTAGCGAATCTCTCCACCAGTATCCGGTCCTTATCCGAGACTTGTTAAATTGTCTATAATAATTCGTTTTTCCGGGCAAGGTTATTAGCCTTGCGCCAACCTTTCTCATCATGATTAGAGCCGTATACCATAGCCAAATAACATCGCAATCCCACATCAGTTGAGTGTATTTGAGAATAACGATCGAATTCGTACACGCGGAAGTGGCCTGGTGTGTTGACCACTGGTTCAATATTTTACAGATTCTAACCGTCATATCGTAGGCTCGAATCACACGTTCTTCACTTTCATCGAAAACGCTATAATTGGTGACCCCGAGGTGATCTGTGTACAAACAGCACACAATCTCCCATAGGTAAATAGGACTTTACTACTACGGTCCTGACTTCTACACCGAGCGTCGGCTCACTCGCCTGCTCTAACGGTTTCTCGCACGCTCGCTCTTCGCTCCATCAGTGATCCGTCAGTGATTCAAACCGTCATGGCGTCGGTTCGAATCACACGTTGTTCACTATCGTCGCAAACACTATAGTGTGATGAAGGAGGTTTTCTAAATGTGAGGGAATACACCTCAGGAGAGAGAAAGATTGGAGATGTTCCAAAGGGTAACAGAGGAATAGCCAACAACAGGAAAATTACACATGCACATAGTTTATAGTTGACCCTTTAGTTTTGCTTTTTATTATAAAGAAAACGAAGTCGCACATTCCTTAACGGGAATCTCATTATGTACTGGGTATACGCATCATGCTCCCCTATTCTTGATAGCACAGATGTTCACCAAATATGTGCGAACATTTGCACATGACGAAGGAGAACAATATAGAATGGGGGTGACTAGATGAGTGTAAAATAAAGTTGTAGGAGAGAGCTCTCCCTCTCTCTAGCCTTGCGTTGTTAACGTGTGCGGTCAGGAGGTTCTTGTGTAGAAGGTGGAGGTGAATTCTAGTCTGTCATGAAATACTCAAAACTTAAATGAGATATTAATTGTGTGTCAATCTACTTGTCCGAGTGAATCGTTTGTTGAACTCCGAACACATGTATTTCTTTGAGGACTTACACAGGACGTCTAGTTTTTTCTTCCCACTTCAAAGTGATTAGCCTTTTCGTTTCTCTTTACAAGAGAATCCCAAGAACATTCTGGTGAAAAAATCCACTTCCTATGATCTTCTGCCTTTTCCAATTTACACCTTTTACTCTGAGCATCGACAAGTTCAAGTTTCTAATTTACTCTCGCGTAAAATAAAATACAATGCAAAACATAAAATAAAAAAATTATTATCCACAGACTACCAAATATATAACTGTTAAATTACAAACATTAAAAAAAAGGTTTTCTTAATGTAACCACACAAAAACAACTTACACTCACGCGTAGCCGTACCAGTGAGTTATTTACCCACAAAGGTTAAAAATGGGTTGAACTCTAAGTCTAATGTCAAACAGGGTCATCTACAATAATACATTGGAAATAGTAAAATTTGTATGTTGGCAATAGTCAAAGGTAAACATGTTATATACTACCCAGCTAATGAGACAAGAGATTACACTTCCGAAAAAAATGCGTTTTTATTCCTTAAAGGTCTATGTCAAAAGGTAGGACAACTTCTGAGAAGTTGACGTCATGTGGGTGTGTGGGGATTCTTTAAGGCTCGCCCGAAGAACCACCCATCGTCCTAACCCAACTCCCCTTTCCCAACCTACAACATGTTACCGATCATAGCCTCCTACCTGCATATGAGCAGTTCAAAGCTCTCCTTCAGTCATTTCTTACCTGAAATATAAGCCCACGGCAAGATCATTATCTTGCTAGGGCATCAAACAAAGCATATCAACCAAACTATTTCGGTTCATCTTACATAAATTATTTAGGAACCTGATCGGTTCCTCTGGGCGGCAACATGTCCATCAAACACTCTCAATTCCCATGTGTCTTTTTGTTCCAACAATCCGTTGGTCCAAAAGTCAAGCCGGACAACTCGCTTGCTTGCACATCTGCAAGCCAAATTTCCTACGATCGATCGCCTAAACCGATAGCCGATCATCGAGTTGGACACGGTCATAATTGTTGTCCAAACAATCATATCAACGGCCGTGTCCCACGATCCGTTTTTCTAAACCAAACACACAGTAATCTCACTGTTTTTATCTTTGCCTACCATCCGTTGGTCCATAGCCACCCTGGGAAAGTTGTACCCTTGCACATCTGCAAGTCAAATTCCCCATGATCGGTCGCCGAAGCGACAAACGATCATCGAGTTGCACACGATCCATTATCCTAACAATCATACCAATGGCCATGCCCTATGATTCGTGCCTTAAACAAACATGCACCCAATTATCCTAGACACTTGCCATCGAGGATGGAAGTTTCTGTTGACTTAACATCAACAGAAAGATCTATCCTATATCGTTTATGATGGCAATACAGCCAGCCTCCGTTTACGATCATCTATTTGACCAGCAACATGTTTGTATTCTCTTCTGATCACCCTTCGAATTTTCGTTTGTCCTGGCTTCTAGCGAATGGGCTTTGCAAACAGACCTGTACCGTCACAATGGAAATACTTCCAACAAAACTCAAATCGATCGTCCATTGGTCGTCACCAAAGTAAAAGATCTGATTTGCTCCTCACACATTGGTGGAAATCCACCCCCCCCGTTGCGACTGACGGTATGTTCCGTAGAGGAAGAGATTTCATTCCCTTAAGCGTGCACACGCGCAATACGAGTCGAGTTGTTAACGCGCCAGAGTTGTCGCTTGCGATTCGTGTGGATGTACAATTTTAATGAAGGAGAACGTTTAAACCTTATCTCAAGACATTGTCAAGTATTTCTGTGAAGGTTAAATTGTAATTAAATAAAGACGGACCTTTAGCGTTTATGCCATTTCAATGTATTTCAGTGAATGTTAAGTTTGCCGATAGATAACAATAAAGGGAACAATAAACAATGAAAATTAAACAGAACAACAACTCCTGCGTTTCTTTTATTTACTACATTCTTCGTGGTGAGGATTTTTTGTGAACTATCTGTGGTGTTTTTACGGAACCCACGTCCTTGCCGATGCACCTATTAAGAACCTACCCACAGATGTCCGTGGCATATGAGTTGAAATCAGTAGAAAGGGAAGCGAAGGGAAAGCTTCCAAACCGGGGAGGTACTTCAGAAGCAATAAGTCAGAAAACTGTCCGAAAAACCTCTTGGCCCGAAAAAGATTAGAACCAAAGGAGAAGTAGCCCGAAAACCCGGAACGTATTTCAGATGCATTAATTCAAAAAACAATCTGAAAAACTTCCTGGTCCGAAAAGGATTAGAAGCAAAGGAGAAGTAAGCCGAAAAATGTATCAAAAATAATCATTGAATATCATATTTTCTACACAAGTGAAGGTCATCCCCTTTTTCTCTATATCTTATATCTCGGTAATAGGTATAACTACTTGTTGTCTGTTGAAGTACCTTTGTTCTGAGTTAGGTTAAATCTAAAAACACTTACATCCGATTTTAACGACAACAATAAAATAAGTACTTAACACGAGCAATTATTCCATCACCTCCAGAATCGATATTTCAAAATTTACTGGATTTTGATGAAATGTCAGGTTGTAGAAGTCATATGCTCTTCGGTAAACCCCTACGCCCGCGATGTCAATGCTCCCGATGTACCGCGAGTCATTTTTAATGGCTTCAACACGGAAGACTAAAGCGCAATTATATTAGCGTCATCATGGGATTAGAAAGTCATTAATGAGCACAGATAAGTACGATACATACAGGTAAACGTACTTGGACACAATATGCAATGGTAATCTCAAGAGCTTAGTTGATTGCTTGCAATCGTTACTAATTTTAATGTTTATAATAAATAGAATTAATAAAAATTCAATACAAACTTGTCGCTGTATATTTTTTATGTTTTGTCGCATTGTATAGATTTTTAAATGTGAAATAACCTCGACATTCTTTAATTAAGCTTACATTTTTTAATTAAAGAAAAAAACTTTAAAGCACTTGTTATATGGCAAACTATGTAAAAAAGACATAGACAAAGCCAAAAAAAAAATCGAATACCAAAAACGAGCTTTGGGATTTTTTCAGACAACGAAATTTATCTTTAACAAAAAAGCAAAACAACAGGAAAAAATTGACACATAATCAAGACATACTGACCTAACAGGAATGAGATAATCATCTCTATGGGCTACTGAACCTGTCATCGTATTTAAATGTTTCTGCCGGTCAGGTTTTATAGATGTTATCACACTTGTGCTGGCGTGATCAAATATAACCCGTAATTGTCAATTGAAATTGCGCGGGTATATCAAATTTCAAGGATTTTCTTTTTCCCTTGGTAACATTGTAACAGGAGCTGTGTTTTGTAAGTACCAAAAGTGAAATTGGCAATTTGTATAGTGACTACGTTTATTGACAAAGAATTTACCCTAAATTTTGTATGTGTAATGAAATGTCTGCTGCAGAAACATGAACATTTTTTCAAGGGCCTGCAGTGGCCATACTGTGTGGAGAACACAACCATACGATTGGCATAAAATGTTCAAATGGAGTGGAACATATATTGAAGACGCACCACTTCCGAGATCGCCTCAAACATCAAAAACTGGTTCATTAAGGAAATTAATGGATCTAATGTCATTTAACGATTTTTGGGGCCCCAAACCTTTGATTTCCTTAATGGAATCGAGTTGGATCGATAAACACCATTGTGAAAATTAATGTGTGTCAAATCTCGATTGAATATAAAACATTGATTTTTTTTTGAAAAAGCCTTTAATTTTTCGGGAAAAAATGAACCAATATTGTTACACCACCGTACGCACTTTCTAACTAACCGCCGACGAGTCAGCACGTGCGCTTCTGCCTCGTTATTCGTACCATCGGATCAATTGTGCAATCTGTTTAGGGTATCTTAAATAAACACAAGATACCCAATTGTACTATCCGTTCGCGCGTCAAGTCTTCTATGGGATCCGAAGTAAACAAACGCGTCCGAATGTAGTGCAGTCGCGCCTTAGTGTAAAAATTGTGTGGAAGTGTACAGTGCGGGAAAACTCATACCCTTTCCTTGTGTCTGTTTTTTCTCTTTTTCACACCTCTGTTGCGTCCTTCAGGGATCGATACCGTCGATTGATTTATATAATTTTTGGATGGTTTTTCGTGTTTTGAGTGGCCTCATATTCGTCACGAAAGGGATGTGACCTGCATTTGGGCAGGGATCTACTGGGGCACCTACTACAAGGGCATAACACCTGTGGTAGTTACTTTCACTTATCTATCGCCGGGTCCAACTTGCATCCTTTCCTGAGGCGGTATTGGTGTCGCTATTTCAATGGAACGGAAATTTCACGTCGATCTTTGCAACATCCGTGGCCTATGATACAATTTCTCCTCTGTGTCTGCTCACGTCTGTAGCCAGAAACCAGCAATCCTTGCACTTAGCGAGACTCATGTAATAACTGATGCAGATATTTCTGATTTTACTATACCCGGTTATAATTTAGTGTCTTTGTTCTTTCCACAACGTGGTCTAGCCACATACATAGGAAGTCATATTGCTTATCAGCTTCTGCCACAATATGGGCTCTGTTCCAACCCAGAATTTAATTTCTCTTGGCTAAAACTACACGTACGTAAGCATATCATACATTACTGCTTTCTTTACAGAAGCACAAACTTGGATAGAAACGCATCGTTTAACGAATTTAATGCTCCGTCTGATTCTATCGATATGATCTTGACTATATATCCGCACACTGAAATCGTTATTGCGGGTGATATTAATGTACATCACTCTCAGTGGCTTGTCCACTCCGGACACACAACACCTGAAGGTCAGTATGTTCAACTCTTTGCTGAGTCAAATAATTTAACTCAACTCGTCAATGAGCCAATACGGGTACTAGATATAGATGGACATACCGCTAACACATTGGACCTGTTTCTCACCTCGCACCCAAACAAATACACAAATGAAGTTTCTTCGCCCTTGGGCAGTTCAGATTACTGTGCCGTGTCAGCTAAATTTGCTATAACCAACAGCAACGTTAACCAGAAAACTCCCAAAAGAACAGTCTTTTCATCCACCGTCTTCTCTCAGGTTCAATCAATTGCCTAAACCTGCTGTCTTCCATTACATTTTACACTAACCTCTGAAACCTGCGAAACGCTCATCTTTTCTATTTGCCCGCCCATCTAACTTCTTACGTCTCTAATGTACCCATTTAGGCAAACCCCTAACCCACCTCTTTTGCCTTCAATCTCACCTCTCCCGCTCTTAAACTTCGTGTCCTCTCTTACCCCTTAATGTGTTCCGTGGCAAATAACATCTACAGACATTCAAAACTCCTATGTATCTTTGGCGGATGTAGTATTTCCACTTTGTATATATCTTGGAAAGTGTTCCGCCGAACACTTTGGACTCGACTCTAATAAAAAAAAACCGACGCAAGTCCTCAAAAATAAAAACACAACTTGTCTACTTTTATTCTTAATTTTATTAGTTCAAACATTACTTGATTAAGACGATCGATACTTCATTAAAAACGGACACTCGCGCGATACACTCCCGATTATCTTCCTTCCGAACAAGAACTGATTAAAATGTTTCTTAGGGGATCTCACTTCTCACCCGATTGTTCTCTTTCTCTTTTTATTTCCCTTGTTGGTGATTCTCTCTTAATCGAGAATCTCTCTTAATCGAGAATCTCCCTTAATCGAGAATCTCTCCCCTAGAGGAGATCATCATCATCATCATCATCATCATCGGCACTACAACCGGGATCCGGTCTTGGCCTTATTTAACAAATCTCTCCACCGGTCCCGATTTCGAGCCGATGTCATCCAGTTTAGCACTCCCAGACTCTGGGCGTCCTGGTCTACGCCATCCCTCCATCGCAGAGAAGGTCTGCACACACCCTCTATATGTGTCCTGCGTTTTTCTGTTTGGTCGCAGCTCAGATGTGCGGTTGCACCCACACACACAGAGGTGGATGTTTCTGCCTGTGTGGCCAGAGATCTTCCTAGGATCGCCAGAATTTTCACAACTTTTGCGGAATCGATTTTGTGTATATTCCGGTGTGTGGTTTATTATTATTGGCGATCTCTGGGATCATGGTAATTATCGTCGATTACGATAATTGTATTCATTTTGCCCTATGGGAACAGTGTTAGCTAATTTATTGCTGTTCCTCCGCAATGGCCTTTGTTTAGGCGAAGTGCATTGCGGTGGGGTCAAAGGTTTAGCCAATGGATCGTTTTAGGGCAATTTGCTTATCGCCGGTGATTTGATGTTTATCCAGCGAATGGATCGATACACAATTTCTATACTAGGTCGTGTCCTTCGATCGCCGTGCAGGCGTTATGCAATGTTCGAGACTTGGGGCCCACGTATCCGTGGATACGTGGGGTTGTTGACACCAGTATGAATGTCACCTTTGGGTAGGCGAAAGGGTGGACCATGGGGGCACGTGTCTGTGGGCACGTGAGGTTTAGGCTAAGGTGAGTATGTTTCTTGGTGGAATGACAGTTGTTTCAGCCTACTGTGGTTTGTGCAGTTCGTGGAACCGCCACACATCTACACCTCCTTTCCTCACCTTCTCTTTCTTCTTCTGGCGACACTGTGCATTGACACTTAAGGGTATAAAACAATTCTGTTTGTACGTGAGTATTATAAATGCAAAAAATAACCAGTCTAATTATGGAAAATCCGACTTAATCCTGCAAAGGCTGTCTCTATATTTTTGAATACTAAACACTCTGACGGGGGATAAAAAATATCCTTAATAGACCTTTTCTGCGATCAATACAATTAATATAGATTTCGAAAACTGCTACAATTTTATATAACAAAATACCAAACAATATAAAAATAAAAAGTAGTTATTGTAAATATAATACATTTACTCACGGAAACGGAGCTCCTATAGCCTCCATTAAAGTTGGTAACCAATCCACTATATGAATTGTCTGATCAGCAACCCGTTGAGGTTTCCGAAGTAACGGTGACCACAGAAGTCCTGTACCTCGTACACCACCTTCCCAGAGGGTATTCTTCACGCCTCGAAGTGGCCAATTTGATGCGTGATTCAAGTTAAAGCCTTCAGCTGGTCCTCCGTTGTCGGTACTAAATATGATAATAGAGTTTTTCAGCATCTTCTTTTTGTGGAGCTGATTTACTATAACACCAACCGAATCATCCAGTTTGGATACCATTGCTATAAAAATACGAAAATAAATACTCTGAGGATTGAGGCCACTGGTGAGATCAGTATATTTTTTTAAATAAGTAACCTAAGGGTACGGTAACTGCCCTGATAGTAGTAGTACACAGTAGTAGTTTTGTTTCTTATAGGATCATATACATTAAATTTTACAATATGATGACAGATATTTTCGGCTTACAATATATATACAACTAAAGAAAAAAACGGGACTGAATACCTCTTCACAATGGTTAAATAAGTTAAATATCGTTTTTTAAGGGGCAGTGAGCATTGTAAATTCATATAATTAATTATATTGTACATTAAAGAAAAACAAAAATACAGTTCATTTCAAACACAAAACAAAATTTGTGTAAGTACAATATGTTAATCGGTTGAAGGGAAATATATGGGATACAAACTATGATTAAACAAGAATACCAGAAATACGGGAATCTAAGGCAGTATTATCCTTTTAGAAAAACACCAGGTCTGGCTAGTCCCTTGACTAATGTAGCGAGTTCATTGAACAATCGAAATAACAACACAGTAAAGAAATCAGGATAGTCTGTGGTACGAAATGTAGGTACAGATAACACATTTGAATAATTTCCCCTAAGGTTATACCTAGGGACTAACGAAAATTAAGATTTCAAGACGTCGAAGTGAATATCTTCAACATTTTAAAGCAATACAAGTGTATTATTCAAAAAAAGGACACGAGGTTGTCGTCAAAGGTGAACCCCAAAGTAAATATACTGTCTATGAACGGCACTTGCATCGACGAAGCCAAGGAATTATCAATCCTCGGCACTCGAATTAATTCGACTTTTAACTGGAATGGCCACGTATTTGAAGCTGCGAAAAGTGCAGCGAAATGTATGGGGTTCCTTAAGAGATGCAAAAGATACTTCACTCCATCCAACCTGGCCACTATTTACAAGGCGTATATTCGTCCAAAAATGGAGTTCAACTCCCATATTTGGTCAGGTGCATCCAAAACTGCACTACACGTGCTCGACAGGATGCAAACACGAGGAGTGAAACTTATTGGGAACTCAATCGTAAGTCGATCAATTCCGTCGTTAGAACACAGGCGCAACGTATCATGCCTATCTCTTTTCTAGAGGTATTAACACGGTCGTTGCCCAACTGAACTTGTTGAATGTGTTCCGCCCCTTCAGATATTTTCCCGCGATACCCGTCAATCTGTGAAAATAAAGTGGACTTTAGGCGTACAAATAAACATAGAGAGTCATTCTTTAGCCGAACCACACGAATGTGGAATGTTCTGCCTGATCATGTGTTTCCTGGCCGTTGTGACGTCCAGACATTCAAGACCAATATACATCGACACCTCCTTTCCTTATCCACTTCCTCTCCACCCACTCGCACTGTGCTCTAACATTTAAAGGTACTTCAAAATCCCATTTTGTGTGCGCGTTAGTGTAAAAAAAAACAAAAAACCAATTGGTTTCGTTTTTCGTTGCGAGCCACCCACCCCTAACCAGGCTGCTCTCCTTTGCAATTTTCGCTTTCTCCCTGGGTTCATTGAATGCCAAGTAAATTCGCGAGAGTTTATTCGCCGGCGGGGGGGGGGGGGTTGGCGAACATACAGGGCTTTCAACCCGGCGAAGGCCTGGACGATCCTTGTGCCTGTTCAATCCAAGTTAACATGCAGTCTCCACGTGACACCCCTGGATAGCTACTTTGGCACCCGCCAAGTAGTGAACCAATGCATGCAGCGACATCCAGAGAAAGGTTGGCGCAAGGCTAATAACCTTGCCAGGAAAAACAAATTATTATGGACAATTTAAAGCATTGAATAAGGACCGGATACCGGTGGAGACACTTGCCAAAATAGGCCAAGACCGGATCCCGGATGTAGTGCCAATGATGTTGTTGTTATTTCCAGCTAGTGGACGGCGAAATGGGAAAATAAGGATGAGTGAACGATCGGAAATGGGGGATCATGGCAAAGGGAAAGGATTCGTGGTTGTGAATTTAAAGCAAATGTCGTGCGACGCAAAGAGAGTTTGTAAAGTGAAAATCGAAATTGAAATTTGTAAATCAAAAACTAATGTTGAAACCAAACATGATAAATCAAATGTGAAAATTGAAATTGACATTTGTAAATGAAAAATCAAACTGATTTCGGAACCCAACATCTAAATATAAAAGGAAGACAACTAACTGGCGTGGTTTTTTTCTGAAAGCAGCGAAGATCTTCTTTCCACAAAATAAAGTTAAAGCTAACATATCCAGCCAACCGTGAGTACATTCAATAAATGTGTTATATATTATATGGTGCAATTAAAAATAATAACATCCTCAGTGGATTTACCTACAAGAAAACCAAACTGTGCTGTGCTGAGAAATCGAGTTTTTCAAAAAATTTCAATATTCTGATTTTTATAAGTTATTCAAAAATTTTACTAAAAACACAACTGTGAGATGGGGCTGTAGTGACCGACCTCAGCAGCAGAGCCTGTTGGGGAAGATCCCATCCAACATGCAACGATTACAAATATTATATAAGACGTCCACTAAAATATGTGCTGTTCTCTTAAGTATATTATTTGATATCCCATCAGATCCGCAAGAATTTCAATTAGGAAAAGTAGCAATGACTTTCAAAATTTCAGAAGGAGTAAAAGCAAAAGCAAAACTACTACTCTGAGACGGTTCAGATCGCGCGTAAATGTTACGACAAGTACAACAAGACGAATGGACAACACTCGGTTGTAGATTACAGCCAATTTTGGCGAAATAGTTGATAAATGTGTCAGCAAAAGTTAATTTATTATACACTTCAGAGTTTTCAACAAGTAGAACAGTGGGTATTTTCAAAGCCGTGGATTTATTTATTTTACTATATACTAAACACACCTCATTACGTAAATTACCCTAAACAGATCTGAACTTGACATAGTAGTATTTATGGCGACAGATGAGAATCTCTTTTTTCAGTTCAGCACATACGAGGGTTGCCTCTTATGTTTCGGGATTTGGCAACCCTAGTGTTGCAATCCGGCAATTGACAGCTCTGTCGTAAAGTTGGACATTTTTGAGGTTATACGCACTCAGAACGTTTTGACATACGAGCGCTATTTGTGTTGTTTACAGTAACTTAAAAGATTCATCTCGGCCCAAAAATGGAATGAAATCGTCAACATTTTCGTGCGATTATTTTTTACAACTTTCGGCGTGGATTAACTCAACAACAGTGCATGGATGAACTTAATTCAATTTTTGGCGATGAAGCTCCATCAAGGACCAGTGTTTATCGATGGTATGGTGAATTCAATCGTGGTAGTAGTTCACTCCAAGATGAATTTCGTGAAGGTCGTCCAAAATCAGTTGTTGTTCCGAAAACCATTGATGCTGTGCGCGAACTGATATTGGAAGATCGTCATGTGACCTATCGTGAGATTGAGACAACCTTAGGCGTTAGTGGGACCAGCATACATTCAATATTGCATAAACATTTGACTGTCAAAAATATTTGTTCGCGTTGGATCCCGCACAATTCGTCAATCGCCCAAAAAAAGGCTCGTGTCAATTGGTCGAAAGAAATGCTCAAAAAATACGGTCGCGGTGCTTCGAAACACGTCTATGACATGGTGGCAGGTGATGAATCGTGGATTTCGCGTATGAGTTCGAAAGTAAACAGCAGTCGACTGTCTGGGTGTTTCAAGATGAGCCAAATCCAACAAAAGTTGTTCGCGCACGAAGCACTTCCAAGCAAATGGTCGCCTGTTTTTTCGGAAAAACTGGACATGTCGCAACCGTACCACTAGAACAACGCAGAACAGTCAATTCTGAGTGGTACACAACCATTTGTTTGCCAGTTGTCTTCCAAGAAATCAGGAAAACCAACCGCCGAAGACGGATCACTCTTCACCACGACAATGCGAGCTCTCACACATCGGCTGCGACAACTGCATTTTTGAGCACCCAAAACATCGATTTGATGGGTCATTCGCCGTATAGTCCTGACTTGGCACCGAATGACTTCGTTTTATTCCCGTACGTAAAAAACAAACTGAGAGGTCAACGTTTTTCGACACCTGAAGAAGCGGTTGCTGCATTCAGAATGCATGTGTTGGAGATACCTCAATCAGAGTGGCAAAAGTGCTTCGACAATTGGTTCAAACGCATGCAAAAGTGTATAGATCTTCATGGGGAATATTTTGAAAAACAATAAAGTGATTTTCGATGATCAATATTTGTTTTTGTTCTCTAATCCCGAAATATAAAAGGCAACCCTCGTAATATTTTATATCTTCTTTTTAGTACCAGGGTATCAGGATACTTTTTGCATCTTTTCTAAAATGTATTCTTAGCTGGATCTTTGTTTAACAGTGCTCACGACATCCAAGATTTAAAACTTTTGGGCAAATCTTTAGATAGCAGAAACGAAGAACAGAAAGTGGTATGCCTAATGAGAGTAGCGATGGAGATTGATTTAGCATTAGCTGAGTCACCACAAACATAAAGATCTTCCCAAGATTCATAGCATAATCTTTGCTTAAGCTCAACAAAGTCAATCCGCGGTCTGCCTAGGAGAGAATGAGAAGAATCCTCTAGTTTTGGGGATGGAGACTAAAAGTCCCGACATGTAGTGATCAGAGATTTCAAAATCAAAGACACATTTTACGCGCTCGTTAATAGCAACATAATAAAGCGCCCATAAATATGATCACAAGAGGTTCTACGAACCACACAAACCACTATAGGTCGAGATGTCGTCGTTCCACCAAGAAACATACTCACCCATATCCAAACTACACGTGCCCACGGACACGTGTCCTCAAAAGTCCTTCTTTACTCCTGAAATAAATGGTAACATTCATCTTGGAGTCAACAACCCCATGTATCCAAAGATACGTGGGTCACAAGTCCCGTATAGTTTTTCTATGCCTGCATGGCGATCGAAGGACATGACCCACCAACAGAAATTGTGTATCGATCCATTAACTGTGTTAGGTGTACCGGATGATACGGGTACCCAACAATATTTAATTTTGTTATTATTTGCTTGCTGTACTTACCTCCGGGCCGAATAAGAATAGTTGTTTTTGTTTGTTTAATTTTGATTTGTTTTATTTGGTAAATTGCTCTTTTGCTGCTTTCGATTGACTGCCGGTTATTGACTGCTTGGCAGCTCGTTATTGACTGCTCCCGAAACCAAGATGGGCCGCCCTTTTTATATTGTGTCAGACCGAGGTTTGCACACAAGTATACATTTAATGTTGGAGTACAAACCCGATCTTCGTGCTAATAAAAAGGCTAGTAATTAGATCAATGTGCGACAGATTAGGTTTAGGTTTCACCCGTCGCACATATGCCCCGCTATGGGAGAATGGATGAGTGGATAGTGGACCTTAGGGACAGGTAAGTATTTTAGATGTAGGAATGGAATAGGTTAGGGGGTTTTAGGTAAGTGGTTATTCGGGATAGGTGGTAGGTAAAGGAGTTGTGAGTACGAATCACAACAACTGGATATACACAAACGGTTGGCACAGCTGCGCCAGATGTCGACAAACATCACATCTCCGGCGATAAGTGAATTGCCGGAAAACCAATCCGTCGACAAAACCTTTGTCCCTGCCGTAATGTACTTCGCCTAAACAAAGGCCATTGCGAAGCAACAGCAATAAACGAAAATGCTGTTCCCATAAGGCAAAGTAAACATTATCCCACGATCGCCTAATGTAAATCACACATTCGACTGTGTGCATAACCGATGCATCAGAAGTGTGAAATTCTGAAGATCACAGAATGATCCACAGCAACCAGACAATAACCTCCGCGTCTGTATGTGTGAGCACGATCGTCCCTGGCGGAGAGATTCTCGATTGAGAGAAAGTCACCACCAGCGAAAGGGAAAAGAAAACGATGGGGTGAATGGAATCATCCCCAGAGAAGTTACCAAAGTCGATATTGGGAGCCCAACAGAGAAACCTCAACGAGAAGGTTCATCTGCGAAACGCGGTAAAACGAAAAGTACGCGAATTAACGTAAGTCGATATCGAGAATCCCAACAAGGGAATTGAAAAGTGAATCAACCACCGAAGGTCACGCGTGTGTCAGAAAGTCGAGATTGATATGTGTCCTGTGAATTAATTAAGTGCGATATTAGTTAAAACATGTTTTAACCGTAGATAACAATGAACAATGAGCAAAATTAAGTACATTAAAAATTTCCGTTGAGTTTGACACTTCGCTTGCAATCGAGTAGTTTACGTCGCATACAATACACGAAGCAGGATATAGGAAAAGCCACATGTGCACACACCAGTTCTTATAGAATCCCCATGGGCGTTCAAGTGTTTTGTGAGCCCGTATTAATTTATGTGTTAATAAAAACAAAATTTAATAACAATAAAATAAAAATTAAAAATAAAAACAAAATTTCACCGTGTTTGATTTGTTACAGTGTCTGCTCCAGAGGCGTTTTTCTTTTTGTGAACCTTGTTCGGTGGAACACCATCGACATTCGACTCAGTAAATCCGCCAAAGGTTCTTAACAAAGCATAAAGCATACAAAACCGTACGAAGCGAGTAATGACGGGTAATTATAGACAGTTTCATCGTCGTGCAAAATGTTGATATTGAAATCACCCACAACAATTCAATTGTTAACGTTATTTCTTGACAAGAGAAGAGAAAGCTCATGAATAAAACTACCAACATTCGTCGTATGAAGTCTTTAGACACAAAGAAATACAAATACAATTGGTTAATTTCGACTGAGATCCTTAAAACGTCCACACTTGACATTTAACGCAGGAGAAACCAAATCTCACGAAACAATCAATTCCGACTGAAGCATACACTTCGTTCGTCTTAGCAACGAACTTGAAACCTGGTAAGGTATAGTCATCTAATATCTCGAAATCCAAATTTCAGAAACAAGAATTATATAAAGGACGCGAGCAAATAACTCCAGGGGAGAAATTTGTTCTCATACTTCTGGTGTACAATAAAGAGTTTATCATTAAGGGAGGAACGTGTGAGACTTATCACCGATTTTTTAAATAAAAACCAAATTTTTTTTTTGCTTCAGCACTCCTCATACTCGCCTGATCTGGCTCCCTGCGATTATTTCCTATTTAGTACACTCCATTTCACTGTGAAAGGAAACCGTTTTGCATCAATTGAAGACATTCGCCTGACGACAACCGACATTTTCAACAACATCCCAATCAACAACATGAAAAAATTAAATTAATACACTTGTCGAACAAGCAAATTAATGTATTTCAATTCAGAGAGATTATTTCGTATAAATGAAATGGTTTTTATAAAAATTAATTAACTATTCGTGTTAAAAACCCACTCTGGTTTATTTTGGGACAGATAGTATGTGCCGTTCCTTACAAATACACACACAAACCAATAGTGAAGAACAATAACAAAGAAATCAAATAATCAAAGCATCAAAGTCGTATACCATTGTAATTGGCATAGAAATTCCACATGAGTTGAGTGTACTTGAAAATAATCGATCGAATTCGTACACGCGGCACTAGACTGATTGTCTAGGCTTTGGTTCTATCTTGTAGTAACTCTAACCGTCATAGCATTGGTTCGAATCGCTTTCTCTTCACTATTATGGCAAACTCTACAGGTATATATGCAACTTCGATGTTCTATACAAAAATACATTTTCCACCAACAGCAAGAAACTCTTGCATATATTGTAACACTTAGAACAGCCACACATCAGTGTAGACATGATGGATATAGTGAACCGCATAAATTTACTTCTCGAATTGGTAGTAACTTTCATAATTCACATTCTATGTACGACGTGATTCTACTTCCTATTTATTCTAAGTCCGTTATGAGCCCGTGAGTCTCTTCAGTTCTACTGCACAACAAGAAAATCAAAACCTTAATATTACATACCTGCAAATTTTCGGCGATTAAATTCAGTAATGTTTGACAGCTTTTCAACAACATCATCTGGCGCTGGGAGAGGATTGTACGGATTCGCTGAATGTACAGCAACATGAGAAACGTATAAAAACAATGGCACCGATGTATCATGGCCTTTTATAACTCTGAGTGCTTCTTCAGTAATAACGTCCGTACTATACTTTCCATGTAAATCATATGCTACATCAAAGCCTAAAAAAATCACACCATTATTATTGTCTGCTTTAGGTTACATATTTCTGCTTATTAAAAGATACATCACCGTCTCGCATGTCTAGTCCCCATGATGGATTCTCAACCGCAGTGTGATCATAATAATCTTGATGACCACTTAGGCACCCTACATGACTTACGAAGCCTCTATTCAATGGCATGTACGCTCTTTTATAGTGCCCTAGATGCCATTTTCCAGCAATATGTGAGGAGTATCTAGCCGAAAATTTGAACTCTTTATACTAAAAGCTGCGTGAGAGTCATCTTATCCTTACCCTAGTTCGTTGAAATATTCGGGCATTAGCTTCTCGTTTAATGGAAGCCCTCGCGGTTCGGCTGCATAAAGCACTGCATGTTGCATCCCTGCACCAAAGAAAAGTTGTAAATATGTTCTGTTCTAAAGAGAGGTGGACAAGCTTTTGCTTACCTGTGTGTATGGGATATTTGCCGGTCATGAGAGCAGATCTAGAGGGTGTACAAATAGGGTTGACATAGTAACGATTAAGAATTACACCAGAATACGCTAAAGCATCAATATTAGGTGTAGGTATTTGTGATGAACCTCTAAACCCAACATCATTGAAGCCCTGCAATAAAAGTCGGAAATTATTTGGGCCAAATATTCAATTTAAACGGCCGTCTACAATATTTTTCGAATGATGATCTATGAATAATATATAGGCTCAGCTATAAGGTCTTTAATAGGCGCAAATTTTATGATGTAATTATTTCGAGGTCGGAACACATAAACAAAAAACTCAATTATTCACTTAAGTAAGTTAGATTCACCTTTCCGGCGTCCCAATCCATAATCACAACACAACTATTTTTAATTGACAGGTGTTATAAGTCCCAAGTATGGTGCCAGGGGTTACACCTTCTCTATTACTTGAGATAATACTTTTTTCGCATGATAGCACAATCGAACACAGTTTAGACCTATACAACTCCCCAAAAAAGTTAATCATTTATACTTATACACAGCGCAGAAACCAACTACTTCAGACCTTTCGGCACTTACCAGATCATCAGCCAATATAAAAATTATGTGCGGTCGGGAACTAATTTCACTCGATGACACGACATGAAAACTTAACGTAAATAATGCTATTCCAACAAAATGTGTTCCACCGCTCATTGCCATGATATTTTTTCTTCCTGAAGGTTTACCTGCAACAAAACAAAGACAAATCATTTAGTTGTTATGTTAAGACCTGTGCCGATCGTTAGCTTCAAAACAACACCTAGTTATATTATCAAACTTAACTTCTGATCTAAATAGTTATAAGCTATCATTACTTAGTCGGAATGATTCCATTGGATCAGGTAAGGAAACCCACCCACCTAACAACTTTACTCGTCGTAAGTAAACGAGAGTTAGTGACCGTTTCTATTCCTGAATGGAAAGAATCACACATTCAATTGTAGATCTCACAGTACACTCACTCACAGTGGTGGAAAAAATAATAGAAACAAGCTTGTTCTTCGACATTAATCGTTAAGAAAAAATGTATTTGGGGAAAAATAAGAATTAAAAATATACTAATACATTTGGTGCACTGTAATACATAAAAGAAATACTAAATTTTTAATTAAAAAAAAAGCGAGAAATAGTGAAAAAAATATTGATTCCGGTTTTTCCTTGGATTTGCCTGGAAAAAATAATAGAAACAAATTAGTTTTTTGTTTGTGTTTTGTGAAGAATTAATTTACAGTAAAAGTGTTTCATGTACTTTTAATACTACGTTGTTGCACCTTTGTTTTTAATGACTGCTTCGCATCTTCGTCCATAGAATTGACTAGTTTGGTACAAGCAGCGGGTGGTATAGAGTACAATTCATCTTTTATTTTGGACCAAAGTTCTTCCTTATTTTTGGCTTTGCAGTTTCCGATCTCGCGCTTAAGAATCCCCCATAGGTGTTCTATTGGGTTAAGATCACGGGACTGCGACGGCCACTCCATAACATCGACTTTGTTTTGAAGAAACCATTCTTTAGCTAATTTTGAGGTGTGCTTGGGGTCATTATCCTGCATAAACTCCCATTTAATAGGCATGTCTTTTTTAGAAAATTGTAATATAACGGTGTTTAAGATTTCTACATAATCTTTAGCACACATTTTGTCCTTTATAAGAAAAATTGGACCAAGACCAGATGCTGAAAAGCACCCCCAATTAATTAAATTGCCTCCACCAAGTTTCACTGTCTTTTTCGTATCCTTTGGATCGAATTCTGAGTTCATTGATTGATGACAAATTAATCTTCGTTTCATCCGACCATGAGATGTTATTCCAAGTCGCAGGGTGGAGGTGTTTCTTGGCAAAAACGAGTCTCTGCTTTATATTTTTCTTGCTCAAGTATGCAACTTTACTGGGACTTCTTCCAGGAAGACCCGCTTCTATTAGTCTGTTTCTAATTGTACGACTCGTACACGGTGCGTTTAAGTCATTTTTTTTCCGTTGAAGAAAAAAACGGCTTGTTCGTGGATAGTCGGATTAGTAGTTTGTCGAATCGTGAGGTTGTTTTTCTTTTTCTGCCTCTGGTATACAAATACAGGCCAAACAAAGAGAACAATAATCCTATAGGAAAACTTGAAGAAGCAAAGATTAAACACAACATGAATTTCACAGTAGAAAACCAGAATTTTAAAAAAAGGATCGAAGAAATTATGTACCACAATGAAATATCCAACCCCACGCTGCCCTATGTAACCAAAATAGAGGCGGAAATAAAAACAAAAAGCGAAAACCCGATATTCTCAAAACAGTACCCATACCCAATCAGTGACAACAACTTTGTTAACCAAGAGATAGGTTACTAAAGGAGGGTCTCATCCAAAGGAGTTATAGTCCATACAACTCCCCGGTTTGGATCGTGCCAAAGAAAGGAATAGATGAACAGGGAAAGCCAAGGAGAAGAATGGTAATCGATTACCAGAAACTTAACAACGAAACTATTACAGACCGATACCCAATCCCCGATATAAACCTCACCGTGCAGAACTTAGGCAAAGGCCGAGTATTTTCAAGTCTCGATCTAGAATCCGGCTTCCACCAAATAAAAATTAAGGAGTCAGATCGAGCCAAGACGAGCTTTTCGATTAACGGAGCCAAGTATGAGTTTATCCGAATGCCGTTTGGTCTAAAGAATGCACCAAGTATATTCCAAAGGGCAATAGATGACATTCTATGACCTTTTATCGGGAAATTCGTTTATGTCTATATGGATGACATCCTAATTTATTCTAAAAATGATGAAGAGCGTATGAAGCATATAGAAATGACGATAGACGCTCTGCAAAAAGCTAACATAAAAATTTCGTCGGAAAAGCCACATTTTTTTAAGAGGTCCATAAACTATTTGGGACACATCATAACACAGGGAGTCATAACGGTAGATCCGGAAAATATTAAAACAATAAAATCTTATCCAGAACCAACTCAATTAAAGGAGCTAAGATCATTCTTAGGACTAGCAGGTTACTATCGAAGGTTTATTAAAGACTACGCGAAAATAACGAAACCCATGACTCTGTTTCTCCAAGGCGACGGACGGGTTTCAAAAAATAAAAGCAAAAATATGAAAATCAAATTCGATGCTCCCGCAAAAGAAGCATTCAACATCATTAAAATCAAACTCCAAGAGCAAATAGAACTGTACCAGCCAGATTACGACAAACTCTTCAATCTAACAACAGATGCGAGCAACTTTGCAATAGGTGCAGTCTTGAGTCAAAATAGAAACCCTATAACCTTTATCTCAAGAACATTGAGTCCTACCGAAGTAAACTATTCTACAAATGAGAAGGAGCTACTCGCAATCGTCTGGGCACTGCAAAAATTACGAAATCGACTCTATGGAATCTCCGATCTGACGATCCATACAGATCACCAATCTTTAACATTTGCGATATCCGAAAAAAAACCCCAACACAAAGCTAAAAAGATGGAAAAACATAATCGAAGAGTACGGGGCGAAACTTGTATACAAGCCCAGTAACCAAAATATTGTAGCCGACGCCCTATCCCGTCAACAAATCAACGCAACCACAGAATCTGGCAACTCAGACGAGGACTCACTTACTAACAACCTTTTTAAAAGGACAGGAAAGGCTTTAAACTTCTGCAAAAACCAGATAATACTGGAAGAATCGGACACAGACAGTATAGAATCTATGAACTCATTTAAAAACTTTCGACATCATATACGCTTCACGAAAGAAGAAGGTTTGATAGAATCCCTCAAGAAAACACTTAATCCTGACAAAATTAAAGCCATCAAAACAAACAAAGAACTATTACCAACACATAAAAATAAGATCAAAGAAAAATTCATTAATTACAGGATTATCACAGTCGACAAACTCCTCGAAGACATCACTAATAGAGAAATTCAACTAAGAATGGTTGAAGACATACACACCAGAGCACATAGGAATTACAAGAATAACTCACAAGAAATAAAGGAAACAAGTTATTGACCAGATATAACAAAACATTGCAAAAGATACGCCGTAACCTGCAAAATTTGCCATGCTACAAAATACGATCGGAAACCCAACCACCAACCACTGGGAAAGACACCTATATCGAGCAAGTGCTCTCAATATCTCCAAATGGACATTTTCCATATGGATAACGAAATTTATATCAGTACTATAGACCGGTATTCTAAATACCTCCACTTATGATATATTCCAAATAAAATCAATACTCATATTGTACTAGACGAATTACTATCCCAAATATTTATCTACCACGGTCAACAACATATCATAACGGATAATGAATCTATCTTTATCTGTCAACAAGCAAAAATCGTGTATAACCGACACAACATCATCCACGCAAGAACACCAGTACACCACACTACCAGTAATAGTCAGGTCGAAAGAGCCCACTCCACACTAATCGAGATTGTCAGAGCACTTACAAAACAAGGAGGGGGCGAATCCAAAAACTACCTCTTCGAAGCAGTAACACAATATAACAAGACTATACACTCCACGACCGGATACAAGCCCGAGGACGTATTTCTTAATAGAGAAGGATACCCCGATATTGAGAACAAACTCAAGGAAAAACAACAAAAACTATTAGCGCACTTTAATAGAAAACGAGTTAACATACAATACCGAGCCGGGGATAAAATCTTAGTTAAAGGATCACGCAGAAATAAAAAAGCTGACCAATACTTCGAACATACAGTGAAAGAAGACAAAGGCGATACAGTAATCACGAGTCTCGACAAAAAAAATCCACAAGGACAATATTCGTTCGAAAATAACCCTCGCCCAAGATGAAGATCACGATCAACCCCATCTTTCTAACGATAATAGGCCTAGCACAGCTGATTGACATTAGCAACCTGAAAAACAAAAAATATGTCTTATTGACCCTGCATACCTATTCGAAAACACTGAATACTTGTTTCATATTTTTAACTTCACTACAATTCTAGAGCCATATAGAAACGCTAAGGACTTGGTCACAGCATCGGACACAAATACAACCGCATCCCTCAGAGCAACCATTCATAGGATAGATTCTCTCATTTACCAATTGAAAGAATACTAACTTTACTAACCAAGCGTAACCTAGATTTAGAAGTATTCCTAAACGAAATTTACTACGAGTTAGATCTAGTAGCAAACACAATTAACTTCGCAAAAAAAAGATATTTTCTATTCGAATACATTAGATATAAATAACATACTAGAATTAATTAAACATGAAAAAACTGATCTTCCACTAATCCATGTGATGGAATATTCCTAAATAACTATCTACCACTATATAGATACAATCATAATCGTATACAAATATCCCATCCTAAACCAGAAAAGCCAATTGTTCATTATACACCCCCTATCAAATAATTATGGAAAACCAGTAATGTCAGATAAGATAGCTAAAACAGGTCAAAACAAATACATTCATGTCAATAATTGTAAAAATTTCTTAGGGAATTATATATGCCAAATCAAACTGAATAACATAGACAATTGTACTATATCTTTACTCACAAACGAACCTCCCACATGTCATTATATTAAAGAAAACATTTTTAATAACTATAAAAGAGCATCCAATACGTACCACCTTTATTGCATTTACAATTATTACACTCATTATGCTCATATTTTTTTTTACCTCAAAACAAAAAATATAACTAACTTTAAGATAGCATTTAAGAAAAAAACTCCAATACGGAACGACGAAGAAAAAGCCGATAACGAACCCACATGCACCATACAAAGCGAGGACGCTTTATTTCAAGAAAGGGGAGAGTTAACACCTGTAGGGAACACAACAACAAATACCTTACCCACATCTAAAAACATCAAGCATACGACCCAACCAT
Source organism: Microdon myrmicae (assembly GCA_963931805.1). Classification (NCBI taxonomy): domain Eukaryota; kingdom Metazoa; phylum Arthropoda; class Insecta; order Diptera; family Syrphidae; genus Microdon; species Microdon myrmicae. The sequence goes on from OZ007497.1 coordinate 227,081,862, forward strand.
CTTCCCTTTTCATATAAATCCAAACAATCATCTAACCACCTTATCACAATCCATACCACAATTAATTCATATCACAATTCATATTTACTCCATTCATCAAATGCTTAAGAACACAGATCACAGCCCATATCACAATTAGTCCATATCACAATTCATATTTACCCTATTCATCGAATACCCAAAACCACGATTAACGTAGACCCAAAGCCTCCTTATCACAACCAATATTTGCTCTGTGCTAATTCATCAAAACGCATCTTCATCACGACGCAGATAACAGTGGCCCCAGGGGTATAAATACTATGAAGAACCCATCAGTAGCGGTTCTCTCTCCCTAGTGCATAAGTTTTTTTTTTTTTATTAGACTTCTCTCGGGAGAGGCGAACCTATAGCGTCGAGTGGGCGCCCCGAGAAGCCATCAAATAACTGTTGCAGTTCTTTTTGAACAGTTGCAGGTTGTAACGCTCCGGGAACACTCGCGTGGGAAGGGAGTTCCACAGCTTCCCCGCTCTGTAACGAAACGAGTTCTGATACAGGGATGTTCGCGCCGTCGGGAGATGAACCACAAACGGGTGCGATCGTCGGATTGTCTTGTGGAGCGCATATAAACCGAATTGCGTGGAACAATGCCAAGAATCTCCGAAGAACAGCACCCGTGATAATATCTGTAAAACAGACAGATGTCGGCCACGCGCCTTCGATGTGATAGCGACTGTAGTCCCGACGTCAGCGCCGCGTCCCCGATCAGGCGGATCGCTCGTCTTTGTACGCTCTCAAGTAGGTCGAGGGTATGTTTAGGAGCCGAGCTCCAAACAAGAGAGCAATATTGGAGCGCGGGTCTAATTTGAGATTTATATAGGAGAAGAAGTTGGGCCGGAGTAAAGTATTTCTTGGCTCTAAAGTTAATGTTAAATTAATAAGACAATAAAAACATATAAATTAAATCAAACGTTAGTTGATTTACTCGCTCGTCGCCAAATATCGAATAAATACAAAATAAGGAAAAAACGAAAAGCAAAACAAAACATAAGAAAAACTAAATAGAAAATAAACGCGTACCCGGGTTCTTTGTCAATAGCGCTAAGTGAATGGTGTAAAACCCCTAATAATATTATAATAACACTATATCAGTCCCAAATTAACCATCATCCGGTAAGGATGTGTCGACAACCGACAAACGATAATTAACAAATCGCTCCACGGAACGTTCTGAAAAGTGAAGTCAGGTAGACCAAATACCTGAACAAGACAATAGATTCGATTTGCGCGCCGTGTTTTGCTTTGTGAAAAGTGACATTACCAGTGAACATAAAAACCAAATCAGTACCAAATTTACCACCATCCGGTGCAAACATGTCGACAATCGATAGTTAATGAACCGTTCAATGGAACGGCCTAAAACGTGGAATGTATGTAAAACTATTATTAATTTTTTTTTATTAAACCACGTTGCACATCATAAATGAGTACGGGTTCGCATGGGACTTCTCTGCACCCAAAATAATTAAAAAACAATTAGTGCCGATACGCGACATACGAAGTGTTCATGTTTGTGCACAGTATAATAAATAGACTCTTGAACGTGATTTTCTATCTGGCACTCACGCAATAAAAAAAATACAATAAAAAAAATAGAACACGTGGTTCAGGTAAATGAAATGGATGCCAAAATGGTGCTTCGGAGAAGGCAAAATACAGACCTAAATTTAAAGACGAAACGTCTTAAAACCAACAAAAATAAGGATACAGACACGTTGCGTATCAACAGCGATGACGAAGACAACGCCCATGGTGCCCAGTACTCGGGGGCTGGAAACCAATTCCAAGAACTAGCTGCCAGCGAAACAAATGCAGACGCCGGCAATCAGGTCGAGGTTCTCAACAGACTCATCCATGAGATTCGCCTTAAAGAACAAGAACTGGATAAACAAAGGGAAGAAGTCCTTAAACTAAAACGCTATTTGAGCCAGAATGAGCGGAAAACGAAAATGGTACAACAGCAAGAACAAAGACAACAGCAACCCATGAAGACAAAGATAACACGACAAGATAAGGAAACTCAACAGCAGGAACCGCATCAGAGGCAGGAGCCTGGGGCGGATCTAACAGATACACACACAATACACAAGCTAATAGTGAAGAACACCGAACGAAAATCGATAAGAAAATGCATCAGAGCCGTATACCATAGCGATAAATAATAATTCACATCAGTGGAATATACTTGAGTTTAAAAATCGAATTCAAAACACTGCCGGTAGCCTGATGTGTTACGCATTGGTTCAATTTTTGATGATTCTAACTGTCATAGCGTTAGTTCGAATCACACGTTCTTCACTATCATCCCAAATGCTATAAACCATCTTAGCAGGTGCCAGTCAAAAAAAGGAGAAAATACCTCCTATCTACTTCAGTTACATGGAGACAAAGGATCTCATAAAATTGGGTGAGTTGAAATGCAAAACTTTTAAAACAAAACGTATAAATAATTTTAAGGTAAGTTTTACATGCGATGATTTCGAAGGCTATAGCAAAATTAAATCAGCATTGGGAAAATCGAAAAGCAAGTACTACACGTACACTCCTAATTCGGAGAAAACTGTCTCCATGCTCCTCAAAGGAGTTGATTCTGCCTTTACTCCCGAAGAGGTGTTCGAAGAACTAAAACTTCGAAAACGATACCTTGAAATTTACAGGTGTGAAACCATTTTCTACAGCAAATTCTAGAAATCTTTCTTCATTGTGTCGCTAAGCCCCAATAGTAAAATTGATGGACTTAGATATATTAAATACATTAATCACCAAACAATAAGTTGGGAGGGAATAAAGAAGTCCGATCGCGTATTGCAGTGTATGCGCTGTCAACGCTTCGGCCATGTGGCAGCGAATTGCAATATGCATTTCAGATGTGTCAAATGCCTAAATAAGCATATTATTGGAGAATGCCCATTGGGCAAAGAACAACTTCCGGATAGAAATAAGCGATCCTGTGTCCTTTGTAACAACACAGGTCACCCTGCTAACTTTAGAGTTGGCCTAAGTACCAACAACTAAAACCAAAGTTGGAAGCCAGAAAGAAGCATACAACCATACTGTTCTTTTGGGAGATTTCTCATTGACGTTACTGTTGGTTAGAGCAAATTTAGCTGACACGACACAGTAATCTGAACTGCCCAAGGGCGAAGAAACTTCAATTGTGTATTTGTTTGGGTGGGAGGTGAGAAACAGGTCCAGTGTGGCGAAATGACCATATATATCTGGTACCCGTGGTGGCTCATTGACAAGTTGAGTTAAGCTATTTGAATCAGCAAAAAGCTGGACATATTTACCTTCAGGTGTTGTTGTTCCGGAGTGACGAATCCACTGAGAGTTATGCACATTGAAATCACCCGCAATAACGATTTCAGTGTGCGGATATAGGGTCAAGATCCTATCGATAGAATCAGACAGTGCACCAAATTCGTTAAAGGATGCATTTCTATCCAAGTTTGGGCTTCTGTAAAGAAAGCAGTAATGTATGATGTGCTTACGAACGTGTAGTTTTAGCCAAAAGAAATTAAATTCTGGGGTGGAACAGAGCCCATATTGTGGCAGAAGCTGATAAGCAATATCATTTCGTATATATGTGGCTCTACTACGACGTGAAAAGAACAGTGGCACTAAGTAATATCCAGGTAGATTAAAATCGGAAATATCTGTATTAGTAATTACCTAAGTTCAAGGAAAGTTGGTTTCTGGTTAGAAACGTGGACAGACACAGAAGAGAAATTGCATCTCAAGCCGCGAATGTTACACAAATCAACGCGAAATTCCCATTCCATTGAAATGGCCCTACACAGAAAACCAATACCGCCTCGCCGCTAAAATACGATGACCTTGAATTCAGTATGGTCAAACCCTTCACCACAGACAGGCCCGAAAGGGAGAACTGGAAGCTATCCTTCTTACTGGTACAGTTAACCCCAAATAGTAAAATTACTAGTCTACGGAACGCAACAGTCTTGGACCACCAAAGTGTAACATAAGACAAACGAAAAAAGTCAGAAACATACTTTAATGCGTCCGCTGCAAAAGGATTGGACATTCAGTGGGGAGCTGCGAAATGCAGCATCGTTGCGTCAAATGCAATCAGGATCATAATGCAGAGGAGAGCCCTTTGGATAAAGAAATGGTCGAAGACAAAACCCTTTTAAAGTGTGCAGTATATCGGAATGAGGGACATCCCGCTAACTACCGAGGTTGTTCTAAATAACGAAAAATGACGTCGAAGGGTGTAACTCAACAGAGAAAAACTGAGACAAATCGCACAAGATCAATTACTGTTATCCCTCAGCGGTCTTACGCACAAATAGACAGGAGAACCCCAACTCAGGCTGCAACACGGATACCTTATATATTTCGGCACAGACTGAAATAACATCACAAGCAGACATATTCACAATATTGCTCAATCTACAGAGACAGGTGACACAGCTCCAAGTCAAATAAACGAGATCTACTCGTACTTGCCTAGTCTAAAGAAAAAGTCGATATAAACCCTCTAACCAAAAGATCAATTAAAGCTCTTGTTGTGGATGTAAATTCACTCATAAGGACCGAGAGAAGTGTGGGGAGGAGAAGTATTATCCCGGACACGGGCACACGGTTCACTTCACTCCCCATCACTAATCGTTAATACCGAATACAAAAGGACTGTGTTCGCCGCAAAACGATCGCCATAGCAGTGAAGAAAACATCAAACACCGGAGAAAGGAAACACAATATTGTTCTATTAAATGATTATTTTATTGGGTTTGTATGTATCCAAGTATCTTGATGCATTATTTTGTTATATACGTCATTATTCGAAAGAGATGTTACATGTATTTATTTTTGTTTATCGTTTATCACTTGATTCACATTTGACACTCACTTGACTTTTAAAGGTAAAAAATTTTCAGTCACTCGACTTATAGCGTTTGAAATAATAGTGAAGAAGAAGGTGTGATTCGAACTGACGCTATGACAGTTTGAATCACCCAAAAAATTGATCCTAAGCGTTACCAATCAGGCTACTGGCCGATTTTAGAATTCGATTTTAAAACTCGACTATACTCCACTGATGTGAATTGTTATGTTATCGCTAAGGTATACGGCTCTGATGTATTTTCCTTGTTTGACTTTTCGTTCGTGTTCTTCACTATTTTGCTTGTGAATTGTGTGTGTATCTGTTAGAGATGCCACAGACTTTTAAAGGTTAAAAATTTGCACTCATGCGACTCCAGGTATAGACGCATCTCCGCGTGCACCGGCGGAGAGCGGAAGTCAATGCACGACCAGCTTGGTCGGCGGATGAAATTCGACTCCACGAGGCTAGAATTCTGACATGAATTCCATCCTAGGTTAGGGCTAAGAAAACAAGAGAAGAGAGAGAAAAACTTTTCTCTTAAGGGTGCGACCGCCACAGAAATGCACTCTTTCAGTGCAATGGTATGCGTAAGTAAATGTATTGCCATTAGGAAGAAGCGCTAATGGTTTTTCTATTTACACAATGGGAAATGTGTATCGCTGCTGATGCTAAAGGGGTCGAATTGTATACATGATTACATGCGAAGAAATTCGTTTTATGACTCTAGGGTAAGATGAGAGTATTTGCTTTTGTCCGATGCTCAAAGAGCTGCCGCGGCCGTGGAAATGCTAGGGACATGTGGTATGTACATGTACGGCGGAATTGCATTGGTGGAACAACGGTGCCTAATTGTCGGGAATCTATGGTGCATATTCACGTTAACGAATTGTTTTTACGAATTTCGAGGTCGATTGCGCTAATTGAATGAAGCTGCTGGTATATTATTGCTGGGAGAAAAAGGTCGTCGGGCAATGTGTACGTTAAGAGATTTATCATACACATGGCGAAGCTGAAAAATAGACAGCGCAATGTTTATGGCCCCTGGTGAAGGCTACATTGTATGTAATTCAAATCATCTTGTTTTCAGGAATTCGTCTAGGGGGATTTGCTTGGCACTGAAGGTGCTGAATTGGTTTGAGATTCCTGATATGGTAAGAAAGAAATCCTACAGGAATTGTATGCGAAGAGATGCATGAAAGGTAAGTTTTCTTTTCCAGGAACTTAGATATATATATACCTTAGATAATCCTAGATGCGTAAAGCATTTAAAGTGCTTATGCGATTGCATTAGCAAAATTATATGATTGGATGGAAGATATGGGGGTTTTTCAGGTAAGTGGGCCGTGCGGTTTGGCGAAACCGCCACAGAAGAACCACTCTTTTTAACATGTTGCAAGACGAAAAGCCTGATGTGCTTCCAGCTGGGGAAACTAAGTTAAACCAGAGGCATCAAATTTGGCACAAAAACTATGATATTATACGAAGAGACTGACCCAATTGCTCACAAGGGGGAGATGTCGCTATCTTTATTAGAAAAGGACTCCAACACAGTCATATGTAGTGGAGAAGTGCGCAGGTTCCGGGTGCTTGAAGCATGCATCGTACGCATACCACTTCAGCAGGGAAGGGGGATGTATGCGATCTCAGTTTATGCACCCGAGGAACATCAGTATAATTTCTTTATAGCAGAACCTGAGACTTTCTTTCGATGCTTGCAACTCCAACTGGATAAAAACTACTTTATTATAGGTGGAGACATGAACGCAAAACATGAAGATTGGGGAAATTGTATGTCCAATAGTAGAGGAAATCAAATGGTTAGCAATATCACGTAGAATATAAAACTGACCTTCTAGCTACGGAGTACCCATCGTTCCCTAGAGGCAGATCCTATCTAGATATCATCCTTATTGACACACGACTGAGACTATTAAATACCAACAGACATAACAGAAACTGTTTACGGCCAATTGAATACGACAGTGACCACTGTGCATTCAGGCCGTAATAAAGCTTCCGAACGAATTGCCAGAACTGGAAGAATTCGTTGTCCCACAACCCTACAACTATGGGGCTATGCGATGGCCACGGTTCACCAAATCGTTAAGGAAAGAATTATGTTCGAACGATATCAATCTACCAACAAACAGAAACCTGACGAATGACGAAATCGACAAATGGACGAAACTATAAAACGAACAATGGACATAACAATTACTAAAACAACAGATGCGGACAATATGAACTTGTATAGGAACACAACAATAAACGCACTTCACAAGAAAAAATCAGACTGCTAACAAAACTAAAACAATTATACAGACAGTTTACTGACAGACACGACCAGGAGATAATATCACTGAAATCCCGATTAAAAGCCTCCAACAATTACTAAAAACGAATTATAGATTAGCAACAACTTTTTATTGGAACAACGGAATACGGGCTATAAAATCTAACAACCCGAACATGTTCCCACAAATTAATAAGATATTCACGAGAAATATTCAAAATGAGATTCAGTGTCTCCACTTACCACGTAATGACGAAAACAAGCAAATGTTAATCAACATAGGCATAGATACAAAGAACGGTAGCCTCAGTAATGAGGTCTTCATGATAGAAGATGCCTCAGAAAAAGCCAACACTGTGGGAGCTATCTTTCAGGAAATGTACAAGGTAAATGAAACCATCCACCGAAACTACGACTTGGAAAACAGAGTTGTAGTGAATCTCTTGCACCTTCGAAATGAAATTTCAAATTGGCAATCAGAGAATCTTGGTTCTACCGAATTCAGTGATAATTTGGCAAATGTTATTAATGCCAATAACAGGGCTAATAGCCTATTAATAACGTAGGTGGAGAACCAGGGAACCTTCGACTTATTAAGAAACAAAAAGTCTGTGGGAACAGATGGAGTACCAAATATCATACTCAAGTATCTACCACCATTGGCAATGGACATATACACAGTTCTATTTAACAACGCGTTATATAATGCACACTATCCCACGCGTTGGACATCAGCAATCGTTCAGCCTATACCAAAAAATGGCAATGACTATACAAACCCAGTCCACAACATGCTACATAATTGTGGGGTATAATACGCTTCTCACTTTTATTCTAGTGGTTCACAGGATTTTTGAGGCCTATACAAAAAAAAATTGAAAAACTCTACAATAATTTAACCCTCAACTAAAAACCGAGACAAACATTTTTCTTATCTAATGTATAATTGTGTACCACAATTAATACCTATATCCACACCATTCAGTTATTACCCTTAATTGGAAGATACACATCTACACTACTTCACATATACCGGGATTGCAATAAAGGCAAATGAAATGCAAGAGACCATCAAACGACGTGATCTAATTAACCGTCTGACCGTTCTGCACGTTTTTGACCGTAATTGTGGTAATGCACTAGTATTTTCTGATAATTAAACAAGCAATTGGCTCAAGTGCCCAGCTAGATCGGAGCTCCCATCTTTTATTGTGTTAATACTTCGTTAATTGAGGAAAGTCGGTGAACTTGAAATTGCACCCTTCGAATTCTATAAGAGCTTATATCTTATTATTGTAATAGTCTTAAGTGGGTAAATTGTCGGATTGTCGTAGCAAATTGGCGTCATGGAAGTCATCGCTTCCAATATGTTATCAACAACATCCACATTATGGATTGTATAGTACAGTGGTGTACATCCCTTGATCGGTCAATGCTTTAATGTTGAATGCACAAAATACTTCATACTTTATTGAAAATAAAATATGAATTTCAAGCACTTGCGTTTAACTACTATTTGCGTCATTAATTGAAATAGTAATCAGTAGCATTGCTTGTTACACTATCAGGTTCTACTGTCAACCTCACACATAATGAGAAGCATAATTTTCCTTACCTTATCATGTTTCGTGAAAATGTTCATTTTAACATGTTTGGTGTAATCGCAAGCTATAAAGAAAAGAATCTCCGAAAGCTCAAAAGTCATTGGCTTAATGGATTTTACTTTATCATTTACTTAGAGCATTTGACTTTCTGTCACTTGACGATCTTTCTTAGATTTGGTCTTTAGAGTTACTTATACCTTTTGAAGAGTGTTTCTTTTTATTCTGGAAACGTTGCTGATGTCAATGACTCTGTTGATGGTTATAAGTACAGGTGTTGTGAGCATTTAACAACAATTTGGGGGTGATCGGAGGGATTTTTTTTTAAATCATTTTCTAAGTAACATTCTTTTATTGGATATGAATAGTACAACCTTAACAAGGTAATTTAATACTACAGCAAAAGTGTACTTAATTTCATTTAGTTAAGTTAAACATGTAAGGGTTTACTGGACCAGTGTGCAGCCCCCAAGTTATTTTTTTGAGTTAACTTTTTATGGATACCAATGACCTGTCTCGCTGTGGCTTTTTCCATTCCCAAACGTGAAAATAGTGATCCAACCATTCAGCGAAATGCAAAGGTGACTTCAAATGACATGGAATATTTTTTCCAGGAATGACAGACCCGCTAGAGTGGGTATCACATCCAAACTGCGAACATCTTGCTCACTCCTACCACCGAGTTAACATATTCCTTCAATCTTAGACTTCAATCTTAGACCTTAGGAAACTGCCTTTTAATTCAAACGTAAATATTATCCCATTCACGGCCAGATACAAATTTGAGAACTAGCCAAACATGTCACGTCAGTTTTTGGCGGATTTTTATTCCAGTTTTTTGGTCGAATGTTTATGGCCGATGATGTTGTGTGTTCCGCCGAACACTGCTTACCGCAGAGAGAAATACACAAGCAGAGAAAAACACGGTGGCAAATGAAGCGACGAACTACTTTTAGGTGAACCAGGTCTGTTTATTTAAATAAATGAAACAACGAACTATTTTTAGTTTATACTTTTTGTTTATTAACATTTTTTCTTTCCGAGTTATTTCACAGATTCGGATTAAGCACTCGTGACGCTTTCACTGTATGGTAACTTAAGAACTTTGGGCACACACCACGTACTGTCGTTTCCTTTTTCGATTTACTTTTCTTTTGAGATTCTCGATTTCTACTTTCTGTTTGCCATACAATTTTAAGCACGGATCACCTCCTCGTCGGAGTTCTCTGTGAAGACTGCGGTAACTTCTCTGGGGATGATTCCATTCACCTCCATAGTTTCCTTTATCCTCCTTTCACTTTCTTTTGGTGGTGACTTTCTCTTACTCGGGCATCTTTTCACCAGTAAGAATCGCGCTCACACATCCAGACGCGGAGGTTATTGCTGCCTGCTGTGGATCATTCTGTGATGGGAATCTCACTCCTCTGTATTGCTTACATAAACAATCGGGGGTGCGTTTTTTTCTTGCCGATCGTGGGATAATGTAATTATCGTTGTTTACATATCCCTATGGAAGCAGAATTTTCGTTTATTGCTGGTATCGCAAGGGTCTTTATTTAGAAGAATTGGTTTCCCAGCAATTAGCTTATCGCCGGAGATGCGATGTCTGCCGGCATACGGCGCAGCTGAGTCAACAGTTTCTGTATATCCAGTTAATGAATTGGTACACAATATCTATGCTGGTGAGTCATGTCCTTCGGTCCCCGTGCAGGCGCAGAAAACTTATTCTGGACTTGTGGCCCATGTAGCTGTGGGTACGTGGGGTTGTTGACTCCCGCTGCATGTTACCTTTTGTTTCAGGTGGAAAGGAGGACTTTTGAGGAGACGTGTCTGTGGGCATGTGTAATTTGGATATAGGTGAGTAGTTCCTTGGTGGAACGACGCTATTTCAACATATAGTGGATTGTGTGGTTCGTAGAACCGCCACAAATTCGTTACCGACGGATACGACACCAACCACTCCTGACCGTCTCGGCCAAAAATCAGAAACCAACTTCTCGAACGAAGACTTTTCTTTTCTCCATCCTGCAGATCGAAGGATATATCCTTTTTTCTGCCTGGCCCTTTTGCCAGCCGCTATTTTCTTTCTTTATCTTTCCCGGCTTGGGATCAAAAGGGGAAACACAAAGGAAAAATCAACAGAGGATCGTGCTAATACACATTTATGATCCTCTATTTTGTTGGGAGCTAAAACGAACGTGAGATTCTTTTTATGGTGCAAGTTATTTGTTCTAGGCGAATGGACAAGGATGTTCCCTGTGGGAAATGGTGAGGAAACACAAAGGATAAATCAACAGAGGATCGTGCTAATGCAAATTGATGATCCTTTGTATTGGTTGGCGCTAAAACGAACGGGTGGTTCGTTTTATGGCACAAGTTATTTGTTCTAGGAGAATGGACAAAGATGTTCCCTGTGGGAAATGGTGAGGAAACACAAAGGAAAAATCAACAGAGGATCGTGCTAATGCACATTTATGATCCTCTATGTTGTTGGTCGCTAAAAGAACGTGCGATTCGTTTTATGGTGCAAGCTATTTGTTCTAGGCGAATGGACAAGGATGTTCCCTGTGAGAAATTGTTTGGGTAAACAACCCTTTAAAGACGTGCATTTTATGATTCTCAACAACTTTACTTGAAAGTTGATCGTTTGGTCCACAGGTTTAGATCCAGGGGATTATGCGTGTTGAACATATGGTTCGTTCTTTCACGTCTTGGATTCAAGTTAAATTCAACATGGGCAAATTGAACGCGTAGTTCAATTTGTTTGATATTGAATTGATATCGTATTATTTGGTGTATGCGCGATTCATGGTGGACCTTAGCTCCAAAGAGGTAGGTATTCAGAGGTGGAGGGTTTTGTGCGTAACAAAGGTGTTCACGGTGCGTTTACCGTGCAATTCAAAAGTTCGGCGAAACGAACGACGACAAAATAACGACACGAAAATGTTTAAATTAAACGAACGACACTTTATTGTTATTTCTTATATAACATACGATATATTTTACTCTTGTTTACGAAAAACGAGCGAAACTAATAAATCGACAACGAAACGATAACGAAAAAACTAGCTAAATGCTATGAACGAAAACGAAAATGTTGTACACTGCTTGTACGACGAACGACGAAGTGGTAGAGTTGAAAAAGATCTTCAACGACAAGAATCCTTAATGGCCGCCATCTTGATCCTTTGATGGGCGGAAGTAGGCGGGGCTATGCCTTCTAGAACGATAGCTGGACGAAACTCGACGAATGTTGTGGCGTACTATTGACAGTTAAGGTGCCAATACAATGTTGATGATATTGTCTGGTCGAATTTTGTCGGCAGTCAATGTTGTCTACGCTATTTTGTGGAGCGAGATGCGACAAAAGGCAATGACAGTTCCTTTCCATATGCCCTTCCTTTTCTTTGATACGTCCACCCGTAGTAATACAAAATGTAAAAGTACTGATTTTTTTTTTAATGAAGCTAAAAAGGAGATAAATTTGAAAAAATTTCATGCATCTCCTAAAGCCTGTGTTCAAATGAAATAAAAATTATGACCACCGAACAAAACGGCAAATATCTCTTTAATTGATCTGTGTCCTATATATACACTCCCAATCACTAGGATGAGGCCACACATTTTGCAATTGATTTTCGCTCTTTATACCTGTTGGAAATTTTGTATCCGGAAACATATACGAGTACTACCTGTGAATAGGTACGTATTTTCCCAAAATAAATTCATAAAATTAAAGGGTAATTAAGAAACGACCGTTGGAATTTCTCAAGATCAAATAATAAACTACTTAAAAAGGATATAAAAAAGTGCGTCACTTGGGTGAGGCCATTGCAAATATTTCGTTGCAGGAGTGCACATGAGCGATTTTTTTAAAACTTTTATTTAGAATATTTAAAAAAGTGGTGAAAAGAACTGTTTTTATTTAATTTGAAACACAAATGGGTTCCGGAAAGACGTTGACAGCGACAGAAAGAGGACAAATAAATGCTTTCAAGGATTTGGGACTCTCAGGCAGGAGGCTTAACAGAAGTAAGACTGTTGTAAACAGCTATCTTGCGTATCCAGAAAAATATGGACGCACATCTGAAGCAACAAAATCACGAGAAAAGCGTTTGATTCTACGGCTTGCCTCAAATTCTACTCTACCAGCGACTAAAGTAAGGACCAAAAGCGGAGTATCAGCCAGCATAGCAACAGTCCGAAGGATAATAAACAAAAGTTATTGTTGGCGATGGATCACGAATTCCCAGGAAAGGCAAGGCAAGCGCTAACATACCACTTCCAGGGAAACGACGATCAGCGGCGCACCGATTCCGGGAAGCCACTAAGAAAAGCAGATCCCAGGAAACAAGCAAAGGAGGGGACGACTGCGGGCCTATATAAGGCGGGCACTTTCGATGGAGCAGCAGGATTCGAGGATCATCTGTATCTGAGCACAGTCGACTTCTCTAGCATCATCATCATTGTATCTGCATCTGTATCTGAGCACAGTTGTGAAAGTGTAATTCAAAGGGCCGTACATGCTGTGCAGTAATGCACCAGCCCACGAATTCCTATTAAAGCGAAAAAGAAAGGCTATCGACTTTCTTCGCAACCCCCCTAAAAAGACGGCAGCTATCTTGGAAAATGTGGAAAATATGACTTTAAGACAGGATCAAAGACTCCAGTGGGCCCAAGAGAAGCTTATCAAAGAATTAACCAAGAGAATCGACGAATTGGAAAGCAGCTCTGCAAATTTTACTGAAATGTTGGACGAGTCTGACATGGAGGAGCAACCGTCTCATCTATCAGCACCAGCTGCCAAGCCAACACTAAAAATCTTCAGTATCCAAAAAATGTCTGGAAGTCAACACCAACCGAAACCCCAAATAAATAACGCCGCTTCCAATGGACGGGTTCCAAAGAACGAGAGGCCCCCACAAATCAACATCAAAAAGGTAAATAACATCAAACAAGTTATTCAGCTTCTGGAGAGCGCCCTGGGGCACCGGAATTTTACAACCAGATCGAGAGGTGACAACGTGTCCGTAACACTCTCCTCTTTAAAAGACCACGCGCTAGCTGAAAAAGCGCTTATCTCAAATAAATTGGAGTTCTTCACCTTCCTCAGGGCGGATCTCAAACCGAAAACGTTTATAATACGGCACATCGACCCTGCTTGGACTAATGAAGAAATAAGCGCTGAGTTGACTAGACTAAGTCCTGACTTGAAAATATCCAAAGTCGACTACTATCAAACTCCTCACATGAGGGTGAGCAACATATTCAACCTACGGATCATCCAATTGGCACCAACCGAAGACACTAACAAGCTAAAACAGATTAAATATCTCTTCATCCACAAAATTCAGATAGAGGTACCTCACAAGCAGGAGCTTCTCCACTGCAAGCGATGCCAGCTATCAGGCCATCTCTCATCTTCGTGTCACCTACCAAGACGATGCGTAAAATGCGCGCAGGAACATGAGCCTAACCTGTGTAAAGTAAAAGCACCGGGGGAGGTCCCAGAACGAAATGCCCGCACAAGCTCCGCTTACTGAAGCAGAGAGTGCCTCCAATCAAAAACAACACTGGCCAACTTACGCAACCAACAGCAGCAGTTACTACAACAACGAAATCTAAATCCTATGCGGAAATTACCAGAGGAAACACCGCACCCTCATCACAACCAGGAACAAACCTAGGACTCGACATCATGGGATACATCCGAGAGTTGCATGCTCTCTTACCGACGCTAAATGGATTAAGTAACTTCGAAAAAAAAGGTCAGATACTTTCTCTTATAACCTCACATATATTATCCCAAAATGTCTAAGTTAAGTGTAGTTGCCCTCAATGTAGATTCCATTTCGTCAAACATACGGAGGCATCACCTCCGGCTGCTAGTGAAGGAGTTTTCTCCAGACGTCCTCCTTCTTTGTGAAACTTGGCTCAAACCCAACTCTCGCATTTCTATTCCTAATTACCAACTTGTTTCAACTCCTCGAATTGACGGTGCAAAAGGAGGTACCGGTATCCTTATTCATAAAAGATTCCAATTCAGTGAAGTCAAATTTAGCAACATCTCCTGTGTTGAATACACTGCTGTCAAACTGCTTTGTGACAACAATAAAGTCTTGGTTCTAGTAGCCATCTATTTACAACCCAAGAGGTACCCTAACTTCCCATCTTCAGACTTCGATGAAATATTCCGTCAATCCCACCCCCACTCATTCATCATCGGAGGCGACTGGAATGCCCGTCATACCGCCTTCAACGACACCGCTTGCAATAAATATGGCAAACAATTGCTTGCTTTCCTACCACTCCACCCCTACGTCTATATCGACTCCCCTACGGAACCTACTCATTGCTCCAGCTCTACTCAATCAACTATAGACTTCTTCTTAAAATCTGCGATCCTACGCTCTGTATCTCCCCCTACTGTGTCGCACTTCTTCCCCTCGGATCATGCCTCCATCCACTCGGTAATTGACCTTGGCTTCTTAAATCCGCTTCAATCTCTCAATCCAGTCCATAATTTCTCCAGAACTAACGGGAGAAAGGTCAACAAATCCGTTGGCGATATGTTTCAAACGCTTCCCATCACAGATACGAATAACTTGGATCCTAACGAAATTGAAGAAGCAGCTTGTAAGATGGAAGGGATCTTACAGCAAGCCCTGTATTCTAATACCCCTACAAGGATGCCACACTCCTTCGTAGGTAAACCACTTCCATATCTCACCCTCAAACTCATCTCATTAAAAAAAAAGCTCCGCCGAAAACTATTTCGAAGATTTTGTCCCCTCCTGAAAGTACAGGTTCAATTATTGTCTACCCTCATTAACCAGCAGTTAAATGCTTTCGTAGAGCAGAACGACATCTCCACTTTAAATAGTATCAGACCCGATCGTAATCTTTACAAAAACTTCAATCGCCTTACAGGACGAAAAATACAAACCTCAATAGACAGACTAATTGGTCCTAGAAATAATATTCCTTACTCTGATTCTGAAATAGCAAACTATTTAGCGGAACACTTCTCCCAAGTGCATAGGCAAAATGATAGCCTAGGCAACTCCGAGTTTGAGGAAGTGGTCAACCGCTATACATCCCATGAACTAATCTCCTCATTCACTCCATTCATAACTGAATTTAATAATGACAATAGAGCATCTCAACCCACCGATACAAACTTCTTTTTACAACCGCAGGAATTTAACCAAATGATATCTTCTCGTAGCAATAAAAACTCAACCGGCTTGGACAAAATTCCACATGTGCTTTTCAAAAACCTCAACCCTTCAAATCGACTATACATCATGACCCTGCTAAACCACATAATAAATGCTGGTCACATACCGGAGTCTTGGAAAACTGCCATAGTCATCCCCATTAAAAAATCAGGCGCATCCCTGATGGCGGCCAATTTTCGACCCATCTCACTACTTAATAATTTAAGCAAATTACTTGAATTAAAAATTCACCATTACCTACTCTCCTTCGCGGAAACTAACTCATTACTCCCTGATTTCCAATTCGGTTTTCGTGCACAACACTCAACATGTCACGCTCTCCTCAAGTTTACTCACGACATCACTATGGCTCTTAACGACCAGTGCCCTACTGTGTGTATCTCCCTTGACATATCGAAGGCTTTCGACTGCGTGTGGGCTGCGGGTCTTCTGTACAAATTACATTCCACGTATCGTCTCAACAATCACACTTCCAAGTTTCTCTACTCGTACCTATCAAATAGAAAATTCATGGTCAAGATAAATTCCACCCTTTCCCAGACGTACTCAATAACAGCAGGAGTCCCCCAAGGATCCATTCTGGGCCCCCTCTTATACTTACTATACACATCTGATATTCCTCAACCCCTCTCACCGAATAGTCGAATCCTCAACTACGCAGACGATACCCTTGTCTACTCCAGCAGCAGGCTCGTATTATCTGCCAGAAACCGCGTAAATGAATTCCTCCAAATTCTTTCCTCCTACTTCCTTAAATGGAAGATCCGCCTAAACCCCAACAAAACTCAACTGATTGTATTTAAAGGTAGAAACGTTCACTGTACCAATAACACGGTACGTAACCATTCAAAAATCCAACTGAACCTCTGCAACACCCTCATAAAACCATCTAAAACACTAAAATACTTGGGCATTACTTTCGAAAATAATCTCTCTTTCACGACTCACATAAACAATGTCATCCGCAAAGCGGGGATACAGCTGAACCTTTGTCGGAAAGTAATGTGGAAGGCAGATGGTCTCTCTCAGCAAGTCAAACTTCTACTTTATAAACAAATCATCAGGCCCTCACTTACTTACGCTTGTCCCATCTGGTTCCATATTTCTCCCTCTCAAATGGAAAAACTTCTTATCTTCGAAAGGAAGTGTTTCAGACTAATCACAGGGCTACGTCGACAGCGTGACTCCCACAAATATATCAGAAGCCTTACGCTATACCACTCCGTCGGCCTGGAGAGATTGGATAGAAGGTTCCTGGAATTGTCGATAAGATTCATTGAAAACCTGTCAGCCAATCCAAACCCTCTCATCAATTCCCTTAGCCTCCCCAGCCTCAATGCATCAAATCCCTATCTTCATGCATTCCATTTAAAAGCTCTCTTCTACGCAAAAAGATTAGTAAATGATGCGAACGAAATCATCTACCATAACAGGGTAACCGACCTTAACCACTTCAAATACTCAAACATTCAACCCTTTTCTCGGGTTCTTTCCTTTAACGAGCAGTCGGTGGAGAGACCTCCCTCTGCAGCTCCCTTCCCTCCTTATGTTATGTAAAATATGAAATCTCGACTTAAGCTTAAGACTAGGCTAAATTATTCTACATGGCTAAATGTGAATTTATTTAACTACCTTAGATATAAGCTAGATTTAAGTAGAGGTAAGTAGTTTTTAAGAATATTTATTCTAAACATACGTAATCCATCCTGGTTTTCATGACCTTTCCAGGAGTCATACTAGTAAATTGTATCTGGAATAAATCTCTATAGACGTAAGACCTCCAACTAAATACTACTTGAAAAAATGTTCTAGACATTGTAAGTAAAATTGTCACAACTTAGCTAAGCTAGCTGTAAACTTATGTAACTAAACTTATAATGGTCAATAAAGACAGCGTTATATAAAAAAAAAAAAGATGGAGCAGCAGGAGTCGTCGAAGGAACTCCTAATGGAAAGGTCTTGTTCAAGAGCAGCAGTATAAAGAGATCGAACAGAATAATAAATAATAAAATAAACTATAGGAAATAAGCAAAGTATTCCCTAGATATTATTGCAACCTGTTTTTCGCTTCGGTGTTGAAATTTTCCTTGGTCGGTTGGCTTGTCTTCTTCGTTGGTCGCGTAGATTAAGGATTTGTACTGGGCAAGACTCAAACGCCCGGCAGCGGCAGACAATTTGAAGACAAGGACACCTTAATCGAAGCTATTCGTGATTCCTGGGACCAAATTTCCCTAGACTATTTAAAAAAAAAACTCAATGATTCTATTCCAAACCGTCTTATAGCGGTCATATTCAAAAACAGTGGGCATACTCATTATTAATGTAGAAAAACGTTATAAATAAATATTTTAAAACCATAAAATGTAAATATTTCATTAATTTTTTCCTTTTTTTCTAAAATGTTGCATGTGGTTTCATCCTAGTGACGCACTTTTTTATATCCTTTTTATGTAGTTTATTATTTGATCTTGGGAAATCATTCTTATCGAGTACTTCAGAGCGAACAGATGTTCGCTCATAGCTTAGGTGAAACACGGAGTGTTTGTGAAACACGTGTTTGTGAAAGTGTGTAAAACGCACCTGTGCGAACTGCACGTGTTAAAATACTTTTAGTAATAAAACAGTGAAAACCAACAGTAACGCATGCTGGGCGACGGCCCCAGTGATGACCAACAATTCTTCATAAAGCGTAAAAGAAGAGCCACAGACGATTTACTGAGCGCAACAACCAAAACCAAAAACCATGGAGACACAAGCTATGGACTACCAAAAAAAATATCTGGAAGCCGTGGATTAAATCAATACACTTCGACTCCAGATGAAACACCTCCACGAGGAAATTTGCTCCCAAAAAACAACCAGTAAAATCAGAGATGACGTCTGCATGGAAGAAACGCCTGCTCAACACCCCGAACTAGCCCCATCATCACCAAACCAACAATTATCGTCCCCCGAAACACCATCTCCCCACAAAAAGAAGACAGCCGGGAATCAAATGACTAACACACACGCCAAAAATATAAGGCCACCACCCATCTATATTAAAAATATAACAAACATCAAGGAGCTAATTAGGGTGGTCGAAAGTACCTTAGGCTCCCGCAATTTCACCACAAACACAAGAGGAGCTTCGACTTCCATCACAACAACCACTTTAACGGATCACAACAAGGCGGTAGAAAAACGTTCGCAACATAAGCTTGAATTTTTCACTTTTCAACATTCGCAGTTGAAACCAGCGACTTTCATAATAAGATATATCGATCCAGTGTGGACTAATGAGGAACTTGCAGCAGAAATATTCAGGATCTGTCCGGAACTGAAAATAAACAGGTTGGACTACCTCTAAACACCATACATGTGGACTAACAAGACTCTGCATTTACGCATCATACAAATTCCTCCAACTGATGTCACCCGGCTCAAACAAATAAAATATCTATTCACACATAAAATTGCGATTGAGGAACCACATAAACAAAACGTCCTTCATTGCAAAAGATGCCAAGGTTCAGAGCACTTGGCGCCCGCATGTCATCTAAGCGTACGATGCGTAGTGTGCAGAGCAACATCAACCTGGAGAATGTAAGGTCAGCCCGCCTGAGATGGAACCAAAAACAATCCAAACAACAAACCCCGATGGATCCATTACACCGAAGAAAATCACAGTGACATGCTGTAACAGCGGAGGACCCCACCCTGCCAACTTCTCGCAATGTCCTCATAAACTGAAGATTCTACAAAGGCGAACAACACCCATGGCAACGAGCAAAGCTTCACCAACCAAAACAACATCACCTCAATCAACAAATCCTACAAGTCCAGGAATGTCATACGCTAAGGTTGTCAAGGATTCCCATAACATGACAAGAAATCACCAATCCAGCAGTAACGATATAATTCTGGACATCATAGGATACATAAGTAACTTACAGAAGATGCTGCCCACGCTGAAGCACAGCTCAGAAATTGAAAAAAAGGTCAGATTTTATCTCTTATAACTTCACATATCCTCTCCCTTAATGGCTAATTTAACCATAATTTCCCTCAACGCAGAGTCCATATATTCCACTATTCGCAGACAACACCTCCTAGTGTTCGTTGACAGGTTTTCTCCAGATATCCTCCTCCTCTGAGAGACGTGGCTTAAACCAAACTGCCGAGTATCTATCCCGAATTATACACTTGTTTCTAATCCACGAACCACTGGACCTCGTGGAGGTACTGGAATTCTAATACACAAGAAATTCCAATTTTCCGAAATTAGGTTCACCAATATAAATAATATTGAGTACACGGCAATTAAAATCTTTTGCAAAAGCAGCAAAGTGGTTGTACTGCCGTCCGTATACATTCACTCTTCTCGGGAACCAAACTTTCCTAGTTGCGACATCGCTGAGATAATCCAACAGTCTCTACCTGCACCTTTCATAATAGGAGGAGACTGGAATACTCGACATACTTCATTTAACGACACTAAGTGCAATAAATACGGTTGTCAACTTCTAGCACTCCTTCAACTCCATCCATATATCTTAGCGGACTGCCCATTACAGCCAACACGTATCTCCATTACTACTAAATCAACAACAGATTTTTTCCTAAAATCCCTAGACGTCTACTCACCTAACCTCCCTACAGTATCCTTCGAATTCCCTTCCGATCATGGATCCGTCCACACCACTGTCCAAATCCCAGCCCTCGAACCATGTTACTCATTCAATCCGATCCCGCATTTCTCCATGACAAACTGGAAAAGAGTCAATAGGGACATTGCTGCCAGATTTACAGACTATACTTTGCCAGAAACTTCAAATCTACTCCCTGCTGAAATTGATTAAGCTGCCTTAAAAATAGAGCAAATACTAAAAAATGCCCTCTTCAGCCATACACCTACATCCATCCCTCATAATCACCTAGGAAAACCTTTACCCAACATCCTTACAAAACTGTTACGCGTAAAAAAACAGCTTAGACGAAAACTACATAGCAGTTACTCCCCTTTTATTAAAAATCAAAACCAACTCTTGACTACCCTGATAAATGGACAACTAAAACAATTTGCCGACCAGGTTTACACGTCTATACTTAAAAATATTAAACCCAATCGTGATTTATTCAAAAATATCAACAGATTAACGGGTCGAAAATACAAACCCCTAATCGATTATATTATCAACCCTACTAACAATCAACGAGTCCAATCAGATATTGACATAGCAAACTGTCTAGCTAATCACTATTATAAAATCCATCAACAAAACGACTCGCTCTCAGTCTCCAATTTTCAAGGTACTGTAAACGACTACATCTCACGCACAATGATCCCATCCTGCACCCCTTTCATCGCGGAATTCAACGAAACAAACAAAGCGTCTCATCCTCTGGATAATGGAACCTTCCTAACAGCAGGCGAATTATCTGAATTTATAACATCACGCAACAACAAGAAGTCGACAGGCTTAGATGGAATTCCGATACAAAAGACTTCTCCCGTCAAATCTAGTCCCTATTCTCGTTCTTCTTAAGCACATAATTAACGCATCACATTTCCCAGATAACTGGAAAACAACGGTTATAGTCCCTATCAATAAGTCCAGTCCTTCCAACAACCCCAGCAACTATCGTCCGATATCGTTATTAAACACATTAAACAAGATACTGGAATGCAAAATATATCGAAATCTCCTTTCATTTGCTAATGACAACACTATTATCCCAAATACCCAGTTTGGCTTTCGCCCACAACACTCCACCTGTCATGCTCTGTTAAAACGAACGCGCGATTTCACAACTTATCTTCAAAACCAAAGCCCGACGATCTGTATCACTCTCGACATATCTGAAGCATTCGACTGTGTTTGGATCTCAGGACTGCTTTACAAGCGGCACTACATATTTGGATTAAACACCCATGCCACCAAACTTCTTACTTCCTACCTCTCTAGTAGAAAATTCATGGTCAAAATAAATTCTTCTATCTCCCAATCGTATAATATAACCGCAGGGGCTCCGCAGGGTTCAGTTCTTGGACCACTATTATACCTCCTTTATACTTCAGACATACCGCAGCCTCAATTACCCAATACCGTAATGTTGAATTATGCTGATGACACCATAGTCTACTCCAGCAGCAAGTTTGTAAAAGAGGCAAGAAACCGCATTAATAACTTCCTCCCAAATCTATCAACATACTTCAATAAATGGAAAATTCGCCTAAATCCTGATAAAACCCAGCTTATAGTGTTTAAGGGTAAAAATGAGCACTGCACAAACAACACAAGGCGCACCCACAACAAAATTAGACTCAAACTAAATAACACCCAGATAAAACCTTCTAAAACTTTAAAATATCTGGGAATAACCTTTTCCAATGACCTTTCATTCTCCACCCTAGAGCTGTCTATCAAATTTATTAAAAACCTCCCAAATAATCCCAACCCCATAATAACTTCACTACTACCAACTCCTCTAGATAACAGGGCTCACTATCTGAATTGTCTCCACACCAGAAGTCTCTTCACCTCTGGAAGATTGGTTAATGACTCCAACGAGGTAGTGTACCATAACACCGAGCTGGCACCCAATCAGTTCAAATAATGTAACACAGCGGTTTCCAACCTGGAAGGCCTGCCTCCCAGGGGAGGCGCGGACTATTGACAGGGGAGGCGCCAACATTTTTTAATAAATTAATTTTTATACCATAATATCTACAAATATCTTAACGTAACAGTGAAAATTCAGTGCATGAATGTTTATTTTTATTTTTTTTACATTTACATATATTTAATTCCTATTAAAAAAAATTATTTGGAGCGGAGTAATTTAAAAACGGCGCGTTTGCAAACGCTCTGTTTCTGTAATGCACAAAACGACCGCTAGTTGCATGAAAACAATAACCTCAAATTTAAATGTCACTCATAGTTAAAGTGTCAACTGAAGCGTGTCGGCAGGGTGTAATATTGTTTTTTTAAATGGTTTTTGACGTGATTTCTTTCTGAAAATAATCGTTAGTATATTTTAAGCTTAATTTTTTTTATATAAATTATTATTTATTTTAATGGAATGGATACATTTTTGAGCGGTTGCAAGAAAAAGGTCAAAAATAATGAAGATGCTGATACTAGTGGGAATAAAAGTAAAAAAGAACAAGGAAGTAAAGCTCCCAAGAAAAGACAATACAGTTCATCATATTTATCATTAGGATTCACTAGTGTTATTATAGATGGCTTGGAAAAACCAATGTGTTTGTTGTGTTCGAAAGTTTTGGCATCAGATAGTATGAGACCAGTCAAATTAAAACGGCACCATGAAACTCTACATTCTAAATATTGTGACGCATATGACAATCAGTACTGGAATCTTCGAGAAAGTCCGAAACAAAGTACTAGATTATTTTAGGAAGTACTGGAAAACTGGAATAGAACATTCAAGACTATGGAACGGACGGAAACGACACACCAAATCAGAATGAGGAAAAACGGTATAAATACGTCGCACGCAGAGCGGAAGTTAAGTTAGAGATACGTAAGGAAGTGAAACAAGCGATTGCTGATGAGTATGAAGTAGAAAGTAATAAGTCTCGAGTGAGAAGCAAGCGATAAGTAAGAAGTAAAATACGCGATAAGTACGGAAGCGATAATAAAGAAATCGTTGTGTACGGTAAAAGTAACGGTTGTTATTAACGGACTAATAAAGTGTTAGAGTAATTCAAAATCGATTTAACGGCTCTTATTTATTTTAAAATAATTAATCCAGCGAACCCTAAGCTCGCTACAATTGGTGTCAGAAGTGGGATTAATTATTGGTGAAATAAATAAGTCTGTGGAAGTGTATTGTGACGATGGCAGATCGACATTCGGAGAAGAGTTCGCCACTGTTAGACATTTCGGAGATGTTCCGGATGATGATGACAAAATTCGACGCCCAAAATTCAAAATTCGACGCCGTAAATTCAAAATTGGACGCGCAAGCTGCAGATGTCAATGCAAAGTTGGATGCCCAAACACAATGGATGAAATGTAATTTCCAACACTTTAAGGACGAAATTCGAAACGAAGTAGAAAATCTAGATCTAAAAAACGAAACTGAATTCAAGAAAGTCACCGATGAAATAATACGAATCGAAAAGAGACTTGATTGTGTTGAGAGAAATAAGACATCGCCAGGCAATCAACATGACTACAAAGATACAAGGATGCAACCGCCAACCTTCGATGGAACGGGACCCTTCTCCGTATTTATACGTCAGTTTGACGCCGCGGCCAATTATAATAAGTGGTCGGATGAGCAAAAGTCAACATCACTAATCCTGTCACTCCGCGGGGCGGCTGCAGAATTGCTACAAACCATACCAGCAGAGAAGCAAACAGATTTCCAAGCGATAAGAGACGGCCTTGAAGCTAGGTATGGCGACAACCACATGCAGCAGGTCTACCGCATGCAACTGCGGAGCAGAACGCAGAAACCGGGAGAAAATCTTCAACAGTTGCAGGCAGACATTGAGCGATTGGCAAACTTGGCTTATACAAATATGACTAAAGAATTTCTGAACGAGGTAGCAATGGATGCATTTATAAACGCACTCCAAGATCGGGACTTGCAACAGGCCGTTCGTTTGGCAGGAAAGAAGACGACTAATGAAATACTGGCGTTCGCATTGGCATATGAATCTGCTAAACTGACTACCAGGAGTACATATAGAGTTCGAGAAACGTCCGTCCAAGAATGTTCCTGCCAAAGAATCGGGCATGTACAACGGAGAACCCCGAGAACTGACATGAAGTGTTGGACATGCGGCGAAGTCGGCCACATCTCTGTTGACTGTAGGAAACGTCGACGAATGAATGAAACATCGAGTAAGAATTGTTGTTCATGCGCTTGTCATAAGAGGAGACTATCAACGGAACAATCTGAGGTGAAGAAGCACATTGTACCTGTCAGAGTACTAAATGCGTCGGAAGAGCCGGTCGCAATAAGAAAAGGAGATTTAACCGCAGAATGTGAACCCGTATCAATGATAAGCTCAATTCAGCAAGGGAAGGTGCATAATAACGCTGATGCTCTATCAAGAAGACGATGTAAGCCAGATTTTACACATTGTCATAAAGCGGAAGAGAAAGAAGAGGCGTACGACCTGCGAAATGTACAAGTAGAAGTACTAGGTGGGTGGACGAATGAGGCAATACGCGCAGCTCAACTTCAGGATGAAGATATGTCGCTAATTCTGGAATACAAAGAAAAGAACGAGCGGCCAACTTGGAACAATATTTCCGACAAGAGTGGAACATTTAAGGCATATTGGGCACAATGGAATTCCTTGCTAGTGGAAGATGGTATTCTTAAGCGTAAATGGGAAGCCGCGGACGGAAAATCCCATCGAATGCAAATTCTAGTCCCACCATCAAAAGTGAAAGATGTTCTAACAGAAATGCACGACGGGGCCTCCGGTGGACATTTGGGAGTTAATAAGACACTTTCAAAATTACGATCTCGTTTCTACTGGCTTCACATGAGAGATGACGTCGAGTCTTGGTGTAGGAAGTGCACAACTTGCACTGCGACCAAGGGACCAACGGCAAAACCAAGGAGCGCTATGAAGCAGTACAACGTGGGTGCCCCTTTCGAGCGAATTGCGATTGATATCTCAGGACCATTCCCAAAAACAAACGACAACAACAAATACATGTTAGTTATCATGGATTACTTCAGCAAGTGGGTAGAAGTCCTTCCAATTCCAAACCAAGAAGCAACAACCGTCATTGAGCAGCTAATCAATAATTGGATCAGCAGATATGGAGTTCCCTGTGAGCTTCATTCTGATCAAGGCCGAAATTTCGAATCACAGATATTTCAAGGCATCTGTGCAGCACTGGGCGTAAGGAAAACCAGGACCACACCCTTACATCCGCAGTCAGACGGAATGGTCGAAAGGTTCAACCGAACAATAAAAGAGCATTTATCGAAGGTCGTTAGTGATCACCAACGAGATTGGGACAAATATGTACAAACCTTTCTCATGAGCTATAGATCGGCTAATCACGATACGACGGGCCATTCTCCAGCAAAAATTATATTTGGACGGGAGATACGATTACCAGCCGATCTGCGATTCGGAATACCTCCAGACGCCATAGACAAGACCGAAGACTACGTAGCCGAATGGAGAAATCGCCTCGATGAGATTCATCATTTGGTTCGAAAGCAAATCAAGGTATCCAGTGACAGGATGAAAACAAGGTACGACGTTCGAGCCAACGCATCCGGATTTAATGCAGGCGATAACGTATGGCTTTATAACCCTCATCGGCAAAAAGGAAGGTCTCCGAAGTTGCAGCAACATTGGGAAGGACCGTATAAGATTCTCACAAGAATTAACGACGTTGTCTATAGGATTCAGCGACGACCGAACGCCAAGATGAAAGTGGTACATCGTGACCGACTGGCGACTTTTGTTAACCCAGGAGATCAGTGAACTCAGTTCGGGACGAACTAATCTAGGCGGAGGGTAGTGTGACGCATATGACAATCAGTACTGGAATCTTCGAGAAAGTCCGAAACAAAGTACTAGATTATTTTAGGAAGTACTGGAAAACTGGAATAGAACATTCAAGACTATGGAACGGACGGAAACGACACACCAAATCAGAATGAGGAAAAACGGTATAAATACGTCGCACGCAGAGCGGAAGTTAAGTTAGAGATACGTAAGGAAGTGAAACAAGCGATTGCTGATGAGTATGAAGTAGAAAGTAATAAGTCTCGAGTGAGAAGCAAGCGATAAGTAAGAAGTAAAATACGCGATAAGTACGGAAGCGATAATAAAGAAATCGTTGTGTACGGTAAAAGTAACGGTTGTTATTAACGGACTAATAAAGTGTTAGAGTAATTCAAAATCGATTTAACGGCTCTTATTTATTTTAAAATAATTAATCCAGCGAACCCTAAGCTCGCTACAATATGTTGATAAGCCCATGAAATTTTTTCAAAGAAAATTGGATGAGCTTAATAATCAAAAGCAAACGTTCAAAAAAATACTTTCTGTAACACCAAATGCATTATTGGCTTCGTACCATGTCTCTTACCGAATCGCAAAATGTAAGAAACCACATACAATAGGAGAAAATCTAATTTTACCAGCAGCTATTGATATGGTTCGAATAATGTTCGGCGAATCATATGCAAAACAGTTGCGACAAATTCCGCTTGCTGATAATACAATCGGAAGAAAAATCAATGATATATCTGAAGATATTTGCGATCAATTAGTTTCTCGGCTGCGTACTTTGAAATTCGCCATACAAGTAGATGAGGCAACTGATATAGCTAAAGATGCCCATTTAATTACATATGTTCGATATGTTGTGGAAAATAATATATTAGAAGACATGTTATTTTGCAAATCCATTCCCGGAAAGACCACATCCATTGAAATTTTTAATATAATGGACAGTTTTTTTGAAGAAAACGACATAACGTGGAATAATTGCATTGGACTGTGTACTGACGGAGCTCACTCAATGTCCGGACACAAAGCAGGTCTTCAAGCATTAGTTAAAAAGAAAGCACCGCATGCTATCTGGACGCACTGTATGCTTCACAGAGCACCTCTAGTGCCAAAAAATATGAGCGAGGGACTTAACAACATTTTTACAAAAGTTATAAAAATTATAACCTACATTAAGAACAGTCCTTTGAGATCTAGGCTGTTTGCAAAGTTGTGTGTAGATATGGAAGCTAATTATACCTCACTTCTGTATTATTGTGAAATTCGCTGGCTATCTCGTGCAAAAGTGATTCAAAGGGTATTTGAACTAAAAGAAGATATAGCAACCTTTCTCGAAGAAAATCACCATGAAGAGGCACATTTGTGGACGAACGATAATTTCCTTGTTAAACTTGCCTATCTGGTTGAAATTTTTGGAAAATTGAGCAATTTGAATAAATCAAAGCAGGGATCGCAAATGCATCCACTTGTTCAAAAAGACAAAGTAAAAGCTTTCATTAAAAGTTGAAGTTATGGAAGTCAAATTTACAAAAGAATGAGTTGGATATGTTTTCACTGTCAAAAGATTTTTGGGCCACAACCAATATTGAAACAAGTAAGAATCTTTTTATTGAACACTTGGATGGTTTAGTGCTGCATTTTTCAAATTATTTTAAAGATCTTGATTTCTCAAAGTTTTTGTGGGTATAGAATCCATTTATCGACAATGAAGATGACAAATTTGAGCTGACACCCATTGAAAGGAAAAACTGATAGAATTATCATGCGATAGCCTACTAAAACAAAAGTTTCAAAATAAAACCTTAAATCATTTTGGATGAATGTTAGCGGAGAGTATGAATCTTTCTATTGCAAAGCAATGCAAGTGCTTCTGTGGCGGTTCCACTACTTACCTTTTCAATCACCCCAATAACTTCCTCCCAAAGCTCAAGAAATCTCATAGTTTTTTATGCAATCGCATTAGCACCCTCAAGCATTCCTCCCATCAAGGGCATTCACGCATTTAATGCGTTATTCAATTTCCCTGAAAGCAATCGGTACACCATTCTCGCATGCATCAAGGCATCTCGGCATTTTTCTAAAAAGGCAAACATTTCGTTGGCCGTACTAGGTAAACGCAATAAACTATGGAAACAATCAACGGCACCCTGCCTGCCTACGTTTTCTGTCTCACACGTGCGCGGCAGATTTTCCTAGTTTTTATGTATCCACGGCGGTTTTTATCCAACCAACAAAGCATATTGCAACTCGTGCCTAGCTGCCAAGAACCGAATTCTCTAGTAGTGTAAATATTCACACTGGAATCTGACCCTTGAGTTGCCATAGACGCCATATACAATCGGCATAGATGATATACACAACCGTCATTGTGTAACCATCTAAATTGCTTCTCAATGACTTGCAACTATTGATTCAGCTGCAAGCACTTCTCTCAGAAATGCTCTTTTGTTTGAATCTCCAAACAATCACCAAGTTCGCGCTTAGCCACCGGATTCGAATTCAATAGCATAAACAAATGCAAATAAAGAATCCGTTTCTTACAACGACCAAAGATACGATATACAAATTGTATTATGTATCCCAAACCTATTAGCACCTAATGAGTGGCAGCGTATTTATTTAGTTGAACCCTCATTACAGAACGACACCTTAGGTCGCTTCTCCATTTGTTCTTTTTCCCTTGTTTTAGGTTTCGTTTATCCTTTGCCGAAACGCATCGATAAATACTATGATCTACACGATCACACATACACATACATTACCAAGTCCTTCTTCCTTGTTTTCATCACGAGAGAAACACTTTCTCTCCGAAGAAACTCACCCCAGTTGCGAAGTGACTCTGCATTGAGCAGAGCAACGCGGAGTCTCATTTCAACCACCAACGATCGCACATCGCTGGTTCGCAGTTCCCCCTTAGTAGAGTGAGCATGGGGTGCGTACCGGAGTGCACCCCAGAGTCAAGGTCGGACACAGACAATTACGTGATCCTTGAAACTGTGCAACTTGATTTAACAATAGTTTTGTGAAAACTAATAAACCATTTGTAAATTGCATTAACTGTTCGAGTGTCAAAATTTAGTGGTAAATCAAAATAAACAACATTCATACGAAACAATACCACCGTGCGTTTTATTTCTTGCTTGGTAACCGATTGTCCGAGGTATTCCGTGGAGTTTCTTTTCTCATTGTATTGAACAATGAACTTTCGATCGTTGGAAAATAGGTGGAGTATTTCATGGCCGTGGGGGGATGGGTGCGAACATACAGGGCAAAGTCTCTGATTGCCTTCAACCCGGCGAAAGCCAGGACGATCCTTGTCCCTGTTCAATCCAAGTTGACATGCAGCCTCCACGTGACACCCCTGGATAGCTACTTTGACACCCGCCAAGTAGTGAACCAATGCATGCAGCGACATCCTGAGAAAGGTTGGCGCAAGGCTAATAACCAGGCCCGTAAAAATGAATTATTATGGCAAATTTAACAAGCCTCGGATATGGACCGGATACACGACGACGACCACGGAAACGAAAACGGCTAAATGATTTAAGGATTTTTTTATGGAACATACGCTCACTATACAGAGCTCGAGCTGCACAGCAACTAGCCGATGCCCTGTCCGAATATAAGGCTGACATAACAGCATTACAAGAAAAAAGATGGACGGGGAGTGGTGTTTTTCAAAGAAAAGAGTATGACATTTATTACAGCTGTCACGCAAAACACCATGTGCTCGGGGTAGGCTTTCTAGTCAGCCAAAAACTGAAGCCTGCCATCATCGGCTTTAATGCAATAAATGAAAGGCTATGCACTCTTCGCGTGCGAGGCAAATTTAAGAACATATACCTCATAAACGTTCACGGACCTACAGAGGAGTCCCCTGACGACGAAAAAGAAGAATACTATGAGAACGTCGAACGGGCCCTCAATGCCTGCCCAAGATACGATGTGAAAATCGTTCTTGGGGATTTGAATGCGAAAATAGGTCGGGAGCCGGTTTTCAGGCACTACGCAGGTTCCCATAGTTTGCATGAGAACACTAATGACAATGGACTACGAGTCATCGAACTGGCAGCATCGAAAAACTTGGTCGTTGCGAGTACCAGGTTTCCGCGTAAAGATATCCACAACGCCACCTGGGTATCACCTGATGGAGCCACTCGCAACCAAATTGACCACGTGTTGATAGATCGCCGCCACTCTTCGAGCCTGATGACGGTACGAACGTACCGAGGTGCCAACGTCGACTCGGATCACTATCTTGTTGGTACAGTTTTCCGAGCGCGGATTGCCTTACGGAGACGTATTGCATCCACGGATCAGATTCGAATCAACACGGCTGCCTTACGCAATGAGAACACCAGCAACACCTTTGGTCGTGCGTTAAGAATCGCCCTCGAAGAGCTCGACGGAGGAAGAGTAAGTCCTGGGGCCAGAATGCCGAGCGTAGAAGAGAAATGGACACGCCTTAAGAATACTGTCATTAGTACTGGCAACTCCATCTTAGGCAGTAGTCGTAGAGATCGGAACGACTGGTTTGATGATGAGTGCAAACTAGCGACTTTACGTAAGAATGCTGCATACCGGGCAATGCAGCAGTCTCATAGGACGCGAGTATGCGAGCAGAAATACAAAGAGCTCAGAAGAACTGAAAAAAGACTTCACAGACAAAAGAAAAGTGCCTGGGAAAAAAACCTTGTCTGTGAAATAGAGAAAAGTAGAGAGCGAGGTCCGCACCAGGCGCGGAAGTTCTACCAAATAATCCGCAGTATGACGCGGTACACACCACGCTGCACTTACTGCAAGGATAAAGAGGGTAATCTGATCACCGATCCTGAAGGCATTCTGGAGCGATGGGAAGTGCACTTTAATGAATTGCTAAATGGTCAGCTCACAGAAGAATTGGAGGCTCCACCAATGCAAGACCAGGACCAAATGCTGCCGCCGCCAAGCATTGAGGAAACACTAAAAGCCATTAGACAGCTAAAATCGAATAAAGCCCCTGGAGCTGATGGCATACCAGCTGAGCTGATCAAACAAGGAGGGACAGCGTTACATCACGCAATTCACGAGATCGTGGTGCACGTATGGGAGCAAGAGGAGATGCCGGAAGATTGGCGTCGTGGTATAATTTGCCCCATACATAAGAAGGGAGATATCACACTGTGCAGCAACTATAGGGGTATAGCATTGCTGAGTACCGCCTATAAGATACTCTCCACTATCCTACAAGACCGGATATCCCCATACGCTAAAGCCATCATTGGTCAATATCAGTGTGGCTTCATCCCAGGCAAATCAGCAATTGATCAGATATTCACCCTTAGGCAGGCGATGGAAAAATGTCTGGAATTTAAGATTCCGCTATATCATCTGTTTATAGACTTCAAGGCCGCCTACGACAGCATAGCCAGGGTAGAACTATATAATGCCATGAGAGAATTCGGCATTCCAAATAAATTGATACGACTTTGTAGGTTGACCATGACCAACGTAACTAGTCAAGTAAAAGTAGCGGGATTGCTGTCCAAACCAATAAACATCTATAATGGACTCCGACAAGGGGACGGTCTGGCCTGCCTCCTCTTCAACCTGGCGTTGGAGAAAGCAATCCGTGACTCTGGCGTTACAACAAGAGGGACTATTGTCACCAAGTCCAGCCAGATACTTGCCTACGCAGATGACATCGACATCATCGGTAGAACCGAATCGGCGGTACAGGAATCCTTCACCCAGATCGAGCAGGCGGCACAAAAACTGGGACTGCACATTAATGAGGGAAAAACCAAGTACATGGTGGCAACTTCTGCGAAGAGAAGAACTAACGTTGGTCAAACTATCAGGGTAGTGGAGCACGAATTTGAAGTAGTGCAATCCTTTAACTACCTTGGGTCAAAGGTATCAGCCGATAAAAATATGGAAGAAGAAATACGCGAACGGCTGATTAAATCCAACAAAGCCTACTATGGTCTATCAAGGCTCTTTAAATCCCGAAATTTATGCAGAACATCCAAGCTACTACTGTACAAGACCATGGTCTTACCAGTACTCATGTATGGATCCGAGACCTGGGTGCTTAATAAAAGGCACTCTGAACTCTTGGCCGCGTTCGAGAGAAAGGTCTTAAGGAGAATTGTTGGCCCCGTATCTGAGGGAGGACGATTCCGGAGACGCTACAACCATGAGTTGTACGCAATCTACCTTGAAGCTCATATTGGAAAAATAAATAAGGCCAAGACCGGATCACGGTTGTGGTGCCGATGATGATGATGATGATTTCATGACCGTGACAATGAGTTAAAAGTGCATCTCACACATGAACATGATAGGAAATCTTTGTGAACCTGTGCCAAAGCCGGCACATGACGAAGACATTTCCTACACTTCTACCGTTTGTAACGTCGTATTTATGCGAAACGGGTTTTTCGGCACTGGCTGCAATGAAAACCAAATATCGAGCCAGGTTAGTAGTCGAAAAAGAGATACGAGTGGCACTCTACACATTGCCCCCAAGATTTGATAAACTTTGTGCCAATAAACAACAACAACCCTCGCATTAAATTTTTATGCGATAGATGTAGTTGGTTTAAATGTTTAAAAATGATTTTATATAAAAATAAATATACACATGTGTATGTTAAATAAATATACACATGTGTATGTTATAGCTAAACCTTGTTATTATTCTGTTGATTGTAGTTTTCAGTTTATTTTTCTAATAAAGTTTTTATTATTTAAAACGTGTCTATATTATTTAATCTATTAAAACAATAAAAGGTAGGGGGGGCACGGAAAACAAAATTTTTTTCGGGGAGGCGTGGTAGCATAAAGGTTGGAAACCGCTGCTGTAACATACAACCATTCTCCAACATTCTGCGTTTTAACGAACAACCGAAAAGTGTTACCGCACCCGAGACCACTAACTGACCATATCCCACGCCAACCTACTTCTTTAACCATCAATCCAATTCACATTACATATTTAACTTATTATAATATAAATTAGGTTAAGCTAGAATAAGTTAGAGTTAATTATAAAGTTAAGTATTAGATTAGATTAAATTAAAAAATAAAAATCTTGGTTTTCTGACTTTTTCCAGGAAAACTGTTAATATTAAAACCTATAATACTCGAATAGTTATTCACACATTCAGTTATGTTTGAAAAATGTGTAATGTATGCATGTAAACAATTGTATCACTAGGATTATAAGTTAGCTGTAGTACTTAATGTAAACATTGATTATTGGTCAAATAAACACAATATGTTAAAAAAAAATCAAAAAAGTCATTTCTTAATAACCCTTAAATTTTAGGAATTTCTTTTGGAAAAATACGTACCTATTCACAGATAGTATATGTTTCCGGGTACAAAATTTCCAACAGTGTTAAAGAGCGAAAATCATTGCAAAATGTGTGGCCTCATCCTAGTGATTGGGAGTGTATAAGTAAATGGCTTTGAAAAACATATAACAAATATGCAATGACTTCTTACCCAACCCAATAGCTCAATAGTCTAACAGTCGCAGACTCCTAAAGTTGACTCAACAAGAGAATAAGTAAACAAAAAAATAAATAAAAACCGAAACTGCAAACAATCCAAAAGAGATTTGGAATGTAAAAAGGGGAAAAATCTGCCGGGGAGCAACGGATAAATGAAGATATATTTGGAGAAATTGGTGACCAACGCTACTTCAAGCATGAGAATATCTAATCATCCAGAACGCCACAAAAAGAAAACCGTTTTTAGGCAGTCGAACAGAATCACATTTCTACTGTTGACAACAAAATGTTACTTAAAAATAATTTCAAGTAACTTCAGTTTTAAGTTCTCACGTAAACTTGTTTGATAATAAATAATATCAAAAATGCCAAGTAATAAATAAGCATAGTTCTTAAAATGATCATTCTCTACTCACTCAATTGGGCACAATACGTCTCACACGTCTCCGCCGACTAATTAAACCGAACCCTACAAATTGAAAGGGGGCTCTTCCAGCTTCTGATCGAATAGTTTTACAAATTAACCATGTTACTTTTAAACAGCAATAAACAACTTTCGTGCTACAGACTCAAATTCAATGTAATTCAAATGTTTACATATGTCGGACGAATGTCTCCGAATATTAAAAACGTAAACCAACCACGACACAAGGAAAAAGTCGACTGGCGCTCAATTGCGATCAGAAAGTCAACCGACATCAAATTTCAAGAATCGCATGTTCGCTACATTATGAATTTCGAATCTGTTGCTGATACAGGTATTTGCTGTTTATTTACAAAATTGATATGCATAAAAGAACTTTGTCCGTCGCTGCGAGCTCATGTGGAAGGTGAGTTCTTATCAATGACCCGAATTTCGCGTAGTAAATCCACTTGAGGGAATGAGGAAAGTAGTTGGGAAGCATCGTTGAGAACTAATTGTTATCAATTTATTTGGTTTTTGTGTTGCGCTTTCACAAAGTATATTTCCATTTCAATGGTTGTGGTTGCCCTTTTGAATTAATTTATCTTTATATTACCAAATAATCAGATTGGTACTTCGAACCTCTTGAAAGGTACTGCTATCTAAGTAATACAAACCTTAGTCATACCAATGACTGGCGCTGCAACGTTTATAACCAGTCTTCTGTTGAAACTTGAATTACAAAAATATTATAAATTTCGTTATGATGTGCGCATTTCCGCAAAGTCTCTATATGATGAATTTGGTAACTGCAGCTTGCCATATATTACATACAGCTGCATTGGAAATACAATTGGCTTTCAGGAAAACACTCTGAAGGGATATCTCATATAAGTCTGTTAAACGTAACAACTATTCCGCCCCATCATGAAATTAGGGTCAAACACGAGTTACATTTGCCAAGCACTTAATTTTTTACAATATGGTACAATAGTTATTGAAGAGTATGGTATACATCACAATGGTCTTCCACTAAAAGTTCTTTGCAGAAAAAGATTTCCATAAATAGAGACCTGTAACATCTTAACGTTGTATAGTCCGTTTCTAAAACGATGCGAACATTAGAGCCCGTAGTTGGTGGCGTAATCACCAGGGATTTCTTCAAGACTATCGATGAAATCCCGCATACATTACTTGCTTTCACACTAGAAGCCGCATTTTACATCGTGGCTTAATTCGTTTAAGAAAACCGTCTGAACTAAAAACAATTTGGTGTCCAGTTTCCTGATAGATTTGTGGGTCAATCTGTGATGTCCCAGGAATTCATTTTTGACATTCAAAGGGAACTGGCGTGTCTGTCTTTGCGTAAATTCCCTCAACAGAAATCACGCGGAGGTTTGTAAACAGACAATGCCCAAAGACTATGTCTTGTACATTCTCGGTGAAGGGTAATATGAACCGTTTATTTTGAAATTGGAGCAAGACGATTTTTGAAAAAAAAATGGAGATGATGGTACTGTTGCGGAGTCACAAACAAATGTACTGGAGATATCTAGTACGTTCAGGTTTGCCTGCCATGTGTCACCTGTCACCCGCCAGCAGAAACGCGTCGGTGACAGAAAAGGGACGCCACTTAAGCGTCACAATTTAAAATCACTTTCAACCGTCCGTTATCCTGGGCAGGTGCAAACCTCGATCCTCTCTACTTTATATTCACCCGTTCGCTCGGAGTCAGCAGCTCACGTTTTTCCAACGGTCCGTTTTTCCTGGGCAGACGCCAACTTCGATCATCTCTACTTTGGGTTTACCCGCTAGCTTGGCGTCAACATCTCACTTTTTTTCAACGGTCCGTTTTTCCTGGGCAGACGCAAACATCGATCCTCTCTACTTTGGACTCACCCGCTCAGTCGACGTCAGCTTCTCACCTTTTTTCAACGGTCCATTTTTCCTGGGCAGACGCAAACCTCAATCCTCTCTACTTTGGATATTCACCCGCTCGCTCGGAGTCAGCATCTCACCTTTTTGAACGGTTCGCTTCTGGACGCCACTACTCGACGACCATTGCTCTCGAACTGCACGGACGCTCTACGACCACAACTTCCTTGGACACACGCTGGACAACCTCACCTCTCATTTGGACGCTCCGAACCACGGACTCTTGCTTCTCTCCTGAAGCGCCGCAACAGGTAGTTATAGGTAAAACTTGTTATAATCTTTTTGTGCGTAAACAATTTATAGTAAAAAAATTCAGATTCTAGTATTCTAGAGATGGGAGGTTTAGCCCTTAACAGTTTGAAAATATGTTTGGTGCAAATCCATCTTAGATTGAAATTATTTTTCCCCGAATATATGACGCTAAAATTTAGCTCCTGTTGCTGTTTGGTGAAATGAATGGAGCCGTTTGATACAATGTCTGAAATCTAGGGTGTTTCCATCTATCTATCTTTGATATTGAATAACGGCATAACACCTGTAGTAGTCGCTTTCGCCCATCTGGTCCTGACTTCCATCCTTTTCTGAGGCGGTATTGGTTTTCTGTGACAGGCCATTTCAATGTAACGCGAATTTCGCATTGATCTTTGTAACATTCGCGGTTTAAGATGCAATTTCTCCTCTGTGTCTGCCCGGGTCTGTAACGAGAAATCAGCAATCCTTGTACTTGGCGAGACCCAATTAATTACTGATGCAGAAATTTCTGATTTTACTATACCCGGTTATGACTTAGTGTCTTTGATCTTTCCGCATCGTGGTCTAGTCACATAGATATGAAGTGATATTGTATATCAGCTTCTGCCACAATATGGACTCTGCTCCAATCCAGAATTTAATTGGTCGTGGCTAAAACTTCACTTCCGTGAGCATATCATACATTATTGCTTTCTTAACAGAAGCACAAACTTGGATAAAAACGCATCCTTTAACGAATTTGGTGCTCTATCTGATTCTATCGATAAGATGTTAACTGACTTTTTTGGGAAGTTAAATTGGTCGTTTTTTTTTCCTCAATAACGATGTTGACTCTATAGCGGACACGTTGACAGGCACGATTCTGCTTGGCATGCGAACTTTTATTCCACACAGAGTAAAGAATATCAAACCCAAGAGAAATATGTGGTTCGATTCCGGGGGCAGAGGAGCCATTAGGGCTAAAGAGTTGGGCTTCCGGTTGTATAAATTACACAGTACTGAGGAAAATCGGAAAAGATTCAGTTGAGATAGAAACGACTACAATGCGCATATTCAACGCACAAAGTTCTCACATGACCAGAGAGTGAGAAAAAAATACCACACTTTCCCACAGATAGTCGAAACTTCTGGGCATTCGTGAAGATCAGCTAAAACTCGGACATCTCATCCATTCCTTCGCTAATAGGCGATGACCAACCAGTCACTAGTGCAATAGAGAAAGCCAATCTACGAGGGTGGCTGAAAAGTTTCCGACCTAACAAAGATACAAGACATTTTTTCTTAAAATGTATTTTTATTTTTCTACATAGTCTCCTTGTAACTCTACACACTTCTCCCAACGATGCTCCCATCTCTCTAACCCGTCCAAATAGCACTCAGCGTTTTTATCTGCAAAATAACTGTTCACGAAGGTAGTTGCCTCCTCATTTGACCAAAATATCTGTCCTCCGAGCGCAATTTTTAGGTTAGGGAACAAAAAGGAGCCGCTTGGGGTCCTATCGTTGCCTATTCGAGCCACATCTCCGGCCCATCTTAATCTTGGAGACATGATTACTCTCACTATTGTAGGTTTGCGGTATAGCTCTTCCAATTCGTGGTTGTGGAGTTTCCTCCATTGTCCTGCCCTCTCGTCATATTTACCTCCAAAGATACCCCTTAAAACTTTATTCTCGAATACGTGGAATTTGTTTTCTTCCCGTTTTGTAAGAGCCCATGTTTCGCGTCCGTACAGAACAATCGGCATGATTATGGTTCTATAAACACGGAGCTTTATGTTACGTGATAGCAGTTTAGATTTCAGCAGTTTACTGACTGCGTGCCAACTAGCGTTGCCCGAGTGCAGTCTTTCATTCATTTCCTTGGACATTTCGTTACTGGACGTCAGTATCGTTCCCAAATATTTAAATTCTTTAACTTTTACAAATATCTTGCCTCTGACATTTATATGTGTTCCCTGAAGTCCACCTGCACTCGCCGTAATCATGTATTTTGTTTTGTCTTCATTTATTTCTAGGCCCACCTCTTCTGCCGCTTGCATGATGATTTCACAGTTTTTACTTACAGTTTCTAGATTATCGCCCAGAACGGCGATGTCATCACCATATGTAAGCACTTGTGTGACCCCGTTCAGGGATGATTCGGCTATGTTGTCGTCTTGTACCATTCTGATGACATACTCGACCACAAGGTTAAAAAGACATGGTAAGAGGTCATCCCCTTATTTTAGTCCATCCCGGATTTCAAAATGTTTCGGCGTATTTTTTCGGGATTCCTAGCTCAACTACAATATGGTAGAGTCTTTGCCTTGCAACTGAGTCGGAGGCTTTTTTGAAGTCAACGAACAGTTGGTGAACCGTCTCCCCGTATTCCCACTTATTTTCCAGCAATTACGTTACTGTGAACTTTTGGTCGGTCGTTGACCGGTTCCAACGGAATCCGCACTGGTAGTCTCCCAGTATTTCTTCTGCGTATGGTATGATTCTCTTCAGTATGACATTTTTTAGTATTTCATATGTGGTTGGCGGCAATGCTATTCCTCTGTAGTTTTCGCAGTCATATCTGTCACCGATTTTTGAAAATGGGGATGACTATTGAGGTTTTCCATTCTTCCGGAATGACTTCCTTATACCACATTGTTTTAATCAGTGGCTGGATCTTTCCAGCAGTTGCCTCTCCTCCATGCTTCATAAGCTCTGCCGGTAGGCAGTCGACTCCGGGAGCCTAGTTGTTTTTCAATCGATTTATTGCGACTACGACTTTGTTGGCAGACGGCGCTGGGATCTGAGGCGAGGCTGTATGTATGTCTGGTGTGTTTATTTGTAGTTGATGGATGAGCGCGTTGAGCAGGTTTTCAAAGTAGTGCTTCCGTCTTGTCACGATATTGTTTGTTTCTGTAACCAGACAGCCGTTTGCGTCTCGAATTATTTTGGCTCTCCACCGGTAGCCATTTCTAACTGAGTTTATGCCGGCATACATACCTCTGATGTTCTTGGCTCTGGCATTTTCTAGGATTTTTTTTTGATTCGAGCCTTCTCCCATTTGCGTTTTTTTGCGTTTGACGAGTCTCATTGTCTCTTTCCGAATCGTCGCGTATCTTTCTGTATTGACTTCATCATATCTTTGTAAGTGGGTCACTCTGAGGCGTTTACGTTCCTCGACCCTCGCCCTGCACTCATCGTCAAAGCAAGGTTTGGACTTAATTATTTTCTTAAATCCGAATACCTTTTGCGCTGTTTGTTTGATTGTGTCTCTGATCGATGTCCATTTAATGCCCACACTATTGGCTTCCTCTTCCTCACTGCTCCCATTCTCTAGGATGCTAAATCTATTCGTTAGTTCGGCTTGATATTCAGCCCATTTTCGCAGGTCTTTTAGTTTATCGACGTCGAACTTTTTCCTCGTCTCCCGTGACTGTCCATGCGGGTTTGCTGCGAGCCGACTCCTGAATTTACCCATCACTAGAAGATGATCGGAGTCGCAGCCCGCTCCTCTATATGATCTTACGTCAAGGATCTTCGAGTGGTGTCTTCTGTCTATGAGGAAGTGGTCTATTTGGTGACACGTCACGTCGTCGGGTGATATCCATGTGGCTTTATGGATTTGCTTGTGCTTGAAAATCGTGCTTTTCACTACCAGATCTTTTGACGCTACGAGCGTAATAATACAGATTCCATTATCATTTGAAACATCGTGTAGGCTTTCTTTACCTATAGTTGGTTGGAAAATATGTTCCATTCCAATTTTTGCATTGAGGTCCCCGAGGAGGATTTTAACATCGAATAATGAGATGCCATCAAATACTTCTACTAGGGTCTCGTAGAATGTGTCTTTCGTTTCTTCGTCCGTAGATTCTGTTGGGGGGTATACATTTATAAATACATAATTGTACCACGGTCCCTGTATTTTTAGCACCGACATTCTGTCATTAATAAATTTTACATCTTTTACATGGGGTGTAATCTTCTTGCTTATAATGAAGCCGGTTCGAAAGTTATGTGTGTCGGTACCTCCACACACGAGTGTAAACCCGTTGGTTTCGATTACTAGATGTGGGAGTCGGTCTCCTCGAAGAGCGACGATGTCCATTTTATATTGTTTTGCGTTTTAACGGCCGTCTGTATCTCGCCTGGTTTATATAACGTTCGAACATTCCACGTGCCGACGCGTATATCCCGCTTTTTCCGTTTTCCCCTAAGTCTTCTTTTTGCCGAGCCAGTGTTTTCTTGATGTTTTGTTCCCTTGTGGTAGTGTCGGCTCATCACACCTAAGCCTACCGGGTTTTTCGTGGGATTGTTTTGTGTGTATTGATTATTCATTTTTGTTTTCACGATTTATGGGGTTTCAAATAGTCCGCCATATCAAAGCCCCGCTTTCATATGGTAAGGTCTGCTTACTGCTCTAATTCGACCCGGTGTCAGAGAGACGCCGTTATAATACAGCCGTTATACCCCTGGCTGCAAAACCATCCAATGGGCGTCGTGACGCCTAACACCCTGAATTAGAGGTGGTAGATCTTTGTGTGTTACTCCTCGCTAACCTGCCTGACATGAGGGACCGTATTGGAAGCATATGCTTCCGTCAGCATGGCCTGAGTGATTAATTGTAGTTTAAGCCCCCGCACCACGTCAACGTTTCTACCTAGCGGGGGACATTAAGATGAATAAATAAAGAGAATATTCTTATACACATTGTATATATTCAATTTAAACCACAACACCGAGGTCGAATGTGTAAATGGATTGGTATATGGAGCAAGTTGGGTTTTGGTCGTGAATTGAAAGAGATCGATGTTAACATTAACAGAAGATTAAATCGCTATTCCAATTAATTGTACTAAAAAAAATTACAATAGAATTGTGAAAAAAATAAAAATAAAATAAACATACAATTAAACGTTCTAACCAAGTTGTACGTGGTTTTCTCTTTTCTTTTTTTTTTTGCGACCCGGTGACCCCACGAACCTAACTCATACACGACGACCAAAGCACAGATTATCAGACGTCAAAGACATAATCTGCGTGTACTACCACACCTAAGACCGACCGATCTCGTGTGATTTCATTCCTAACGTCACTTGAGGTAGTCAGAGGACGCATGTGCTAATCCTGTAGAGACTAGCCGTAGATGATTTGGGTCATTCAAGGATCACCCACAGTTACTTGCTGGAACAAAAGGACACCTCGCTTTGTGTAATATCTGTGTTATGAACAAGTATTTACCATTCCGCACCTATCCAATCAATTGTGATTCAGCAAAAACTTTAACTAGTCATTTTATTAACAACAAATCAATGATTGAAAATTTGAAAGATCCATCAATTTTTTTTTTTTTTACACAAACGCGCGCACAATAGGGGATTTTGGAGTACCCTTAAGTGTCAGAGCACAGTGCGAGCGGAAATAGAGGAAGTGGGTAAGGAAAGGAGGTATCGATGCACATTGGTCTTAAATGTCTGGACATTACAACGATGAGGAAACACATCATCAGGTAGAGTATTCCACATTCGTGTGGTTCGGCTCTATGTTTGTTTGTGCGCGTGAAGGACTTTCAACGTGAACTGATGCGCATTCTCAGATTGACGGGTATCGCGAGAAAATGTCTGTGGAGGCGGAACACATTTAGCAAATTCTGTTGAGCAACGACCGTGATGATACATATAGAAAAGAGATAGGCATGATACTGTGACGCATATGACAATCAGTATATCTGACAATCAGAATATTCTAGAAAGTACTGGAAAACTGGAGACTAGGAGCAATAGAAAATTCGAGGCTACGAAACGGACAGAAACGAAACACCAAATCAGAATGAGGAAAAACGGTATAAATACGTCCCACGCAGATCGGGAAGTAAGAAGTGAGAAGTAAGCAGTAAAAGACGCGATAAGTACGGAAGCGATAAGTCAAGAAATCGTTAAGTGTACGGTAAAAGTAACGGTTGTTATTAACGGACTAATAAAGTGTTACATTAATTCAAAATCGATTTAACGGTTCTTATTTATTAAAAATAATTAATCCAGCGAATCCTAAGCTCGCAACAATTGATGTCAGAAGTTGGATTAATTATTGGTGAAGTAAATAAGTGTGTGAAAGTGTGTTGTGACGATGTCAGATCGACATTTGGAGGATCTTCGCGTTCCTGAGTTGAAGAAGGAACTTCAGGACCGGAATCTGGATAGCAGAGGACAGAAGCAAATTCTTCTTGGAGAAGAAATAGCGAGTCAAGAGGGTGCCAATGTAACTGAGAAGAGTTCGCCACAGTTGGACATTTCGGAGATGTTCAGGATGATGATGACAAAAATGGACGCCCAAAATTCAAAATTCAATGCACAAGCTGCAGATCTGAGTGCGAAACTGGATGCCCAAACGCAGTGGATGAAATGTAATTTTCAACACTTTGAGGAAGAAATTCAGTCAAAAATTCGAAACGAAGATAAAATCTGGATCTAAAAAACGAAGCTGAATTTAAGGAAGTCACCGATGGAATAGCGCGAATCGAAAAGAGACTTGAGTGTGTTAAGAGGAAAAAGACATCGCCTAGCAATCTACATGACCACAAAGATACAAAGATGCAACCGCCAACCTTCGATGGAACGGGACCCTTCTCCGTATTTATTCGTCAGTTTGACGCCGCGGCCAATTATAATAAGTGGTCGGATGAGCAAAAGTCAACATCACTAATTTTG
The DNA here is from genome assembly GCA_963931805.1 of Microdon myrmicae. NCBI lineage: Eukaryota > Metazoa > Arthropoda > Insecta > Diptera > Syrphidae > Microdon > Microdon myrmicae. Next base: position 227,125,166 of record OZ007497.1, read on the forward strand.
TCACTCCGCAGGGCGGCTGCAGAATTGCTATAAACCATACCAGCGGAGAAGCAAACAGATTTCCAAGCGGTAGGAGACGGCCTTGAAGCTAGGTATGGAGACAACCACATGCAGCAGGTCTACCGCATGCAACTGCGGAGCAGAACGCAGATACCTGGAGAAAATATTCAACAGTTGCAGGCAGAAATTGAGCGATTGGCAAACTTGTCTTATTCAAATATCACTAAGGAATTTCTGAACTATGTAGCAATGGATGCATTTATAAATGCACTCCAAGACCGGGACTTGCAACAAGTCGTTCGTTTGGCAGGAAAGAAGACGACTAATGAAATACTGGCGTTCGCATTGGCATATGAATCTGCTAAAGTGGTTACCAGGAGTACATATAGAGTCCAAGAAACGTCCGTCCAGGAATGGTCCTGCCAAAGAATCGGGCATGTACAACGGAGAACCCCGAGAACTGACATGAAGTGTTGGACATGCGGCGAAGTCGGCCACATCTCTGTTGACTGTAGGAAACGTCGACGAATGAATGAAACATCAAGTGAGAATTGTTGTTCATGCACTAATCATAAGAGGAGACTATCAACGGACCAACCTGAGGTGAAGAATCACATTGTACCTGTCAGAGTACTAAAGGAGTCCGAGGAGTCGGTCGCAATAAGAAAAGGAGAGTTAACCGCAGAATGTGCACCCGTATCAATGATGAACTCAATTCAGCAAGAGAAGGTGCATAATAACGCTGATGCTGATTCTATCCAGAAGTACATGGTCAGCCAGATTGTAAACATTGTCATAGAGTGGAAGAGAAAAAAGAGGCGTACGGCCTGCCAAATGTACAAGTAGAAGTATTAGATGGGTGGACGAGTGATGCTATACGGGCAGCTCAACTTCAGGATGAAGATATGTCGCTAATCCTGGAATACAAAGAAAAGAACGAGCGGCCAACTTGGAACAATATTTCCGACAAGAGTGGAACATTTAAGGCATATTGGACACAATGGAATTCCTTGCTGGTTGAAGATGGAATTCTAAAGCGTAAATGGGAAGCCGTGGACGGAAAATCCCATCGAATGCAGATTCTAGTCCCATCATCAAAAGTGAAGGATGTACTAACAGAAATGCACGACGGGGCCTCCGGTAGACATCTGGGAGTTAATAAGACACTTTCAAAATTACGAACTCGCTTCTATTGGCTTCACATGAGAGATGACGTCGAGTCTTGGTGTAGGAAGTGCACAACTTGCACTGCGACCACAGGACTAGCAGCAAAACCAAGGATCGCTATGAAGCAGTACAACGTGCGAGCGAATTGCGATTGATATCTCAGGACCATTCCCAAAAACAAACGACAACAACAAATACATGTTGGTTATTATGGATGACTTTAGCAAGTGGGTGGAAGTCCGTCCAATTCCAAACCAAGATGCAACAACCGTCATTGAGCAGCTTATCAATAATTGGATCAGCAGATATGGAGTTCTCTGTGAGCTTCATTCCGATCAAGGCCGAAACTTCGAATCACAGATATTTCAAGGCATCTGTGTGGCACTGGGCGTAAGGAAAACCAGAACCACACCCTTACATCCGCAGTCAAACGGAATGGTCGAAAGGTTCAACCGAACAATAAAAGAGCGTTTATAGAAGGTCGTCAGTGGTCACCAATTGGGACAAATATGTACAAACCTTTCTCCTGAGTTATAGATCGGCTAATTACGATACGACGGGCCATTCTCCAGCAAGAATTATATTTGGACGAGAGATACGATTACCAGCCGATCTGCGATTCGGAATACCTCCAGACGCCATAGACAAGACCGAAGACTACGTAGCCGAATGGAGAAATCGCCTCGATGAGATTCATCATTTGGTTCGAAAGCAAATCAAGGTATCAAGTGACAGGATGAAAACAAGGTACGACGTTCGAGCCAACGCATCCGGATTTAATGCAGGCCATAATGTGTGGTTTTATAACCCTCATCGACAAAAAGGAAGGTCTCCGAAGTTGCAGCAACATTGGTCTTATTTATTAAAAATAATTACTCCAGCGAATCGTAAGCTCGCAACAATACGTTGTGCCAATGTTCTAAAGATGAAAATGTTAACTAAATTAATTTTGCCAATATATTTCAATTCCGTACTTATTGCAAATTTAACCCGATAGTAGCTAGTACTTTAAATTTTTTTTTTTTTAAATTTATTACAATGCGATAATAAATAATAAATGAATGAATATAATGAAATACACGACATATAAACCACCTGGCAGTTTTTTTAGAATAACCGTTGGAGAACAGTTATAATACAGTAATGTATGACAGTTTGTGCATCCTCATTCATGGAATTGCGCTAATTTTTTGAAGTGTGATTTTATTTGTACATTGCCATGTCGAAAATTCGTAAAACCCATCAAGGCGCCGATCACCAGGTAATAATTTCATACAAATTCCAATAATATTCTATGCCAACAATTTGAATTATAATAATTTGTTGTGGTTGAACCCAACGATCCACAGATCTCCCATGAAACGAAAAAGGACGAAGCTCGAAGTTTTAGATTTCAGTATCTTATGGAGCAGACGGAGATCTTCGGGCATTTTATGGCAAACATCATGAACGAGGCCAAACCGAAAGTTGGTGCAATTATCGACCAAAATGGAACGGACACTGTGTAAGTGAATTCAAAATTTGGATGTGAATTCGATTAATAGATTTGATTACTTGACTAGGAGTAACCACATGCGAAGGGGTATAGAAAAACCATCCGCATTAACGTTTCAATTTGAAGCGACTCCTGAGTACATTAAACACGGACAAATGCGGGACTACCAACTAAGGGGATTAAATTGGCTAATATCACTCTATGAAAACGACATCAACGGTATACTAGCTGATGAGATGGGATTAGGGAAGACCCTACAGACGATATCACTATTAGGATATTTGAAACACTATAAGTAAAGTCTACTGTTGCATAGCTGAATGGCATTAGATTGTCAATATACAATAATTTCTTTTTGCAGACAGGAAACTAATCCGCACATTATCGTAGTTCCCAAAACCACTCTAGGTAATTGGATGGCTGAGATCAACAAGTGGTGTCCATCATTGAAAGCGATACAACTCACTGGTAACAAATTGGAGCGAAGAAAATTTATTCGTGAAGTCTTCCTAAAAATGAATTGGGATGTTTGTGTGACAACCTATGAGATGTGCCTACAAGAAAGATTCGTCCTTAGAAAAGTCAACTGGTGCTACATTGTGATCGATGAGGCTCATCGTATCAAAAATATAAATGCCACATTATCCAATATTATTCGGGAGTTTAAATCTTCCTATCGCCTTCTATTGACCGGTACTCCGCTTCAGAACAACCTTCAAGAACTGTGGTCCCTATTAAATTTCCTCCTTCCTGATGTTTTCAACAGCGCTGACGATTTCAACGCCTGGTTTGATACCAATAAGTGCTTAGGAGATGATACAATCAGCGACCGTTTACGGGCAGTTTTGAAACCGTTTCTATTACGTCGACTGAAGTCCGATGTGGAACGAGATCTCAAACCGAAGATAGAGGTCAAATTACTAGTGGGATTGACGCAAATGCAAAGTGAGTGGTATTCTAAAATCCTTGCGAAGGAGATATATAGCGTCAATGGAATTGGCTTGTCGAAACAAGTACTACAAAATATCTTGATGCAACTACGAAAATGTACAAATCATCCATATTTGTTCGACGGCGCAGAACCTGGTCCGCCTTACACAACTGGCGACCATTTGATTCGCAACTCTGGGAAGATGATAATTCTAAACAAGATGTTGCCCAAATTTCAGAAGCAGGGATCTCGTGTACTGATCTTCTGTCAAATGACAAAGATGTTAGATATTTTAGAAGACTATTGTATCTGGCGAAAATATGATTACAGCCGGCTGGATGGTAAGACATCTCATGAAGACAGAAAGAGTCAGATAGAGGAATACAACGCCGAAGGTAGTAATAAATTTATATTCATGCTATCCACACGTGCTGGAGGACTGGGTATTAACTTGGTTGCCGCAGATATTGTCATTATATACGATTCCGATTGGAATCCTCAAGTGGACTTGCAAGCGATGGCACGTGCTCATCGAATCGGCCAGAAAAAACAAGTTCGCGTGTTTCGATTTATTACACAGAATACAGTCGAAGAGAAGATTATAGAGAGAGCTGAACTAAAGCTCCGTCTAGATCAAACAATCATCCAACAGAAAAAGTCGGATGTTACCAAAAACGATCTTCTCGATATAATTCAATTTGGCGCCGATCAAATAATGACCTCGACAAATATCGACGACGACTTTGAGGAAGTTCTTAAACGGAGCGAAGCTCTATCCGCACAAGCAAAATTAAACAGAAGTACGCTTCTTGAATTCCAAATGAAAGTTGATATTAATAAAAATGTGCCGTCCATTAGGCAACGAGATGGTGTCTCCAAACTTAACCAACCTCTGGTGGATTCATCGGATGTTAATAGAACCTCAATACGTACAAGACGTACTGCAAGGATGACAGATGAAAATATGCCTCCAAAAATTCATGGTGGTTTACCTCGTCCACCAAATTACCCGAACATTGAAGATTTTCAATTCTATCCTCCAGCTCTGAAGAAACTTTTGGAGCAAGAAACGTATTTTTATTGTAAGACTCGGAAATACCAAGTGCCAGTCACTACACATCGAGGGTCTGTACAACGCTCGCAGCAGTCGAAAATTAATGCAGCTAAACCTTTAACCAAGAAACAAGAAGAGGAAAAGCAAGCTATGCTCCAGGAAGGTTTCGCGTCTTGGAAAAGATATCACTTTGATCAGTTTATAGATGCCATTAAAACATATGGGTCTTCAAATATGGTCGCCATATCCAAGATGGTTCGTGGCAAAACTGCCGAAGAAATTCGATCCTATTCGAAAGTGTTTTGGAAGCGCTATCACGAAATAGAAGGCATTGAAGAGCTTATTCCGTCGTTAAAAGACAAGAAGTCGGTACGGCATGTATCTGCTTGACTTACAAGTCCTAAAAACAGCAAGCTGGCATAGGTTCAGGGTTACGTGGACCCCGAGGGTTTTAATCTTCAGGAAACCTCACGACACCAAACAGTATTCATTGTTAATTGTTTAAGAATAATTCCTTTCAGGTTTTGTTACTCTTGTTTTTATATCGTTTATACTATTACGTTGGAAAGGTTGTCAATTGTGTGTTTGCTTTCGAAAATCTTTTTGTTATCATTATCATTACAATTCAGTTTTTAAATAAATTTATAAGCTAAACACTTTTTTTTCGGCAAAAAATGTGTAATCTAAAGATACCGCAGCGTCGATCCTTTAACATACACGATTCACAGAGTTGTACAGTACGTCACAACGCTGTGCCCACTTACTAAAACACATTCTTGCATCTCTTACCGCTCTCTCCGAGGGACTGGGTTTGGGGCTTCCTTCACGAGGCTAATTACATATTTAGGCTGGTCTCTTATTACTTTTTGCGACTAGTCTTGCTCTTTCAGGTTCGCGCATCTTATTCTGTAGTAGGGTTGCTACAGTACAGATTTTCGCCCAAAATTCCTCTGACCCCATCATATGGTAAACGAGGTGGCTTGTCCCGGGGAGGTTTCTCCAATGAGTGAATTGAGAGAGCAGCATACAGACAATACCATATTCAATATCTTCTCGCTCCTCGCATTGTGGACAAAGGAGTGAACTATCGTGGCCAATAACCTTTAGATATTTTCAATGCCCACCGTTCCCTCACAAAATTTGCGAAAGGTGTTAGTTGCAGTTCCTGTGTGATCGCTTTATCCAAATTTCTACAGATGGAATGAGTTTAAAGGTCCATCTGCCATAAGCATCTAGTCACCTAGGATACCTATGAGGAATAGTCCAGCTGTAATAAATGCTGCTTCGCCGGAAATCGTCCTAAAGCCGCATGTAGTCTTTAATGCACCATGTATGTTGCTATCATTCTTTTCGGCTGTGTCGTTTGTACAACTAGCGCGGCATCGGTTTTTAGCGGATTTTGCCTTAGTCAAAATGTTCCGCTGAACACTGTTCCAAAGAAAACACAACGGAGCGAAAACAACACAAATAAAACACGAAAAGAATTGTCTTTATTTTGAATTTTATTTTTGTTTTAGAGTTCGGTCTCCACTTACGTCTAGAACACACTTTTGATTTTTCGCTTATACTAGTAATGCGGGTAGTAGATTAACATAAGAACAACAACTTCCACTACGACCTTAATCGCATTAATAATTAACAATTTGTCGCACATAACCATTCACACACGTTATGATACCACAAAAGTGTAACCGCCTCAGTCTTCGTATTTACTGTTCGCCCTCCTTAATCATTTTACAGCACAATTTCTTTGCCCGACACACACGTTTTAAAAATGTCCCTAGTGAGGATCACAGGGCTGAGCGCGTTGAGTTGCTGCGCGTGAACGTCGAATATTTACGTTTTTTTATTGTATTACGCGGCGTGGATGAACCTGTAGCGTTCTACGAACGCACAATTCCGCGCAGGTAGGGTTCCCACCCTTCAAGGAACATACCTACCTGAAAACGTTACACGCGCCCACAGACGCGTGCCACTAAGTCCGCTAGGGGCCTGAAACATTTAGCCAACGTTGAGCCCGACACTAAAAAGCAAGGAACTGAACGTCCCAAAGCTTTCAATATCAAGCTCAACAATTTGCGGTTCATCATGCCTGAAACAAAAGTATAAACATCCATGCATCCTATTCCTAAAAGCAATTCCCAAAAATGCCATACATTCTACCTGCGCCCAGGAACATTTCATCGAACCGGCAATTCCGAGTATCGATACAAAAGAATTGCTATCACCAAAGAATGAGCCGATCAACGGATGCACGTGCGGGTAATCTAATGCAAGGACCACCCAAATCCGTTGAACAACAGAAGGCGGCCACGACCTATCGCAATCAATAATATCTCAACGAGATATCCGATTGTTCATGAGGGGTTAAGCCAACAAAGGCAATACTCCAGTCCCACGGTCACGCTAGAATTTCACACCATTAGAAAGATCTAATGAATTTCGATTTCGGGTACCAAGTCAAATAAGACCCACGGACTGTACGTCCAAACAATCGCCGAATATCTCCGGTCTGCGCGCCAGATGTCGTATGTAAATAAGGCGGCACACAATCGACAAACTGAATTTCGATCGCCACCACGGATGGCGATAAGGATGTATGCAAGGAATGACTTTCTCCTTTCAGGAAAATAGGAAATTACCCCTGGGATGAAATAGCATGTTGCTAACTGAGATTTCGGGAATTCTGTTAGCATATCGAATAGAGAAATTTTTCCGTACGGATACAGATACCAGTTTTGAATCTGGATATCTGTGTGGGCAGACAGTTAGTCCACTTCGAGCAGGAGTACGAGAACCCGAACGGTGCGACCTAAGATAAGTAAAAAAAAATTCAAAAATAAAGACAATTCTTTTGGTGTTTTATTGTATGCCATTGCATTCGCCCCGCGTTCCAGGTGTTCCTTTTGGAGCGTGGCAAATGTTCGGCGGAACACTTCGAAAATAAATCCACCAAAGACCTCCTCGGTGGGGTGTCTAACTGAACTCCTGTTCTAATTAATTTTCCCTATCCATTTCCAATTCTCTTCCCCTCATCTCTAAAAGAAATTTCCCATCACAATCATGCTCGTTCTCTTATCTGTAAGAGAAAATTTTCATTTCGATTCTCATTTGTGACAGTTTTTGCCACAGAAAACTAAATATGTATTACAACTTGGTTACCTGTTTTTTTCTTTCTCAGTGAGGGAGGGCGTCTATTATTTCGCCTCCAAGACTTCCGTTAGGACTCCTCTTCCTCTTCAGGCTCCTTCAGGTTCCTCCCTTTTAGTACGACCTGGGTGGCCACCGCCACCTTATAGCGAAGCACGATGGATAGATTTCCCCAATTCAAGTCTGGGCGCCTGGGTCCGTAAACGGCGCTCCACGAAAGGAAAAAGTCTTCTCTTCTTCTTCTTGGTGTTTATTTCCAAAATGTTTTTCTTTTATAATTTATTCTTCTGTTCACAATCCTCCAACTGTTAACTTGAACGACTCTTCTAAAGTTATTTTGCAATTGATTAAAATTATTTTTTCTTTTACTATATGCTCAAAAAACAGAACAACGAAAACGGGAACCACTTTTTCTGATCTTGAAAATTCTTTTTTCGGCCACTATCAACTGTTAACCAACTGTTTTTCTGCCACCGTATTCTCAACGAAAAACTAGACAAACCGGCATCAAAAACTGTCTTGCCGCCTCTCTCCCTCGCTCTCCCTCAACGTCCACTCCGAAAACAAAAACAAACAGAATTCGAACTCGCCCACGATCCACACTCGAATCGGGGCGTGTTCGAACACTCACTTGTGGATCGCGCAACTCCTTCACCACCTTACCATCAGACTATATTAAAACAAAATTATATTATTATAAATTATATTAAAATTATCAAATGATGGTGGTGGCACGTAACATACACGCGTCCCGCTCCTATAAATTTCCTCTTGGACTCCTTTACTCCCAGTCCATGGGTTGGCAGATCGGGGGTTGCCCCGTTCCGGTGGCAAAACCTACCATCACCCGACATTATAATGCGCTTCCGCATTTTCATATTTGCGATCCAACCCCCAGCACTGGGGTTTGCCTCTGCAGTCTGTGCTGGGACTGCGCCTGCAGGATTAGGCCTGGCCTTAAAGACTTTTCCGTCAGACTCCATTTGGTATCCCTGCGACGAAGGTCCTTTACAAGGACGAAGATTCCAGAGGGTAACCAGAGTCTGGCCAGCTAGGATCAGGGGCTCCAAGTTACAGGAAGGCTTATCCTTCCCTTATTTGTTCTTGTATAAAAAATGTTGTTTGTAACTCTATGTTATCAACGTCCGCCGTTTGGGGTTCATCCTGATGCCCTCGTGGGTAGCACGTGGTTGAACAGCTTTTCGCAGCCCTCCCCTGTATGGGTAGGGTCTCCGGGCGAGTACCTGCCACTGTATCGACCTTGACACGTCCCTTTGACACGTCTCCCTGTTCGGCTGCCACATGTTCAACCCTTCCCGTCCCAAAGTTGACAAATTGAATGGAGAATGGCACGGGATTTACGGTCGTTCAGGGAAAAACCAAACGAACACACGGCCCGTCTACCTTACAATTCCGAGACAGGAAGTCGTACCCCAACAATCCGTCTTCCTCCAAACCCGGCAAGGAGTCTACTATTTGGAAACTGCAGGGAATCTCATGGTGCCACTTGAAATTCCCAGTGCAGCATCCCCTCGACTTGCCTTTGACAAACAGCGCTTGGAGCGTTGTAGATCTATGCACATCCATGCCATATCTAGGATAGAGTGCCTTCAGCTTCAACAGGCTGATCTCAGCGCCGGTGTCCACGATTAGGCGCGTGGAGTTTCTACGGCCAATGTCTAAAGGGAGAGTGACAATCGGGACCTGAGTCGGCGAAAACTGAGAACAGCTGGGTCTGGGTTGCGTTTCTAGTGCGGTCGGGTTGGATCTTGCCGACCCGACCTTTGGGAGTTTCCCGAACTCTCCCATTTTGCCTTATGTCGACACTCTGCCGCCTTGTGAGTGTGTCGACCGCAAAACTCGCACAATGTTCCGCTCCTCCGTTCAGGAATGTTCCGCTCGGGAGTCCCACTGGACTCCGAACTAGCGGAACTGGAGCTAGTTTTTCTGCCCACTTTGGGCCCAATGCGCCGGGGTCGCCATTCCCGGTTCCCCGCGCTAACTGATGCGGCGTCATGCCTCGCATCTGTTTTCGAGGACTTCGAGTCCATGGAGTCGGGTCGCTTACCGCCACCGCTCGACACGGAGGATCGTCGCCTACCATCCTCACTCGCCTCCCGGGAGTCCACCGCGCGACTACTACCGGCCTCTCGATTGCGCCGACGCTGTCTCCGATGCCTTCCGCGCCTATTTCTCGCGCTTCCTCCAGTCTCCGCATGGGTGTCCTGCTCTCGACCCACAACGGGTGCTGTTCCGGCGTGCCGCTTGTGGGGAGAACCCTGGGAACCCTGTTGTTGTTCCCACCTTTGTCTGTATTCGCACCCGCGCAAGCTATGACCTTGTCGGCCACAAAACTCGCAACAGCATCGGACGCTGAATACTCTGGGGCCTGATGTCGCCGGCCCGCCACCCGTAGACGGGGGCTGCGGCTCCGGTAGGGCTCTCCTCTGAAATTGCGGCCGCTGATGGGGCGGCCCATGCCGCGCGAATCCGCCCTGCTGACCTATACCCCTGTATGGAGCCTGGGGTTCGCGCGTCCGCGTCGGACGATCCGGGCAGTCCACTATGTCGTGTCCATACCGCCAACATTCGCCACAGAAAGGAGTATTTCGTCTTTGCAGACACTCGTCGTATACGTGACTTCTCAGATGGCAAAAATTGCATATGGTCTGGGATTCCAGGTGGTGCGCCGATCGACCAACCGGGTCCCTGAACGGATTGTCCCGACCCGATCGATCCTGGGGCACATACGCCCCCTGAGCCAAGCTCTGCGACCCTCCACTCCGGCTCGAGGAAGGCACGATATTTGACCACGCTCCCTCACCAGAGGAGGCCGAAGCATAGGCACCAGCATCTATGCGATAACCATGGGGTCCGTACGAGCGCTCCCGAACGAAACCGTCCTCCTCCCGTCGACGACTATATGACTCTTCGGCCGGCAACACTAATGACACCGCCCGGGGGTTAAGATTTGATAACACCGGCGCCGCGGTGCAATCCCTAAAAGCGGGGGAAGGGCCATCTATAAATGTTGAAGAGCTTCCCGGTCCTACATCTAATGATTCCGATGCTCGATCGGCGATTCCGGGCCGCGCATCCACAAACAAGTCGTCCTGCCTCAACATTTCCCTTCGAGCTCGCTCGAATCCGGTTAGGTGGTCCACCAGGCTTCGAAATGGGACCTTACCCAACGTGAGGAGGAAGTGCCTTAGCCCTTCCTCCCTCAGACCCCTCACCAACACCGGCTTGGCCATGCCCTCAAGCTGGCTTGCGAAGACGGACCTACCCTGGCGACCATAAAAGCGCTCAGCTGCCCCCTCGCACCGTACCACGGCCCGCTTCACTCGGGAAACGAAACACGTGGCATCCGCGGAAGGAAGTTGTCGCATTTTGGAGAGTTGTGCACACAACTCCTCATACGACACCCGGAGTTCGTAGGCCTCTCTGAGACGCTGTTCCGCTTCGTGGAAGGTCGTGGGTGGCCTCTCCTCGAACATTCGATATGCCTCGCCGCTCAGCCTAGAGGGCAGCCACCGAAGGGAGGTATGTTCCTCTTCCACCGCCAGACCATCCAAGGTCCTTCTGCAGCCCTTGAGAAACAACGAGAGTTTCTCGGCTGTATCCGGACCCCCCTGTCCCGAAAACATGGGGGCCGCCTTCGACACAAGGTCGAAAACCCTATCGGTGCCCAACATAGTCCGTACAGGACATGGCTGCGGGTCCAGTTAAAAATATGAGGGCATCGGCGTGTCCTCCATGCTCTCAACGGGTTGTTTGCTGACGGTGGGGGGGGGCCTCGTTGGCGATCGCTCGTCCACAAATTCGTCCCGCGAATCGTGGAATGCCTCCGGATCCACCTCGTCAACCGGCGGCTCGGGATATGCCTCGGGCCGCGCCCGGGCAGGGGTGCCCTCTCGGACATCTCTTTGCCGCTGCCTTGTTTGCATCTGCCGGCCGTCTAACTAAACTCAAAACTCGCCACTGGGCGCAAACCCGAAACCCCGAAACAAAACAACACCCGGGACCCAAACAAAGAACCACCCCGAACGCGACAGAACCAATTCGTACACGAGCCGGCTGTATATCGGACACAAACTCACAACGTCTAAGCCGATAGTGCCTTATTTCGAAATCCCTGACTGCTAAAGGCCGCACACGAATCGAGGGGGCGCGAAAAACAACAAGGAACACTATCCCCACAACAGACAAACAAGGGGAATTGAAGAAAAAAGAAAAACACCGCAGCCGTCAGTCAAAACAAAACAAAAAAAAAACACAATTCAGCTAACAAACGCAGTCCCCAGTGAGCGAGAAATGGAGAGAAAGAATCCAGCAAAGCTCGACAAATCCAACACAAATCCAATCGAATCTGCAATAAAAACTCCCAGGACAAGAAACCAAACCACGTTTGAAGACAACTCAAAAAAAACAAAAACGACAATTTGCAATCACATCAACACCACAACGCCCGAGAGGAGAGAGAGGGAGAAAGGGGGAAGCAATATAATAACCACTTTTGGTCACTTTTGTAACACAACAAAACAAAAAACGAACGAAATCCAAACGCGCAGCCGAAAAGGAAGAAAAACAGATTCCCGATTCCAAACAAAAAATTTAGAGCACGATTAAAGTTAATATTAAAACTCACAGAAAATATCACCTATTGACATCTGTCACACAAAATGAATAAATAAATCAATTAATAAATAAATAAATAAGTTAAATCGAAACAACAGCTTAAAACTAAAACCAAAACAATTCTACTATACAAATTTTTCCACTTCACGGTAAAAAATAAATAAATAAATAAATAACAAACATTAATCGATTCAGAGGAGGAAAAAGAAAAGAAAAAAAATAACAATAAACATGTCCTTCTTTTTCACGCCTTTCGCTGCTGTTCTATGGTGTCGTGTTGTATACAGTGGTTCCACTCTGTATCAAGGTGATTTCCTTTATCCACACCCTCCCCCGTCGAGTCCCGAAATTCCTTCACCGCCAGCAATTCATCTGTGTCATTAGAAACACAATGAGGCACCGGTATCCATCACTTGGTGCAGCTTAACAGGTTCGTTCGGCTCGATGAAAAGAAAAACACAATCAAACCTGCCGTGGTCCGTCCGGAAGGTTTGTCCGCAGCGCCAGTTTGTGACAGTTTTTGCCACAGAAAACTAAATATGTATTACAACTTGGTTACCCGGTTTTTTCTTTCTCAGTGAGGGGGGGCGTCTATTATTTCGCCTCCAAGACTTCCGTTAGGACTCCTCTTCCTCTTCAGGCTCCTTCAGGTGCCTCCCTTTTAGTACGACCTGGGTGGCCACCGCCAACTGGTGACCTTATAGCGAAGCACGATGGATCGATTTAGTCTGGCCGCCTGGGTCCGTAAACGGCGCTCCACGAAAGGAAAAAGTCTTCTTCTCTTCTTCTTCTTGGTGTTTATTTCCAAAATGTTTTTCTTTTACAATTTATTCTTCTGTTCACACTCTTCCAACTGTTAACTTGAACGACTCTTCTAAAGTTATTTTGCAATTGATTAAAATTATTTTTTCTTTTACTTTATGCTCAAAAAACAGAACAACGAAAACGGGAACCACTTTTTCTGCTCTTGAAAATTCTTTTTTCGGCCACTATCAACTGTTAACCAACCGTTTTTCTGCCACCGTATTCTCAACGAAAAACTAGACAAACCGGCATCAAAAACTGTCTTGCCGCCTCTCTCCCTCGCTCTCCCTCAACGTCCACTCCGAAAACAAAAACAAACAGAATTCGAACTCGCCCACGATCCACACTCGAATCGGGGCGTGTTCGAACACTCACTTGTGGATCGCGCAACTCCTTCACCACCTTACCATCAGACTATATTAAAACAAAATTATATTATAATTATAAATTATCAAATGATGGTGGTGGCACATAACACATTTCCTTATCTGTATCTTTGTTCGAAGGATCGAGCGTGCCGCCACTTATTTCTTGATCCTTTCATGGGATTTGTTTGCGTTACCCATCTGGCTTAAGACAACAAGAGTTTTTGTGCGCTTCAGATGGGTAACAAAGGAATCGTGGGATTTGGATATCGGTTCCTAGATCGCATTTCCAAATCATAAAACACCTGGCGTGAGATATGCGCTAAGATGTTTATGATTTCAAGAATTGTGTGTCGGCGGCGAATCGCTATGCCTTTGTTTGCACACGTGCGCTTCTTGGTTTTGGAATCTTGCAAGGAATTTAGGGTGCTAATTGCTATTAGCTATATGAGGAGATATGCATTATCCTGTTTGCTTTTAGAAAAATGCATTTAATTGCATGAATTGAGTAAATGCGGGAATTGCATTGAATTGAATTGAATGGATGCATTGAATTCAATATTAGGAAATTTTGAACGTTTAGTTCGATTGGTTTTGACCATTGAATTCAATGTTGGGTATATGGAATGTGACCTTTTGTTTCAGGCTGAAAGAACGACTTTTGAGGAACGTGTAATGGATATAGGTGAGTATGTTCCTTGGTGGAATGACGATATCTCAACCTATAGTGGTTTGCGTGGTTCGTAGAACCGCCACAGGTTAGTACTGATGTGACCACCCTTGACAGAATAGTTCTAATATATCCCGGTCCACTGATATTTGGTAATACATCGAATAGAGCTGCATATACGCATGTGGCTTTCTTACTTGCATACTTTACATGATACTTAAATCTTCGTCTATTGTCGGACATAACTCCCAAGTACTTAACAGTTTCCTTTTATCGTGTATTCCGGTTTCCGCTCCACACGTTTTCGACTAGTGATTAGTACTGCTTCCGTTTTGGAGTTGTCTAGTTCTAGTTCAGCGGATTATAGGAAGTCGATTTTCTTCATTAGTAGCCACGTCCACCTCGTTTATTGTAACGTTCCACCCCGTGTTGGATTCCCCAGTAAAGAGATGTACTATTGAGTGCAGCGTGTTGGTACCTTCCATTTACTACATTTGTGACTGGAACTGCCTCCTAACAGTTCTCCTTGCTCGGCTCATTGTGACAGTGAGGTTGTTGCCACTTTTAGAATGACAATCGTTTATCTGGCTATCTCCATCTCTCTTCCCATTTTCAGGCATCACTATCACATTAAACATAGTACTCATGTATTAACCGTATTGAAATACACAATTGTTATGTCAATTTTGAAGAACTCCTTACTATATTTTATTTGGTAAGCTAATAATGGAAAGTGTCACGTAGACAAATTATAAAGTGGTAACATGCATCTGGAGAAATTTGAACGATCTGAAGCTTAGAGGAAGGCGTTAAAAGAGTTCCTGCCGGTAGAAAGTTGTCCTACACGACACCCACGACCTGCCCCTTATGAATATAGGCAGCAGAGTTTTTGGAATGAAGCGCACAAAATTGAGAGAACCTTTCAGATTCATCAAATACAGTCCACATGAAATATGAGACGTAAGAAAATAGAGAGAACCTTTCAGATTCATCAATTACAATCCTGAATAAAGGATGAGACACAACAAATAGAGAGAACATTTCATATTCATCAATTACAATCCTGAATAAAGGATGACATAACCTTTCAGTTCACCAATTACAATTCTGACTAAAGGATAACACACAAAAATGCAGAGAAATTTCAGATTAATCAATTACAATCCTCAATATATGATGACACACAAAAAGTAGAGAGAACCTTTCAGATTCATCAATTACGATCCTGAGTAAAGGATGACACCTAACAAATAGAGAGAATCTTTCAGATTCATCAATTACAATCCTGAATAATGTATGAAACGGAACAAAATAGAGAGAACCTTTTAGATTCACCAATGAGAGTCCTGAAAAAAAAAATAGAGAGAACTTTTCTGATTCAACAATTACAATTCTGAATACAGGATGAGACAGAAAAAATAGAGAGAACCAAGAAAGCAGAGAGAAACTTTCAGATTCATCAATTACAATCCATATAAAGTATGACACACAAAAAATAGGAGAGAGCCTGTATACAGAGCCTCCCAGATTCATGAATTACAATCCCGAGTAGATGACGAGATGCAACAAATAGAGAGAGCCTCTCGGATTCATCAATTACAATCCTGAATAAAGGATGAGACGCAACAAAATAGAGAGAACCTTTCAATTCACCAATTGCAATCCTGAATAAAGGATGAGACACCAAATATAGAGAGAACCTTTCAGATTCATCAATTATAATCCTGAATAAAGGATGAGACGCAACAAAATAAAGAGAACCTTCCAATTCACCAATGCATTTCTGAATAAAGGATGAGACACAACAAATAGAGAGAGCCTCTCAGATTCAACAATTACGATCCTGAGTAAAGTATGAGACGCAACAAAATAGAGAGAACCTTTCAGTTCACCAATAGCAATTCTGAATAAATGATGAGACACAACAAATAGAGAGAGCCTTTCAGATTCATCAATTACAATTCTGAATAAAGGATGAGACGCAACAAAATAGAGAGAACCTTTCAGTTCACCAATGCAATTCTGAATAAAGTATGAGACACAACAAATAGAGAGAGACTCCCAGATTCATCAATTACAATCCTGAATAAAGGATGAGACGCAACAAAATAGAGAGAAGCTTTCAATTCACCAATTGCAATCCTGAATAAAGGTTGAGACACAACAAATAGAGAGAGCCTCAGATTCATCAATTACAATCTTGAATAAAGGATGAGACGCAACAAAATAGAGAGAACCTTTCAGTTCACCAATGCAATTCTGAATAAAGGATGAGACACAACAAATAGAGAGAGCCTTTCAGATTCATCAATTACAATCCTGAATAAAGGATGAGACGCAACAAAATAGAGAGAACCTTTCAGTTCACCAATGCAATTCTGAATAAAGGATGAGATGCAACAAATAGAGAGGGCCTCTCGGATTCATCAATTACAATCCTGAATAAAGGATGAGACGCAACAAAATAGAGAGAACCTTTCAATTCACCAATTGCAATCCTGAATAAAGGTTGAGACACAACAAATAGAGAGAGCCTCAGATTCATCAATTACAATCCTGAATAAAGGATGAGACGCAACAAAATAGAGAGAACCTTTCAGTTCACCAATGCAATTCTGAATAAAGGATGAGACACAACAAATAGAGAGAGCCTTTCAGATTCATCAATCACAATCCTGAATAAAGGATGAGACACAACAAAATAGAGAGAACCTTTCAATTCACCAATTGCAATCCTGAATAAAGGTTGAGACACAACAAATAGAGAGAGCCTCAGATTCATCAATTACAATCCTGAATAAAGGATGAGACGCAACAAAATAGAGAGAAGCTTTCAGTTCACCAATGCAATTCTGAATAAAGGATGAGACACAACAAATAGAGAGAGCCTCCCAGATTCATGAATTACAGTAGATGATGAGATGCAACAACTAGAGAGAGAACCTTTCAGATTCATCAATTACAATCCTGAATAAATGATGAGACACAACAAATAGAGAGAGCCTTTCAGATTCACCAATTACAATCCTGAATAAAGGATGAGACGCAACAAAATAGAGAGAACCTTTCAATTCACCAATGCAATTCTGAATAAAGGATGAGACACAACAAATAGAGAGAGCCTCCCAGATTCATGAATTACAGTCCTGAGTAGATGATGAGATGCAACAACTAGAGAGAGAACCTTTCAGATTCAGCAATTACAATCCTGAATAAAGGATGAGACGCAACAAAATAGAGAGAACCTTTCAGTTCACCAATAGCAATTCTGAATAAATGATGAGACACAACAAATAGAGAGAGCCTTTCAGATTCATCAATTACAATCCTGAATAAAGGATGAGACGCAACAAAATAGAGAGAACCTTTCAATTCACCAATGCAATTCTGAATAAAGGATGAGACACAACAAATAGAGAGAGACTCCCAGATTCATCAATTACAATCCTGAGTAAAGGATGAGACGCAACCAAATAGAGAGAACCTTTCAATTCACCAATTGCAATCCTGAATAAAGGTTGAGACACAACAAATAGAGAGAGCCTCAGATTCATCAATTACAATCCTGAATAAAGGATGAGACGCAACAAAATAGAGAGAACCTTTCAGTTCACCAATGCAATTCTGAATAAAGGATGAGATGCAACAAATAGAGAGAGCCTCCCAGATTCATGAATTACAATCCTGAGTAGATGGTGAGATGCAACAACTAGAGAGAGAACCTTTCAGATTCATCAATTACAATCCTGAATAAAGGATGAGACGCAACAAAATAGAGAGAACCTTTCAATTCACCAATTGCAATTCTGAATAAACGTTGAGACACAACAAATAGAGAGAGCCCGTGGCGGTTTCGCTAAACCCCACTGTCCACTTACCGTAAAACCCTCCGTATTACAACCCAATCTACACCAGTTTCTTCTAATGCAACAGTATTAGCACCTGTAAATGCTTCACGCATTATATAGATCAAATCTATAATCCTAAAAAGCCCCTGTAAAAGAATTCTTACCTTTTCTTGCATCCCTTTGCATACAATTCCTGTAAGAGTTCTTTATTACCTTATCCGCAACCCAACTCCCATTGTCCCCCGCCAATGCAATCGCATGGGCTCCTGGAAACATTTCCTTTTCCAAGGACAATTAATGCATACAAGCATTACCTACAATTCCTAAAAAGAATTTGTTTTCTACAAGGGCATTCATACATGTATCAATGCGTTTTTACATAAGCGACCAAAACTCGAATTTCCAATTAGTGTAGATTTGCACACTAACGTTCGACATTTGCGTCGCCATAGATACCATGTTGCATTGACACAGATGGTATATACAAACCGTCATTATATATCCATCTAATCTGCCTTGCAATGACTTGCAACTATCAATACAGCTGCAAGCACTTTACCCAGAATTGCTTCCTTGTTTAAATCTCCAAACAAGCATCGACTTCGCGCATAGCACCTTTCCCAATGTCTATTCGTATATTTACACAAGGGCATCATTCATCTAAGACTTTTATGATGCCCTCGTCCCATATTTTCTTTTACCACATTTCTTCGCTGTATCGGCGTCTATTTATTTAGACACGATACACTCAATAGACGACGTTCTTTTCGATCCCTTTGTCTTTACCGCCTGTCTGCTTCGTTTACCCATTGCCCTCCAGCACATGTAAACCACACAGATCTGAACGATCGCACACATACCACCATGATCTTCTTTACAAGATCTGGTTTCCTATACCACCAAGAGCGACTTTACGTTTCTCTGGTGGTAGGTAAAAACGATATCCTTATCGGAGAGGATATCTACCACGACACCATAAACTCACCCCAATAAGCGATCATCTCTGCACGAGATGATTATCGCTGAGTCGAATTTCATCCGCAGGCCGCCATGGTCATGCTAACTCCCGCACTCCGTCATTGCGGAGTCGCGTAGATATAACCAGAGTCGAGAGTGTTCGAGGTTTTAGTTAATCATCAGTTTTCCGTTTCGCTACTGTTCGCCGCGTCATTTTGCACTGTGCATTTTAAGCAGTTAATTAAACTCATAATAAGGATTAAGAAGTACAAATTTATTTTAAACAAGTGTATTTCAATTACCCTATATTAAAGGAACCGTAATCAATAAAAAAAAAAACAAATCTCAAAACGACATTTCCATGTTTTTTTATTTCGTGTTAGTGAACGAGTGCCCGAGTGATTTTAGATGAGGAACTCAAATATTGCTGTTGGCGGGACATCATTTTCGTAAAGTGTTCACCGGAACTATATGGATCAGTCGAATCTTCGTAGAACCAGTGTCAATGCAGGCACAAAGACGAAGATACTTCCCACAAGCCTCCCAGATTCATCAATTACAATCCTGAGTAGATGATGGGATGCAACAAATAGAGAGAGCCTCTCGGATTCATCAATTACAATCCTGAATAAAGGATGAGACGCAACAAAATAGAGAGAGCCTCCCAGATTCATCAATTACAATCCTGAGTAAATGATGAGACGCAACAAAATAGAAAGAACGTTTCAGATTCAACAATCACAATCCTGAATAAAGTATGAGACGCAAGAAAATAGGGGGAACCTTTCAAATTCACCAATTACAGTCCTGAAAAAAATAGAGAGAACTTTTCAGATTCATCAATTACAATCCTGAATAAAGGATGAGAAACAACAAATAGAGAGAACCTTTCAGATTCAACAATTACATTCCATATAAAGTACGAGGCGCAAGATAATAGAGAGAGCATCTCAGATTCATCAATTACAATCCTGAATAAAGTATGTGTTGGGATGCGGTTGCGTCCGTCGAGAATGATAGCGTCGCGTCCAGGCGACTGACAGCGGTGCGTCCAGGAGGATGATAGCGGTGCGCCCAGACGAGTGACAGCGATGCCTCCAGGAGAGAGATAGCGGTGCGTCCAGACGAGTGACAGGGATGCCTCCAGGAGACAGATAGTGGTGCGTCCAGACGCAGTGACAGCGGTGCGTCCAGGAGGATGATAGCGGTGCGTCCAGACCAGAAAGGAGGTATCAATGTATATTGGTGTTAAATGCCTGGACACTACAACGACGAGGAAACATATCATCAGGTAGAGCAGTCCACATTCGTCTGCTTAGGCTAAAGAATGACTATATATATATATTTATTTGTGCGCCTGATGTTGACTTTTAACGTGAATTGATGCGCATTCTCTGATTGACGGGTATCGCGGGAAAATGTCTGAGGAGGCGGTACTCATTGAGCAAGTTCAGTGGAGCAACGACTGTGATAATACCTATAGAAAAGAAATAGGCACGATACGTTGCGCCTATGTTCTAACGACGGAATTGATCGACTAACAGCTGGGTCTCCAATAAGTTTCACTGCTCATTTTTACATCCTATCGAGCACGTGTAGTACAGTTTTGGGTGCGCCTGTGCAAATATGGCAGTTCAACTCCATTTTTGGACGAATACACACCTTGTAAATAGTGGCCAGGTTAGATGGAGTGAAGTATTTTTTGCATCTCTTAAGGAACCCCATGCATTTGGCCGCACTTTTCGCAGCTTCAAAAATGTGGTCGCTCCAATTAAGAGTCGAATTAATTCGAGTGCCGTTGATTGATAATTCCTTGGCTTTGTCGTTGCAAGTGCCGTTCATTGATAGTGTATTTACTTTGGGGTTCGCCTTTTGACGGCAGGAGACAGTACTGAGTTTTTAAGGCATTGAACTCTACTCGGTTAGATAATCCCCATAGATGTGTCTTGTTGAGGTCGGAATTCAATGTATTAAGCATAACTTGCTGATTAATAATGCATTCTAAGAGTTTGGCCGGAAATGTTCGTATGGGTATGAGAAACTAAACGTGCTATCATCAGCAAACGAGTAAATTGGGTTGTGGGTAATGGACAAAAGATCATTTATAAAGCTGAGAAAGAGAATGGGTGAGAGTACCGAACCTTGAAGAACACCTGCATTCATTTGATGGGAGTCAGATTTGACACCATCAAGAACCACTTGGATTGAACGGCCAGAAAGATAGTCTCTTATCCATTGGATCAGGGAATTGTCCACTCCATATGAATGTAATTTTCATAACAGGGCTGGATGCTAAACTCTGTCGAAGGCTTGTGAAATATCCATTGCAACAACCTTCCTTCTTCGAAGTAGTGGAAGGAATGGCTTCACTTTTTGTGAGGTACGCCATCAAATCTCGTGTGAACCGATTGGTGCGAAAACCATATTGGCGGTCATTTGATTCCAGATATTTCGAAAGTTGACAGTTAATCGGTGATTCCATTACCTTTGAGAGAATAGAAGTTTTTTTTTTTGTCTCACTCTTTGGCTATGTAAGAACTTGGCACGTTGAATATACGCATTGCAGTCATTTCTAGATCTCTTAAATATTTTCCGGTTTTCCTCAGTATTGTTTGATTTATACAACCGGAAGCCCAACTGCTTCTCTGCACCCGGAATCGAACCACGTATTTCTCTTGAGTTTGATACGCTTTATTCTGTGTGGAATAAACGTATGCATGCCAAGCAGAAACGTATCTGCCATTGTGTCCGCTATAGATTCCACATCGTTAGTGAGGAAAAATAACGACCAATATAACTTCCCAAAAGTCATTCAGACCTTCCCAGTTGGCTTTCTCATAGAACCATACTGTTATTTTGGGAGTTTTCTCGTTAGCGTTGGTCTGAAGTGCCCAATGGCGAAGAAACTTCAATTGTGTATTTGTTTGGTTGGGAGGTGAGAAACAGGTCCAGTGTGATAGCGGAATGACCATCTATATCTGGTACCCGTGTTGGTTCATTGACGAGTTGAGTTAAATTATTTGACTCAGCAAAGAGCTGAACATACTGACTTTCAGGTGTAGTGTGTCCGGAGTGGCTAAGCCACCGAGAGTTATGCACATTGTAATCACGCGCAATAACGATTTCAGTGTGCGGATATACGGTCAAGATCCTATTGATAGAATCAGATAGACCATCAAATTCGTTAAAGGACGCGTTTCTATCCAAGTTCGGGCTTCTGTCAAGAAAGCAGTAATGTATTGTAGCGAGCTTAGGGTTCGCTGGATTAATTATTTTGAATAAATAAGAGCCGTTAAATCGATTTTGAACTAATATAACACTTTATTAGTCCGTTAATCACAACCGTTACTTTTACCGAACACAACGATTTCTTGACTTATCGCTTCCGTAGTTATCGCGTTTTTTACTTCTTACTTATCGCTTGCTTCTCACTCGAGACTTACTACTTTCTACTTGTCCCAATGAGCTGTATTTATACCAGTTCCCCACATTCTGATTCGGTATTTCGTTTCCGTCCGTTCCATAATCTTGAATGTTCTATTATCCATAGTCTCCAGTTTTCCAGTACTTTGTTTTGGACTTTCCCGAATATTCCAGTACTGACTGTCATATGCGTCACACTACCCTCCGCCTAGATTAGTTCGTCCCGAACTAAGTTCACTGGTCTTCTGGGTTAACAAAAGTCGCCAGTCGGTCACGATGTACCACTTTCATTTTGGCGTTCGGTCTTCGCTGCATCCTATAGACAACGTCGTTAATTCTTGTGAGAATCTTATATGGTCTGTGGTTTACGTTTAGTCAGTGCATCGACACGGACGCGGGATTCACTAACTTTCCACCGATTGTTCACAGGAGATTATCAACGAAAATTGCATCAACGAACACCGAACTCCGCCCTCGAGTTCCTGGAGACTGCGCACTACAGAAAAATGTCAGATGAAAACACAGTAGTTGCTGGTTGGTAAGTTGTTCTTTTATTATTTTTTTATTGTTCCCTTAATATATCAGTCGGCACTTAAACGATCACTACAGTCTAATGCAGCGTTTTTTCTGGTACACATCTAAACGTTCGTCTTAATTAGATAACCACTGTAACCGAAATGTTTTGGACATAGACGTTAACTTTGAATTTAAGAAAAAATGTAATCATTATTGGACTCCTTGGACATAAGCGTTAACTTTGAATTCAAAATTTAATAACCACTGGACTCGCGTATGACAACTCGGGCGCAGTGAACACTCGACTCGTGTGCTGCCTTCGGGGGTTGAAATCTGACTGGCCATTTACTGCCCACGAAAGAAAAGGGACACCCAAAGAAAACCGCAAAAGGGGAGGAGCTGCACGATTAACTCGAGGTAGTTAATCGTGATTGGACCGGGGAATAGGCATACATTATGCATGTGTGTGTATGCCTCGCATACGATCGTCCGGTGACCGAGGATGGATGCCAGCATCGCAACTGCATCTTCCACGAATGCAAACAATGCATGGCCTGCGGCTGTGTACACAATTGATTGTGCTATACTTGCCGGCAACAAGGAACATCTGGGGTGAAAACAACACGAGCCGAAGATCTGGTCATCCTAGGAGAGGCCATAAATCAACATTTAGGTTGATGGGTGTGAATTTCCTTAGGTCCGCCGACGGTTGGCGGCCGTTAATAGGGAATTGTATATTCATAACCATCTGTGGTGCAAATGCAATGTTTAGATATTGCAACGAATATAGGGTGCAGCCATTGCCAGATGTTAAAAGTAAACACTTGCTGGCTGCATCCAATTCGTTGCTTGTTTGCGGTCCCTGATCGGTGGAGACCGATAATAGGAAACCAGCTATTGCTGGTAATTAGGGAAATGTTTGGTTTGCATCAGCCGAAACCTTGTCGGCGGTGGCAAACCGATGGGACCTAATAGCCGCATGCTAGGGGTGCCATGGACAAACAAAAACAACGAGTAATCAATGAACTCTTTGTTGATTTTGTTTCCATGGCATAAGGCTATGGAAACGAAATGCCCTGGGTGCAATGCATACCCGAGGATGAGATTTCCAATGCCACGGCTATGTGATAATCTTTGCCGTGGACTTAATGTTTTCAGATATTAATGCCTGCCCGAGGATGAATTTTCGATGCCACGGCTAAGTGATAAGGTTTGCCGTGGACTTAATGTTTTCAGGGATGGTGATGGAGAAAAAGGGGTTTGGAAGGAAAACCCCCACAGAAAGGTAAGCTGCCTAACAGATATTCATGACAGTTATCCGATTGGGTAACTGTATTAATTCCAGCGATTTGGCTGCCGGTAAATGCCGTAGCAAGGTCACGCAACCTTGCTGAAGCTCGACTTAGAGGTAAGTCGCTTCGCCTGGAATAGTGGGGATCGAATGATGTATGGCTCTTCGGGCCCTGAAAAGCCCCACAGGTCCTTCCCAATGTTGCTGTAACTTCGGAGACCTTCCCTTTTGCCGATGAGGGTCTTATCGCCTACATTAAATCCGGATGCGTTGGCTCGAACGTCGTACCTTGTTTTCATCCTGACACTGGATACCTTGATTTGCTTTCGAACCAAATGATGAATCTCATCGAGGCGATTTCTCCATTCGGCTACGTAGTCTTCGGTCTTATCTATGGCGTCTGGAGGTATTCCGAATCGCAGATCGGCTGGTAATCGTATCTCTCGTCCAAATATAATTTTTGCTGGAGAATGGCCCGTCGTATCGTGATTAGCCGATCTATAGCTCATGAGAAAGGTTTGTACATATTTATCCCAATCTCGTTGGTGATCATTAACGACCTTCGATAAATACTATTTCATTGTTCGGTTGAACCTTTGGACCATTCCGTTTGACTGTGGATGTAAGGGTGTGGTCCTGGTTTTCCTTACGCCCAGTGCCGTACAGATGCCTTGAAATATCTGTGATTCGAAGTTTCGGCCCTGATCGGAATGAAGCTCACAGGGGACTCCATATCTGCTGATCCAATTATTGATAAGCTGCTCAATGGCGGTTGTTGCTTCTTGGTTTGGAATTGGAAGTACTTCCACCCACTTGCTGAAGTAATCCATGATAACCAACATGTATTTGTTGTTGTCGTTTGTTTTTGGGAATGGTCCTGAGATATCAATCGCAATTCGCTCGAAAGGGGCACCCACGTTGTACTGCTTCATAGCGCTCCTTGGTCTTGCTGTTGGTCCTTTGGTCGCAGTGCAAATTGTGCACTTCCTACACCAAGACTCGACGTCATCTCTCATGTGAAACCAGTAGAATCGAGATTGTAATTTTGAAAGTGTTTTATTAACTCCCAGATGTCCACCGGAGGCCCCGTCGTGCATTTCTGTTAGTACATCTTTTACTTTTGATGGTGGGACTAGAATCTGCATTCGATAGGATTTTCCGTTCGCGGCTTCCCATTTACGCTTTAGAATTCCATTTTCCACCAGCAAAGAATTCCATTGTGCCCAATATGCCTTAACCGTTCCACTCTTGTCGGAAATATTGTTCCAAGTTGGCCGCTCGTTCTTTTCTTTATATTCCAGAATTAGCGACATATCTTCATCCTGAAGTTGAGCTGCGCGTATAGCATCACTCGTCCACCCACCTAGTACTTCTACTTGTACATTTCGCAGGTCGTACGCCTCTTTTTTCTCTTCCGCTCTATGACAATGTTTACAATCTGGCTTACATGGTCTTCTTGATAGAGCATCAGCGTTATTATGTACCTTCCCCCGACGGTGGGAAATTTGGAAATCGTACGTTTGAAGTCGTTCGATCCATCGAGCTATTTGTCCTTCCGGATTCTTAAAATTTAGCAACCATTTCAGGGAGGCATGATCCGTCCGAAGGTGGAATCGACGTCCGTAGAGGTATTTATGGAAATTCTTAACGGCTTCTACGACAGCCAGCAGTTCCTTTCTTGTTGCGCAGTAATTTCTCTCTGGCTTAGATAGAACTCGACTATAATATGCGACAACTCTCTCTTCACCATCGATTTCCTGTGACAACACTGCTCCAATTCCTGTGTTACTTCCATCAGTATCCAATATAAACAGGCGATCCGATCTTGGGAATGCCAGTGTTGGAGTGTTACATAACTCGGCCTTCAATGTGTTGAATGCTGCCTCACACTTGTCTGTCCAATTGAATTTTTTGTCTTTACCCGTTAGTTCGTGTAGGGCCTTAGCCACGTTAGCGAAACCTTTAACAAACCGTCGGTAATAAGTGGCTAGCCCCATAAAGCTTCTTAACTGTTATCTTCTGGAGTCGGCCACTCTTGGACAGCTGCTATCTTATCAGGATCCGTTTGGACTCCTGCAGATGAAACGATGTGTCCCAGGAATTTTACTCTCCTTTGAAAGAGTTCACATTTCTTCAAATGTTGTTTAAGTTGGCCTGTCTTAGTCGTTCGAAGACGGAGCCCAGATTATTGATGTGTTCTGGTAAATTCCTTCCAACAACGATGATATCGTCCAAGTACACAAGACACGTCTTCCATGTATGTCCCCGTAGAACACTTTCCATTAATCGTTCAAACGTTGCTGGAGCATTACACAATCCAAAAGGCATCACGTTGAATTGATAAAGTCCGTTTCCAGTAGTAAACGCTGTCTTGTCCTCGCTCCTTGTCCTCCCCCTTCACTTCCACTTGCCAGTAACCGCTTTTTAGGTCCAATGTTGAAAACCACTGAGCTCCAGAAAGGGTATCTAGTGTATCGTCGATTCGAGGAAGTGGGTAACTGTCTTTCTTCGTAAAGTCATTTAACCGGCGGTAGTCGACACAAAATCTAGTTGTCCCATCCTTCTTCTTGACGAGCACTACTGGCGAAGCCCATGGGCTCGATGATTTCTCGATGACTCCTTGCTCTTCCATATCTCGAATCATGTTGCCTACTTCTGATTGTTTGGCCAACGGTAGTCGACGAGGTGGCTGTCTTATAGGTCTTGACTCACCCGTGTCAATGCGATGTTTAACTATACCGGTGCGTCCGAATTTATCATTTTCTGTCACAAAAATATCAGAAAAATCATTCAGCAGTGATTCACGCTTGTCTTTTCTCCATCTGTTAATCCGATTTTCTGGGGCATCAGCCTATTAACCACAGCCGGTGCACCAGAGGGCTGTTGAATTGAGTGGTCCTCTCCCGTTGTCTGAGTTGAGCTTATCATTGACACGGGTGCACATTCTGCGATTATCTCTCCTTTTCTTATTGCGATCGGCTCCTTGGACGCATTTAGTAGTCTGACGGGTACGATGTGCTTCTTCGCATCGATAAGGGCTTTCCCAACAAGGATGTTCCCCTTACGCTGATTATGTACAGCTTCGGTGATGTAAAATCGATTGTCACCGGAATGACTCTCGAGACTGGTCCAAATTACCGAGTCCGAACGAGCTGGGATCTCATCCTCCTCACGCGCATAACATTTCAGTCTTCGCAATTGCTCGTCCTGCAATGTAATAGCAACCTCCAAGTTACCGATTCGCAGTGTTCTTTGACCGATATCTAGAACAACTTGGTGCTCCTTCATGAAGTCCATTCCAAGAATGCATTCGTCCGTAATATCGGCAACCAAAAATTTGTGGGAGATGGAAATATTGCCCAGCACTATTATGCTCTCGACTTCTCCGTAGACTGTCGAACATTCTCCTGTGGCAGTCCTCAAAGCGTATCTTCTATTTTTATTAAGGGCAATTTGGCCCACGACATCCAGCCGAATTATGGATCTCGTTGCTCCAGTGCCGATTGTCACTGTTGTCGTCCTTGCATTAACAATCGTAGTTATAACCAAACTTTGGTTATCCTGTTGGAGTTGTGATACAGTTACGATGCTGGGGCTACACATTCCACCAGGCGACTTTCGCCCCTTCAAATCTGCCCTTACAAGTTTCCCGAGCTATTGGCCTCAGATTGGTCCTTTGATAGTCTCCTCTTATGATTAGCGCATGAACAACAATTCTCACTTGATGTTTCATTCATTCGTCGACGTTTCCTACAGTCAACAGAGATGTGGCCGACTTCGCCGCATGTCCAACACTTCATATCCGGTTTCGGGGTTCTCCGTTGTACATGCCCGATTCTTTGGCAGGAACATTCCTGGACGGACGTTTCTCGGACTCTATATGTACTCCTGGTAGCCAGTTTAGCAGATTCATAAGCCAATGCGAACGCCAGTATTTCATTAGTCGTCTTCTTTCCTGCCAAACGAGCGGCCTGTTGCAAGTCCCGATCTTGGAGTGCGTTTATAAATGCATCCATTGCTACCTTGTTTAGTAATTCCTTAGTCATATTTGAATAAGACAAGTTTGCCAATCGCTCAATGTCTGCCTGCAACTGTTGAAGATTTTCTCCAGGTTTCTGCGTTCTGCTCCGCAGTTGCATGCGGTAGACCTACTGCATGTGGTTGTCTCCATACCTAGCTTCAAGGCCGTCTCTTACCGCTTGGAAATCTGTTTGCTTCTCTGTTGGTATGGTTTGTAGCAATTCTGCAGCCGCCCCGCGGAGTGACAAGATTAGTGATGTTGACTTTTGCTCATCCGACCACTTATTATAATTGCCCGCGGCGTCAAACTGACGTATAAACACGGAGAAGGGTCCCGTTCCATCGAAGGTTGGCGGTTGCATCCTTGTATCTTTGTAGTCATGTTGATTGCCTGGCGATGTCTTATTTCTCTCAACACACTCAAGTCTCTTTTCGATTCGTGTTATTTCATCGGTGACTTTCTTGAATTCAGCTTCTTTTTTAGATCTAGATTTTCTACTTCGTTTCGAATTTCGTCTTTAAAGTGTTGAAAATTACATTTCATCCACTGCATTTGGGCATCCAACTTTGCATTAACATCTGCAGCTTGCGCGTCCAATTTTGAATTTTGGGCGTCGAATTTTGAATTTACGGTGTCGAATTTGGCATTAACATATGTAGCTTGTGCGTCCAATTTTATCATCATCATCCTGAGCATCTCCGAAATGCCCAACTGTGGCGAACTTTTCTCCGTTACATTGGCACCATCTTGACTCGGTGTTTCTTCTTCATCCGGACAGTCTGGCGCAATCGCAAAAACATATGTGTCAACATCAATACCCTCTTCCTCCATTGCTGCTTGTAGACGCTGTCGAAGAATTTGCTTCTGTCCTCTGCTATCCAGATTCCGGTCCTCTAGTTCCTTCTTCAACTCAGGAACGCGAAGATCCTCCAAATGTCGATCTGACATAGTCACAACACACTTTCACAGACTTATTCACTTAAACAATAATTAATCCCACTTCTGACACCAATTGTAGCGAGCTTAGGGTTCGCTGGATTAATTATTTTGAATAAATAAGAGCCGTTAAATCGATTTTGAATTAATATAACACTTTACTAGTCCGTTAATCACAACCGTTACTTTTACCGAACACAACGATTTCTTGACTTATCGCTTCCGTACTTATCGCGTATTTTACTTCTTACTCATCGCTTGCTTCTCACTCGAGACTTACTACTTTCTACTTGTCCCAATGAGCCGTTTGCGACGTATTTATACCAGTTCCCCACATTCTGATTCGGTATTTCGTTTCCGTCCGTTCCATAATCTTGAATGTTCTATTATCCATAGTCTCCAGTTTTCCAGTACTTTGTTTTGGACTTTCCCGAATATTCCAGTACTGACTGTCGTATGCGTCACAGTATGATATGCTTACGAACGTTTTAGCCACAAGAAATTAAATTCTGGATTGGAGCAGAGCCCATATTGTGCAGAAGTTGATAAGCAATATCAGTTCGTATGTATGTGGCTAACCCACAATATGGAAAGAACAAAGACACTAAGTTATAACCGGGTATAGTAAAAACAGAAATATCTGTATCAGTTATTGCGTGGGTCTCGCTAAGTGGTAAGTGCAGATATAAAAGAGAAATTGCATCTTAGGCCACGAATGTTACAACCTGACCTGACCGGGCCTGACACCCAAACCCAATATCGCCTCAGAAGCCTGCTTGGAAAACCTTTGTGGCAGGATGTGTGGAAGGAGGCAGCGCGGCAGACCTTGTCTCCGATGGAGAGATGGCGTAGACCAGGACGCCCGGAGGCCTGGGAGAGCCAAACTGGTTGACATCGGGTCGAAATCCGGACCGGTGGAGAGACTTGCTAAATAAGGCCAAGACCGGATCCCAGTTGTAGTACCAATGATGATGATGATTATGATTATGGGATTTAGATTTCAGATTTCATCAAACGAAATTCATCTGATAAACCTTGGTTTGATAAAAAATGTTGGCAGAGTACAACTGCAAAAAAATAGAGCTTTTAAACAATGGCGCTCCAATCCCACCTAGGTTAACAGACCGGATTTTATTAGAATCAGAAACGCGTGCAACTAGGCGATTGATACCGCGAAGAAAGCTTACAATGACAAAGGGAGCAATAAACTCCTTGAGCGTCCAACCGGTTCGCGTCACTTCTGGTCAATGGTAAGGGATGTCACCAGTAATTTCGTTTCCTTCTCTTTTCCCCGGTAGTGAGGGGCAGCGGGACACTGATCACAAATTCAAGAGATAAAGCCAATGCGTTCGCGAATTCAAACCTTGATGCCGGTCTTTTGGAGCCACCTGGGACCGTGCAGATACGGTCTTCGATGTGGGATGTGAAGTTCCGCCCGTGTACTATTCAACGCATTCTACACAGACTGGACTGTAGAAAGGCAACCGAGCCGGGCGGAATACCAGCAATAGTCCTTAAGACCTGTGCTCCAGAACTATCGCCGGTTCTTGGCAGACTGGACTCTTCCGCTTATTTTATGCACGTACGGCGATTCGTACCTACTGGAAAATTGATCGAGTTCAGCCAATCCGAAAGAGGGAAAAAATTATCTCCCGCAAAATTATCGGCCAATAGTATTACGGTCTATGTTATCTAACTTGATCGAAAAGATCATCAATGCCGAGATAATCAATTATTTGGAGTACAACGGACTTCTGAATGATCGTCAATACGGATTCCATTGCAGGCAGTCCACGGGAGACCTTTTGTCCCTTATAGCCGATATCCTCCTCTTTCCCTCCGTTGGTGACAGACAGCGGGACGTTAGTCACGAATCCAAAGGATAAAGCTAATGTGTTCGCGAATTTATTTTCGGCGAATTCAAACCTCGATCCCGGCCTTTTGGAGCCACCTGTGATCTCCCCGGTACAGTCTTCCATGCGGGATGTGAGATTTCGTCCGCGCACTATTCAACACATTCTACGTGAACTGGATTGTAGGAAGGCAACTGGCTCGGACGGAATACCAGCAATAGTCCTTAAGAACTGTGCTCCAGAACTATCGCCGGTTCTTGGCAGACTGTTCCGCTTATCTTATGCACAGAGGACCTTTCCTGCCTGCTGGAAAATCACTCGAGTTCAGCCAATCCCAAAGACGGGAAAAAGTGTCTCTGATTATTGATGATTAACGTCCGATAGCATTACTGTCTATTCTATCTAAGATAATGGAAAAAGTCATCAATACAGAGTTGGTTAAGTATTTGGAGTGCAACGGACTTCTGAATGATCGTCAATACGGATTCCGTGGCAGGCGGTCCGCAGGAGACCTTTTGACACATAACCGATATATGGACATCTGCGATTGAGAAGCATGGTGAGTCAAGGGCAATCACAGTGGATATCTCAAGACTTTTGATTGCATCTGGCACGGGATATTCCTTAGCAAGTTTCGTTCATACGGAATTTTCCAGCAGCTTTGCGACTGGACGAAGTGCTTCCTCGAAAATCGATCGATCCGGGTTGTTGAGGACGGCGGGTCTTCGGATTTGTATCCTGTTAATTCCGGCATGCCTCAGGGTTCTATCTTGGCTTCAACTTTTTTTGCTTCACATAAATTATTTGTCGGAGTCAATGGATAACTGAGTATTCAGTTTTGCGGAGGATAGTACGCTTGTTTTTTCTTTTTCGAGTGACGGGCCGATTAGTGTATCAACGTCGCACCAACTGAGATGTATCCAGATCGACTCTCCGAATCGGGATCTGGATTAGTTCCTGCAGTGGGGAAAGGCCAATATCGTTGACTTCAATGCAACGAAGATACAATATACAGCATTCACAAAGAAAAGTGGGTCATCGGATCCACAGCTGACGATGAATGGCCAGGCCCTCGAATCTGGGGAAAGTATGAAATTGCTCGGCGTCACGCTCTGTGGAAATGTATCATGGCATAAATATTTTTTATATTAGACTTCTTTCGGGAGAGGCGAACCTATAGCGCCGAGTGGGCGCCCCGAGATGCCATCAAATAACTGTTGCAGTTCTTTTTGAACAGTTGCAGGTTGTAACGTTCCGGGAACACTCGCGTGGGAAGGGAGTTCCACAGCTTCCCCGCTCTGTAGAGGAACGAGTTCTGATGTAGGGATGTTCGCGCCGTCGGGAGATGAACCACAAACGGGTGCGATCCGTCGGATTGTCTTGTGGAGCGCATATAAGCCGAATCGCGCGGAACAATACCAAGAATCTCCGAAGAACAGCACCCGTGATAATATCTGTAAAACAGACAGAGGTCGGCTACGCGCCTTCGATGTGATAGCGACTGTAGTCCCGACGTCAGCGCCGAGTCCCCGATCAGCCGGATCGCTCGTCTCTGTATGCTCTCAAGTAGGTCGAGGGTATGTTTAGGAGCCGAGCTCCAAACATGAGAGCAATATTCGAGCGCGGGTCTAATTTGAGATTTATATAGGAGGAGAAGTTGGGCCGGGGTAAAATATTTCTTGGCTCTAAAAAGATAGCTCAGTTTTCCTGAGGCTGACCTGGCGACGTTCGACACGTGCTTATGCCATGATACATTCCCACAGACCGTGACGCCGAGCAATTTCAAACTTTCCCCAGCCTCGAGGGCCCGGCCATTCATCATCAGCTGTGGAACCGATGATCCAGTTTTCTTTGTGAATGTTGTATACTGAGTCTTCGTTGCATTGAAGTCGACAAGATTGACCTTTCCCCACTGCAGGACTTTATCCAGATCCCGATTCAGAGAATCAATCTGTCTACATCTCAGCTGGTGTGACGCAGATGCACCAGTCGGCCGATCACTCGAAAAGGAGGAAACAAGCGTACTATCATCCGCAAAACTGAACACTTTGTTATCCGTTGTCTCCAACAAATCATTTATGTGAAGCAAGAACAAGGTTGGAGCCAAAATAGGACCTTGGGGCACCCCCGAATTAACAGGATACCGATCCGAACACTCGCCGTCCACAACAACCCGGATCGATCGATTTTCAAGGAAACTCCTCGTCCAGTCACAAAGCTGTTGGGAAAGTCCATATGAACGAAGTTTGCTCAGCAATGCCCCATGCCAGACGCGGTCAAAAGCCGTGGAAATATCCAATGCGACCGCCCTTGACTCACCATGCCGTTCAATCGCAGATGTCCATATATCGGTTATAAGTGTCAAAAGGTCTCCTGTGGACCGCCTGCCACGGAATCCGTATTGACGATCATTCAGGAGTCCGTTGCACTCCAAATACTTAACCAACTCAGCATTGATGACTTTTTCCATCACCTTAGATAAAATAGAGAGTAATGCTATCGGACGGTAATTTTGTGGGAGACACTTTTTTCCCGTCTTTGGGATTGGCTGAACTCGAGCGATTTTCCAGCAGGCAGGAAAGGTCCTCCGTGCATAAGATAAGCGGAAGAGTCTGCAAAGAACCGGCCATAGTTCTGGAGCACAGTTCTTAAGGACTATTGCTGGTATTCCGTCCGGGCCAGTTGCCTTCCTACAATCCAGTTCACGTAGAATGCGTTGAATAGTGCGCGGACGAAATCTCACATCCCGCATGGAAGACTGTACCGGGGAGATCACAGGTGGGTCCAAAAGGCCGGGATCGAGGTTTGAATTCGCCGAAAATAAATTTGCGAATACATTAGCTTTATCCCTTGAATTCGTGACTAACGTCCCGCTGTCTGTCACCAACGGAGGGAAAGAGGAGGATGCGAAGTTACCGCTGACAGCTTTTGCCATTGACCAGAAGGAGCGCGAGCCAGTTGGGCACCGAAGGAGCTTATTGATCACCCTGTCGTTGTGAGCCTTCTTCGCGGTATCAATCGCCTGGTTGCACGCGTTTCTGATTCTGACAAAATTCGTTCTGTTAACATCGGTGGGATTGGAGCGCCATTGCTTAAAAGCTCTATTTTTTGCCGCTGTAATCAGCTCGCACTTTTTGTCAAACCAAGGTTTATCAGACGAACTTCGTTTGATGGAATGTGGAATATACATCTCCATCCCCAGAAGAATAATCTCTGATACCGACTCCGCGCATGCGTTAACATCGGAGTTTCCGAAGCACACCTCGGACCACGGGAAGGATGCGAAGAAGTCTCGCATATCGTCCCAGTTAGCGGCCCCATACTTCCATACATGACGAAGCTGCCTAGGCCGGTTGCTTGCTTGGTATGCAAGTGCTTGCGCGACAGATACCAAGCAGTGATCTGAGTTTCCCAGTGGCGCAGAAACCTCTACGGTATAAATACTCGGTTCGGATGTCAAAAACAGATCCAGGGTGTTCGCATAATCGCCCCGGGCATCCGGCACTCGCGTTGGCTCTCCCACGAGTTGAGTCAAGTTGTGGCTTACAGCAAACATCTCCGCTAGCCTCCCAGCCTCGTCGGTTCTGTTAGAATGTAACAACCAGCCGGAATTATGCACATTAAAATCACCAAGGACAACAATTTCAGAAGCTGGGTGGTTGATCTGTATCCAGTCGACGGTATGTGAAAGATGTTCGAAAAATGTCCCCGGTCGATCGTCGTTCGGGGAGCGGTAAAGACAACAAAGAAATTTTACGGAATTCCTCAGCACGACCCTCAACCATATGATGTCCATATTATTGGGTTCCAACGCCTCCATCCTCTGGCAAGCCAGATTGGACCGCCCTTAAAACGGAATCTCGAATGTAAGTCGTATCCTGAGCAACGAAGATATGTCGAATCAGTTGACGAATCGACCTGGGTCTCAGTTAGGGCAAGGATATCAGGTTTCGTTGTTTGTAAATATTGGTGGACGGCGTTTACATTGGTATTGGTGAAACCGATGCCCCTGATGTTACAAAATGCCGTCACCAGTCGAGCGTGGGCCGAGCCTCGAGAGCGAGACCGGTTATGCGATGACGAACCTCTTAAAGTTCCATTATTTATCATGATATCTGCATGATGTTCCCCCTGACATAGTCCCCCCCGGAGATCCGAATGGGAGACTAGTTTACCTCCGGAATTCTTTATATCAGAACGTACCATCATGACTTATCCCCGTGTCAGTCCGGGCCATCAGCCACACATCCGAAACACCGTCGAAGATTTCTCTCGGCGATGTCGCGGAATGTACAGCGTGACGGGGTGGTATCTCACCTTGGGACCGACTACCACCTAACCAACCTTTTTCCGAACCGGTCCATCAGCCAAGCTCCGAAAGATGGCCAGGAATTTCTCCCAACCATTTCACGGAGCCTATAGCTTGAGGGTGTGGTATTTCACCGGGCGCACAGGGCGTTGGGACCCCGGCTACCACTCGGCCTTTAGTCGCCTCTTACGACAAGCTGGCCTAGCTGTGAGTATATTCTAACGCCCTACTCACAGGGCTTCTTGGCTTCTTCTTGAAGCCAAGAAATATTTTAGTCCGGCCCTACTTTTTCTCCTGTATAAATCCCGAATGAGACCCGCTCACGAATATTGCCCACATGTTTAGGGCTCTGCTCCTAAGCATATCCCCCACCTACTTGAGAGCATACAGAGACGAGCAATTCGACTGATCAGGGACACAGTGTTGACGTTGAGGCTACAGTCGCCATCACATCGCATGCGCGTAGTTGACCTCTGTCTGTTTTACAGATATTAACACGGGTACTGTTCTTCGGAGATTCGTGGTATTGTTCCACGCAATTCGGTTTAAATGCGCTCCCCGAGACCATCCGACGGATCGCATCACTTTACGGTTCATCTCCCGATGGCGGGAACGTCCTTGCATCAGAACTCGTTCCATTACAGAGCTGGATAGCTGCAACCCCCCCCCCCCCCCCCGCGCAAGTGTTACAACCTGCAACTGTTCAAAAGGAACAGTTATTTGGTGCAATCTCGGGTCACCGTGTTGGCGCAATAGGTTTGCCGAGGGAAGTATAGGGTGGGTCATAAATTTTTGCACATTTGAAACATGAATAGAAATAAAATTACAAATGTTATTTTGTTGATCAGTTACTTAACGTAATAAACGTTTATTGACGCCCCCCCCCCCCCCCCCTCGAACGATTTTTAAGAAATCAAGTGCTGCCATTTGCAAAAATGTATGGCCTACCCTATATATTAAAAAAAGAAAATTGGCCGAAGGAATTTTTTAACCCTTAAGTTACCCGTTCGCTCTATGTTACTTTTGTGTCCACCATCTAGAATATGCTAGCCTAGCCTGGTCCCCTTATCAAATTTCTTATATTCGAAAAATGAAGAGCATTCCACGTCGGTTTTTACGTTTTGCCCTCTGGCACTGTCCTCTTACTATATAAACTAACCACACATGTAGAGCGTAGAAATAACACTGACGTTTCATCCAGCGACTTCTCTTAGGATCGGTTCGTTTCCCATCTGTTCCATTTAATACCAATCACCATAACCTACCCAATCTTCGTCTATTTTGCCTGTCAGTCTATCACACCTATGGCTTTAATGAACCTATCTTGCATGCTACAGAGCAGCAACTCTTATCTTACTTCCCTTGCCTTTAACCATTACAATGCTGCTCTGAGACTCCATTTCTTTATAGGTCCCTCTGAATCCAGCACCCCCCCCCCCATACGTCACACGCAACTTTTCACCAATTTTAAGTTTTTCTTTTTCTCAAAATTATATCTATAATTGTTATTATATTAATCATTAATTATATAACAATTGAATTGAGAAACTGGGGTAACAGTTGTAAGTAAGTTTTTAAGTTAAGTGTAACTTGTTTTAAGCTGAATAATGGGGAGATCGGCCTTCACCAAAACAAAATGTTCGATGAGCTAGAGTTTACACTTAATGTTAGATCTGAACACGCTCTCAAGGGCTATTCCCAAACTACGACGGCCAATAAGAAACTCGAGCTTGGTTGGGAAGTTTTATTGCATTATAATTTTGTTTGTGTGTCCAAATTGGACAATTCGAACTACGTGAAATAATGTATTGAAATAAACCTAAGAATAATGAAATTCTTTTTCTTCTAATTGATATACATATGATCAGTTAGAACAGCAAATAGTGAGAGGTTTCGCTACTTCCTTGATATTATGTAAACATTCTATTCTGCACAATCAATTATGAACCTCATTCTTTTGGATAAGAATTATTGTAACAAAACCCAAAATAATTAATTTATAAATTATTAAGCCGAAGTAAATGCAAACAAAATAAACTCGGCCATGTCAGCATTTTAAAGCTATGTCAGGACTCTATGACATCCGGTTAAATTAACCATGAAAATGTAATGATTTTTAAACGACTAATTGTAAACAAATGAAGTTTTAATAAAATTATAACACATTTTATCTGTGATGAGAAATAAATCCATGAAACAACGATTTAATAATAAAGTGTTTAATGAAAGTGCAACCAATTGAACGCACCCCAAAAGAATTCAAACAATGAAAACACGATTTACCGCTCGATACGGATTTGTCAATCTAGTTTTCGCATCGGGGAAATTCTCGTGGCGTCTAGAATTTCTAAGAGTATTTAATTCGTCTGAATAAATTGTATATTGATAATATATCAGCATCTAGGAAATATAAACTAAAATGTCTAACGAAGAAGAAAACAACGAAGTGGTTGAGGCGAATGAGAATTCGGTAAGAAATATTATTAACCATCACAAAGTCATCCATATCTATAATGATTTTTTATGATCCTAGAATGAAACCACTTCGGAGGAAACTAACTCATCGGCTGAAAAGGAAGTTGAGTTTGATAATAAGATAGAAACGGATCGCAGTAAAAGATTTGATTTTCTTTTAAAACAAACTGAGATTTTCACTCACTTTATGACTAATAGTGCTGCAAAGAGTCCGCAGAAGGCAAAAGCCGGCCGACCCAAGAAAATCAAAGACAATTCCACCCGACCCAAGGAAGGCGCTGAGTAAGTTGCTTGAGCCATTTCGTACAAGCGAAGCGAAATCTGAATGTATAATTTCTCCTCTAGCCATCGACACCGGAAGACAGAACAGGAGGAGGATGAAGAGTTGTTAGCCGAAGATTCGCAATCAAAGGATGTGTTTAGGTTTGAGTCGTCGCCAACCTATATTAAAAACGGCGAATTACGTGATTATCAGGTGAGAGGTTTGAACTGGATGATATCACTCTATGAAAACGGCATCAATGGTATATTAGCCGATGAAATGGGTCTGGGGAAAACCCTACAGACTATTTCACTTCTTGGCTACTTAAAACATTTCAAGTAAGTTCTCTACAGGTTGTGAATCTGTTTATGTTGAATGCGTTTACTTTAGGAACCAAGCTGGACCACATATTGTCGTTGTTCCGAAATCAACGCTCCAGAATTGGGTGAATGAGTTTGAAAAATGGTGCCCTTCTTTACGGGCGGTTTGTTTAATTGGTGATCAAGAGACGCGTAATACCTTCATACGCGATGTTCTCATGCCAGGCGAGTGGGATGCTTGTGTCACTTCCTATGAAATGTGCATTCGCGAGAAGTCTGTGTTTAAAAAATTCAACTGGCGCTACATGGTCATTGATGAAGCGCATCGCATCAAGAACGAGAAATCAAAGTTATCGGAAATTCTACGAGAATTTAAAACGGCTAATCGGCTTCTCATCACCGGCACACCACTTCAGAACAATCTTCACGAGTTATGGTCTCTTCTGAACTTTTTACTGCCCGATGTTTTTAACAGTTCTGAAGATTTCGACGCATGGTTCAATACAAACACTTGTTTTGGAGACAATGCTTTAATCGAACGACTTCATGCAGTTCTCAAGCCGTTCTTACTTCGTCGATTGAAGTCAGAAGTCGAGAAACGGCTCAAACCGAAGAAAGAAGTTAAGATCTTCGTGGGACTTTCTAAGATGCAGCGTGAATGGTACACAAAAGTCCTTATGAAGGATATTGATATCGTCAACGGGGCTGGTAAGGTCGAAAAGATGCGCCTTCAAAATATTTTGATGCAACTGCGAAAGTGTACCAATCATCCATATCTATTCGATGGTGCTGAGCCCGGTCCACCCTACACTACGGATGAACATTTAGTTCTTAATTCTGGTAAGATGGTTATTCTTGACAAGCTGCTGCCTAAATTGCAGGAGCAAGGATCCCGTGTACTTATCTTCAGCCAAATGACCCGCATGTTGGATATTTTGGAGGACTATTGCCTTTGGCGGTGCTACCAATACTGCCGGTTGGATGGTCAAACACCACACGAAGACCGTAATCGACAGATTCAGGAGTATAACGCTGAAAATAGCCCTAAATTCATATTCATGTTGTCCACCCGTGCTGGTGGTTTGGGCATTAACTTGGCAACCGCTGATGTTGTCATAATCTATGATTCCGATTGGAATCCCCAAATGGATCTCCAGGCCATGGATCGAGCTCATCGTATTGGTCAGAAAAAACAAGTTCGTGTATTCCGATTCATAACTGAGAATACAGTCGAGGAGAAAATCGTTGAACGAGCCGAAATAAAACTACGCTTGGATAAACTAGTTATTCAACAAGGCCGACTGGTTGATAATCGAACCGCTCAAATGAATAAGGACGAGATGTTGAATATTATTCGTTTCGGTGCAAATCATGTTTTTGCTTCAAAGGACTCAGAATTAACTGACGAGGATATCGACACGATTCTTGAACGCGGTGAGGCGAAAACCTTGGAGCAAAAAGCCCAACTGGATGAAATGGGAGAAAGTTCATTGCGGAACTTCACTGTCGACAACAACGGTGAAGGGGCGTCTAGTTCTGTGTATCAATTCGAAGGCGAAGATTACCGTGAAAAGCAGAAGCTTAACGCTCTCGGTGCATGGATTGAGCCGCCTAAGCGTGAACGCAAAGCGAACTACGCTGTGGATGCTTATTTTCGTGAGGCACTTCGTGTGTCCGAACCAAAAGCCCCTAAAGCCCCACGCCCACCCAAACAGCCGATTGTTCAAGACTTCCAATTCTTTCCGCCTAGACTCTTTGAGCTGCTTGATCAAGAAATCTATTATTATCGTAAAACTCTGAACTATAAGGTTCCCAAGAATCCCGAACTTGGTTCTGAGGCAGCAAAAGTTCAACGGGAGGAGCAGCGTAAGATTGATGAAGCTGAACCTCTAACTGAAGATGAAATTGCTGAAAAAGAGGTGTTGTTAACACAAGGTTTTACGACCTGGACCAAGCGGGACTTCAATCAATTCATCAAAGCCAATGAGAAGTATGGACGTGATGATATCGAAAATATAGCTAAAGACGTCGAAGGAAAGACTCCTGAGGAAGTTATTGAGTACAATGCGGTGTTTTGGGAGCGCTGCCATGAACTTCAAGACATCGAACGAATAATGGGACAAATTGTGCGGGGAGAGGCCAAGATTCAACGGAGATTATCTATTAAAAAAGCTCTGGACCAGAAGGTATATTCTTGAATAATATTGACACATTATGTAATGAATTTTTTTTCTCTTTAGATGTCTCGGTATCGTGCACCATTCCTCCAATTGCGTTTACAATACGGCAACAATAAGGGTAAAAACTACACCGAGAATGAGGACCGCTTTCTCGTGTGCATGCTTTGCAAGCTTGGATTTGATAAAGAAAACGTGTACGAAGAATTACGCGCTTCTATCAGGTAAGAGGTTTTTCAATTGACTTGTGAGTATAGCGTTAGAATATAGTCACAGCTGGGCCGGGTTGTGGTAAGAGACGACTGGCGACCGAGTGGTAGGTGGGGTCCCAACTTCGTGTCGCCCGCTGAAATACCACCCCATCAAGCTATAGATTCCGTGAAATGATCAGAGATGTTCCTGGCCATCTTCCAGAGCTTGGTTGATGGACCGGTTCGAGAAAAGGTTGGTTTAGGTGGTAAGTGGAAGCCAAGGTTATATATCATCCCATCACGATGTACGTTCTGCTTTATCGTCGGGTGAAATTTTCGACTATGTTTTGGATATGGTTGATGGCCATGACTGAAATGAAGATAATGATGGTGACTTTTGGGATAAATAATTCCGGAGGCAAACTAGTCTCTCATTCGGATCTCTAGGGGGATTATGCCGGGGGAGAATATCATGCAAGTATTTTTATAAATGACGGAATTTTAAGTAATTCGTCATCGCATAATCGGGTTCGTTCTCCACACTGTCGACGTTCGACTAATAACGGCATTTTGTAACATCAGGGGCATCGGTTTCACTAATACGAATGTAAACGCCGTCCACCCATATTTGCAAACAGCGAAACCTGATATCCTTGCCCTAACTGAGACCCAGATCGGATCATCAACTGACTCGACATATCTTCGTTGCGCAGGATATAACTTACATTTGTATTCCGTTGTAAGGGTGGAGTCTGTGTCTCCACGCGATCCGATTTGCCTTGCCAAAGTATGAAGGTGTTAGAACACAATAACTTAGACATCATCTAGTTGAAGGTCGTGCTGAGGAATTCTGTTAAATTTCTTTGTTGTCCTTACCGCTCCCCGAATGACGATTTTTCGATCATCTTTCACGTACTGACGAATGGATACAGATCAACCATCCGGCCTCTGAAGTAGTCATCCATGGCGATTTTAATTTACACAATTCCGACTGGTTAGTACATTCTAAGAG
The DNA here is from genome assembly GCA_963931805.1 of Microdon myrmicae. NCBI lineage: Eukaryota > Metazoa > Arthropoda > Insecta > Diptera > Syrphidae > Microdon > Microdon myrmicae. Next base: position 227,167,031 of record OZ007497.1, read on the forward strand.
AACCGACGAGGCTGGGAGGCTGACGGAGATGTTCGCTGATAGCCGCAGTTTAACTCAACTCGAACATCCTTGATTTGTTTTTGACATTCGAACGGACCATTTATCCCCGGGAAGTGACTGCGGCGCTCGGAAACTCAGAGCACTGGTTGGTATCAGTTGCCTAACAACATGCATTTCAAACATATAACCGACGTAGGTATCTCGTCATGTATGGAGGTATGGGACTGCTAACTAGGACGATTTGCGAGATTTCTTCGCGTCATTGCCGTAGTCGGAGGTGTGCCTTGGAGACTCCGAAGCTAATGCATGTGCGGAGTCGGCCACGGAGATTATTCTTCTCGGGATGGAGATTTACGTTCCGCATTTCATCAAGCGAATTTCATCTGGTAAACCTTGGTTTGAGAAGAAGTGTGAGCAGATTGCAGGGGCAGAAAAAAGTTTTTAAGCAATGGCGCTCCAATCCCCCGGAGGTCAACCGAACGAATTTTGTTAGAATTAGAAACGCGTGCACATAGGTGTTTGATTCCGCGAAGAAGGCTCACAATGACAAAGTGACCAATACACTCCCTGAGTGCCTAACTGGTTCACGTCCCTTCTGGTCAATGGTAAATGCTATCAGCAGTAACTTCGCTTCCTCCGTTAGTGACGGGCAGCGGGACACTACACCACAAATTCAAGAGATAAAGTCAATGTGTTAGCGAATTTGTTTTCCGCGAATTCAACTCTCGATGTCGGTCTTTTGGAACCACCTGTGATCGCACCGATACGGTGTTCGATGCGGAATGTGAGGTTCCCCCCACACACTATTCTACGTGGATTCAACTATAAGAACACAACCGTGCCGGCTGGCTTTCTCGGGTTCTTAGCCGTCTCTTCCGCTTACTTTATGTACGGAGGACATTTTCCACCCACTGAAAAATCGCTCGAGTTCAGCCAATCCCAAAGAGAGGGGAAAAGTGTCTTCCACGAATCTACTGGCCAATAGCATTACTGCCCATGTTACCCAAGGCGATAGAAAAGGCATTAATGAAGAGTTAATTAAATATTTGGAATATAACGCACTTCTAAATGATCCTCAATTTCGGATTTCGTCGTAGTCAGTCTACGGGGGACCTTTTAACCCATATAACTGATATATGGATATCTGCGATTAAAGGGCATGGTGAATCAAGATCGGTCACATTGGATATTTCCAAGGCTTTTGACCGCGTCTGACGTAGAGCATTGCTGAGCAAACTTCGTTCATACGGACTTTCCCAGCAGCTTTGTGACTGGACGAGGAGCTTCCTCGAGAATCGATCGATCCGGGTTGTTGTGGACGGCGAGTGTTCGGATATGTATCCTGTTAATTCAGGGGTGCCCCTGGGTTCTATTTTGGCTCCAACCTTGTTCTTGCTTCACATAAATGATTTGTTGGAGACAACGGATAACAAAGTGTTCAGTTTTGCGGATGATAGTGCGCTGGTTTCCTCCTTCTCGAGTGTTCGGCCGATTGATTGAATGTATCATGGCATAAACACGTGTCGAGTATCGCCAGGTCAGCCTCAGGAAAACTGAGCTATCTTTTTAGAGCCAAGAAATATTTTACTCAGGCCCAACTTCTATATAAATCCCAAATTAGACCCGCGCTCGAATATTGCTCTCATGTTTGGAGCTCGGCTCCTAAACATACCCTCGACCTACTTGAGAACATACAGAGACGAGCGATCCGCCTGATCGGGGACTCGGCGCTGACGTCGGGACTACAGTTGCTATCACATCGGAGGCGCGTAGCCGACTTCTGTCTGTTTTACAGATATTATCACGGGTACTGTTCTTCGGAGATTCTTGATATTGTTCCACACGATTCGGCTTATATGCGCTCCACAAGACAATCCGACGGATCGCACCCGTTTGTGGTTCATCTCCCGACGGCGCGAACATCCCTGCATCAGAACTCGTTCCGTTACAGAGCGGGGAAGCTGTGGAACTCCCTTCACACGCGAGTGTTCCCGGAGCGTTACAACCTGCAACTGTTCAAAAAGAACTGCAACAGTTATTTGATGACATCTCGGGGTGCCCGCTCGGCGCTATAGGTTCGCCTCTCCCGAGAGAAGTCTAACAAAAAAAAAGGTTCTATTTTGGCACCAACCTTGTTTTTGCTTCATATAAATGATTTGTCGGAGTCAAGGGATAACCGAGTGTTAATTTTTGTGGATGATAGTACGTTTGTTTCCTCTTTTTCGAGTGATCGGCCGATTAGTGTATCAACGTCTCACCAACTCAGATGTAGCAAGATCGACTCTATGAATTGGGGTTTGGATAAGGTCCTGCAGTAGGGAAAGGCCAATCTCGTTGACTTCAATGCAACGAAGACACAATATAGAACATTCACAAAGAAAAGTGGATCATCGGTTCCACAGCTGGTGATGAATGGCTACGCTCTTGAATCTAGGGGAAGCATAAATTTGCTTGGCGTCACGATCTGTGGGAATGGCATAAACACGTGTCGAACATCGTCAGGTCTGCTTCAGGAAAACTAAGTTATCTTTTTAGAGCCAAGAAATATTTTACTTCGGCCCAACTTTTTCTCCTGAATAAATCCCAGATTAGTCCCGCGCTCGAATATTGCCCCCATGTTTGGAACTCTGCACCTAAACATACTATCGACCTACTTGAGAGCATAGAGAGACAAGCGATCCGCATGATCGAGGACACGGGACTGACGTCAGGACTGCAGTCGCTAATACATCGAAGGTTCGTAGCGGACCTTTGTTAATTATTTATTATTATTATTATTATTTATTGGCCTGTAGGAACCCGGAAGTTCATGACCTCACCGACTCGGCTTCGCCATCCTTCCCTGTCCTGGGCACTCTCCACTTTGTTAAATATATATTATTACGGGGACTGTTCTTCGGAGATCCTTGGTATTGTTTGCGGAATTCGGCTTATAAGCGCTCCACAAGACAATCGGACAGATCGCACCAATTTGTGGTTCATCTTCCGACAGCACGCACATCTCTTCATCAGAACTCGTTCCGTTACAGAACGTGAAGGCTGCGGAATTCTCTCCCCGGATAGTTACAACCTACAACTGTTCAAGAAGAACTGCAACAGTTATTTAGTGGTATCTCGGGGCGCCGACTCGCTATAGATTCGCCTCTTCTGAGAGAAGTATAATAAAAAAAAAACTTGCTGTCAGCTTAAATTTGCTAAGGGCAATTCAGAACTGTACAATGACGAATAATCCATCCCGCAGTCTTCTCGCTCAAGGGCCTTTAAAACAGTATTTATTATTGAAGTAATGGGTTCATGTTTCCAATTTTCGTACATTTTTAGCTTTCTGCCAATTAAGTATAGTTGTGGTTGAGCATAGGAACAAAGTTTCTTACTACATGCACTGATGCCAAGCAGCGGATCCTTACTCTATGAGCCGATAAACTTGCGGAAGTGAAAACAATAGCATTTTATCAAGAATTCTTTTTATCCTTCCTAGATAACTTCCTTTTAACACGTTACACATTTTCCAATAGTAGTGTCATATTTAGGCCCAATTTCTCAAGCGAAGCGTTTGTTGCAACTATAACCTTTGACACGTTGTACTTGTATCCCCGACCAAAACGCAGATTATCAAAAGCCAAAGACGCAATCTGTGTTTATTACATCACCCGAGTTCAACAAGTTTTGAATGACTTTCTTCTAAGAACCTTCACCTTTTTAGTTAGAGACCGCATGAATTACTCCAATAGAAACTCTAACTGCAGATAACCCTTCTCCTTTTCAGAAACCCAAAACCGAGCCTAATACTCATGGATGTGGGTGATTTTGGTCTCAACACTGCCAGAAGATAGAGACACGATTAATAATATATTTGTCCTTGTCTCTCTCTATTTGTCCTCTCTCACCACCGCTTCTTCTTATGTTCCTGTAGCCATCGCTTCAAATTCGAGTTAAATTATCGCTCAACCCACCAGCAGGCAGGAAGTGGGCCTCGAAATTACTACTATTTATTGGCCTGTAGGACCCCGAAAGTTCATGACCTCACCGACTCGACTCCGCCATTGTTCCCTGTCCCGTGCGCTCTCCTTCCACATTCGACCATCCAATCCGATCTCCTCGAGGTCAAACCTAATATTGTCCTCCCATCTCCGTCGCGGCCGCTCTGTCGGTCTCTTTCCCGTTGGCTTACCGTCAGGAATTCTATGCACGGTCCTATCGTTGCCCATTCGCGCCACGTGTCCGGGCCATCTTAATCTTCGCGACTTGATTACTCTCACTATCGTCGGTTTGCGAAAATAAAATTTTATATCAATTAGAGTATCTAGTCGCTTATATTGTTTGCTGCAATCGTAGTCCCTGTCCATGTAACCCATGCTTCAAGTTGAAGTTAAAGTGCCAAGGAGGTAGCAGCCCTTCAGTCTAGCGAAATTAATACTTCAGGAATTCTAAATAAAACAGACATTTAATTTATTATGCTCGTAATTTCAACGTTCGATTCTGTCCCTGTAGTCATCGCTCCAAGTTGTCGTTAAAGTGCTGCTCAAGCCACTAATGAAGCAACAAGTGCGCTCCAGTCTAATGAATTTAATATTTCGTGTATTCCAAAAAAGCAACCAATATGAACTATAAAGCAGATACCACATTTAGGTTATCCACCTAATAAACCAACATTGGTCAAACTATCAGGGGTAGTGGAGCACGAATTTGAACTAATGCAATCCTTTAACTACATTATGTCAATAGTATCAGCCGATAACGATGTGGAAGAAGAAATACGCGAACGGCTGATTAAATCCAACAAAGCCTACTATGGTCTATCAAGGCTTTAAATCCCGAAATTTATCCAGAGCATCCAAGCTACTACTGTACAAGACCATGGTCTTACCAGTACTCATGTATAGATCCGAGACCTGGGTGCTCAATAAAAGGCACTCTGAACTCTTAGCCGCGTTCGAGAGGAAAGTCTTAAGGAGAATTGTTGGCTCCGTATCTGAGGGAGGACGATTCCGGAGACGCTAGAACCATGAGTTATACGCAATCTACCTTGAAGCTAATGTTGTAAGAAAAATCAAGCTCGATAGACTCCGGTGGGCGGGACACCTAGCTCGAATGAGCGAAGAGGAGCCTGCCCGGAAAGTTCTTTGTGGCAGGATGTATGGAAGGATGTATGGAAGGAGACAGCGCGGCAGACCTTGTCTGCGATGGAGGGATGGCGTAGACCAGAACGTCCAAAGCCCAGGAGTGCCAAACTGGATGACATCGGTTCGAAATCGGGACCGGTGGAGACATTTGTTAAATAAGGCCAAGGCCGGATCCCGGTTGTAGTGCCGATGATGATGATGATAGAAATAAAACTACAAATGTTATTTTGTTGATCATTTACTTAACGTAATAAACGTTTATTGAAACTTTTTTTTTTTTACTTATCGAAGAAGGCCACTTTCCTTCTTTTTTATTTTTTTCGTAGACATGATAAACAGTTTTGAAATGGTTTTGGGTTCACTGTTCAGTCTGATCATTTGGATTACTTATTTTGTGTACAAAATGATATGAAATTTACTAAACTTATATTATCTTACAATGGTTTGGAATATTTCGTTTTCAGATCCAGCCCACTTTTCCGTTTTGATTGGTTTATTAAATCCCGGACAGCACTGGAACTTCAACGACGATGCAATACTCTTATCACTCTTATCGAACGTGAAAACTTAGAACTAGAGGAGAAGGAACGACAAGAAAAGAAAAAGAAGGCTACTAAAGGTCAAGGTACTCCTCAGCAAACTCCCAGTGTCTCCAAGACCAGTCAAAAGCGGAAGGCCGAAGTGATGTCCACCGAAAAAGCATCCAAGAAGAAGAAAAAATAATTTAATCTCCTGCGGTCAATTTTTTTAATTACCATAATGTTAATCAGCTTTTTACTCATTATCTATAAGTTTCAATAAGTATTTCTTTCACCACAAATGCATTTGTTTTCATTTCATCGATTCATCTGGGGAAAGTCTTGTAAGAATGTCGCGATCTAAGATGGTTACAGTGAGTTGATATGAGCAGATATGACTCCAGCAAACCTATAAAACTAAAAAAGTAACAGATTAACATCTTATTAGTTAAATATATTTGACAGTTATATCCGTCATGGAGAAATGGTAACATTTTGTGTGTGATAACTATATCTGTCAAGCGTAAAGTATTGATATTTAAAGTGTAATTTTGACGAAAACTAAATTGTATTCGTTAATTTTAATAGTTAAGAGATCAAAATGAAAAAAAAAAACAAATATGTGAAAAGTAATTTGAGGCGGAAACATGTTGTTTGCGGTGCGTCCGGAGAGGAGCAAGAGTCTGTGGTTTTTTTTTACACTAACGCACGCACAAAGGGGGATTTTGAAGTATCCTTAAATGTCAGAGCACAGTGCGAGCGAATGGAGAGGAAGTGGACAAGGAAAGAAGGTGTCGATGTCTATTGGTCGTGAATGTCTGGACATCACAACGGCCAGGAAACACATGAGTAGGTAGAGCATTCCATATTCGTGTGGTTCGGCTAAAGAACGACTCTATGTTTATTTGTGCACCTGAAGTCCACTTTCATCGTGAACTGATGCGCATTCACAGATTGACGGGTATCGCGGGAAAATGTCTAAAGGGGCGGAACACATTCAGCAAGTTCAGTTGAGGAACGACCGTAGTAATACCTATAGAAAAGAGATAGGTATGATAAGTTGTGCCTGTGTTCTAACGACGGAATTGATCGACTTACGGGTGTTCCCAGAGCTTCCAAGCGAGAGGTGAGGTTATCCAGCGTATGCAAGCAAGTGAAGTTATGTAGAGCGTCCGAGCAAGTCGAGATGTTATGTGGCGAAGAAGTGTGGTGCACCGGCGAACGGCGCTGATTCCCTTCTTCCCCCAGCAAAAATTGAAAGTTCACCCGCAGTGATTGATCCGTCGACACTGTCCACCAAGCAAGAAAGTTCCACTGTTCTACCGAATACAGTCTAACACAAAGATCCAAACAAAACTCCGCAACACACCGACCACAGTAAGTAGAATGAAACAGAGCACACGGTTGATTGTTTATTAAATGATTACTTTATTGATGATAAATGAAAAAAACATGAATTACAGTCACTGGAATCTTTTACGTATTTTAATCTAACCGCTCTCACATTGTTTGTTAATTAGACAGATATCTTATGGTTAATTAACTGACAAAACCTGAATTAAATGTCACTGGAATCTTTTACATATTTTAATTTAAGGACACTCATTGAATCGTTCGAACGTACTCGATTTCCGACTTGGTGATAAATGTTAATCACGCGACTCGTGCTTGACGAGCGGGAGTGACACGACCTGCCCGGTCAGCGGATGTAATAGGACTCAGCGATATTAATTCGCTGGCAAAGGAAATTTGGCCAGTGGTACTGGCTCTCTTAATTAAAGGATGCATTTTCCATCCCAAGAGAAACGTGGTCTCTCTTTGGGGGTAGGTAACCTGATCTCATAGAGGAGATCGTATGGTACACATGGATGTGTGCACATTGGTTCTTTCATGGGACAAAGCCATGAGAACGAATCTGGAAACAAAGAAAGGGAATAATGTGTATCAATGAGATGTGAGTTCGGCTAAGTAAACATGCCGAGTCTCATTGGGTGCTAATTGGGTTTCTGTTTGTTCATGCCGCTTGGTCATGAGAAGCAGATCCAGAAATATGTAGGACAAAGAGATCGTATAGATCATTGTCTATGGATGGGCATTGCGGCTGTACTGATAGACCGCAATGCATCCTGCACATGGTGCTAATTTGTTTCAGCTTATTTACAGGGAATTGGTGTTTATGGCATTGACGCCAAGGGTAAGTATTCAATTCCTATTTACATTTGCCTATGCTATAGATTTTGGTTTCAGCGTCGTTTGCGCCAATTGTGTGCAGCTGCGTTGGATTGTTTATGGTAGGGAGAAAAAGGTCGCCGGCCAATGTGTGTGTAAAGTGATTTATTATACCATGGTGAGGCTGGGAATAGGCGACGCAATGTGTATGATCTCTGTTATGATGGTTACAATATATGTAAACCAAATTATTTCGTTTTCAGGAATTCGACTAGTGAAAATGCGTATGTAAGATTGGGATTTTCCTGGCAACCGAAGGTGCCAAATTGGGCTTGGGATTTATGATGTTTGGAACATCATAATATAGAGAATTTTGAATTCGAATAAATGAATGAAAGGTAGGAATTCTCTTCCAGGAGCTTTTAGCTAAATACCTTAGATAAACTTAATGTGTGAAGCATTTACAGGTGCTAATGCGATTGGATTAGCAGAAAACTAGGAAGGTTGGGTTGTAGTTACGGGGGTTCTTCGGGTAAGTAGACAGTGGGGCTTGGCGGAGCCGCCACAGTTATCCAACGTGTGTCCAGCAAGAATACAATGAGGCGACGGCGGTGCATGCAGAAGGAACACGATGAGGTGGCGGCGGTGCGTCCAAAAAGGAATACGATGAAGTGACGGGGTTGTGTCCAGAAGGAATACGATGAAGTGACGGCGGTGGTTTCAAAAGGAACACGATGAGCTGATGGCGGTGCGTCCAAAAAGGAATACGATGAGGTGACAGTGGTGAGTCCGGAGGAATACGATGAAGTGACGGCGTTGTGTCCAGAAGGAATACGATGAGATGACGGCGGTGCGTCCAAGAACGAATACCATAAGGTGGAGCCAAGCGATCGCTCGTATTAGCAATGAATGAATAAACCGTTGGGAAATTTTACATTGCGACGCTTAAGTAGAATTCTTTTCCTGTCACCGACGCGCTGTCAGCTGGTGGATGATAGTTGGCAGATGACAGCGGGCAAACACGAACGTACTAGAATTCTTTATTATAGTACAATTGCGACTCCGCAACTCTTGTATTCAACTGCGATCAATGATGAGAAAATAGTTTCCAACAATTAAAAGTGAAGTCAGATGTTTTATCACGATGGTGATTTTGCAAGGTATTGCAAAAAAAAAACGTCACTTCGTACATACATATATTTTCGAGCGAAGCGAATTGCTTCGTTCACAGCAGCAGTAGAGATCCCCCCGCACCAAGGTATAGACAGAGGAAAGAGGACACTTTTAGGGTTGTGTAGAAAACAAAGGAAAGTCGGCACTTGATTTTATTAGATTTAATTGAACGGCGGATTGGGTTTTTATTTGATGTACTTTCTTATTTGATTCGATCTAATTGCTTGCAGTGTGAGACGATTCCTCTTCAGCGATATGACATGGTATGAATCTCTTCTCCAAGAAAGAGTGAGGCTCCTCAGGCATCCTCTATCAGGTGTCTTCCATCAAACGTAAACAACCACTACCCCTTTTTCCGCCATCGACATGATCGTTGGTCCTCAGCTGGTAAATCACAATTGTACTAGAATAGCAATTATTAATATCTAATTGCGAATCCGCAACATATATGTATTTTTCGAAAAAGGAAGTACATTATATTACATTAGTACACCATTCCTTGCAACATTTTCTCTGTGGGCCGATTTTTACTGTTGAGTGTATAATTTTAAAACGTTCGTATCGTTGTTAGCTTCATATCTATCATACCTGCCTATTTTTTCACAATGAAGGCTCTTATTTTAAAGAACGTTAAAACATCTACTGAACTTGATCCCACACAGTGAACATAAGTTAACACACGTGCGTTTTTTTTTTTTTTTGCACTGAAAATGTCTAGTTACGTGACCGCAAAACAGCATTTGCCGGGAATGTTTACAGCATTTTAATGAATGTTTAGATGATTCTGAAAATCATTGTTTGTTCTCAGAAGGCACCCTGAATATGCTTTAGATGTTAGAATTAAAGACTTTCCTCAGCGAAAACTCGCGTCAGACCCAAAAAGAACTCGCAAATTCATTGGGTGTGACAAGGAGGAATACGAATTGAAGCCGAGAAACATCGAAAGGCGATTTTGTATGTCTGAAATGCTGCATGAGCGTTTTTGGATCGAATTGTTGCTGGCGACACAAATTGGATAGATACAACAAGCTGACGCATAAGAAAACATATATGCCATGTTCGACCAACCAGGAACATCAACGCTAAATTCGAATAGCCATGCAGCCTTTTTTGGCGGCATCAGAAGGGTGTCATCTTATAAGCTGTTAAAATCCAATGAAACTATTACGGAGGAGCTGTATCATCATCATCGGCACTACAACCGGGATCCGGTCTTGGCCTTATTTAACAAATCTCTCCACCGGTCCCGATTTCGAGCCGATGTCATCCAGTTTGGCACTCCCGGGCTTTGGGCGTTCTGGTCTACGCCATCCCTCCATCGCAGACATGGTCTGCCGCGCTGTCTCCTTCCATACATCCTGCCACAAAGGACTTTCCGGGCAGGCTCCTCTTCGCTCATTCGAGCTAGGTGTCCCGCCCACCGGAGTCTACCGCACTTGATTTTGCTTTCAACATTCGCTTCAAGGTAGATTGCGTACAACTCATGCTTGTAACGTCTCCGGAATCGTCCTCCCTCACATACGGGGCCAACAATTCTCCTTAGGACCTTCCTCTCGAACGCGGCTAAGAGTTCAGAGTGCGTTTTATTGAGCAGCCAGGTCTCGGATCCATATATGAGTCTTGTACAGTAGTAGCTTGTATGTTTTGGATAAATTTCGGGATTTAAAGAGCCTTGATAGACCATAGTAGGTTTTATTGGATTTGATCAGCTGTTCGCGTTATTCTTCTTCCATATTGTTATCGGCTGATACTATTGACACAAGGTAGTTAAAGGATTGCAGTACTTCAAATTCGTGCTCCACTACCCTGATAGCTTGACCAACTTTAGGTCTTCTCTTCGCAGAAGTTGCCACTATGTACTTAGTTTTCCCCTCATTAATGTGCAGTCCCAGTTTTTGTGCCGCCTGCTCGATCTGGGTGAAGGAGTCCTGTACAGCCGATTCAGTTCTACCGATGATGCCTCTTGCTCCCATACGTGCACCACGATCTCATGAATTGCGTGAAGTATCGCTGTCCCACCTTGTTTGATCAACTCAGTTGGTATGAAATCAGTTCCAGGGACTTTATTTGATTTGAGCTGTCTTATGCCTTTTAATGTTTCCTCAATGCTTGGTGACGGCAGCATTTGATTTTGCATTGGTGGAGCCTCCAATTCTTCTGTGAGCTGACTATATAGCAATTCATTGAAGTGCACTTCTCATCGCTTCAGAATGCCTTCAGGATCGGTGATCAGATTACCCTATTTATCCTTGCAGTAAGTGCAGTGTGGTGTGTACCGCGTCATACTGCGGATTATTTGGTAGAACTTCCGCGCCTGGTGCAGACCTCCCTCTCTACTTTTTTCTGTTTCACAGACAAGTTTTTTTTCCTAGGCACTTTTATTTTGTCTTGAAGCCTTTTTTCAGATCTTCTGAGCTCTTTGTATTTTTTTTCGCGTACACGCGTCCTATGATACTGCTGCATTGTCCGGTATGCAGCATTCTTACGTTTAGTCGCTAGTTTGCATTCATCATCAAACCAGTCGTTCCGATCTCTACGACTACTGCTTAAGATGGAGTTGGCAGTACTAATGACAGTATTCTTAAGGCGTGTCCATTTCTTTTCTACGCTTGGCATTCTGGCCCAGGACTTACTCTCCCCCCGCCGAGCTCTTCGAGGGCGAGTCCTAGCGCATGACCAAAGATGTTACTGGTATTCTCATTGCATAAGACTGCCGTGTTGATTCGAACCTGATCCGCGGATGCAATACGTTTCCGTAAGGCAATCCACGCTTGGAAAACTGTACCAACAAGACAATGATCCGAGTCGACGTTGGCACCTCGGTACGTTCGTACCGTCATCAGACTCGAGGAGTGGCGGCGATCTATTAACACGTGGTCAATTTGGTTGCGAGTGGCTCCATCAGGTGATACCCAGGTGGCTTTGTGGATATCTTTACGCGGAAACCTGGTACTTGCAACGACAACGTTTTTTGATGCTGCCAGTTCGATGACTCGTAGCCCATTGTCATTAGTTTTCTCATGCAAACTCATGCGTAGTGCCTGAAAACCGCCTCCCGACCTATTTTCGCATTTCAATCACCAAGAACGATTTTCACATCGTATCTTGGGCAGGCATTGAGGGCCCGTTCGACGTTCTCGTAGTATTCTTCTTTTTCGTCGTCAGGGGACTCCTCTGTAGATCCGTGAACGTTTATAAGGCCTTTGTTCTTAAACTTGTCTCGCACACGAGTGCACAGCCTTTCGTATATTGCATTAAAGCCGATGATGGCAGGCTTCAGTTTTTGGCTGACTAGAAAGCCTACCACGAGCACATTGTGTTTTGCATGACAGCTGTAATAAATGTCATACCCGTTTCTTTGAATAACACCATTCCCCGTCCATCTTATTTCTTGTAATGCTGTTATGTCAGCCTTATATTCGGACAGGGCATCGGCTAACTGCTGTGCGGCTCGAGCTCTGTATAAAGAGCGGACGTTCCATGAGAACATTTTTAAATCGTTTAGCCATTTTCGTTTCCGTGGCCGTCGTCGTGTATCCGGTCCATATCCGAGGCTCGTTAAATTTTCCATAATAATTTGTTTTTACGGACATGGTTACTAGCCTTGCGCCAACCTTTCTCCGGATGTCGCTGCGTGCTTTGGTTCACTACTTGGCGGGTGCCGAAGTAGCTATCCAGGGGTGTCACGTGGAGACTGCATGCCAACTTGGATTGAACAGGGACAAGGATCGTCCTGGCCTTCGCCAGGTTGAAAGCGATCAGTGTCTTTGCCCTGTATGTTCAGACAACAGCTATTATCGAAGGTCAGTAAAAAAGAACCTCAACAGCAGGAAGCGCATCAACAGCAGCGAGACAGCATAACGTACAAAGTACCGCCTATCGTCATCAGCTATATGGAGACAAAGGATATCATAAAAATGGGTGAGGTGACTTGTAAACATTTTAAAAAGAAGCGGATTAATAATGTAAAAATGAGTATAATGTAATGTACCTATTGAAACTGAAATACATTTTCCCATACTTTACACCCGACAGTTGGATCATGATTCAATTTTGACAGTCATTGAAACGAAATACCTGACGGCACACGCCAAAGCAAAAAGTATGACATTACAATACTCATTTCCGAGGTGTTTCCGATGTATGCGTGATGTACAGTATAAGATATCACGGTGCATGACACTCACCTATTAACGTGTCATCTGGGAACTAACTCCATTGTGGATTTGGCATGCTATCTGCAATAACTATTTGAAATGACGAACGTAATTTTCAGGTCATGACTAGACGGCCTAAATATGATGGCTTCTGACCTACTTGATATTGGTATCCAATGGAAGTGTTTATGGGAAAAATAGTTGTTGCATCCCGTTATATAAACCCCTAACTCATTAACCAATTAACGCACACGATGCAATCATCCTCAGCTCGCAGTTAATTTGATTCTACCCATATATAATTAATGCTCATATCGCAATTTATAATTCAATACCCTCGTTAATTGCCCACTTTTGACGCATACTCATTAGCCAAGCTATGCGTTATCGCAATACCCTCGTTAATTGCCTACTTCATTACACAAGCTATATGCTATCATTCAATTGATGCAATACAATACTCACAATACTCATATTGCATCCGATGCAACTTCCCATCCAAATGCAATTAACTGGCGCCTAATACAGTACATCCTACAACGCACTGTCGTGCTATCAAATTGCACACTACAGCCGAATCGGTGTCGATGTCATCTGCTTAGGTTAGTATCTGGCTGGACTTGGTGACAATAGTCCCTCTAGTTGCAACGCCAGAGTCGAGGACTGTTTTCTCCAACACCAGCTTGAAGACGAGGTAGGCCAGACCGTCTCCTTGTTGAAGTCCATTAAAGTTGTTTATTGGTTTGGACAGAAATCCCGCTATTTTTACTTGACTAGTTATGTTGGTCATGGTTAACCTACAAAGTCGTATCAATTTGTTTGGAATGCCGAACTCTCTCATGGCATTATATAGTTCTACCCTGCCTTTGCTGTCGTAGGCGGCCTCAAAGTCTATAAATAGATGATATAATGGAATCTTAAATTCCTGACATTTTTCCATCGCCTGCCTAAGGGTGAATATCTGATCAATCGCTGATTTGCCTGGGATGAAGCCACACTAATATTGACCAATGATGACTTTAGCGTTTGGGGCTATCCGATCTTGTAGGAAAGAGGAGAGTATCTTATAGGCGGTGCTCAGCACCCCTATAGTTGCTGCACACTGTGATATCTCCCTTCTTATGTATTATTACTATTACTATTTATTGGTCTATAGGAACCCGGAAATTCATGACCTGACTGACTTGACTGCGCCTTCGTTCCCCGTCCGGTTGCCTCTCCTCGATGCTTAATAAGCTCGGTATGCAGTCGACTCCGGGAGCCTTGTTGTTTTTCAATCGATTTACTGCGTCTACAACTTCGTTGAAAGAGTGCTCTGGGATCTGAGGCTCGGCTGTATGTACGTCTGGTGCGTTAATTTGTGGTTGATGGGTGCGCACGTTGAGCGGGTCTTCAAAGTACTGCTTCCACCTTGTGACGATATTGTTTCTTTCTGTGACCAGACAGCCGTTTGCGTCTCGAATTATTTTAGCTCTCCTCGGGAGCCACTTCTAATTGATTGTATGCGGACATACATACCTCCATGTTCTTTGCTCTGGCGTTTTCTAGATTTTTTTCGATCCGAGTCTTCTCCCAATCGCGATTTTTGCGTTTGAAAAGTCTCGTTGTCTTTTTCCGAATCGTCGCGTATCTTTCTGCGTCGAATTCATCATATCTCATTAAGTGGATCACTTTGACGCATTTACGTTGTTCGGTATTCGCCCTGTACTCATTGTCAAACCAAGGTTTGGACTTAATTGTTTTTTTAAATCCTAATACCTGTTGGGCTGTTTGTTTGATTACATCTCTGATCTATGCCCATTTAGTGTCAACATTATTGGTTTTCTCTTCCCCACTACTCCCATTATCTGGGATGTTGAACCTATTCGTTAGTTCGTTTTGATATTCAGCCGTTTTGCGCAGGTTTTTTGGTTTATCAGTGTCGAACTTTTGCTTGTCGCCCTTGACTGTCCGAGTGGGTTTGCTGCGAGCCGGCTCCTAATTTTGCCCATCAATAGAAGATGATTGGAGTCGCAATCTTCCTCTCTATATGATCTTACGTCGAGGATGTTCGAGTGGTGTCTTTTGTCTATGAGAAAGTGGCCTATTTGGTTACGCGTTACGCCACCGTGTGATATCTATGTGAGTTTGGGAATTTGCTTGTGCTTAAACATCGTGCTTTTCACTACCACATCTTTTAACCCCGCGAACGCGATAATTCGAATTCCATTATCATTTGAAACGTCGTGTATGGTTTATTTACCCATAGTTGGTTGGAAGATATCTTCCTTTCCAATTTTCGGGTTGAGGTCCCCGAGGAAGATTTTAACATCGAATGATGAGATCCCATCAAATACCCTAGAACGTGCCCTTCGTTTCTTCGTCGGTAGATTTTGTTAGGGCATCTGCGTTTATAAGTACATGATTGTACTATGGACCCTGTATTTTTAGCACCGACATTCGGTCATTAATAAATCTCACATCTTCTACACAGGGCGTAATTTTCTTGCTTATGATGAAGCCGGTGCCGAGCTTTTTGTGCCGGTACCTCCACACGCCAGTGTGAACCCGCTGATTTTGATTATTTGATGTGAGAGTCCGACTTCCTAAAGCGCGACCATGTCCATTTTATATCGTTTCGCGTTTTCTACGGCCGTCTGTATCGCACCTGGTTTATATAACGTTCGAACATTCCACGTGCCGAGGCATATTTCCCGCCTTTTCGTTTTCCCTACGCCTTCTTTTTGCCGAGTCGGTGTTTTCTTGATGATTTGTTCCTTTATGATAGTGTCAGCTCATCAAACCAGCGGCTACGGGGTTTTTCGTGGGATTGTTTTGTGTATATTGATTATTCATTTTTGTTCCCACGAGTCTTGGGGTTTCAAATAGTCCGCCATATCAGAGCCCCTTTTTGATATGGTGAGGTCTTCTTACTGTTCTGATTAGACCCGGTGTCAGAGAGGCGACATTATACCCGTGGCTGCAAATCATCCAATGGGCACAGCGACGCGTAACACCCTGGATTAGGGGTGGTAGATCTTTGTGTGTTCCTCCTCGCTAGCCTGTCTGACATGGGTGGCCCTACTGGAAACATATGCTTCCGTCAGCATAGCCCGAGAGATTCATTTAAGTCGTTAAGTGTAGTTTAAGTCCCCGCACCACGTCAAGGTTACTACCAAGCGGGGAGCCAAAAAGTGACAAAATACAATAATTTTTAAAGCGTAACTCTTCCCATTTGTCTCGATTTATTATTTTATTTTCGTGAGGTAAATGAAAGTACGATTAGTCTTAGATCACTTAGCACATCCAGAAATTAAATAAAATATTTTTTTTAAATAAAATTTTTTTCCAGTTACAATGTCCAAAAATAACAAAAATAAATACAGTTACAAAGAGGGGTCACACGATTGCCAATGTCTTACGACAAATACTTTACAATATCTCAAGATCACAATGCCGTAGTTCTGGGAACTTTTTCTGAAAGTAAATTTAAAATTATTTTAGTAGTCAATTCCGTGTAAGTTATACAAAGGGGAAAAGAATAATACCCTTAATTTCATTTCTATTCTGTCAATTTCTCCCCCCAACAGGTCAACAATATTTTCCCCATGCGTTAGAAGGAATTGTTCCAGTTCTTCAACGTTTTGGAATGACTGCGCAGTCTAAA
Organism: Microdon myrmicae; assembly: GCA_963931805.1. Lineage (NCBI taxonomy): Eukaryota > Metazoa > Arthropoda > Insecta > Diptera > Syrphidae > Microdon > Microdon myrmicae. The sequence continues at coordinate 227,183,817 of OZ007497.1, forward strand.
AAACAAAACAAACAAACAAACAAAATAAATAAATACATAAAGTAAATTTAAATAATGGCGCAAGGCTAATAACCTTGCCCGGAAAAACAAATTATTATGGACAATTTAACAAGTCTCGGATAAGGACCAGATACCGGTGGAGAGATTTGCGAAATAAGGCCAAGACCGGATCCAGGTTGTAGTGCCGATGATGAAGATGAAATATAATAAACGAAGTATTTTCAAAACACATTATAAATATTTTGGGAAACAATTTTAAAAGTGGTACAATATGTACCATAAGTAATATTATGTAATAGAAATACTATTTTGTTAAAAGAAAATTAGTCGCTAAACATAATATAGGCTGATTTATTCCGAGATACTGTTTCCAGTAGGGATTTTATGACAAATAAATCTGCCAAACTGCCGTGGTGTTTTAGCTCGGTATTGTTTGACATTTCATCCTGGAATGACAGCTCAACACAGTATCTAAATATTATTCAACGGTATTACGAACATTTCCGTTCTACAAGGATATATTTTCGGGCGTTTGGAATAACTAACCTATGGTTTACATAATCGGCCTACAGATCTCTGCTAAAACTTGTTCTGCTAATTGTAAACAATCCAGGGTTACTGATCTGAAGATTCTTCCCCTCGCGTCTCCGAGTGAAATCAATCCTTTCCCATTCTCTCGACGAATTCCTTTGTAATTCTGTGAAGCGAACTTCTTTTACCTACCTTGCTGAACTCTTTTGCTATTCAGGGATTGGAAACTAAAAAAACATGGTGCGTATGCAGACTTTGGGGACAAGGGCAGGAATGTTGTAGTGCTCTGAAAAGCTCTACCATCTTTTTCCCCCTATTTCCACATCCAAGTCCCAGCCATTTTACTCCAAATCTCAAAATCCAATCAAAACCCGAAAAAACCCAACATAAACCAAAATTCGCAATAAACGAGTCAAACATTCGTTTATCGCTTATTAGCTGCCCCCACGGCATAATTAAATCCAAAATCTTAAATCAAAATCAATTTCGCAATAAACGAATCTAATATTCGTTTATTGTTCTACAGTTGCTCTACGGCATCATGAAAATTCAAAACCCAGAGATACGTTATCTCAATCTGGGAAAATTCCATCAAATAGAACAAACAAACCCGAATCCCTTTCTACACATCCACATCTGCGCAATAGTTTCGTAAGAATTCCAGAAATTGAATTCTTATCTAAAGTAAACACAACATCTCACTCAGGATACCCAAAAATCGAGATTGTTGTACGAAAATGTGTATTTTCGGGATACAACTCTCGATTTGTTTTCCTTTATAAAAGAATGGTAAAGAAATATCCAGATTCACTTCAATACCTGTGCTCACTTGGGTAGCAGCTCAGCTTCAAGCAGCACATCCGTTCACTTGAAATCTCTTCAATAGCGGTCACATCAGCATCCTCACTCTCCCCGTCAGTATCCATCCAGGATCCATATTAAGTACATAGACTTAAAAATATTACTAAAAACATAGAAGCTATTGTCTGATAATCAACACAAGGAGGAGCTGGAAAAATAAAAAAACACCCAAAAAGGAAAAAACTGACTTTTATTTCTAACCCCCCAAAGAATCTAGGAAAAATCCCAGCGGAGTCGACGGCTTGCGGTACCCAGGACTAGGATATCCCAGGTAACAAAGAAAAAACCGACATCAGGACGTTGCTCTTCCCTCTGGGTCAGAGGAACCACGGCAACGACCCCTTGCTGAAGTGCGTTGTTTCAGGAGCGGTCTATTAAACAGATCACCCATCCTTTTTCAAGGATGAGGAGACGCGCTTGCTGAAACAGAAACCTACAACAATGTGGTGCACTTCATCTTTGACAGTGTATTCTACGAGAGTAGAATGAAAAGTAATGCACACATGCTTATGGAACGCGAATAAAAACAACATAGCAAGATAGCAAGATCAGACAAGTATTATATTAAAGTACAATTTTTAAGGTTCAAAATCATGTATATATTTTTCAATATAGTCACCGCTGTTATAAATTCATGCCTCCCAACGTTTAACAAGTTTTTTTATTCCGTCATTGAAAAAATTATTCGATTTTTTTTCGAATCCAGGATTTGAACGCGACCCCACGCTATCACCTGAAGGGTAATGAATATTATTGCGGTCTCTCTTGAGTATATTACTATTTATTGGCCTGTATGAACCGAAAGTTCATGACCTCACCGACTCGACTCCGCCATTGTTCCCTGTCCCGTGCGCTCTCCTTCCATGTTTGACGATCCGATCCGATCTCCTCAAGGTCAAACCTAACATTGTCGTCCCATCTCCGTCGCGGCCGCCCTGTCGGTCTCTTTCCTGGTGGCTTACCGTCGAGAATTCTATGCGCGGTCCTATCGGTGCCCGTTCGCGACACGTGTCCGGCCCATCTCAATCTTCGTGACTTGATTACTCTCACTATTGTAGGTTTGCGGTATAGCTCTTCCAATTCGTGGTTGTGGAGTTTCCACCATTGTCCTGCCTCCTCGTCATATTTGCCGCCAAAGATACCCCATAGAACTTTATTCTTGAATACGCGGAATTTGGTTTCTTCCCGTTTTGTGAGAGCCCATGTTTCGCATTCGTATAGAACAACCGGCATGATTATGGTTCTATAAACACGGAGCTTTATATTACGTGATAGCAGTTTACTGACTGCATGCCAACTAGCGTTGCTAGAGTGTAGTCTTTTGTTAATTTCCTTCGACATTTCGTTACTGGCCGTCAGTATTGTTCCCAGGTATTTAAATTCTTTGACATTTTCAAATATCTTGCCCCTGATATTTATGTGTGTTCTCTGAGGTCCACCTGCTCTCGCCGTAATCATGTATTTTGTTTTGTTTTCATTTATTTCTAGGTCCACCTCTTCTGCCGCTTGCCTGATGATTTCACTGTTTTTATTTACAGTTTCTAGATTATCGCCCAAAACGGTGATGTCATCCGCGTATGCGAGCACTTGTGTGACCCCGTTCAGGGATGATCCGGCCATGCTGTCGTCTTGTACCTCTCTGATGACATACTCGAGAACAAGGTTAAAGAGACATGGTGAGAGGCCATCGCCCCGGTTTAGTCCGTCCGGGATTTCAAATGGTTCTGAGAGGTGGTTTTCTATTTTAACTCGCCCTTTGTTTTCGCTCATGCAGATTTGAATGAGGGCGGCATATTTTTTCGGGATTCCCAGCTCAACTACAATATGGTAGAGTCTTTGCCTTGCGACTGAGTCGTAGGCTTTTTTGAAGTCAACGAATAGTTGGTGAACCGTCTCTCCGTATTCCCACTTCTCTTCCAGTAGTTGCCTTATTGTGAATATTTGGTCGCTTGTTGACCGGTTCCTACGGAATCCGCGTTGGTAGTCTCCCAATATTTCTTCGGGGTGATTCTCGCCAGTATGACACTTGTTAGTATTTTGTATGTGTTTGGGAGCAATGATATTCCTCTGTAATTTTCGCAGTCAGGTCTGTCCCCTTTTTTGAAAATGGGGACGACTATTGAGGTTTTCCATTCTTCCAGAATGACCTCCTTATCCCATATTGTTTTAATCAGTTGTTGGATCTTTCGAGCGGTTGCCTCTCCTCCATGTTTCACAAGCTCTGCCGGTATGCAGTCGACCCCGGGAGCCTTATTGTTTTTCAATCGATTTATTGCGTCTACAACTTCATCTAAAGACGGCTTTGGGATCTGAGGCTCGGCTGTATGTACGTCTGGTGCGTTTATTTGTGGTTGATGGGTGCGCACATTGAGGAGGTTTTCTAAGTACTGCTTCTATCTTGTCACGATATTGTTTGTTTCTCGAATTATTTTGGCCCTCCCTCGGTACCCATTTATAATTGAATTTATGCCGCCCTACATACCTCTGATATTATTTGCTCTGGCATTTTCTAGGATTTTTTCTACCGTAGTCTTCTCACATTCGCATTTTTTGCGTTTGAAAAGTCTCGTGGTCTGTTTCCGAATTGTCGCGTATCTTTCTGCGTTGACTTCATCATATCTTTCTAAGTGGATCACTCTGAGGCATTTACGTTCCTCGATCTTCACCCTGCACTCATCGTCAAACCAAGGTTTGGACTTAATTGTTTTTTTAAATCCTAATACCTTTTGGGCTGTTTGTTTGATTGTGTCTCTGATCGATGTCCATTTGGTGCCCAGATTATTGGTTTCCTCTTCCTCACTACTCCCATTCTCTAGGATGCTAAATCTATTCGTTAGTTCCTCTTGATATTCAACCCTTTTGCGCAGCTCTATTACTTTATCAATGTCGAACTTTTTGCTCGTCTCCCGTGATTGCCCATGTGGGTTTGCTGCGAGCCGACTTATAATTTTGCCCATCACCAGAAGGTGATCGGAGTCACAATCTGCTCCTCTATATGATCTTACGTCCAGGATATTTGAGTGGTGTCTTTTGTCTATGAGGAAGTGGTCTATTTGGTTACGCGTTACGCCATCGGGTGCTTGAACATCGTGCTTTTCACTACCAGATCTTTTGAAGCTGCGAACGTGATAATTCGAAATCCATTATTATTTGAAACGTCGTGTAGGCTCTTTTTACCTATAGTTGGTTGGAAGATGTCTTCTTTTCCAATTTTCGCATTGTGGTCCCCGAGGAGGATTTCAACAACGAATGATGAGATCCCATCGAATACTTCCTCTAGGGTCTCGTAGAATGCGTCCTTTGTTTCTTCGTCGGTAGATTCTGTTGGGGCGTCCATGTATTTTTAGCACCGACATTCGGTCATTAATAAATTGCACATCTTTTACATGGGGTGTAATCTTCTTGCTTAGGATGAAGCCAGTTCCCAGGTTATGTGTATCGGTACCTCCACACGCCAGTGCAAACCCGTTGGTTTCGATTACTTGATGTGGGAGTCGGACTTCCTCAGCGCGAGATGTCCATTTTATATTGTTTCGCGTTTTCTACGACCGTCTGTATCGCGCCTGGTTTATATTCCACGTCCCGACGCGTATATCTCGCTTTTTCCGTTTTTCTTCTTTTTGCCGAGTCGGTGTTTTCTTGATTTGTTCCTTTGTGGTAGTGTCGGCTCATCACACCTACGCCTACTTGGTTTTTCGTGAGATTGTTTTTTGTATATTCATTATTCATTTTTTTTTTGTTCCCACGAGTCTTGGGGTTTCAAATAGTCCGCCACATCAGAGTCCCTTTTTGATATGGTAAGGTCTGCTTACTGCTCTGATTCGACCCGGTGTCAGAGAGGCGCCGTTATAATAGAGCCGGTATACCCCTGACTGCAAACCATCCAATGGGCACGGTGACGCGTAACACCCTGGATTAGGAGTGGCAGATCTTTGTGTGTTACTCCCCGCTAGCCTGTCTGCCATGGGTGGCCCTACTGTAAGCGTATGCTTCCGTCAGCATATCCTGAGTGATTTGTAGCGTCTCTAACAGATACACACACAATACACAAGCAAATAGTGAAGAACACCGAACGAAAATCGAATAAGAAAATGCATCAGAGCCGTATACCATAGCGATAACATAACAATTCACATCAGTGGAATATATTTGCGTTTAAAAATCGAATTCTAAGCACGGCCAGTAGCCTGATGTGTTACGCATTGGTTCAATTTTTGGTGATTCTAACTGTCATAGCGTCAGTGCGAATCACACGTTCTCCACTATCATCCCAAACGCTATAGATTCATTGTAGTTTAAGCCCCCGGACCATGTCAAGGTTTCTACCAAGCGGGGGGATCTCTCTTGAGTAGAGGAATAAAATAAAAAACGCAGGGTCTCTTCAGTTGTGGGCGAGATATGTGAACGAGTATTGTTATATTGTAAGATTACTGGCGTCTAGCTATCTCTAACACGATAAAGTTGAAGTCAGGGGCATTTAAGAGTCTGTTTTGACTGATTCGCCGGTCATTTTGTATCAAATCGTTGGCGAGTTTGCAATGATTGTCGTCTGGGGCAGTGATCAGATGTCTGCTACGTGTTCCATCAACAATTATGGCATTTCCAGGTTCATAACCACGCAATTTTGATGCCCAGCGATTTATAGTGAAACTATCAACCTTATTGTCTCTGACATTTAAGGGTACTCCAATCTCCCCTTTTGTGCACGCGTTAGTGTAAAAAAAGAATATAAACAGCCTTTAAGCGATAATGAATTTCAGTAGGCCACTTTATAAAATCAGTAGGCCAATTTTATAAAATCAATGAATTTAAGCCATTTTCAAAATAAAGCGATCAATTTACAATTAGTGAAGTGATAAACAATCACCTCACTTCATATTTACCTTTAGGAGTTCACACAATTCCTGTTTGTCCAAATAGGATTTGGTCAACTCACGTCCATCAAAATCAATTTCTGCCTAATATGAAAATAAATTTTTTAATTATTCACAAAGATATCATAATTACTTCTTTTAACTCACCTTATATCTAACTAATGAGTTCCCCATGTCAATACCCTTAACATCATAGATAGCCCTTATCATAACATCGGATTCCAGTTCCGTATTAATTTTGTTGATGTGCTCCTCGGAAATGGATCTGTAGAGAAGGAAGTTTTGGGCTACAGCGACAGCATACTTATTTAAATGATTGGATTTGAGAATGCAACGAAGTGAAACTAATTGTTAAATCGGTTTTCCTTGGTGAAATACACATTTTATTGGTAAATTGCCTTCACTTTCATAATAAAGGATGGGTGCGACTCCATGCACTACCTTGATGAAACCACGGTCCCGTGACGATTCATTTAACAAATTACACACACGCGATCACAGTGAAGAACTGAACACCAAAAGAGAATAAAAAAATATTATTTACCATCATCAAAGCATTAACGTAGTAATCACGGTGTGTATAGCGAGTTGATACATCCTTATGTACACGCGGTCGTGGTTGGATGCGATGGTTCCAATTTTTTCATAGCTTGGGTTCGAATCACGTTCGCCATTACCACTGCATATCCTATAGATATCTTAAGGGGCAAAGCTAGTGCGATACTTGAAAAACCGATGTTTTTTTCCATTGTTCTATAGGTATCGAAAAATTCCTATTAAATTCTTTAGATCTCAAATAGTTTTTAACGGCAGCCAAGGAAGATGGAAGATTATGCATAAGAGGCGGAAAATTGAGTATATTCATACCAAAAAATTGCAGAACATCTTTTTTATTATTACACTTCTCTCGGGAGAGGCGAACCTATACCCCCGAATCGGCGCCCCGAGATACTACCAAATAATTACTGCAGTTATTTCTGAACAGTTGCCGGTTATAAGGCTCCGGAAATACTTGCGTGGGGAGGGAATTCTATAGCTATCCCGCTTTCTGAATTTCCGAATTCTGATGCAGAGATTTTCGCGCTGCCGGGAGATGAACCACAAAGTTGTGCGATCCGTCGGATTGTTCTGTGGAGCGCATATAAACCGAATTCCGTGGAACAATACCACGAACCTCCGAAGAACATTTCCCATAATAATATCTATAAAACAGACAGACGCGCCTTCAATGTGGTAGCGACTGTAATCCCGACGTTAGCCCCGTGTCCCCGATCCGTATGCTCTCAAGTACGTTGAGGGTGTGCTTTCGAATGTGGGATTTATACAGAATAAAATGTTGGGCCGGAGTAAAATATTTCTTGGCTCTAGAAAGATAACTCAGTTTTCCTGAGGCGGAACTGGCGACGTTCGACACATGCTTATGCTACGATACATTCCCACAGACCAAACTATTTCATGCTGATGACGTCGAATCGCTCGTCTCTGTATGCTCTCAAGTAGGTGGGGGATGTGCTTAGGAGCAGAGCCCTAAACATGGGGCAATATTCGAGCACGGGTCTAATTCGGGATTTATACAGAAAGGCTTCAAGAAGATAATTCAGTTTTTCAGAGGCGCACCCGGCGATGTTCGACACATGTTTATGCCACGATACATTTCCACAGACTGTGACGCCGAGCAATTTCATATTTTCCCCAGATTCGAGGGCCTGGCCATTCATTATCAAGTGTGGAACCGACGATTCATTTTTCCTTGTGAATGTTGTATCTTGTGTCTCCGTTGCATTGAAGTAAACCAGATTGGCCTTTCCCTGCCATAGGACTGTGGGGGTTCTTTTACCTTATCCCAAGAACACCCATTCCCCTTAGTTCAACTCCCCATTTCTCATCCAATAAAGGTTATTAATTACCTGCAATTGGGCAGCGTTAAGCTACCCTTCAATCACTTCATTTACCTGTAAACCAACCCATGACAAGATCATCATCTTGCCACAGCATTAACCACATCGCTGTATTTCCTTAAACATATTTGGTTCCTCTGGTCGGCACCCATGACCATTGCAAACCATTAGGGAATCTAACCGGGTCCCCTTGTCGGCATCCATGCCTACCATATACACAGCAATCCCACTGTGTTGGCTTTTCTCCAGCAACCGCTGGTCCCACTTGCTTATACAGCTGCAGCCCATTATCCCTGATCGGTTGCATAAGCGATAAACCGGCATCGAATTGGACGCGACCATAATGTTTACTCTAAACAATCTTACAACGGTCACGTCCCATGCTTCGTTCGCGAATACAAGCAATGCGCATTTTAGCGCTTGCCATTTGAAATAGGGTTGCTGTATATACAATATACACTCTATCCTTTACGATAGAAATGCTTACAGCCTCTATGCACGTTCATTTATTTGAACAGCTGCATGATTGCTTTCGCTTCTTTCTACCAACGCAGGTGTTAGGCGTGTCAGTGACATCATAGATAAAGTTGATATACATGAGGTCATTGAATCACCTAAACCAAGAAACGCCATCCGATTCTAAACTCGAATGACCCCCCGGTACGGTAATGGAATTAATTGCACCTTTCGGCATAACCAAATAATGCAAAAGCAATTAATTGCATATCCCAAAAGCAATTGCCCAATAACGCAAAAGCCATTAATTGCATATTCCGGAACAATTAACAAATCACGGAAAGGCGATTAATTGCATACAAAACATAAAAGAGCTAATTGGGTCAATTCGCAACGACGGATATTGAACTGTGGCGTAAAGCGATGAAGAAATATCGGCTGACGCGGCAGTAAAACAAATTAAAGTTAAAATCCGGAAATTGGGTCACTGCAAAAGGTAATTGCAGTATCGTCATCGGGAGGTGTTGACCCGAGAAGCGGTTGGAGGCAATTAAGGGGCAGTTGGTAGTTGGTCACGGTCTGGTGTTGGTGATATCTGAAGAAAAAGATTGGAGATAGTGATCGGAAAGGTTGTCGATGGTAGATCGGACAAAAAGTTAACGGAGTCGAGTGGTGAGTCTAAAATGAAACATAAGTTCCGGGAGAGACTATAAGAAAATCGTGAATAGATTAAGTGAAAAGAACTAAAGGTTAATTGATATAACTGTAAGAAGAAGAATGTGTGTACCTAAAGAAAATTTGTGAATAGGTTAAAGAGAAAAAAAAAGAACTAAAAGCTAATTGATATAACGAAAAGAAAAGGAAAGTGAATCCTAAATTGTTACCTGGAGAAAACTTGTAAATCGATTAGAGGTAAAGACGCAAATATTAATTAATGTATACAGAAAAGCGAACGAAGTGAATACTAAATCGTTACCTGAAAGACAATTGTGAAAAAACAAACTAACAAGAAATAAATGATAACTGTTGTAAGCCAGTAAGTCAAAGAATTAGAAAAGACAGTATAAATAAAAGAAGCAATAAAAGTAAATGACAACAAAGTATGACTCTGAGTTTTTGTTTTCTAAGTTTTATTTTTCTCTTTCGTGTTAAGGGAAGATTTGGTCGCCTTTCCCCAGGTGTCGTGACTTTAGTTTTCGGCTAGTACTCGAAAACCATAACTCACATTTCGTTTGTCTTTCCTTCCAAGGTAAAGACATTCACCCAATCTGAACGATGTCTCTGGGGAACCTTCCAATGAGACGCTGATCGGTTTCTCATTGGCCGAGTGAAACATTTACAGAAAATCGGCGACATTTCTAAAGAGTGTAGCCGACCCAGTACCGTTGTTTTATTGCCGTCAAATCCATGGAGGACGCATTTTACCGCATCTGGCGAAACTTCTCAAACGACATCGAAAATGGCATTGGGACTGTTTCAGGTGGTTCTAAAGAACCACGGCCTAGGTTTGAAAACAAATTTTGCTTTTTCTTTCCAATTTGTAGCTCATGCCCGGCTAACTGTTACTGAGAGAGGAAGGAGGAGGACGTAAAACCTTAGCCTATGAAATAGTGTTGAAAATCCACACGACTATGTCAGGGGGAACACCATGCAGATATCATGATAAAAAATGGAACTTTGAGAGGTTCGTCATCACATAACCGGACTCGCTCTCGAGGCTCGGCCCACGCTCGACTGGTGACGGCATTTTGTAACATCAGGGGCATCGGTTTCACCAATACCAATGTAAACGCCGTCCACCAATATTTCCAACAACGAAACCTGATATCCTTGCCCTAACTGAAACCCAGGTCGATTCGTCAAGTGATTCAACATATCTTCGTTGCTCAGGCTACGACTTACATTTGAGATTCCGTTTTAAGGGCGGAGTCTACGTTTTCGCGCGGTCCAATCTGGCTTGCCAGAGGATGGAGGCGTTGGAACCCAATAATATGGACATCATATGGTTGAGGGTCGTGCTGAGGAATTCCGTTAAATTTTTTTGTTCTCTTTACCGCTCCCCGAATGACGATCGACCAGCGACATTTTTCGAACATCTTTCACATACCGTCGACTGGATACAGATCAACCACCCAGGTTCTGAAATTGCTGTCCTTGGCGATTTTAATGTGCACAATTCCGACTAATTGTTACATTCTAACAGAACCGACGAGGCTGGGAGGCTGGCGGAGACAACTTGACTCAACTCGTGGGGGAGGCAACGCGAGTGCCGGATGCCGGAGGCGATTATGCGAACACCCTGGATCTGTTTTTGACATCCGAACCGAGTATTTATACCGTTGAGGTTCTGCGCCACTGGGAAACTCAGATCACTGCTTGGTATTTGTCGCGCAAGCACTTGCATATCACGTGAATAACCGGCCTAGGCAGCTTCGCCATGTATGGAAGTATGGGGCTGCTAACTGGAACGATATGCGAGATTTCATCGCGTTCTTTCCATGGTCGGAGGTGTGCTTCGGAAACTTCGATGTTAACGCTTGCGCGGATTCGGTGTCAGAGATTATTCTTCTGGGGATGGAGATGTATATTCCACATTCCATCAAACGAAGTTCGTCTGATAAACCTTGGTTTCATAAAAAATGCGAGCTGATTACAGCGGCAAAAAATAGAGCTTTTAAGCAATGGCGCTCCAATCCCACCGATGTTAACAGAACGAATTTTGTTAGAATCAGAAACGCGTGCAACCAAGCGATTGATACCGCGAGGAAGGCTCACAATAACAGGGTGATCAATAGGCTCCTTCGGTGCCCAACTCGTTCGCGCTCCTTCTGGTCAATGGCAAAAGCTGTCAGCGGTAACTTCGCATCCTCCTCTTTCCCTCCGTTGGTGACAGACAGCGGGACGTTAGTCACGAATTCAAAGGATAAAGCTAATGTGTTCGCGAATTTATTTTCGGCGAATTCAAACCTCGATCCCGGCCTTTTGGAGCCACCTGTGATCTCGCCGGTACAGTCTTCCATGTGGGATGTGAGATTTCGTCCGCGCACTATTCAACGCATTCTACGTGAACTGGATTGTAGGAAGGCAACTGGCCCGGACGGAATACCAGCAATAGTCCTTAAGAACTGTGCTCCAGAACTATGGCCGGTTCTTGGCAGACTCTTCCGCTTATCTTATGCACGGAGGACCTTTCCTGCCTGCTGGAAAATCGCTCGAGTTCAGCCAATCCCAAAGACGGGAAAAAGTGTCTCCCACAAAATTACCGTCCGATAGCATTACTCTCTATTTTATCTAAGGTGATGGAAAAAGTCATCAATGCTGAGTTGGTTAAGTATTTGGAGTGCAACGGACTCCTGAATGATCGTCAATACGGATTCCGTGGCAGGCGGTCCACAGGAGACCTTTTGACACTTATAACCGATATATGGACATCTGCGATTGAACGGCATGGTGAGTCAAGGGCGGTCGCATTGGATATTTCCACGGCTTTTGACCGCGTCTGGCATGGGGCATTGCTGAGCAAACTTCGTTCATATGGACTTTCCCAACAGCTTTGCGACTGGACGAAGAGCTTCCTCGAGAATCGATCGATCCGGGTTGTTGTGGACGGCGAGTGTTCGGATCTGTATACTGTTAATTCGGGGGTGTCCCAAGGTTCTGTTTTGGCTCCAACCTTGTTCTTGCTTCACATAAATGATTTGTTGGAGACAACGTATAACAAAGTGTTCAGTTTTGCGGATGATAGTACGCTTGTTTCCTCCTTTTCGAGTGATCGGCCGATTGGTGCATCAACGTTGGATCTGGATAAAGTCCTGCAGTGGGGAAAGGCCAATCTTGTCGACTTCAATGCAACGAAGACCCAGTATACAACATTCACAAAGAAAACTGGATCATCGGTTCCACAGCTGATGATGAATGGCCGGGCCCTCGAGGCTGGGGAAAGTTTGAAATTGCTCGGCGTCACGGTTTGTGGGAATGTATCATGGCATAAACACGTGTCGAGTATCGCCAGATCAGCCTCAGGAAAACTGAGTTATCTTTTTAGAGCCAAGAAATATTTTACTCCGGCCCAACTTCTTTTTCTATATAAATCCCAAATTAGACCCCCGCTCGAATATTGCTCAAATGTTTGGAGCTCGGCTCCTAAACATACCCTCGACCTACTTGAGAGCGTACAGAGACGAGCGATCCGCCTAACTAACTCGGCGCTGACTTCCGGACTACAGTCGCTATCGCATCGAAGGCGCGTAGCCGACCTCTGTCTGTTTTACAGATATTATCACGGGTACTGTTCTTCGGAGATTCTTGGCATTATTCCACGCAATTCGTGGAATTCGTGGAACTGCCTTCCCACGCGATTGTGCCCGGAGCGTTACAACCTGCAATTGTTCAAAAAGAACTCAACAGTTATTTGATGGCATCTCGGGGCGCCCACTGGTCGCTATAGGTTCGCCTCTCCCGAGAGAAGGCTACTAAAAAAAAAAAAAAAAAAAAAATACCCTAAGGAAATTTGAATAAGCAAAGCATCAGACCCGTATACCATAGCATAACATAACAATTCCAAATCAGTTACATGTACTTGAGTTTAGAAATCGAATTCGCACACGCGGCAGTGGCCTGACGCGTTGAGCTTTGGTTCTATCTTTTAGTGATTCTAACCGTGATAGCGTCGGTTCGAATCACACGCTCTTCACTATCATCGCTAACGCTATAATTGGGATCAATTCGGACTGTTGCGTTAAGCAAGGATAGTGAAGAAGGTGAATTGAATACACGATGAAACGGTTGAGAAGCGAAGCATTGGAACATCAGGCTACTGGCCGCGTGTACGAATTCGATTTTCTTTCGGTGTTTTTTACTATTTGCTTGTGTATTTTGTGTGTATCTGTTAGAAGCGCCACACTACTCCCTCCTCAGCAACTTTGTTACGATCAACTTCGTGTGCGAACGACGGAGCGAGGAACGAGCGAAAGTTCTGTTTTACATATGGGAGATAGTGTGTTGTGTGTATCCAGATCACGTTGGGGTCACCAGTTATAGCGTTTGCGGCGATTGTGAAGAGCGCGTGACTGGAACCGACGCTATCACGGTTAGAATCACTAAAAGATAGAACCAAAGCTCAACACATCAGGCCACTGTCGCGTGTACTGATTCGATTTTTATACTCAAGCACACTCAACTGATGTGGAATTATTATACTATCGCTATGGTATATGGCTCTCATGCTTTGCATATTCGAATTTCCGTTCGGTGTTCTTCACAACGAAAAAGAAGAATTCTACGAGAATGTCGAACGGGCCCTCAATGCCTGCCCAAGATACGATGTGAAAGTCGTTTTTGGTGATTTGAATGCAAAAATAGGTCGGGGGGCGGTTTCAGGCACTACAAAGGTTCCCATAGTTTGCATGAGAACACTAATGACAATGGACTACGAGTCATCGAACTGGCAGCATCCGAAAACTTGGTCGTTGCGAGTACCAGGTTTCCGCGGAAAGATATCCGCAAAGCCACCTGGGTATCACCTGATGGAGCCACTCGCAACCAAATTGACCACGTGTTAATAGATCGCCGCCACTCCTTGAGCCTGATGACGGTACGAACGTACCGAGGTGCCAACGTCGACTCGGATCACTATCTTGTTGGTACAGTTTTACGAGCGTGGATTGCCTTACGGAGACGTATTGCATCTGCGGATTGGATTCGAATCAACACGGCTGCCTTACACAATGAGAATACCAGTAACACCTTTGGTCATGCGCTAGGACTCGCCCTCGGAGAGCTCGACGGGGGGAGAGTAAATCCTGGGGTCAGAATCCCGGGCGTATAAGAGAAATGGACACACCTTAAGAATACTGTCATTAGTACTGCCAACTCCATCTTCGGCAGTAGTCGTAGAGATCGGAGCGACTGGTTTGAAGATGAGTGCAAACTAGCGACAGAACGTAATGCTGTATACCGGGCAATACAGCAGCCTCATAGGACGCGGGTATACCAGGAGAAATACAAAGAGCTCAGAAGATCTGAAAAAAGACTCCACAGACAAAAGAAAAGTGCCTGGGAAAAAATCTGGTCTGTGAAATTGAGAAAAGCAGAGAGCGAGGTCCGCACCAGGCGCGGAAGTTCTACCAAATAATCCAAGATGATACAAGATCGGATAGCCCCATACGCTAAAGTCATCATTGGTCAATATCAGTATGGCTTCGTCCCAGGCAAATCAGCGATTGATAAGATATTCACCCTTAGGCAAGCGATGGAAAAATGTCAGGAATTTAAGATTCCATTATTCATCTATTTATAGACTTTAAGGCCGCCTACGACAGCACAGCCAGGGTAGAACTATATAAAAGCCATGAGAGAGTTCGGCATTCCAAACAAATTGATACGACTTTGTAGGTTGACCATGACCAACGTAACTAGTCAAGTAAAAAGAGTGGGATTGCTGTCCAAACCAATAAACATCTTTAATGGACTCCGACAAGGGGACGGCCTGGCCTGCCTCCTCTTCAACCTGGTGTTGGAGAAAGCAATCCGTGACTCTGGCGTCACAACTAGAGGGACTATTATCACGAAGTCCAGCCAGATACTTGCCTACGCAGATGACATCGACGTCATCGGTAGAAGAAAATCGGCTGTAGAGGACTCCTTCACCCAGATCGAGCAGGCGACACAAAAACTGGGACTGCATATTAATGAGGAGAAAACTAAGTACATGGTGGCAACTTCTGCGAAGAGAAGACCTAACGTTGGTCAAACTATCAGAGTAGTGGAGCACGAATTTGAAGTAGTGCAAACCTTTAACTACTGTTACGTGACGTTCGACAATCCACCGCCCCCATCATTTATTTGTTTTCATATAATTTAATTTTAATATAATGTGATGGTAAGGTGGTGGAGTAAGTGCACGATCCACATGTAAGTGTGCGGACACACCCCAGTTCGAGTGTGGATCGTGTACAAGTTTCGAATTCGGTTGGAGGTGGATGTCGATGAGTGAGAGAGGGAAACAGCAAAAGGAATTTTCAATTCTGTTTGTTTTGGTTTTTCGGTTTTTGTTTTGACGAATACGGTTTTGAATTCCGTTGTTGACGGTTTTTTGGACGATGATTAGAGAACGGTTGGTTAGCGGCAGAAGCAAGAAAAAAGGAAAGAAATTTTTGTCCCGTGTTAATTTTTGGTTTTGTCAAAAAACAAAATAATTGTAAAAGAAAAGGATATTAACCCTTATGTCAATGACCGGGTACCCGGGTACCCATTTCGATTTTTTAAAATGTCAATGAAAGTAAAAAAAAAATTGTTTTTCATTGAAATTTCGTAATTATCATTCAGAAACGCTTGAATGGAGATGATCTAAGACATGGGACCGAAATTCGTCTACTAGGCCGAGCAATCGTGAAATTGCGACGACATGATTACTGTCGATAAAGTTGGTCATTGACATAAGGGTTAAAAATTGAAAAAAGTAAAAAGTAAATTTTTCAAAGAGGAGAAATGTGTTTTTAATGTAATAATAAAGTGCTATTAAAATTCTTTTGTCCGTCGTGTTCGTATGGTGTTCGTCGAATACAGTGCTGCACCAGGGAATAATTTCTCAATCTGAAAAATAAATGAATACTATTCTTGGAGTATGAGAATTCTCCATTAACAGTTCCAACTGAACAAGTTCTTCCTGTTCCAAATTGAACTGGCGCCAAACGGAATACCGGCAGACAAGGACACCACAGACAGGATTGTGTCTGGGCACTTAACTGGGAGCAAGAACGCAACAAGGCACGGGGACGACGGCCCAACCACTGTACAATCCAAGGAATTGATGATCGAGGAATGAGAGGGCTGCTGCACTGACCTGAGCCGAACACAACAAGATACCTGAGCTGGTCACCACGAGGGAGGAATCAGGTAACCACTGTAATTTTATATTAAATATCAAAATTTTGTGGCTTTATACGCTACAACTGAGGCTAACCAACCGTTTTCTAATCATCGTCCAAAAAACCGTCAACAACGGAATTCAAAACCGTATTCGTCAAAACAAAAACCGAAAAACCAAAACAAACGGAATTGAAAATTCCATTTGCTGTTTCCCTCTCTCACTCATCGACATCCACCTCCAACCGAATTCGATACTTGTACACGATCCACACTCGAACTGGGGTGAGTCCGCACACTTACATGTGGATCGTGCACTTACTCCACCACCTTACCATCACATTATATTAAAATTAAATTATATGAAAACAAATAAATGATGGGGGCGGTGGATTGTCGAACGTCACGTAACAATACCTTGGGTCAATAGTAGGAACCGATAACAATATGGACGAAGAAATACGCGAACGGCTGATCAAATCCAACAAAGCCTACTATGGTCTATCAAGGCACTTTAAATCCCGAAATTTATCCAGAACATCCAAGCTACTACTGTATAAGACCAAGGTCCTACCAGTACTCATGTGTGGATCCGAGACCTGGGTACTCAATAAAAGGCACTCTGAACTCTTAGACGCGTTCGAGAGGAAGGTCTTAAGGAAATTGTTGGCCCCGTATGTGAGGGAGAACGATTCCAGAGACGCTACAAACATGCGTTGTACGCGATCTACCTTGAAGCTAATATTGTAAGAAAAATCAAGCTCGGTGAACTCCGGTGGGCAGGACGTATGGAAGGAGACAGCACGGCAGACTTCGTCTGCGATGGAGGGTTGGCGCAGACCAGGACGCCCAGAGCCTGGGAGTGCCAAACTGGATGACATCGGCGCGAAATCGGGACTGGTGGAGAAATTTGTTAAATAAGGCCAAGACCGGATCCCGGTTGTGGTGCTGTTGATGATGATGATCCCCAATTCCTATTATTTTTTATTTGTATTCCTTGTTTATGTTTGTACGTTTTGTTTCATTTTTAATTGAAGAGCCAGTAAGTTAATGTAAGAATAATATTTGTAAAATAGAATTTAACATTTAGTTTTAAGTAAAATCTGCAACTGAATTGTTAATAAATGTGGAGATAAAAAAAACAAAAAATAAATGTAAGTTCGAGGGACAAGCATCGATTGTTCCTCAATTTCGGTGATGTAAGTGTCGTTCTTTCAGTGTATTTACATTGGTTCCCTTGGTATATCTTGTTGAGGTTGGAATTTAATGAGTTGGACATGTCCTGTCGATTGTTAATGGGGTGTGACGAAGTTCGTCGAAATTGTTGAAAGGATTATGAGAAACTCAAAGTGCTATCACCAGCAGACGAATGAATTAGGTTGTGGATAATGGTCAGGAGAACTAAAGTCGGTGAGAGTGCCGAATCTTGGGGAAGACCAGCATTGATTCTATGAGAGGCAGCATCTACTTGAATTCTGCGGCCAGGAAGATAATCCCTTATCATGTGAATCAGTTAGTTGTATAACAATTTTATTTCGATAATGCAGCTGAGTGTCAAACTCTATTGAACCCTTTTGAAATATTCAATGAGACAACCTGCCTTCAACCGAAATAGTGGCTGGGACGGGTTAACTTTTCGTTACGATATACCACCATATCTACTGTGGACCTATTGTCCCGACAACGGTACTGACGGTCGTGAAGGAATTGTTACAAGTCACTGGGAAGTGTTAAATACACACCCTTCCATACCAACTGGTGGTGTTTGTTTATATATACCCTCTACAACGAGGTCATTTGATTTTAAATATTTCGAAAGTCGAAGTTAATGACTCCAAAACCTTTGATAATATATAAGTTAGTATTGTGTATTATTTGCTGCTCTTTTAGGGAATTGACTATTACCTGACTTCCATTTATTTGGAAATTAGCTAGTTGAATAATATAGAAGTTAGTATTATGCGTCTGTGGCGTTTCTAACAGATACACATACAGTACACAAGCAAATAGTAAGGAAACACAGCCGAACGAAAATCGTACACGCGGTAGTGGCCTGATGTGTTGAGCATTGGTTCAATTTTTAGTGATTCTAACCGCTTAGTGGATCAAGAGAACATCTCCAAACGAATTTGTTAATTCATGTTAGTGATAGAGAACTTCATTAGAAAACACTAGAAGAGGATTTAGTATAAAAGAAGACTATGTTGCCGCCGATGGGTTGGCTTTGATCGGAACCCAAAATGTTTTGAATTTCGTCGACTCGATATCGTATAGGAAGTTTTTGTGTTTTCCCTTTTAACAAATACGCTGTAATTATTTTCCCAATGAAATATGCTCTAAAAGGATAAAAACCCAGAAATAATATTATCTGAGAACTCACTTGCCAACCAATGCAGCTGCGTTGGTGTATATTATAAATGATGCAACTGCGCCGAGAATTCCACCAACAAGCAACGATCCTATTGCATCTGGCACTGGTGATCCTGTTAGAAGTGTTAATCCCATACAACTTGCTGCTATGAACACACTAGCCACCGCAGCTGTGTCTTCGGTGAGCACCACATTCACACACGGATCCTTGCCTCGTAAAACTAAAATGAAGAAAAAAAAAAAAACAAATATAATTTTTCAATAAAAATGAGTTATGATTAAAAATGCAAATCCTTCTACAACCGTATTCTTTGAATGATAATCCGTGATTAGCAGCTGAACGTTTTACTTCATTTATGGCCACCATTAAAGTTGCACCTTCCGACAATAGTGCTCCACCAAGTGTACAAAAAGAGAACAGAAAATCATTTAGTGGTTCTGGGTGAAGTAAACCTGTAATGCCGTGATACACAGAGAGTCCTGTCCCCACACAGAATATTCCTACACCGGAAATCAACGAAGAGACATACTTCATGTTTGCATAACCATACGGATGGTCTGTGTCCGCCATCTGAAATGCATTCACTAATTGGTTTCTTGATTCTCCAGCATAGTTGGTGAAGGTTACGTACTTGTGTGGATTTATGTATTCCATAGATGAGTATCAGTTGATTTATAGTATCAGCCAGCGAGTGAATAGCTTCGGCGAACATGCTGTGTGATCCACTATAAAACCATGCGATGGTCTTTACAAAGAAGTTCGTCGCATTTCTATGAAAACACAGATAATGGATAATGGGCAAGTTTTAACATAGAGGGCTGTAACCTTACATTCCAACAGCGATTATGACGACACGGCCCGATTTTCCCCTCAATCCTGGTTCGTCAGCTAACGGAACTGTTCTTATGCCTATCTCTCTACGATAGTCTCGAAGACGTCTCTTTACAGTGAATATATCTACAGTGAAATACAATTACCAAATAGGCCAACGAAAACAGTTCACTTACTCTGTTGGTGCCTTTTGCGTTCGACTTCTCGTTTTAGAATTTCCCGCAGTAGATTCTCCTTGGAGCCCCAAACTTCGATTGCCTTCGCCTCGACGTCCTTTCGCCAAAACACGGTAATTGGTGGCTCTTGTTCATATGGTGATCGTCTTTTGATTTTCGGCAGACATTCAAGGTCTTTCATCTTCAAAAGGAAATCCGTCATCGCCCGATTAGGTGTAATGAAATTCCTCTCAACAGACGATCGATTTGTGTCGAGTTTTTTACGACTCTAAAACGAAGTTCAGTCGCTGTTATTGAATTAAATACGTGTCGTTTTTGCAGCGACTACCTTTGGTTCAGCCTGTTTAGCTTTAACTACCTTCGAAACGACTTTAGCCACTGTGCTGCCTACAGTATTATTTTTTGGTTCTGTTGGTTTTACTTCAGGTTTCTTTATGTCCTTCTCGGACACTACTTCATTAAGTTTAGAGTCTTCGATTGACGACGTCACAGAGAGCACACCTTTCTTCGGTTTCACTTCCAGTTTTTGCTTTTGTGGGGGGGAACTGCTTTCCGAGCCTTTGCAATCCTTCTTTAGAACGCCTGCATTTTTGTTGGTGTCAGTAGATTGTTTTATTGTCCCTTTGTCAGCCGTAGGAGTTGCGACAGTCTAAATGTGAAAGGTTAACTTTTATTCAAACAGCGTTCACAAACGTTAACCTTTGAAATTGAGACTTTGGTCAGTCCTATGTTGTGTGGTATTTCAAGTAGTGCTACCCGGGTTGGATAACAGGTCTTCCTTGGTTGCGCAGCAAGTACGGTCGACGCATGTCTTCTATTCTGTGGGTAGAATCACTTTTAAATTGGCCAGATATGGATCATTTCCAACTCACGTTTAAGTTGTATTCAAAACACTGAAATTGCGATATTTTATGCCGACAACGAAGCGAGCGGATGACATCCAAACCCCGTTGTAGCATATTTTTATGAATGGTAGGGCCTGTGGTTACGCTGCGGATTCGGTTAATTTTTTCCCAATAAAATTCTTTTGTAATCCTCCGTTACGTTCACTCGTTGTGGGGTTGACAAGTGGTACCGCAAGTAAATTGGATGGAGTATAGATCGAATTACTGTCGGTCATAAATTCGTCCACATAGTTGGTTGGAATGCCACCACCAAGCTTGTCGTATGTTTAATATTTCAAAATGCTTCCCCCTTTTCACAACATTTGCAATACAGGATTACAAAGGAGCAGCTTGTCAAAAATCGACAGTGGACTTTTTCAAATTGACACCTGACGTGATGACGGCATACCAGCGGCATTGCCAGCATACGGGATAAATCGACGAAAGCTTAATGATAATATTTTGTACAATTCCGTTTGTTTTCTGTTCTTTTATGGAATTATTAAAAATTGTAATTTTTATTATTAAATGAAGTAACTTATTTAATTATTTTATTTACTTAGTTTCTATGTATTATTATTTTAGTTATTATTAATTAATCATTAATGAATTTATTTTAAATCTAATCTTAAATCTAATTCTGAAGGAAGGGCAGGATTCAGAACTATTTTTGCTTTTAAAAACTTTCGGGTGACGCGACCCATGATGTTAACGTTATGGGATCGCATGACGTTAAGACAGCGGGCTGGGATGCTAATACATAATAGTTAGTCTCGATTTTTGGACAGTTGCAAATTGTGGAGTTTTGGAAATACTCGTAATGGATAGGAATTTAAAAAAACCGCGTTCTACAGAAAAATGGGGATTTGCGCTACGTTCGGGCGCAAACTAAATTCTTTGGTTTGACACTAAAGATTTCTAAGAAACAGCCGCCGTCGTGAATGTTGCGAATATCCAGGTTGGAAAGCAAGTAGTGGAGGATTGGACTGAATTAGTACATAACGATGAATGCTTTGAGGGCTTTCCTTTTCTTTTTGCTTTAGTCTTCAGCCGCTTTAGTATTCAATATATTTGTCTAGTTCAGGGCGCAGCAGCAAAAACTAATAAAAAAAAACCAGGATAATCTCATGAAGCGACGAAATGTCGGAAAAGTCAACATCAACCCTCCCTCGTCAATGTTGAACGGTTTTATTATTATTTTTTATTTATTTATTGGCCTGTAGGAAACCGGAAGTTCAAGACCTCACCGACTCGACTCCGCCATTGTTCCCTGTCCTGTGCGCTCTCCTTCCACATTTGACCCTCCGATCCGATCTCCTCGAGCTCCAACCTAACATTGTCCTTCCATCTCCGTCGCGGCCGTCTTCTCGGTCTCCTTCCCGTTGGCTTACCGTCAAGAATTATAGAAATAATTTTAATACGCGATGAGTTTTGGGACATTGTGAGCAAAGAAATGAAAGAAGATGACACAACGTGGAGCAAGATAAACTGTAATGCGGTGGCGGTCGGCCTTCCATTTAATTACCGGGCAATAAGGCAACATTAAGCAATGGCGCTATAGTCCCACCGATGTCAACAGAACGAATTTTGTTAGAATCAGAAACGCGTGCAACCAGGCAATTGATACTGCAAAGAGAGCTCACAATGACTGGGTGATCAGAAAGCTCCTTCGGTGCCCAACTGAAAAAGTGTCTCCCACAAGATTACCGTCCGATAGCATTACTGTCTATTCTATCTAAGATAATGGAAAAAGTCATAAATACTGAGTTAGTTAAGTATTTGGAGTGCAACGGACTTCTGAATGATCGTCAATACGGATTCCGTGGCAGGCGGTCCATGGGAGATCTTTTGACACTTATAACCGATATATGGACATCTGCGATTGAACGGCATGGTGAGTCAAGGGCGGTCGCATTGGATATCTCCAAGGCTTTTAACCGCGTCTGGCACGGGGCATTGCTGAGCAAACTTCGTTCATATGGACTTTCCCAACAGCTTTGCGACTGGACAAGGAGCTTCCTCGAAAATTGATCGATACGGGTTGTTGTGGAGGGCGAGTCTTCGGATCTGTATCCTGTTAATTCAGGGGTGCCACAGGGTTCTATTTTGACTCCAACCTTGTTCTTGCTTCACATAAATGATTTGTTGGAGACAACGGATAACGAAGTGTTCAGTTTTGCGGATGACAGTACGCTTGTTTCCTCCTTTTCGAGTGTTCGGCCGATTGGTGCATCAGCTGAGATGTAGACAGATTGACTCCCTGAATCAGGATCTAGATAGGGTCCTGCAGTCGGGAAGAGCCAATCTCGTCGACTTTAATGCAGCGAAGACACAATATGCAACATTCACAAAGAAAAGTGGATCATCGGTTCCACAGTTGATGTTGAATGGCCGGGCTCTCGAGGCTGGGGAAAGTTTGAGATTGCTCGGCGTTACGGTCTGTGGGAAGTATCATGGCATACACACGTGTCGAGTATCGCCAGGTTAGCCTCAGGAAAACTGAGCTATCTTTTTAGAGCCAAGAAATATTTTATTCCGGCCCAACTTCTCCTATATAAATCCCAAATTAGACCCGCGCTCGAATATTGCTCTCATGTTTGGAGCTCGGCTCCTAAACATACCCTCGACCTACTTGAAATCATACAGAGACCAGCGATCCGCCTGATCGGGAACTCGGCGCTGACGTCGGGACTACAGTCGCTATCACATCGAAGGCGCGTAGCCGACCTCTGTCTGTTTTACAGATATTATCACCGGTACTGTTCTTCGGAGATTCTTGGTATTGTTCCACGCAATTCGGTTTATATGCGCTCTACAAGACAATCCGACGGATCGCACCCGTTTGTGGTTCATCTCCCGACGGCGCGAAGATCCCTGCATCAGAACTTGTTCCGTTACAGAGCGGGGATGCTGTGGAACTCCCTTCCCACGCGACTGTTCCCGGAGCGTTACAACCTGCAACTGTTCAAAAAGAACTACAACAGTTCTGAAAATATGAGAGATCAGAATTTAGCAGCAGTTTGTACGTATGAAGAAAGCTTTATAGTAATTGCCGAAAATGAACTTAGGGTAATGTTCGAAGAAGATAGATGTGGAATCTACAAAAGCGAACGAGTAGTCGCTTCAATAAAAGATGTTAGATCTCTGTACAGGTTAAATGTGGTGGATTTCAGGACAATAGTTTATGCATCCTGGGAAGAGGCGTGCATTCATAGGTCCAATGACAGTTGAGGACATCAAGATCCGGATCCACCAAGGACAAAAGCATATAAGGAGAGAATTGGTAACAAAAACACATATTTCTGGGTGTTCCTGTGAGGCAACGTTCGAAGGGTATATTTTAGGGAAAATTATCTCAATCAAGGTTTTCAGAAAACAGACAGTTTACACCGCATCGTCCGTGTCAGAGTAAAACGGAGTAATGAAAAAGAAAAACCGTTTCCTGGAAGAACCAACCAAGACTATCTAATGTCTGGACAACCATTTTTGGGGTCAGGCAATTTTATCTGCAAAGGCGATTTATCAGCGAAACAGGATAGCAAGCAAAATCATTGATATGGCTTGCTGGAAATGTTCAAAGATGAGAAACTGGGTCTTTCCAGATATCATGGCGGTGTGTTGCGATTTAAATTTGCACAACAATAATAATCTGAAATGTAGGTACTCACGGTTTGTCTGCTGTTTGGTAGTTGTGATTGAATAGCATGTTTGCTGTCTGGTAGCCCTTCTTGCATTTTGGTATCGCAAGCTGCTGGGACTCCTGCTGTTCTTCTTACTTTGGGGAACTTTTGGAGACGTATCGGGCAACAATTCGAACACACCCGTTACCTATTATTGTTTATCACTTTTGCGTAATAAAGAAATTTGTTGTAATGGAGTTTTTATTGAAAATTAGCAAAAAAAAAGCTACAACACCAATTTATCTAAAAGAGACACACTAGCAGATTTCAATAACATTTCACACTCTTGAGTTTAAAGCAAACATTAATTAAATAGTTTTGGTTTTGTTAATTTATTATTAATTATTAATTTTAAACACGAGCTGTTTCACACCACCAGAGCTTGTCACGACGGTTTTAAGTACACGAGGATAACATTTTTTACCATCAACCCATGACGGTATTAAGTCACACCAAGCTAGTTAATGTCCAAAGAAGAACGGGAGGGCATATAGCTAATTCATTTCCTTATAAAGGGTTTTCCAATACGGACTTCACAACTTTGAATTTAATTTGTGAACGCGACCTTTCACTAATCATAGAACTGTCACTGTCAATTTATTCAGTAAACTCAACATTTTCCTCATGGTTAACTACACGAACAAACAACGTCTGCGAATTATATAAATTTACTACCGAAAAAAAGTTGTCAAGTCCGTATTGTATAACCCTATATATGAGGAATACAAATTTGCCCGCACCCTAATATTTATTGATTCATTGGGATTTGGTTTCGGTTCTCCTTACCTGAAGTAGATAGCGCTCAGTAAGTGATAATAATGGCAGGTGCAGTTGAAGACGAGATGGAATCATGAAAGCAGCACTAAGTATAGGAGCTGATGGAGCGTGCAACAGAATGTAAGGTCATTTCATGTGGGCCTTTCAAGGAAAAACATGTTGTTTATTTGAGTGTCATGTACAGTATTTAAAATATTTAACACTGTGTAGGGTTTTTCGCTGGCGCCGCTGATGGTATGGAATTGGCTTTGTTCTTGGTTAGATGACAGACCTCGTTGGATCCTCAATTCTTTCTTCAGATACCTAGCCCATGCACCATTCTGTTATTCTTGGTTTTTTTTTTATCCCAACCGATTATGGTGTGCTATATGTCCTGTAGCTGCTTCTTCTCGTGAATAAGTATTGTCATTGCGAAAGTAGACATTATCGCACTGACGACAATTTTTTGGTAGGGGCCTACTTCCTTTAGGTTCGTAAAGGTCTACTGGTACTATTTTCAAATACGCGCACCTGTTGCCAATGATTTATCCATCTAAAGCAGTGCCTTGCCATCTAGACCAGCTCCCACTTTTCTCTGATTCCGGCCTCCTTGAATAGCGAATATGTAATGTACTTATTATTATTATTATTTACTGGCCTGTAGGAACCCGGAAGTTCATGAACTCACCGACTCGGCTCCGCCATTGTTCCCTGTCCTGTGCGCTCTCCTTCCACCTTCGATCATCCGATCCGATCTCCTCGAGGTCCAATCTAACATTGTCCTCCCATCTCCGTCGCGGCCGTCCTGTCGGTCTCTTCCCCGTTAGTTTACCGTCAAGAATTCTATGCATGATCCTATTATCGCCCATTCGCGCTACCTGTCCGGCCCATCTTAATCTTCGCGACTTGATTACTCTCACTATTGTAGGTTTGCGGTATAGCTCTTCCAATTCGTGGTTGTGGAGTTTCCTCCATTGTCCTGAGTCCTCGTCATATTTACCGCCAAATATACCCCTTAAAACTTTATTCTCGAATACGCGGAATTTGTTCTCTTCCCGTTTTGTGAGAGCCCATGTTTCGCATCCGTATAGAGCAATCGGCATGATTATGGTTCTATAAACACGGAGCTTTATATTACGTGATAGCAGTTTGGTTTTTAATAGTTTACTGGCTGCATGCCAACTAGCGTTGCCGGAATGTAGTCTTTTGTTAATTTCCTTTGACGTTTCGTTTCTGGTCGTCAGTATCGTTCCCAGATATTTAAATTCTTTGACATTTTCAAATATCTTACCCCTGACGTTTATATGTGTTCTCTGAGGTCCACCTGCTCTCGTCGTAATCATGTATTTCGTTTTGTCTTCGTTTATTTCTAGGCCCACCTCCTCTGCTGCTTGCATGATGATTTCACAGTTTTTATTTTTAGTTTCGAGATTATCGCCCAGAACGGCGATGTCATCCGCATATGCGAGCACTTGTGTGACCCCGTTCAGGGATGATCCGGTCGTGTTGTCGTCTTGTACCTTTCTGATAACATACTCGAGGACAAGGTTAAAAAGGCATGGTGAGAGGCCATCCCCTTGTTTTAGTCCGTCCCGCGTTTCGAATGGTTCTGAGAGGTGGTTTTCTATTCTAACTCGCCCTTTGTTTTCGTTCATGCAGATTTGAATGAGGGCAGCATATTTTTTCGGGATCTCCAGCTCAACCACAATATGGTAGAGTCTTTGCTTATCGACTTAGTCGTAGGCCTTTTTTGAAGTCAACGAATAGTTGGTGAACCGTCTCTCCGTATTCCCACTTCTTTTCCAGCAGTTGCCTTATTGTGAACATCTGGTCGCTTGTTGACCAGTTCCGACGGAATCCGCATTGGTAGTCTCCCAATATTTCTTCTGCGTACGGTGTGATTCTTGCCAGTATGACATTTGTTAATATTTTGTATGTGATTGGGAGCAATGATATTCCTCTGTAATTTTCGCAATCAGATCTGTCACCTTTTTTGAAAATGGGGATGACTATTGCGGTTTTCCATTCTTCCGGAATGACTTCCTTGTCCCATATTATTTTAACCAGTTGGTGGATCTTTCGAGCGGTTGCCCCTCCTCCATACTTCACAAGCTCTGCTGGTATGCAATCGATTCCGGGGGCCTTGTTGTTTTTCAGTCGATTTATCGGGTCTACAACTTCGTCGAAAGACGGCTCTGGGATCTGGGGCTCGGCTGTATGTACGTCTGGTGCGTTTATTTGTGGTTGATGGGTGCGTACATTGAGCAGGTTTTCAAAGTACTGCTTCCATCTTGTCACGATATTTTTTGTTTCTGTCACCAGACAGCCGTTTGTGTCTCGGAGTATTTTGGCTCTCCCTCGGTAGGCACTTCTAATTGAATTTATGCCGGCATACATACCTCTGATATTCTTTGCTCTGGCATTTTCTATAATTTTTTCGATCCGAGTCTTCTCCCATTCGCGTTTTTTGCGTTTGAAAAGTCTAGTTGTTTCTTTCCGAATTGTCGCGTATCTTACTGCGTTGACTTCATCATATGCTTCTAAGTGGATCATTCTGAGGCGTTTACGTTATTCGATCTTTGCCCTGCACTCACGTCAAACCAAGGTTTGGACTTAGTTGTTTTCTTAAATCCTAATACCTCTTGGGCTGTTTGTTTGATCGTGTCTCTGATCGATGCCCATTTAGTGTCCACACTATTGGCTTCCTCTACCTCACTACTGTCATTCTCTAGGATGCTAAATCTATTCGTTAGTTCGTCTTGATATTCCGCCCTTTTACGCAGGTCTTTTAGTTTATCAATCTCGAACGTTTTGCTCGTCTCCCGTGACTGCCCATGTGGGTTTGCTGCAAGCCGACTTCTAATTTTGCCCACCACTAGAAGGTGATCGGAGTCGCAATCTGCTCCTCTATATGATCTTACGTCAAGGATGTTCGAGTGGTATCTTTTGTCTATGAGGAAGTGGTCTATTTGGTTACGGATATGGATATCCACGTGGCTTTATGGATTTGTTTGTGTTTGAACATCGTGCTTTTCACTACCAGATCTTTTGACGCTGCGAACGTGATAATTCGAATACCATTATCATTTGAAACGTCATGTAGGCTTTCTTTACCTATTGTTGGTGGGAAGATATCTTCCTTTCCAATTTTCGCATTGAGGTCGCCGAGGAGGATTTTAACATCGAATGATGAGATCCCATCAAATACTTCCTCTAGGGTCTCATAGAATGTGCCCTTCGTTTCTTTGTCGGTAGGTTCTGTTGGGGCGTGTACGTTTATAAATACATAATTGTACCATGGGCCCTGTATTTTTAGCACCGACATTCGGTCATTAATGAATTGCACATCTTTCACATGGGGCGTAATCTTCTTGCTTATGATGAAGCCAGTTCCGAGGTTATGTGTATCGGTATCTCCACCCACCAGTGTAAACCCGTTGGTTTCGATTACTTGATGTGGGAGTCGAACTTCCTGAAGCGCGACGATGTCCATTTTATATTGTTTCGCGTTTTCTACGACCGCCTGTATCGCGCTTGGTTTATATAACGTTCGAACATTTCACGTGCCGACGCGTATATCCCGCTTTTTCAGTTTTTCCCCACGTCTTCTTTTGCCGAGTCGGTGTTTTCTAGATGATTTTTCCTTTATGGTAGTGTCGGCTCATCACACCTACGCCTACCGGGTTTTTTGTGGGATTGTTTTATGTATATTGGTTATTCATTTTTGATCCCACGAGACTTGGGGTTTCAAATAGTCCTCCACATCAGAGCCCCGTTTTCATATGGTAAGGTCTGCTTACTGCTCTGATTCGACCCGGTGTCAGAGAGGCGCCGTTATAATACAGCCGGTATACGCCTGGCTGCAAACCATCCAATGGGCACGGGGACGCGTAACACCCTGGATTAGGGGTGGTAGATCTTTGTGTGTTACTCCTCGCTAGCCTGTCTGACATGGGTGACCCTACTGGAAGCACATGCTTCCGTCAGCATAGCCTGAGTGATTCATTGTACTTTAAGCCCCTGCACCACGTCAAGGTTTCTACCAAGCGGGGGGAAAGATCGATCCTACCGTGTCAAATTTAGATCCTCCCTTTCCAATCCTTTTCTTCCCACGTCAGGGGTTCCGCAAGGCAGTCTTCTAGGTCCCCTCCTATTTATCCTTACCATCAATGATGTTGACTCCATTATTAAATACTCATCCAGCTCCTTCTATGCGAATTCTCTAATCCTTACGTTTCCCGTTCTCTCTACATAGCCTTCGTCCCCTGTTACGGACCGACATTGAGTCCAGGTCCCCCCAGAATCCACTAATCCCCCTTTGATTCCACTCTTTACCTGTAAAAGGAAAATAACGCGCCAAGTAGCTAATTTGCATAAACTACTTTATGCAAATTCTACTTGGCGGAGAAAAAAATAATAAAATAAAACATAATACACCGGAAATAAATTCGGAAAATTGACAATTCGTCGTAAACTTCAAAAGGAGACAGAACGAATAAATTTTGAAAAATAAGTAAAATATTCAATATCCCAATAAGCCATACAAAAATATTCAATATCGCAACAAGCCATACATTGGACAACAACCACGCTGTGTTATTCTGAAAAAGGCGTAATAAAGGATGAGAATGCTAGTGTATAAAGGAGAATCCTACCATATTGTTCTAAACAATTAAAACCCAATATTGACGGAACAGCTTGCTGAACAGGGGAGCACGACGTTCAACGCCCCCTGCAACCTGACGCTGACAGACAACAGCTGCAGCGACCGCTCAATATTAAAAATCACAGTAAGTCCCCTTTTTACATTTAAAAATATTTAATTGTTATAAATAAACATAACCCCCCCCCCCCCCCCCCCCCCCCCCTTCTTGAATACGCCACTCAGGTCTGGTCTCCACACTACTCGTCCCATATCCACAGAATCGAAACCGTGCAATGTAGTTTTCTGCGTTTTGCCCTCCGCGGAGTGAACTGGGTGAATCCTCGGATTCTCCCCCCACACATACGCCGGCTCCATCTGATTAACCTCAACACACTTGAGGAGCGCAAAACTCATGCCGATATCCTTTTCATCCACCGTCTCCTTTCAGGCACAATCAACTGCCCAAGCTTGCTCTCCATCATTGCACTTCACACTAACCCCTGTAACCTGCGAAACCCTCGCCTCTTCTATCTGCCCACCCACCACACTTCTTACGGCTCTAACGAACCCATTTCGTGAATGCTGCGGTGTACAAACTCCTACCCTACCTCCTTCGATTTCAACTTTACCTCTACCGCTCGCAAACTTCTTCTCCTCTCTTTCGCCTCCTGACCACGCCCACTCCCCGTCTCCACTCTTACAACCAGTACTAATCTAAATAAATACATGTGTAATAATTGATGGATAAACCCAGTAACCAACTTGCCAAACATACCCCCCCTTTTTTCTCTTTTTAACCATACTGTATATTCTTTAGTTTTAAGATAGTTGTTAAGTTTTATCGCTCATACTAAGCTAAATATATGAGGGTTCTGCCCTCACTAAATTAAATTAAATTAAATCCGTTAGATATTTGTTTTTTAGTGGATCCGCTCCACTTTTCACGATAGTGGCGTGTAGACCTTTAGCCAATTTGAACAATTCGTCTACGTCCGCTAAACACGCATTCACATTTCCGGCATCGGGTTGCTTCTGATATTCGCTGAAATCGGATTCGATTTCTTCGAGAAAACACTCTTGTCGTTCTACCATTTTCGAAAGTTTCGGCATGATTGGAGAAATGTTATCAATTTTATGCTAGCACTTGTTAGTCTCACTTTCGTGTAATTGAGTCTGATTATATACATTGTAACTGCTGTCCCTTGATTATGTACTTTGCTGACGGAGTTTTGGATAGGTGTCCAACATTTTGTTTGTTGAAGATGTTCCTGGATAGTTGTTGTAGTGCTCTGAAAAGCCCCGCCATCTCCTTCCTCGAGACATACATCCAAATTCACAAACACATTCTCCAGATAAAACAAAATTTCTAATAAACGAATCAAATGTTCGTTTCTTGCCCATGCGCCTAAATCCCCAAAATCCTTACACTTAAACTCGAATTAATCATCCTGTAGTGATCCTAAATCACTACTCCCATCCAATCTGCATTATTATCCATAATTCCAATCATCTTACCCAAGTAATCATATGAGCGACAAATTGTACCAAAAAAGCCATTTGTCGCACATTGATTCAATTCCCAATAACCCTAACATTATGAAATGCCTAATTCCAAATGTATTTTATAATTTTTCCTTTCGGGAATTAGTTCAACCAAATTCCCATTCACTTCCTAGAATCCCATTCCAATCGAAGCATACACAAAATCTTGTTGGTGATTCTTAGATTTTTTATGTTCAATTTTAAGCAAAACGCGGCACATTTTGAAATCATGATTAGTCGAAATCTAGGAGCCCGAAACCAAGGCCAATGAACAGTCAAAT